>OX465282.1:10150642-11350642 GCA_949987705.1 Thereva unica
GAAAGCATTATAACCCACTGGCAATTGCACTGAAAATCTGATTTTTATGTTATTTCAAAACGCTTAAAGTGTGCTGTTGTGACCTTATCCAATTGCGTAAGATGGCCAGTTTCACAGGTCGATTTAAGCTTTCCTTAACGGTCAATAAAAGCTGGAGTACAATGATTCCGTTTTGTACCATTTTGTATAAATGTCAAAAGTCGGATTGTATGACTGGTTCTACACAGTCAGCTCCTTCCAATCAGGTATGTGAAGAGCTGCCTCCAGTGCGACCGGAAGCCCAATTAGCGCTTGGTGCGACGTTTTGTTACCACAACTCGTGTACCTGGATTATGGAGTGGTTGTTTGGTTGGGTGTGTAGACGCTTAAAGCGATCCTGTGGAGTTTAGGATCTGATCTCCAGTCTGGAAATCTCTTTTAAGTCTTCCAAAACGTAATTGCCTAAGTGCACTGACTGGATTTAGCTAAACCCGAGCACTTACATAGGAAGTGAACAAGTGTTTCTCTCTCGTTCGTCTCCCCGCAGCTACGACAACAGACGTTGAACGGGATGCCCAGCTTCTGGCAGCGGGATCTTATCTGGCTTAATGTCCCGTGATGATTGCCGTGGTTCTAGCAATATCTCGTCGGGGTCTGTTTAAGAGGAACATTGTTTTCTCTGTTAGAAGTCGGCCAAGTCGCCTCAGATCGGAGTCGAAAATACCAGGTCAGCATCCATCTCGACTTCCGAGCTCCGGGGAGAGACTCCCTGCTTGGCTAGAAATTATGCTTTCGCGTTCTCTCTATGTTCCTATGACCGAGAACCCAGACGAGAATCACCTTGTGCTTTCTACCAAGCCTATCTAGCTCAGCTCTACATCGCTCCACTAACTTCGAGTGCATCATTACAGAATCCAGAGCTTCTATGGATGTCTATCAAAATTCTAATACTTCATCTTTCTGTAGGTTCTAAGTTCATTGTCTGGCAGGAACTGTTGGTGGTCTCTAGATAAACCTCTGCTCCGACGCCCTCTGACGTCGGTGAATATTCGTACATCTGTAACGGCGGGCTTATAAATATACCCGATAGGCACTTCCTAATTGCAATTTTTATAGTAAAATTAAAAAAGTACTGCGTATTATGGGAAATTTTTTTGGGAAAAAGGGAAGCCTATGAAAATGGGAGTGATTGTGGGACCTTCTCGGAGTTAATTCACTACCAGGAAGACAGGATAGGCTACTGATCAAGAAGGGCCTCGAAGAGGAAGGCGAATTTTGAAAATTTTGTTGCAATCAGGTGCAGCCCTTGAAGATAGAGAACTCCGGACTATATGCAAAAAAGAATAATTGTCGTGTTTTGCGGACTAGGCGAAAAGGGGGTCAGGCCCCAAAACTGTAAGGCGATCAAAAACTGTAAGTAATTTGTTAAATTTGTTGGTGAGAAACGGAGCTTTCAGGAGATAGACCGCCGAGGTGTAGGCCAAACTGAAGACGACCTTTGGAAAAAAAAGTATTTTGTTCTGGTGACCTGCGAGCCTATCTTGGAGTGAGGCTGGATTCGGATTTGGAAGGCCAGAAGGAAGATTCTGAAGACGTGACAGTTAATTTTTTGCTTATGGTGTCTTAAATGATGGGGAACAGGATTTTTTTCTTTTTAATTTTATTAAGTTTTATTTCTTTTTAATTATATTAAGATGAGTTATTCATGTAGTAATTAAGAATTTGTGAATTTTGATTTTTTTCCCTTCCTTGTTTGATTCCCTTGTGTCGATTTTTTTTCCCGAGCCACCAGATAGAATTTGAGTTTTTTTTGTGTGTTGAAGTTATTGTTTTCGCTCACGGGTGAGGAATCTCCACAACCAATGGTGATTAGTAGTGGTGTTATTATAAAATAAATATAAATAAATGTAAATAAAGGTTATAGTACCATAGTTTGTGCGAGTCCTCATATGTGCAAACCCGCAGTGACGTATTCTAGTGGCCTGTAAATTATTTTGTAAAAAATAGTTTAAAAAAGCTAAAAAATACGCTTTTATTTTAAAATGAACGAAAAAGGAAAAATAATTTTGAATGTAAAGTTTTTATTGCTTCAGCTAGTATATGGAAACAACCTACCGTTCAAAATGTAAAAATGCGTGGGGCTCTTTACCTATATTCATATATATGCCACATATTTTATTAACATCGCATTCGCCCCACGCTTTTTTACATTTTGAAAGGTAGGTTGTTTCCATATACTAGCTGAAGCAATAAAAACTTTACATTCAAAATTATTTTTCCTTTTTCGTTCATTTTAAAATAAAAGCGTATTTTTTAGTTTTTTTAAACTATTTTTTTTATTTTCTACTTTTTAGTCTATTGACGTGACAACGTCTTATAAATCGGTATACCCTGGGAGTCATTCGCAAAAAAGTTATCACAAAATTCTCCGTTACCTTAAGACTCATCGCTCTGTTCGAGTCTCAAGTATCAAGTCTTAAGTCTCAACTCTCAGCTCTCAACTCTCAAGTCTCAACTCTCAAGTCTCAAGACGTTGTCACGTAAAAACTTCGCCCGTATAAGGACTTTACAGGCAACCAGGTAATTTTATATGTATTCCCCCATATTATATTTAAAATGATGTCACTCAGCTTACTGTACTACACTCTTCATAAGCTTTTATTTGATACCCATACCAAGCGCGTTGTAAAGAAAAAGCTGATCCACATTTTGGGTTCGTCGTCATTTTGTTTCGGCCGCCATTTTGAATTTGGAGTGACTCCACATAGATAATAGTATTCTACTTGTCATACCCTTTCATTAGATACCCATATCGGGGGTCGGGGAGCACAATTGCAAAATTCGGCCGCCATCTTGGAACCGCCATCTTGATTTTTTTTTAAAATGGTCAGATTGCATTGTCATCTAAACTAAACATGTATGCAAAATTTCAGCTTAATCGGAAACCGGGAAGTTTGTCAAATTTAACTTCCAAGATTTTATTACATAGTTACAAGTGAAGCTAATAAAAGCGTATTAAAAATTGGACAGTCCAAATAAATAACATCGATTACACCGACGATATGGGCACATATTGGGACGAAATTCACATTATCCCACTGTCCTACAACAAGTAAACTATTCATCATTGACAGAAGACCTAAGATTGCGGAAACTAAGAATTAACAGTGTTAACGATAGAAAAGAAATAGAACTGCTAGCCATAAAAACGAGGAAAAGGGACATCATAACAACCTCGACGCTGGGAATTAGCAGCATCATTGTCATCATTGCACTACTTTACCTGTACCGTAAATCAACCAAAAAGGATCATCCAGTCATCTGCAACATTCCTCAACGTCCATCAGAAGAACCCACAGCAGGAAGAAGCTCTTTTGGCCCTCGCTGCATTCTGAAGGAGGGAGGAGTTATGTTACCACAATAGAATAGATAAATATAACCCTTATAGTAATGTTCCCACATTAAATATAACGTAAGCATAATTCTTTCATTGCCATTAAATTTTTGTTCTGTAAATTTCCATAGAATTTGTCTGGACGGTTTCCGCCGATGCAATTTCTCTCTTTAGCAAATTGTTATAATAAATTTTACCTTAGAGATGGGAACAACCTACGTTTCGAAATGTAAAAAAACGTGGGGCTCCTTAGCTATTTCCTTATTTTATTAACATTGGAACTTTTCGTTAGCGCCCCACGCTTTTTTACATTTCGAAACGTAGGTTGTTCCCATATACTGGCTGGAGCAATACAAATTTTACATTAAAAATTATTTTTTACTTTTTAGCTAATTTTAAATTAAAAGCGTATTTTTTGGTTTTTTTAAACTATATATTTTATTTTCTACTTTTTAGTCTATTATATGGCTTCTACCATTTTCTTGTCACCACCATCTTAGATTTAAAATGGTGTATCAGTCAGCACTTTTCCCACCTTGGCTTCGGTGGGACCTCATAGTCTACATCATTTAATGAACTCTAGCTCTTTATGCTACTTGGCTCAATCATCAGACTCCTTCATACACTTTCATTTGATACCCAAACCGAGTGGGTTTTAAAGAAAAAGGTAATCGCCATTCCGCTATTTTGTGTTGGCCGCTATTTTGAATTTAGAATTACGCTACGCAGCTAATTGTATTGTAGTTGGCATACCCATCCATTTGATACCCATGTCGGGGGGTCGGCGAACGCAATTGCAAAATTCAGCCGCCATCCTGGACCCGTCATCTTGATTTTTTTACAAAATAGTCAGATTACATTGTCATCCAAACTAAACGTGTGTGCAAAATTTCAGCTCAATCGGAAACCGGGAAGTGGGTCAAATTTAACTTACAAGATTTTATTACATAGTTACAAGTGAAGCTAATAAAAGCGTATTAAAAAGGCAAGCTGATCAGCCTGCCAACCTGCCTTCACAGAGTTTTTCGTTTCGATTCGAAGTAATGTTACGTTATCAAGTAAAAGTACGTTTGTAATATCTTGTGTGTTCTTGAGTGTTGGTACATATATATGTTGGGTTGTTACTAAACCATTCTTTGTAACCAAATTTTTTTTTCTTTTGATTTTTTTAGGATTATTTTCATTTTCAGCATAATGGAATAGGTGCAACAGTGGCATAGCAGAGGGCGATACTCCTCGCCTTGAAACTCCCGATGGTAGGCACCTTGCTCCCCCGGACAGTGCACTGCGCTAGACTGATGATGGAAGGTGCCCTCCGTACAGTAAGTGGTGATGCATCAACGAATGTGGTATCCCGGGAACTCCCCACCACGACCCGTCGACGAGAAGCCTTGTTCACGGGAGACCCAAGATGCTGCATTTGGGGGAATTCATTTTGTCGCCCCGATGAAATTTATAGTTTTTGTGTGAGAGTCGGAAGTTGGCCACTTCTGGGCCCCCAACCGAGACTTTCATTACACATCGAACTTTCGCAGGACGCCTTCGTTTCATTACTTTCTTCTTGAGGGCAGTTCGACGGAAAAATCCTTGCTAAAGGCTAATCTAGGCGAAGGTAGTCGATGGTTGTAGCGACCATACCCTCAGGCAGCAAATTGCCATCCCCGTAGGGTTTTGAGGTTCGGGCCCCGGATGGCTTCAGTTATATTCCTTTATCGGCTAACGAATGGCAAGACAGGCTCAGGTTTCTTAAGAAGCCGAATGTCATTTAGAGTAACTACAACCTGAGAGTCCTGGTTGTTAGTTCTGGGACGTTGCTGAGGTCTTTGCCGTAAATCTTGACTGTTCCGAGGCCTAATTTGCGATTCCATAAAAACAAGAATTGTTTTCCGAGAAGCGGTTGTCAACCTTTCGCCCAACCTCTAACCTGCAGGATCGGATCCGTGAATTATACCCTGTCCAGGTGGTCCAGCTATACCCCGGGCACTGGGTGCGTCCGTTGTCGGTTGGTTATCCAAGAGGCATCAACGAGGAAGTGACGGTACGATTATGCCCTCCAACGCAGCGCTATTTTAGATTGATTGGACTACCGGGATATTTTGTACCTTTGGTCATATGCGCCCAGCCCTACTCAAAAACAATGCTAACGTGGCTAAACAAGTTTCAGGACAGCGCCAACAAACTTACTGGTGATGGTACTTTTGGCTCCATCAATGACTCATTAAACCACCGAAGTAGTGTAGCAGGCCTCACGAAATTGTATTGCTATTAATGTGACAACTATTCCACTGAAATTGTCTCCCTCCTTTTGTCTGCACGGCAATATTATTCCCGCAACACAAGATTGGCCCATTCGGCTCGATGGACTGGTGATAGTACAAAGGATGATCCTTATGCCTGATCTCCTCTTCTATCATTTAAACCAAGCTTATTACATGAGACTGCTTTATGACCTGAATAGTTTGTCAGTCTAGTAGTACAAGGGGTCTCATTCATAATGTTCGGTCTTCCACATGAAAAGATATATTAAAAAATATGAAATTCATCCTAATTACTTTGTTTCGTCTTAAAACTGCCACCCACTCCCCCTAAAACTGTCAAAACAATGCAAAATCCCACCGCAAAATTAAAAAGGAATAAAAATTACCTTTTACCCCGTCTAATGGCGCACCACAATGGTTTTCATTATGCGATAATAGGAAAATTGTGGCTTTCCATTTAATTATTATTTGAGCGCAATTACAAAGTTTCATGCATTTGAGCAAATATTAAAAAATTGTATTTGTGAAACATTTCTCTAAAATTTTATGTTTGCTGTCGTTGTTTTTCGTATCTGCATACGACAGCAAATCATATCTTGACCTATTTCCCAGAATTCGTCATTGTATTTATATTTAGCACAATTAGAAACTTTTTACTATCGAACTGCTGCTGGTGGATGGCAAACAGGACTTTAAAATGTTGCAGAAGTTTGTAAAACTTGTTAATGGCGTGTTTTTTGTTTATTTGTTGAGAAATGAGAAGGAAAGTTTTAATGCTTTAATGTTATTAAATATTGTTTTGAAAATGGTAGAAATAGTGGAGAAAAACTCTTTTTCTACTTCTAAGGAAATTATGAACAACCGTCAAGGATATATTATTTCAGTGGTTGTTTGTTGTGCTTTTTAGTAATAAATGAAATTGTAGATGCCTTCTGTGGATAAAATGGCCAGTGGAGTAGGAACGCCTTTTGTATGAAGAAAATGTAACTTGAACATTTATAATATCATTTTGTAATTTTGGTGGTACGAAGAAACGAAGAAAATACACTAGAAATTTCACCTGATAGTGATTCTGCAGCCGGCGGGACGGTCTCGCCAGAGAAGTTTACGTGGCAAGCGGTCATCATTCATTCGGCAAACATGTTCGAACCACCGTAGTCGACGTTTTTGCATTTCTTATTCGATTAGTGTCTGCTAATTGCATCTTTGTCGACTGTCTCGTTTCGAAGGCGTAGTGAGACATCGATTATCTGCCTTCGATGCGTCCGTTGTGAGCACTTTGGTCTTTTCTGCATTGATGTTTAACCCGTATGACTGTATAATGCGGAAAATGTCGTATGAAATGCCCGTTCCTTCGGCATCCATGTCGCCGAACATTAAGTTACGAAGTTGTACTCTTGAATAAGTTGGATGATTCTCAATGGCACGTGTTCGGTTTCCACGACTCTCCACAAGCTGTTCCAATCGATGCAATCGAAAGCGGATTTGAAATCGATGAAAACGACGACAATTCATTTGCCACAACCAGTTCTTTCTTCGAATTCGTGCGAATATTTGATCAATGCATCCTCGGTGTGGTCTAAATCCCGCCCGATCTTTCCGGTTCGTTTGCTCTCGATGTTTCTGTAGCCTCGATTGTATGATTTTCGTAAATACTTTGCCGACGATCGAAAAGAGGCTAATACCGCGATAATTCTTGCATTCCCGACTGTCGCCTTTCTTCAAAATTGGGACAACGATCGCGTTCTTCCACGCCGAAGGGACACGATCCCAATACCATATGTGTGTTATGAGGACATGAAGTCGTTGTGATAAGACATCACCTCCGGATTTTATCATCTCAGCGGTTACTTGATCTATTCCCGGCGCTTTTCCATTTTTCTATATTCTCCATTTCCATTCAAGAACTATGTAAGGTCGTAGCTCACTTCCGCACACTCTCTCTCTTAACCCATTTATCCACGTTTGAGAAAAGACTAAGGGTCCACCGACTCCTAACAGACTCGTCTGATTTTCCTTGTAGTTAAATTACAGATTCGCAGTGCGTCATCTGTCGCCATACTGAATTCGTGTCCCCTCTAACATATTCTTGATCATAAAGGCGCATGCTTTCTCTCGCCAGTACCTCTATGGGTATAATTCCCGCTATCACGCACGCCGAATCGTTGGATATGATCCTTTATGCGCAGCCCGGCGAAGGTAGTTTAAGCTGGAGTCAGATACATGCGTACGTTGGTGCGTGCGTGTATTCAAGTGTAAACTGACATAAAGTTACGTAACCAGAACGCATGCACCGCAAGAATTGGTCTACTTCCGACTTTTCCGCATTCGCCATAGTCTAAATTGGCCAAATACAAGCAGCACACTCAACAGACACATGCACTCGTCGTTTAGACTATTTAGGTTATTTGTAAAAGACTAGACAGAAGTTCGCCTCATACACCTCACGCATTGTACGCACGCGCATATCTGTTTCCAACTTTAGTCAGTATTACTTACTTATTCCTATGTAATCCCTCTGTAATCGGCCTTAACATTGTCCTCCCACCTTGACGATGGTTTGCCATTTGGTCTTCTGCCATCTGGTAGTAGGTGCAGGGCTTTTTTGGGTATCCTTGAGTCATCCATTCTGATATGACCGGCTCAACGTAAACGTAGTAACGTAGTGTATAGATCGTACAATTCGTGATTGTTGCGTATTCTCCATGCATTGTCTTCATTGATTGGGCCGTATATCTTTCGGAGAACCTTCCTCTCGAATATATCCATCTTGCCGGCGGATTTCTGGGAGATACTCCATGCTTCACATCCATACGTAGCTACTGTACGTATGATGGTTTTGTAGATTCTTATTTTTGTTTTTCTGTGGATGTCTCTGGATTTCATGATTGGCAATAGCGAGAAGTATGTTCTGTTTGCGGCGATTATTCTTCGTAGCACGTCTATCGTTTCAACGTTGTCTTCGCTGACTGTGGACCCCAGGTAGTTAAATTCATTTACCCGTTCGAAGTTATGTTCCCCCCAGTGGTGGTTTCTTCCTCTTCTTTCCACTCTTGACTGAATTAGAATTTTACTTTTTTCTGCATTTATTTGCAGCCCTATATGTTTTGCTCCATCTTCTAATCTTGTGAATTTTTCTCTAAGATATGACAGTGATCTTGCAAGGCAGTTTATATCGTCGGCATATCCTACCAACTGTTTTGATTTGTTAAGCGTATAAAGGGCGTTTCCTGTGACTCTAGTCTTTCACATAAAAAAAAAAAAAAAAAAAAAGCAGGGTTGCGTTCGCATCAATGTGTACTTTGCGAATTACTCGTTCTAGGCAGAGATTAAATAGCATGGGTGCCAGCCCATCGCCCTGCTTTAAGCCTTGCTCGACTGGGAAGGACTCTCCTCCAATTCTCCTTGTATTCTGACTACACACCTTGCGATCATGTATTGTTAATAAACTGAATTCCTTTAAAACACTTCTTCTGCTCTTATTCCTATTAAAACCTAACTAAAAGTTATATCAATTTTTTAAGGATAAAGCCACATTTACATCCCAAAGTCAACGCGAAAGTGCACTTTGAAACTCTTTTATCGCACAGTAATTTGTATGCTTTCGTGCAACAGAGAAAAAAGCATACACATTTCGGTGCAATAAAAGAGTTACAAAGTGCACTTTCGCGTTGACTTTGGGATGTGAACGCGGCTTAATGTTTAAAATTCAGGACTCGAATTATAACTACTTAACCCCCCTGAAAATATTTCTTGCTATGCTATTAATAATGTCAAACACTAGGAACGACTGCATGTACTTTACTCCAACTATGAATTTACTCCAGCTATGAATTATGTTAGAGAAAAATAAAGGAACAAAAAACCACAAAAGAATTTTTTTTTATTATTACATGTTGTAGTGCATCGACAATGTCAAAGAATTATATTCTCGGTTTAACAATGATGGATTTTAATTCTATTTTCAATATGATTCAACAAAGCACACATCAAGTGTTTTCAGGTGACTAGACATACGTACTGGTATCATAAAGTCTGTTGTCATCGATATGCATTGTTTTGTGCTCGAATTAAATACCTAGAGAAAAATCTCTTTTTCAATTCACAGTCATATGGGTGTTTCTCACCAAAGTGGTAAAATCGCTGTCCTTGGCAAATATTACGTAAACTATGGTGAGAAATATTTATATTTCTGCAAATTTCAATTTATAACTATCTAAACTATAGTATACAATATAGAAAATATCTCACTTAAAAACCTATATGGTTTCAATAACGTATTTTTTAGGTCTAAAAACAGTCCCCTAGCCGGTCCCCAAACCAAAATATTTTCTATTGAGTTCATTAATTGAACTAATATTTTAAAAACAATTAACTTATATAACACAATCTAATCAATATGAAATGATATGCTATCAGACTCTAATATCAATTTATTTAAACTATTTTTTGATTAGTTTAATTTAACCTAAAGTTGGTCCCCGAATTTCATGAACAGTCCCCTGCCAAAGTTTCGAGTTACGCATCAGGCCATCTACAGTAAAGACAGACTTGTTAATGGGCGTAACGAAACGTGAACGACATGAAGTTAGCTCTGTTACCACCAAAAGTAGCTATACCTCATTTTGTTTAGTGTTACAAGAGTTAGAGGGGCACATGCGCGCATCGGTACGCAACATTAGACAGTCCCCTAGTAAGTGTTATTTTTCTTTTTTTAAAGTGTTCCAGTTTTCTCTATTGTGCATCGTTTTAAATAAGATGTCTTATATTGTTTCTATAAAACAAAATAAAGTCATAATGAAGGAATTTTATGGTACCGTAACAATTACACAAATTAAACAGTCCCCTGCCAACAGTCCCCGGTCAACAGTCCCCCGCTACATACAGAAACAGGAGACTGTTTCATTTATTAGGGCACTATTATTGTACTTTTGCCTTTGTTTTAGGTCTATAACCATCTTTTAATCATGGCGCGAGAAAGAAGAAAGTGTCTAAGGAAGAAATAAAAGTTCACAAGTTTACTTGAAACCACACAGAGAACTTGGAACTACCAAAGAAGACTGTTTTATTTTTATATATATGCGTCATGAGGAATGTTTTTAAAGTATATATACTACTAATAAATGCTCATTTCACTTATATATACAGTCCTTTGACATATGCAACAGTCCTCTGACATATGAATTTTTTAAATTTACTCAATAAGTCCTAAAATAAAACAAATATATTTGGGTCCCTTACTGTTTATTATCCACCAGATAGATATCTATTTAATTGTATATTTTTTTTTCATATTCACTTAAAAAAGTTACTAGGACAGATTTCTTGCAAAAATTTACCAGTTTACAGAGAAACACCCATATAGAAAATTTCTTTTTTTTGGTTAAAATAATAAAAGGTAGCAGTTTATTTTCATCAACGGCTGTAGATAGCAGTATAAACATTCGCTAGTTGGTGTATCTGGAACATACAACAATTTATTATAGGATAAAACAGTTCCGTCAATTGCAAGGTTATTTCTTTTTGTAATCCCCCGAGGATGATTTGTTTGTTTGCTTTTTTCTCGCTTATGGCATATGTATTTTTCGTCAATTAATTTCATCGAGGTAGATACATAAAAATGTTTGCTTTATCCGGGATTATAAAAATAAATTAATAGTTACTGCCAGATCGTGTAATCGATAACAGTGAATGATAATGATTTATGTATATTTTCCTGGACCTGGAGAAGGGCGTTTTACACTGCAATTCTTCAAAAACTACCACTTAAACGAGAAAACGTTGGTGCTGGTGTAAAAACACTAATAAGTAGTAAAAAGCACTAATAAGTAGTAAACGAACACTAATACCGTCTTAAGACAACTGGCAACAACGTAAAAAAATACTATTTTGTTTATACTGGAGCATATTATGACTCAAATGTTCAAATCAAACTGGTGAGGGTAATCAAGTGTCGCATTGCAAAAACAACTAAAATCAAAAAAACCCAAATTCATATCCTTTCTGTTTTCGATTTTTTTTTCTTAGTTAATAGAAATCACGTAAAAAGGGCTAAAAAACGTTGTGGAAGTGGTTTCCAAGAAATTGTATCACTCCAGTGCGATTCATGTCAAAATTTAAAGTGAGGGTAATCAAGTGTCGCGCAGTGTACAGTCAGTGACTAAATTGAGAGGAAATTTGTAAAAAAAAAATTGAATCAGTACCAAACAGGGTAGCCCGAAAATTCAAAATTTTCACAAATTCTTTTTCTATTCTATATTTTAGGAAAAAGAAGATTTACTTCTGTTGATTCAAATTTTTTTTACTTTTTTAGTGTCCTCTCAATTTAGTCACTGGCTGTAGTTAGTCGCCATATAGTAGGGAGATATGATATGCCTCAGGGCATCGTACTGGGACCGCCGGACGGCAGGGTATGCTTTTTAGTTCTAAGTTAATGGTAAATTTTCAGTCTTTGATGATTGAAGTACTAGGCCTGTGCAAGGCTAGTACGGTGTGCAGAGGTGCGGGCAAGTGCTGTCGCCAACCACTTAAATATAACCCCAATTAGTTATAACATAAAAACATAAAATCCAAACATAAAAACATAAAATCCAAAATATAACATCAATTGTGTGAGGATAAATTTTCTCCTCCCAAAAGTGACAAAAATAAACAAAAATTTAATTCGTTAAACAATCGTGATTTTTATTGTGAAGTGAAGGTGTCACCAACTCAACTGAAATAGGGGATGTAACGAACAGACAGTATATGTAAGTTCATTCCCATTTTTCGTACCCGATATCGACACCGACGGCCGGCGTTAGAGTCAGTATCAGCTAGCTGACGGAATTCTCCTTGATTTAGGTGGCATAACACTCCAGCAAGATGCATCTGGTTAACAGCAATGGTGATGACAATGGCTTTGTCGGTTGCAACTGCAACCTTGTGCATATGAAGCCACGACACAATGGCTTCTAGTAAATTTCTATTCCGTGATATGCCATCTGGAAAATATATTCTCCCCAACCTTCACACTAAGTGAAACCCAAATTTTACCTAACGACTGCTTAGATCGTTATCAGGTTCCCGGGCATACTTTAGTGCATAATGTCTCCCCACATAGGAGAATTGCTGTTTATATTAGGAAAGACATTGCCTTCCAGAAGAAGTACAGCAGTACATCATCTGATTTTAGCCATCTCGGTATTAAAATTGTTCTAGTTAAGCAAGTCATTTTCTTCTGCGTTTTTATACAGGAGTCTTAATATTAGAAATGAAGCTTCCTTATGGAAAATTGGCTGAACTACTCGAATGGCGCCAGTGTTTCTGTTAGCGATTCCGAGCTCTTTACTGCACCAAATTGTGAAACACTGTACGCGTGTTCCTGATGCTGCAGACCAAGGGCCCCGAGTAAAAATAAAAAAATTGGCTTACAGCGGGCGAACACCGGCCGCTTGGTTTTTTAAGGGCGATATGAGGGCCGTAGAATTTTTAATGGGAGCACATACGGCCTTACAATGGCCAAAATTGAGCATTTAAATGGGCAAGAACTGGTGAAGTGAAAATATCTCTATATAGATGTCGGTATGTGTGTGTGGTGTACGGCCGTACTGTCCTGGAACGGGTCTTTCGATGCCCTTCAAATGGCCAGGGACTATTTTTAATCACGATTGGTGTCCGCCCGTTGTAAGGCCATATTTTATTTTTACTCGGGTAGTTATGGCTGAGGAGCCCAATTATAGCGAGGAAAATTCCGGCGGATCTGTATTTTGGGATATTAAGAAGAAGAACCAGAGCCGGAAGATTAAGGCGAGCCCCTGGAGGACCATTAAGTTAACTAATTTGTTCTAGTTTTTTTATATGCTCGGCGAGGATTGCATGGTTTTGGGAGATGTTGCGTCATAATTTTTTTTCGTGTTGAACAGGGGAAAGCGGGTGGTTTAACGTTGTTTTGATTTTTGGTTTGCATTTATAGTTGAAAGACGAAACCATCAAAACGAATAAAATTATACATTCACCAATCACCTCAGTCGCCATTAAGTGTACCATCTAATAGCGGTTTTTATTAACGTTAGGCCTATTGCCTGGCTTTGTGTAGTATAAGGATATCATTAAAATATTTCATCTACAGCCTGATCGGTGGCTTTTTTTTCTTACTGTGCATGTTGGTTTATTACAGGGATCTGAGTTTTAATAATTATAAAGCAGCGGACGATGTAAATCTCTCCGAACTTCCTTTCAGGTGGCCTTTGGTCCCTCACCCGTATCCCGTGTTACCCCAGAGGAAGGGCTCTCTTACAAGCATCATAGTGTTTCAAGTAAGTAGGTGGCACCCTCATGGTCTCCCCACACCACACGACGAGCAGCCTTTTGCTGGAGGCCCAGGAGACTGCCAAGGGAGAATGTTTTGACTAGAAGAAAAATTGTTATTGTGTGAGTTGGGTTGGCTTCTTCCACCCTACCTGAGTCCTCGTAACAGTTTCTAGGAACTATGACGGTCGATTTTATATTCGGAATTTGATGTTGATGTCTTTCATTCTGGGTTGATTGGCGAGAATCACAAGAATAGGTATTATGTCGTTAATTGTTTTTCCTGTGAGTTTATTTATTTATTTTTAGGTTTTGATGCCACGACGGAACACTCTCTGTTGACTCCAAGCTATTGATATTGACTCTGTTCTAAAGAACTGGATTAAGAGCTTCATTTCTGGCCGTTCAATCAAGGTAGTTTTGGATAGCCTTGAATCCAACCCCCATACCATCTCCGCGGGTGCTCACCAGGGTTCAATTTCGACACCAGCTTTCTTCGGTTTTCATAATTGACCTGCTCTCAATCCCCTCCACAGCTTTGCTGATCACGGTACCCTACGTTAATCCTATGGCTTCTATAATGTTAGACAAGCACGTGTCCGACCTTGTCTGCATCATCATCATCGTGAACTCATGTCCAATTCAATCAACAAGGACATCGCACAAATTCTTGATTAAAACCTCAAGAACCGTGTCGAATTTAATTAAAAACGAAGTATGTACTGTCTAAAAAAAAACTGTCGATAAAACTTCCACCGACCTTCCTCCTATTTCACTGGGCAAAAAGAACCTAGCGGTTGAATCGTCTCTAAATATTCTAGGCATAGCAAAAGACGCAAATCTGCACTGAAATAACCACATATTCCAAGTTGCTAAACAAGCATCACAGTGCCTAGGACTATTTAAAAGGTGAAAATTTCTCTTTCAGCCGTCCGCCACGGATATAATATACCAGTCTTACATTCTTCATTCGGCATTAAAGGAGTTATGTAATGTATAGGAATGAAAAAGGCTATAATTATTTGGATGACCTTTCCGTAGACATTTCAATTAGGATTACGGGTTTTTAGCAGGATCGTTTTCGGATGAAACCAGAAGCAGCCGTTGGACGATTTCGTCGGTGAAGGTAAAACTTGAATGGCATCCAAGAATCGCAACTTTGTTTCAGTGGAATTAAGTAGTTTTTGCATCGTATTTATCGATCTTCTCTAGGCGTGGCCAGGCGTAAAAATATCACTGAGGCCCTTTTAAACACCGTACGTGTGTCCCTGACGCCGCAGACCAACGGCCTACCTCTCCGAGTAAAAATAGAAAATAAGCTTACAGCGGGCGAATACCGGCCGCTTGGTTTTTTAAGGGCGATATGAAGGCCGTAGAATTTTTAACCATTTTTAATGGGAGCACATACGGCCTTACGACGGCCAAAATTGAGCTAAATAGAAAGGTTTCAATATATTTTCGGAGGCCCTCTGCCTTCGGGCCCGGGGTAACTATGGGGGGCCTGGACGCATTTAGGCGTATAATGCCTTATCCTGATATGTAATCTCTGTGCTCTGTCAAGATGGGCCTTCCGTTTTCTACCATACTCGGGTGACTTTTATGGAGAAAGAATTCATCTGCCCGGAACCGGCTAATGTTACCCCCAACCGTTACCGATTGGACTTGTATCAAACACACCGAACGCTGGAAGTGCGCGACTGGATTGCCGGACTCGAAGTGGTTCCTTCCTGTCCGGTCTTTCAATACGACTAAAGGTGAATTTACTTTTTAAGATTGCAAGCAATCAGAAACAATTTCTACGGATATGTAAATTCACCTTAAGGAATCACTGGGGAGCAGTAGAAAGGAGATCAGGATGTTGGCCTAATAATCGGACAAAGCACCTCGAATTACCATTTAAGGACGATAGAAAGATCGAAGAACCTAACCTGCAGGCTTTGCGATGAGAAGAGTTAGGCTGGCCGCACACTGGATACGAATTTGTATCGTACGCAAACGTACGTTATTAGACGTTCCAACAGAGCGCGCACACTGCTTGCGTTTTTCTCCGTTTAAGTGCCGGTATTGACTGCGACCTGTAGCCTGTGATATCATCATAATGAATAATTTATATCTGCTAGATAGTTCTTCGCTGATTCGAAGATTGCGGTGGCGTCCAATAGCCTTCGTCGAATCGAATGGGTGCATATTTAACAAGAGATGAATTTGGCGAATTCCATTGCTATGGCAGACCTAAATAATGAGCAAAACGAAACCTTTGAATATATCCTAATCGTCAGGTAAGTCATATGTTGAATTACTTTGATCCCATTTGTGACCACACACCAAATTAATAAATTATTCAATATGAATATTAGGTTTTTAACGTACGATTGCATAAAAAATCCGAGCATGCTGGGATTGATTCCGGATGTCGGAAGTATACGCACGTACACGTACGACTAGCTCGCCCAATGTGTGCGAGGTGCCATAGTAATCGGAGTATCGAGATTGTTTTGGTGAATTCGTACGTTTTCGTACAAGACAAATTCGTACGAAAACGCATCCAGTGTGCGGCCAGCCTTAGACGTTTTTTTCGTGCGTTGTGAGTGGAAACCCACGTATGGTACCGACACGTTT
Organism: Thereva unica; assembly: GCA_949987705.1. Taxonomy (NCBI): domain Eukaryota; kingdom Metazoa; phylum Arthropoda; class Insecta; order Diptera; family Therevidae; genus Thereva; species Thereva unica. The sequence continues at coordinate 10,167,182 of OX465282.1, forward strand.
CTGTATGCCGATTTTATTGGACTCAAACTCAAACTAAAAACACCTCCTGATCTTACATCATCCCGTGCTTTTATCTAGCGGATAATACTGCTAGCCCGTTCAAACCTCCGCTTACTGTGTATAGCTTTCAGTGCGTTTTCTACAATGACCGACTGCAACCCAAGGGCCTACAGAGAATGGGAAAAGAGCCAATGTCCTTGATGAATGTTGAAACATACTATGACGCAGAAATATTTTGATTACACATTGCTGATAAATTTTACAAAAGGACTTGTTTGACACACATGAAATGTAATGCAAAATTACTGAACCATATATAGTATTTCACAATTCGGATTGATGGCACAAAATACAACAAAGAGCGAAAAATAACACTTTCAAAGTATTTTTCCCAACGACAAAAATCGCTATTTCAGTCGACATACCTTTCACGTGTAAATTATGATGAAGGTCTCTATATTGCGACTAATTGAAAATTGATCTCTCTTCGTCCAATAATTTAATAGTACTATGCGTAGCGCGTTGACTAACATTTTTATGCCCGCAGGAAAATATGTTTAATATGGCATAATAATTAAAGGTAATTTTAACCAGAACGATATCATGCACCAAGGAACTCCAATTTAATATACCTGACTTTGATTGCGTGTACTTTTTTTTTTTTTGTGTTTCCATAAATCAAAAATAAATCAACTTTATTAAAATCGTGTGAATAATTAACCGTAAAGATTGCCGGGTCAATATTAATTCATCATTAATGTAAATCAGCGGGGGAGCACTATTAAGTAATATCACACGCAGTTCCCCCGAGCCTAAAAAAAGGATTTAATTACACGCTTCACTAATTGTTTTTATAATTATCATAATTAGTTATGCGTAGTGGCCGACAAGCTTTTAGTTTACAATGAAAAAAAATATATAAAATACTTGTTTAATATGACAAGTTAAAACAACTGAATTTGCGAATTTAAATAATTGTATAACGTACAGAATGTAAGTGCATAGAGCGTTTATTAAAAGTCGAAAATTTAATTTTATCATTAATTAATACAAAATCGGATTATTGTGTAACTCTTTAAATCTAGAGGGGCTTTGATACTAGACAAAAGTCCATCCAGTGGCGAATAATTAAAATATGAAAATTTTATTATTTATTAATTATTGCCAAATGAGGCTATCAATGGAGGGGGGGGGGGGGCACCGCATTAATGAATAAATTATTGAAATCACAATTTAAGAACAAACTATAGGTGCAACAATAATGCAATAAAGGAATTTTTGATATGAAAAATGTATAAAGGTCGATTTGCACTATACGGAACGTCACGGAACGGCAACGGCACGCGAATTTTGCTTTCGATTCGCACTTAAGCCTCACGTCAACGTTACGTGGATTTTACCGTTCAGTCTAAAACGAATTAGATAGAGTATTATCTTATTCCGTAAGAGTTGAGACGTTCCAAAAGGATTACCTGGAGGAAACACTGCCTTCAGACTCTTCTAGGGGCGACTAGACTCCAAACGCTACTTTCCAAGTACTCTTTTAACGGGGTGGGCCTTCTCAAAAAGGAGGATGGCTACTACACCTTTAACCCCATGAAGAAACCTTGCGATACCTGCTCAGATAGAACTTTTCAAAGTCAATCCTCCAGACCGCTTATCCATTGGATGCTGGGTGTAGCCATAGGAGCATCCCAAATCATTATTCCCGCAGTCTTTCTGAAAACATCTTCGATCGTGACAAGGTTAAATGGGCAGTGGCCCCTTTTCAACCCTATAAGTCCCCGGGAGGAGATGAAATTTTTCCGGCAACAACACTTATTCCGAAGTGTCTTGATCTGATCCTCGACAACCTGGTCTGCCTCTTTAGATCCAGCTGGGGATATATTCCAACCATCTGGAGGAAAGTCATGGTGGTTTTTATCGTGAAACAGGGCAACAGACCTCTGGAGATCTTTTCTTTTGAAAACGATGGAAACACTGCTAGACATTCATATTAGGTGCAAGCTGGAGCTCTCCTTTCGTCTACATATGCAGATGATCATGATCATCATTGTCTCTGGGAAGTTTGACTTGACCATTACAGAGGTCATGAGAACAGCACTCCGAGAAGTTGTAAGATGGAGGGTCTGGCAATCAACACAAATAAGGAGTGTCTGGCAATCAACACAAATAAGGCTGACCTGGTACTCTTCTCCAAACGCTACAAAGTGGACTTAGGTCCTATATGTATCCAGAGTACCACGTTGAGTATTCAGACTCAGTCAAACATTTGGAAATAAAGTTAGACAAGAGACTGAACTGGAACGCTCAACCTGACTACGTCATCAGCAAATCCATAAGGGCCATATGGGCCTGCAAAAGGCTTCAGGGTAAGATATGGGGTCTTACACCACAAATGATGTACTGGATGTACAATTCGATCGTTAAAGCTGTGGTCACTTATGCCGCTATAGGTTGGTGGCCTAAGATTAAAAAGCAGCAAACTGCAACGGTTTGCTTGCCTCTTCATTACCGGAGTTATGTGGACCTGTCCCACAGCTGCAATGGAGGCAATCATTGGATTGACCCCTTTGCATCTCTTCATATGGAAATCCGCCGCCATAAGTGCCTTGAGACTTCTGATCTCATCCAACTGGCCCTATACAGTCAAAGGACCCATGGTTATCCCTAACAATATCCCAAATATTTCCATTTGCCGCGTATCCGACCATATTGTTAGTGAACTGCAGCACCAAAGGAAATTCAAAGAGACTACCCTGGATCGTTCTGAGTGGGAGGAACTTATTCTTCCTGGGGATCCAAAACATCTCCACTGGGTTTTCGACGGGTCAAAGATGAAACATGGCACAGGGGCTGGTGTCGCAGGACCCAACTCCAAGGTCTCGATTGCATTGGGTAAGTGGCCCTCTGTTTTCCAGACTGAAATACATGCCATTTGCGACCTGCGCTAGGCTCAATCTTGAGAAAGATCTGACAACTTTGAAATCTTTTCTGACAGCTAAACTGCCATCAAGGCACTGTCAGCGTGGAAGTTTTCAGGTAGAGGAGTGGATTAAGGGACTAAACCTAGGCTATTGGCAGTCAGTCCCAGGTGTTATACAGGCTAAATATCTTATAAGACCCCTTGCCTTAACTGCTGGTGAGTTATATGACTGGCCATGTAGGAGTGCGGTATCACCTCCACAATCTAGGACTGTCTCAAGAGACAGAATGCCGACTCTGCATGGAAGGCGATGAGACTTCCACACATATTCTTTGTGAATCTCCTGCTCTGATCTGGCTTAGAAGAAGAACGTTTATCAGATAGTGTGTGAGTCCCGCTTAAGTCCGGCCTTCGTCAATTAAAGACCTTCTTGCCTTCATCCGGAGGGCTGATAGTCTGTTCCTCTAGTTCACGTACACAATAGGCCTAACTTGGCCGCAGTGTTCACGATGTGGATTGCTCCCTCAATCTTATTCCGTATGGCTAATTTAAATTGCTATTTAGAAAGCCAAAATTTAATACTAAAACGTTAGTAATGACCACATTAGTTTTGGGTTAGGAAGAGGACAAATCATATAGCTCCTCATATCGACGAACCTTTTCAATTAAATTTTTATCTTCCATGATAAATTAGTTTAATACAAAAAAGATAAATGCTTGAATGCTTCCGTTACTACGTTCACATGGAACAGTATAGATCAGTCACGTCGCGTCAAAATATAGTTTGAAACTAATCTTGACGTGCCGTTACGTTGACGGTTCGTGACGTTGCCTATATATGTGAACGTGTAGTGTAAAACTGATTGAAGAGTATTTTGACGTGCCGTTGCCGTTCCGTGACGTGACGTTGCCGTTCCGTGATGTGACGTTGCCGTTCCGTGTAGTGTGAATCGACCTTAAGGAGTGCAATTTTTTCTAGGATATCGCATATTCTACGCGTCCAGTACTACTGTGAAAGAAAGAAAGAAATTGTTTCCTAATTTAATATGTTGAAAATTACTGCCAAAACACTTTGGAGACGAAACCTGGAAAACTTTTAAACTTTCATCAAAGTTTTAAATTTATTTCGCGAACTATCAACAAGAAAATTGTGCAAAAAAGCAAAACAAAGTTTGTGAGAGTGAAAAAATAAATTCTGGATAACAATTTTCACGGAGTTAGTAAAAAGGAGTGTAAAGAAAAAAAAACCATGGACAGTTATTACATCACGCTGTCAATTTGTTTCATTTTTTCGTTATATTTACTTCTAAGAAAAATTTAGTTATCTTGAAGGAAAGTAGAATACTGTATTTACACGAAGCAGTACATTTGTCCCCTACACGATGGTGAATTGTACTGAGGCCTCAATTTCTTAAATGTCCCGTTTTTTTTTACATTTAAGTAAGTTATATTTTTAAATTTTCTTCTTCTTCTTTAACGGCTTTACAACCGGGATCCGATCCTGGCCTCTCGTAACTGTTCTCTCCACCATCTTAACCAATGTGTTCCAGTTGGCATCCAAGCTCTGAGCGTCCTGGTCCCCGCCATCCTTCCAGCGAAGGTTGGGCCTCCCTCGCTGTCGCACCCCATAGGTCTTACCGCAGAGAACTTTCCGAGCAGGCTCATCTTCACTCATACGAGCTAGATGCCCTGCCCACCGGAGCCTACCGAGCTTTATTTACTTCACAACATCTATATCGCGATAGCGCTCGTAGGTATCGCCATTGTAGAGTCTCCGGAATCGTCCTTTCTCACATACGGGGCCAACAATCCTCCGAAGTATTTTCCTTTCGAACACGGCCAAGAGGTTTGAGTGCTTTTTGATAAGCACCCACGTTTCGGATGCATATGTGAGAACCGGTAAGACCATCGTCTTATATAGTAAAAGTTTAGACGTTATGGCTAGATGCTTGGATTTAAAGAGCCTTGACAGAATATAGTAGTCTTTGTTGGCTTTTAGCAGTCGTGCGCGTATTTCTAGTTCCATGCTATTGTCGGCTGCTACTATTGACCCAAGGTAGGTAAATGATTTTACCACGTCAAACCCGTGTTCCTCTACCATGATTGTGAGACCAATGTTAGGTGTTCTTGTAGACGAGGCCACCATGTACTTTGTTTTGCTTTCGTTAATGTGCAGTCCCAGATTTCGTGCCGCTTGCTCAATCTGAGTGAAAGCTTCTTGTACAGCTGTTGTTGTTCTTCCAATGATGTCAATGTCATCTGCGTTAACCAGTAATTGGGTGGACTTGTGGAGGATTGTACCCCTTGATGTCACGCCCGAATCTCGGATCACTTTCTCCAACGCCAGGTTGAAAAGGAGGCAGGCCAGACCGTCCCCTTGTCGCAGTCCAATATAGCTCCGAATCCTCAGTTAGCTCGCCATTTAGCAATTCATGAAAGTGCTCTTCCCATCGCTCCAAGATGCCTTTAGGATCGGTGATCAGATTCTCTTCTTTGTCTTTGCAGTATGTGCAACGTGGTGTGAATTGCGTCATACTGCGGACTCTTTGGTAGAACTCCCGCGCCTGGTGCGGCCGTCGTTCTCTGTAGTGTTCTAGCTCAGACGAGATTTTTTCCCAGGCTTAATTTTTTCGTCTGTGAATTCTCTTTTCATTTTTTCTGAGTTCTTTATAGTTCTCTTCGCGTGTCCGTGTTCTCTGAGACTGCTGCATGGTTCGGTAAGCAGCAATCTTACGTTCCGTTGCCAGCTTGCATTCATTATTGAACCAGTCGTTCCGATCTCTACGACTTTTGCCTAAGATGGAACCAGCAGTACTAATGACAGTATTTTTAAGGCGGGTCCAGTTCTCGTCGACGCCCGGCATCTCATCCCCAGGACTTAATATACCGTTAGATCCGTGGCGGCCATCTTAAAAGAGCGGATTACCGTTTTCTTCACAACACCCGAGAGGTAGGCATCAAATAAAAGAATATGATAAGTAGAGCACCATAATATACTCAATATGTCGTTAGGTCCATGGCGGCCACCTCAAGACGGCGGATTACCGTTTTCTTTATAACCCCCTCGACATGGGTATCAAATGAAAGGGTATCACAGGCAGAATACAATAAGAAATATAGTATACCTAATATACCGTTAGATCCATGGCGGCCACCTCAAGAGGGCGAATTAAAATTGTCTTCACAAGTTTTCGCATGTATTTGTGATAATATTATCAAGATGTTCAAAATCGAAATTTTTTAATATAAAATTTTTTAGTATAAAATAATTTCTCCTATCCCCATACATATTTATCGTAACACCATACAGCTAGTCCTGAAAATTTGTGATTGTGAATTTGTAATAGCTATGCTTTTAAACGAAAAAACGATGGGGCACACACATGATTGATCCGAATGATTTCTCAACGCTACTCTACACTCCTTACTATTTTCTATAGCATGCGACGTGTTAGATCTTCAGCGACCTTTATGTGATTGAATTTTTGCAAGAGAATTAAGGTCTTTCGGCGCTAGTGGAGCGATTTGATTCCCCTCTTAAACAATCTGTTAAAATAGTACGAATTGATTCGTGAGACACAGAAACTTCAGCGCCTATCTCTTATACCAAAACGACGATTTTCAGTAAAGATTTCCCGAAGACGTGGATGGTCGACCAGAGCGAGGCAAATCTTCCACCACATCTTGAACGCTTTTAAATGTATTGCTGACCAGCTGAGCTCACCGGAAGACCTACAGAAAGTTGTATTGGTTGGGAGTGATATCGCTCTGCATCTTTATTGGCAACCACCACAGCGAATGTCCTCGATGCTTGTGCTCCGTCCTTCCCTTTTACTAGCGTTAAACGATAAATCTGACGATTTTTGAAGGTCTGAGAGCGTGATGCGAATGAGGCCAATACACTCCCGTGTGAATTTTTTAGGCTAAAGCGCGCCCAAAGAAGTTTTACTTCAAAACACATGAGCGAACGCCAACGATACCAATCCAATCCAATCAAAATTCCACTAACTTTGGGCAAAGACACGAACCTTATACTCAGAAGCAGATATTACGAAATTGTAAAAATTTGGTAACTGCGTGGAGCCAGTCCTAAAACTATCCTTTCTTTTTACCATGGTGCAAGTGGCTTTGTATCCTTTCTTTATTATGTTTACCTCTTTATAACTATAGCACTAACTCGGTGCTCCTTCGGGCTTCTAAGTATTTTCGTGATTTCGTCTTGCCATTCTTTTTAAGTACCCATATCTAGTCAGGTTCTTTGTTTCAATGCTTCGTTTTGTGCGTATCTAATACATTGTTGTCTGCCTCAGTATTTTTTTTCCTATTATCGTGCCCCAAATCAAGTTCAGATTTCACATCTCCAGACTCCTAGCTATTTCCTGTAACTTTCATTTTAATATCCTTTCATATTCCTGTTTTGTTCCTTCATTTCTAAATTTGTCTATATTTGGATTTGTTTTCCAGCAGTTGTCGTTTCTCTCTATGTTTTGTCGCATGATAACCAATCAACTAGGAAATACATTTTCCGCGTTTCATCTGCTGCATTAGAGGAAAAGGTAGATCCCAACTAAGATTGTATATAAAAGGTACTTGAGACCAATGAGAATCAGCGAATGTCAACAGAAATCAACGGACAGAAGGAAATGGAGAAAAATCCTTATTAAGGCTCAGGCCAACCAAAGGGCTGTTTAGCTGCTGTTGAGGATAATATCTGAAAGACAGAATCACACGATATTATTATGTCTGAAAGGCAATTGGAAATGTCGATCGATACTGTTTATGTTAAAGTATTTTTTATATAGCCAGTAGTTCACAATAATCTTGGAATATTATTCAAATATGATGGACCCATTTACTTAAATTGTTAAACGTCTTTTGTTAGTCACTATTCAAGGATGTTTTTGTAGGATGGTTGATATCCGAATCTACCAGCAGGGATTTAATTGAAGAAGGGGTTGTAGGGGAGGGCAATCGAAATATCTCGCAACCTATTCACCGTACCCATGGGCATCGTATGGCGGAAAGAAAGGGTCGCGGGCAGGGCCGTCGTTTGGCTTTTTTGCGCCCGGTGCAGTATGCCAAATTGCGCCCCCATCAAATGTTCATTTTTTGATCGTCAGTTCTTTTACTATACATATCAAAACAAAGGCACGGGAACACTTTTTCACTTTTTTCCTGAAATTACGACCCGTCCAATTGCGTCCGGTGCAAATTGCACCTATGAAAGCGCCGCATCTGCCGCCGACCAATCAAGATTTGCTTCGCGATCTTAGTTTGGTACTAAGTCTGCTTGCGCTTTAACTTCACAAAAGTCTCCCGGTAATGCTGTTTAATGCTCCTTCGAAGTTAGATGCAACTATTTCCAGCACAATCTTAGGCTAGGAAAATCTATAGATCTGTAGTATTCACTCGAATGTCCATAATAGAGGTATCTATGTTGTTCTCGAAACCTTCATACTTCAAGGGATAATAGGTGATCACTGCACTTCATGTATTAGTCTCTACTGTAGAATCCGGCCTAGAACAAAAACAGGCCACCTTAACAGCATTTCTGTATATAGAAGGTGCTTTTAATAACTTCAGAACAGAGGCGATTTAGGTGTTTCTTGCCGAATTAGAGATCTATAATAGTACGACTTTATACGCCGCTGCGGGTATCACAGCCCCTCCCACTTCTTAGTACCTTCTTTTAGTACAGCTGAAAATTTAACCATAATTTCATTTTAGGACCATTTTAAAATACACAAGTCCATTGGACCCACGACTGTAGAAAGGTGAGCATTTTTCACCACTATAGTTAAAGGTTAATACATATACGATAATAAAGGCACGAGAACACTTTCAATTTTTTTTCTTCGAAGTTTTAATTTTTTTTAAATCTTAATTTCTGTAATTGCGCCCGGTGCAAGTGCACCATTTGCACCTATGAAAGCGCCGCCCCAGGTCACGGGAGGGGTAATCACCACGCGATCGGTCCCGATTCTCTTCCAGAGAATTATTGTATTTTTGATATGTAGAGAGGTTCTGGGTATAATTCCTACGATTTTTTTATAACCTCGCTTTTCTTTTAAAATTCCAGGTTGGGGTTAGTTGAGCTATAGTTGCCAAGTTACCGAGGCAAGTATTTTCTCCTACACAGGAAGACTTTTAGAAAAAATACTTGCTACAAATGGCATCAATCTTCTATGGATATTCTCCAAAAGACGTCCGTCGCCTTGCCTACGAATGTGCTGCTAAATCAGAACCCACCAACCTTGATAGGGCAACATCATTTTTTTATGTGATAAATTGAAGCTAAGGAATCACCCTTTGTCTGTCATGTCGTTCAAGTCATGGTCAGTGTCAAGTAGTAAGCTTGATTTGAAGGATAGAGGAGAAAGGATAGGTTAGGGGTCTGGAGAATGCGTGAGTAGATGTCGATGAACCGTGCGTTTGAACTCAAAGATATTATATGAGTTCGGAAACACCGTCTGCGGAAGAGAGTTCCGTAATTGAGTTGTTCTATTTATAAACGAACTACTAAAACGTAATGTGCGCGAAGAGGAGGGCTGTAGCGTATGGGGGTGTGCCGAGTTGGCTGGTCTTGTGTTGCGGGAAAAAAGTTGCCGTGTAGGCAGGAGGTTTTTGATTTCAGTGGGCACTCGCTATGGTAATAGCGGTCAAATTTGCTAAGGGCTGTTACGATGGCTTAAATGGTCGATGGACGAGCAAAGGGTGCTATCACCAATGAGTTTGATGGCGCGGCTATGCACCTTGTCCAGCCAAGCCAAGGTGGTGGCACCTGCCCAGATATACGAGTTGTATTCAAGGCGGGGCCAAATGTAGGACTTGTAGATTGTAGCCAGAGCAGTTGGCTGAAAAAGGAACTTGCATCTCTTAAGGGATCCGAGGCATTGATACGCTTGTTTGGCGATTTGGAATATGAGATTATTCCTTCGCAGATCTGAAGATAAGGTTACGCCTAGGATGTGAGATGGGTCGGCCATTACATTCTTTTTGCCCACTGAGATAGAGGGACGGGTGGTGCAGGTTTTTGTAGAGCTAAGACAGTATGTACTTTGTTTTGGTTGCGTCGAATTCGACAGAGCGGGATGCCATACTCTGTCGAAAGCCTTGGAAATATCTAGAACAACAAGACCAGACTCACCGAAGCGATGGCTGTTTTGGTTGAGGGCCTCAATCAGACGCACAAGAAGGTCACCAGTAGATCTTTTCGGTCTAAAGCCGTACTGCCTGTCGTGTAAAATTTGGTTGGATTCCAGATATTTCATCAGCCTTCTATTGATTATTGTCTCCATGATTTTGGAGAGAACAGGAGTAATTGCTATTGGGCGGTAGTTTAAAGGGTCGCTGGATTCACCTTTTTTGAGAATGGGCTGAACATGAGCTAGTTTCCAAGGGTTGGGATAAACTCTGGAGAAGTAAGACAGGGCGAAAAGTTTGTGCAGAGGTTTAGCCAGAGGTGAGGCACATTTATTGAGTACCATAGGGGGGATATTGTCGGGGCCAATGGAGGTATTGACTTCGAGCTCTTTGAGACATTTGCACACCTCGCGAGTTCTGAAGAAAATTCCGTCCATTGAATGGGCGTTGCGATCGAGAGCCGGGGGTAGCGTATCAGTTTCAGGTAAGGAAGAATTAGAGGCGAACAGAGATGCCAATAAGTCGGCCTTGGATTTGCTTTCTGTTATCACCTTTCCTCCATAAATAAATGGAGGGGTTGTGGAAGACGTAAAATTCTTCTTGATGGAAGTTACCAAGGACCAGAAGTTTTTACTGCCTACGCGTGTGTTGAGGATCTTGTTTCTCAACTTGTCGTCGAATGACGCTTTGACCTTCCTGATGATGGAGTTACAGGAGGTTATTCTGGAAGTTTGCCATTGTCAATAACGTATTCCCTGGACGTGACGAAAAAGCTAGAGCTTGTGAATTGAGATTTTGCGATGGTACAAAGTAAAGTTGATCAATTCAGCACTTACACTGTCGGACAAAATAAAGTGCAAAAACGCATTTTTAACCCAAACATGCTTCTTCTTTATACAATGACAATCTAATTTTCTTTTAAATGCATCGAAAGCTTTCGGGGGTTCCCCAGTTTTCCGCGTGTAAAAGCTTTTCTTGATTTGTGTTGTTTTAGTTGACATATTCTTGCAAATTCTAAACACCCCGCAATTTTCTCCGGACAAAATAAAGTGTAAACTTTAAAATATTTTAACGTTTGTCAGTTATAATTGAGAGTTTCTGATTTTTTTAACCCAATAATAACAGGTAATATATTTTAAATGTTTTTCAATCCATTAAGTCATCTGCAGTGAAGTGTTAATACTAAAGAATGTTGCTTCGTTTAGATTCTTTAAAATGAAGCCGCTGTCTGAGGAGATTAAGGAACTTCTGGTTAAGGATCGTTCTAGTGGTGTCAAATATAAAGAAATATCTGAAAAGTACAACATCTCAATATCAGGAGCAAGAAAAATTTTTGAAAAATACAAATCATTAGGAACAACGGCGAGTTTGAAAAAGAAATGCGGGAGGAAAAAAAAGACAAGTACACAGACTGACAGATTAATCAAGAGGCAAGCTCAAAAGTCTCCACTAAATTCTGCCAGAATTATTAAAGAGGTATTGAATTTGAATATTTCGTCACGTACAGTGCAAAGAAGATTGAATGAAAGCGGATTGAGAAATTTTTACGCAAAGAAAAAACCTTTGCTGCGGATGGCCAATATAAAGAAACGTTTCGACTTCGCAAAAAAATACGCTAATATGCCTCAAACTTTTTGGGACGGCATAATTTGGTCAGATGAGTCAAAATTTGAGCTAAAAAATCCTAAAAGAAGACAAAGAGTGTGGTGCGAGCCATCTCAAAGGCTAAAATCAAAGTTTATACAGCCCACTGTTAAGCATGGGGGCGGATCTCTAATGGTTTGGGGGTGCTTTTCTTCGAAAGGAGTAGGGAACCTTGTTAAAATTGATGAGAAAATGACAGGTCAATATTATGTGAACCTATTGAAGGAAAATCTCGATCAATCTGCTAAGAAAATGGGACTAAACCAATTTGTGTTTCAACAGGATAATGATCCTAAACACACGAGCAAGGCTGCAACGAATTATTTTCTCGAAAATAATATAGAAAAGCTGGAATGGCCACCGCAGTCTCCGGATTTAAACCCGATAGAGCATCTTTGGACAATATTAGATGAAAGAATCCCGCTAAGCACACGCACAAATCTTTTATCTTTTTGGGAAAATATGAAAAGTCAATGGGAAGCTATGCCACAATCACAACTGCAAAACTTGGTTAAGAGTATGCCCAAACGGTTGGCACAAGTCATAAGCAACAAAGGAGGGCACACAACATATTGAGCTCTTACATTCCTTTCTTCACCTTTCACTTTTACTTTGTATAAATGAATTTTGCACTTTATTTTGTCCAACGAAATTTATTGTTTTTTTAAATAAGTGTTATTTATTTTTTTAGGTTGAATATGTATTGAAATTTTTTTCTTTTGTTTTTATTACTATTCACTAAGGATACAAATTATGTTATAATAAAATATTTAAACTCTTCCGTTTGTCTATTATTCTTTAAAAGAAATTTTACTTCTGTTTTGCACTTTATTTTGTCCGACAGTGTATATCCACTGTAACTAGAGTTAAGAATTCAAGGGCCGGCGGAGGATGTGAAAAATCTGCATTTTGAATTAAAAAGCACTTGTCACATTTTTGTATCGCAGTAGTCAACGTGTGTTGTTATTGTTTTTTATTCTAAGATTTTTCATTTCTCTTGTTAAACTTAAAATAAACGGACTTATAAAAAAGATAATAACAGCTTCTAGCCAATATTATTCAAATATGATGGAGCCATTTGCTTATTTTTTAAGGTCTTATGTTAGCCACTATTAAAGGATGTTTTTGTAGAATGCGTGATATCCGAATCTACCATCAGGGATTTAATTGAAGAAGGGGTTGTACGTAAACACACTAGGACGAAGTATAGAACAACTTAAGGAAAAAATAAAACATATAATGCACTAAGAACATAAGTTGTTAAACTAAGCATGTCTTCTTCAGAATGTCTTATACAGAATATTTTAATGAAATTTTACCATACCCACCAGAGTTAAATGTTTAAATTCTCTTGATTCTATCTCTTCGAATTTGCACAAACCTGCTGACCGTCTCTTATATAACTCCCAAACATGTTCCAACTGAACTGTATAACATCAAGTCTATTAACCTTTAAATAATGCAACTCCTACACTAACAAAAGCGCAATTTGAATAGCAAGAAAAACTTATTCCAAAACTTCAGCTTCAACTTGAAAAAAAAACAGAAATTGTCTCCTTGAAGTGAAATCCAAAATAGAATCGAAATTGAACAAAAAAAAAATCAAGGAAACTAATCAAGTATTCTATGAATGTTATGTCACCGAAAAGGTTCCTCGATATTTCCCAGATAGGAAAATCCGTGGGAATTTTCAACTTTGTTAGTGTACAACAGTTGAAAGCCCGAAAACCCCCTGGAGGCATTTTCTCTCAACTCTCAACTAACACAAAAAATGCTGAACGATTGAAAGTTCGTCTACATGGTATTATTAGTAATTTTGATTTATTTCCCTTGTTGGAGATTAATGGCGTTGATAACTGAAACTAATGAATTTGTATTAGTACTAATCCGGAGCTCATTACCGTAGATGTTTGAGTAGCAATATAATATAAGGATATGAATGTGATTATCTTGGATACGATTTTTCTACAATTGCGAATATAACTTCAAATAAAATCTGTATATTTCATTTATTTTTACTTGATATCATGTCGAAGGGGTTGTGAAGAAAATGGTAATCCGCCCGTTGAGATGACCGTAATGGATCTAACAATATAGCCTATTGCCTTCTACTCATTATGCCCGTTCATTTGATAAAAATGTTGAGGGAGTTGTGAAGAAAACGGAATCCAAGCTCTTGAGATGGCCGCCATGGACCTAACGATGTATTGAGTATACTATATTGCTTATGGTGTTCTACTTATCATACCCTTTCATTTGATACCCATGACGAAGGGTATATGAAGAAAATGGTAACCCGCCCTCTTGAGATGGCCGCCAAGGACCTAACAATATATTGAAGATACTATATTGCTTATTGCATTCTACTCATCTTACCCTTTTATTCGATACCCATGTCGACGGGGTTGAAAATGGTAATCCGTCCTCTTGAGATGGACGCCATGGTTCTAACGATATATTGAGGATGCTATAATGCTTATTGCATTCTACTTATCATACCCTTTCATTTGATACCCATGATGAAGGGGTTTTGAAGAAAATGGTAACCCGCCATCTTGAGGTGGCCGCCATGGATCTAACGATATATTGAGGATACTATATTGGTTATTACATTCTACTTATCTTATCCTTTCATACGATTCTACTTATCTTGCCCATGTCGAAGGGTTCTGAAGAAAATGGAAATCCGTCCTCTTGAGATGGACGCCATGGTTCTAACGATATATTGAGGATTCTATATTGCTTATTGCATTCTACTTATCATACCCATTCATTTGATACCCATGTCGAAGGGGTCCTGAAGAAAATGGCAACCCGCTCTTTTGAGGTGGCCGCCATGGATCTAACGACATAGCCTATTGTATTCTACTTATGAAGCCTTTTCATATAACACCCGTGTCAAGTTGCTAGATTTGTTTACACATAAGATACCAGATACAGGTGAAGTTAATATAAAGCGTTTAAAAAGACACAGAGAGTGAGATTCCATGCATTTCAATAAGAAAGCATAAGCATCTATCCTCGATAATCACAATTTCTTCCAATAGCTAACGGTGCAAATTGGTTCCAATTTCTACAGAAAAAAACTGCATTCTGATTTCGTAAATTCGTAAATTGCCTACTGGGATCGATACTCGCACGCATACATAAACTGAATACCGCATTTTTTTACGTAACGATTTCTCCCAGCTCACTCTACCCGCAAGCCGCGTTAAGGAAGTTCGTTCCAAAAACACTTAAGCCTGCACTACACTACTCGCGAAGTTGATTGAAGTTGGTCGAAGTAGAGAGTGTAGAAAGACACTTCGATTCGCTTCGTGTAGCTTTATTTTGTCTCGGGCTTCGCTTCTTTGGCGGTTTTTGCGCCCGAGTCAAAGGAATCGACGTTGGCCGAAGCTCGAACACGAAGTGTCTACTAAACTACTCGGCTCACCTCGTTCTTTTTAATTTTCTTTTTATGATAAGAATGTACGTAGTTATAATACAGTGCACATTGCAACTGCAGCTGCTTCGAGAACGTTATCCATGTTGCATAGCGTGCGGGCGCCATGCGACTGGGCTCTTCGCGACTTCGATTAACTTCGAGAAGTACTTCGCCGAAGTAGCTTCGCGGTCAGTGTAGTGCAGATACTTCGGACTTAGAGCAACCTCAGGAAGTA
Source organism: Thereva unica (assembly GCA_949987705.1). Classification (NCBI taxonomy): domain Eukaryota; kingdom Metazoa; phylum Arthropoda; class Insecta; order Diptera; family Therevidae; genus Thereva; species Thereva unica. The sequence goes on from OX465282.1 coordinate 10,182,554, forward strand.
CTTTGGCAAGGTAACTTCGTGAGTAGTGTAGTGCAGGCTTTATACTCTAGACACACAGAAGCTAAAATTAAGTATTTTAGTAATTTCAACTTTATAAAGTAAATGAAGTGCATAGTCGTGAGATCAGGGCCGGCTTTCGGTATTTTGGCGTATTTTGGAGTGGACAGTGGTTGAGTTATATTCTTCTTTTGATGCTTCCCCATTTAATATCCAGCCAAGAATCGTAATTTAAGCGGTAGTTTGCCATTTCGGACCTTTGCGAATGCCGGGTTGGTGGAGTGATCCATAAATATCGGCAACGAGAATAAAACCATTCTGCTGTTCATTAAGACATGGGTCGATTAGAAGAGCAATTTATCACAAACAAGTTTATCCAGTAATCGTTGATAAGATAGCAATACCCTTGTAGTACATTCTTGCCGATAACTTTGGGCAAAATACTTCAATGAATTTGTAGCAAACAGGTTGCAAATTTCTTGGGGACACAAATAGTGTTTTCTGTTGTTTGTCGCAGCCGAAGAAGAAAAGAGAGAAATAGAGGGTCCTGTATCCCTTTCAGTTAAACTCACAAGCAGAATTGGCGGGATCCCGCAACTTCTGGGCTAGCTAATGGCTGGCTCTGAAGAGCAAAAGAACGTATAATAAAGCGCCTTTGCCAGCTGTCTTTTACGTTTTTTTTCTTTTTCAAACACATAGCCTACTGTATTCTATTTATGATGCCTTTTCATTGGATACCCATGTCGAGGGGGTTGTGAAAAAGCGGTAATCCGCCGATATTGCATATTGCATTGTACTTATCACAACCTTTTATTTGATACCCATATCGAAGGGGTTCTGAAGAAAATGGAAACCCGCCCTGTTGAGGTGGCCGCCATGGATCAAACAACATAGCCTACTGTATAAGCTTTGTTTACTTTCTGTGCATATCGGGCGCTGTGTCTTGTATTGTGAAAGTGTTATTATTTAATAACTAAACGAATGAACAAATTACTGGAACGCGGCTACGCCCCCTGGAACATGGCGCCCTCTGACTGTCGCACGGGTGTGCCCACCCCTAACGCCGATATTGCGTGAGATTCCCAATCATCAGGTGTGGAATACAGGAAGTTTGTACATTCTCATATGCATATACAGTTTTTTTTTCTATTTCAGTATGAGTTCATGAGAAAAAATTCCAGCGGAGCCGGCTCCACATAGAGAGCCTATAGAAGGAGATGCAGCTGGAATGGAACAACGGAAAATTTATTAATTGGTTTTGATGATCTTCATTGTCTACGAAAAAATAATCGTGTTAACAAAGTGATGGCAAAGAAGTTAACAGAGAAAAGTGGCAGTCAGTAAACGGACAATGTTGTCTCTGTTAAAATTAAAAACTTAAGCATTACTTTTATATGCAGTGCCGAGAAGAAAAAGGAAACTGGTTCTTCTCCATCGAATTGGCGTCTGTATTCTATTTTGAGTGAATTCCTTGGACCAATCTTAATAAATAATGTAACGGCGGGCCAAATCTATCTTGCAACTAGATACTGTAGCATTGTTAGCACTGACTTTTTGGGGAAAATGCGAAAACTCAGGTAGGCGAGAAAAAAAATTGAGTTTGGAGTGAAAAATTTTGAACTGGAAAATATTTTGAAGTGGAAACCTAGGCTGGAGGAATTCATCGAACCGAACTGGACAGCTACATACTTACGGCTCTGTGTTTCTGAAACAAGCCCTGGAAGCCGGCTGCTTCTAAGAAGTCGGATCTCTCGCAGCGGTCTCTGGCGGCATATTAATTGAGCTGCAACTCACATCCCCCAGAGGTGCATCTAGGTAGCGATCTAGAGATCGTTATAGTAGCATAATAGTTGTTCGAGATTATTCATAGGAAATTGTCCAAGCTTTCCAATTTTGTAAAAAAAAAAATATTGTTTAATTACGTATTTTTTGGAGAAAAAGGTGGTTGAAGTGGAAATTTTAGTGAAAAAAAAAAAACAAAATTTTGTGCGTGATGACTCATTACTCTGGATGTTGGTGGGTTGACCCCTTGACTTTTCAGTTTTAGATAGGTGGGAGTATTCTGGGTAGATTGCTGCCTTATTCATGAAAATATCTAATAGGGTTACAAAAATACAGGGTAATATGTAAACCTCTACCAAAAAAGTTTCAATACGCCCTAGCGGCTAAACCGTTATGATTCCCCCTCCACCCTCTATCCAAGACCTATCCACAGCTAGGCGTTTCGACATTATCGCTAATACACCCTGTATAATCTTTTTTTATTTTTATACACATTATTATGCTCCAATCAGAAATTTTGCGCAAACTGTGATATTTTGTGATAACTTCACCCATTCAACGAGTGTTTGTGCATTATTCCATTGTCCTTCACTGCGTTCAAGAATGAACAGCTTATGGGCTTATGACATAGTGCACCGGGCGCAAAAAAAACTCAAGTGCCGGCCCTGCTGACGATTATGTAGACTATAAAAGTCACGAAGTCGTCTAGAAGTTGCGCAAATCGACGACTGATTTTCAAAGTAAATTTGAATTAATTTGGTTCAAGCGTTGTTCAAGCGTCAGTCCATCCATGACAATTTGTCAGAGTATACTGATCATAAATGTCCAAAAGTGACAGCAACCTGACAGCTCGTTTGACAGTTAAATTTTTGGAAAGTTCTATTTAAGAACACTCTTAAGCTTAGTCCCGCCACTAGTGCCGCGGCCAGACAATTGGCGGCCTTGTGCAAAAATTCAGCGAGAGGCCCCAGAGAGCCCAACAAATTTCCCTACTTTCCGTTGTTTCGTTCATAGAGACTCGTCCCCGCAACAGAATTATGGAAAATGGGCCCTATGTAATGTTTAGTCGTCGATTCACATGCGCTATTGAGACGGCGAAAATTTATGCGCGCAGATCGAAACGACTGATGCGCTCATGGAAGCGAAACGACTGATTATGTCCTCTTATGTCAAATTGGCCAGACAATCGTCTTCGATTGAAATGATAGCCAAATTGGACAATCGGTGGTCGGACATGTTGCTCCGGAAATATGATTTTATCAATTTCAGTTTGGAGAAGCTTCGCCCCGCGGTAGTGACTCCAACTGGAATTATGCTGAAAACGTGTAAAGCGATCAAAAAGTTCTGGAATAATTCGCATAACGAATTTAAAAATTCAATTGGGCTACAAAAGCCTTTACAATCTTCGGAAGTAATGGAAGCGTACATCGACATTTTGTAGCAGAGATCCTTGCCGCTGATGTTCGATATTCATGCCCCTGGTCTTGAATCCGGTATCATGTAATACAGAAAGTCGGTAATGTTTCTCGATATCATACAATGAGTCGAAACGCTCGCCCAGCGCAGCGAGAATGTAAAATTATAAAATCCAATACGAAATTGTTCGGACGGATGGACAATCGGTTCGACTTGACTTTCGTAAGACGATTATCTTGGGACGTGAGTGTGCGTGTATTTGGCGCAGGAAAATCTACCATTACTCGAAATTCATTTGCGAGTTCGGCAGCCTGGGCACAATAAATATCGTACGGCACCGTCGAACCGTCCTCTGGCAATTCTGAATTGAGCAAACGTTCGAAATGCCGAAATGAAATTAGGCTGATTTGCGCCATCCCTTTGGTAAGTTTCATCAGATTGTAAATATTTTCAAACTTTAGTTATCCATGCCAGGACGTCTTGCCAAATAACGGCAGCCGGTTTTTGAAAATTAATGTTATGAATCGATCGAGAATAATGAACTCATTACTTTTTTCAACATAGCGAACGTAACGAATTGTGAGCGAAGGCTGCTCCGTATGCGAAATGTCAGGTGTGCAGCCAGCAATAACAGAATAAAATTTGACCTTTTTGATTTGTTACAAAACAGCCGAACGTATTGCGCCAGCGAGAGCAGTGATCACGTCATTTTGGATGTCCGACGAGAGATAATAAATGTTTTGTCGGTTAGCGATTTGGTTTTGCTGAGCATAACATGAATACTTGTCCGTAATCGGATCGAGTTTGGCAATGTCTTCTAGTAATTGCAAGAAATTGTAACGAACCACGTTTCGTTACAAAGAATTTCACTCCACGAACATCAGGAAAAATATTCACTCAGCAGGCTGGGCGATTATCCTTTGACAGTTTCACGGCTATAAAATAAACGGCTTCACCAAGCTAAAATTCAGTCTCTAACCAGGCTCGTTCCGGAGAGGTCACCCTCTCTGGTCCTAGACCGTGTCGTGGTGTACGATCCGGCATGGTCATATTTTGCCCCTCAGGAATGTTGCCGAGGCCTTGTCGTGGTGTACGATCCGACTATGTGCCGAAGTAGCTATTCCTATACCGTGTCGTGGTGTACAATCCGGCACGGTTACACCATACACACATTACACACCTTACACACAAATACACATTACCAGAGGAATGTTGCCGAGGCCTTGTCGTGGTGTACGATCCGACTATGTACCAAAGGAGCTATTCCTATACCGTGTCGTGGTGTACGATCCGACACGGTTAGACTACAGACATAACACCTACCGACCGCATACCGACCGACTACCGAATACCTGAGGAATGTTTCCTGGACCAATGTCGTGGCGTATGATCCAACATTGTTCCCGGCAGCATGGCCTATACCAGTGTCGCGGTATGACCAAATACAAGACCGACCAGATACCGACACACACACACACACACTCACACACACACACGCACATCCCGCTAGACCATTGACCCTCGCTTACGCACATGTAAACCTATCGTAGTGAGTAGATAGCTGCTTAGCAATATACTAGTACTACCCGTAGTTAGCTATGTAGATATACTTACCCACCATATGTAAACATGTATCTAGAGATTGTAAGCATTTACTTAGATTTAAGAGACCTAAATTGTTAGTACATAAGGAATATTTTGGATGAATAAAGAAATTTTATTTTGTAAGAAGGTGTTTGTTCTCACACGACCTTGGACAACTCGAGAGCTCCCGGCAACCCTCCCTTAAAAAAGGAGGTTAGAGAACACTTCCGACGAAACACCATTACAAAATTGCCATTGCTTGTGCAACGGAAGGAAATAGTTTGTTTGGCAAGAATTTTTATGAGTTTGACGATTCGGAAAAAAGGCTTCTCCAAAGTTCTTTTTCGGCATCCAGTAACTTTCGTTGGTGGGCAAGAAAATAAAATCAGTAGATAGTCGACCAGAATCCACTTTCATTGAGTTTGAAAAGAATATAATAATTTCCCGATCTACTTTCAGACTAAATATAGTTCATAGCACTTACAGAAGGCATCAAGGACATACTACAATAGTTAAGTAAAGCCTAGCGAATTGATACTAAGAAAATACACCTACAAGTTTCCCGGAATCAATTCAATATCTCGCAAAAATATCACGATTTTGAGTGCTGCTTTAATTTTCTTTTGCACAAATCTCCTTCGAAGCAAGGCGACAAGCAACTCGACCCAGCTTCTCTTAAAGTCGACTCGTCCTTAGAAATGCCCTCGAAAATCTCCCCTTTCATCGAAATCACTCGAGCCGTCTTCGCGTGATGCGGCAACAAACAGACTACAAATTTACAATTTTATTTATATAGATTTATCCAAATGTACATACATCCATTGCCCTCCTATATATCGCTTTGATCAGGCTCCTAAATCCAATCGACATATAGAGGAGAGGAGAACATATGAACTAATGTCACTGACATGATTTCCAAGTGGGAATTCGGATCAGGATTTAAAGCCGAGCGAAAAGACGAAGAAAAGTAGAGATGATGGAAAAAGAATTTAAAACGCAAAAAAAAGGACCTTAAATCAATATCCTTGGAGAGAGGTAAATGCTTGCAAAATGAAATGAAGGATACAATCGCAGGAAAGGGTGAAGCGAGAGAGAGAGGGAGAGATGAAAAGGAACTTTTTATGCCTTTATTAGGTTTAATAAGCTACCACGACAACTAGGACGAAATTTATCCGTTTAAAGACGCTTGTGTTGACCCTTTTCGTTATAAAATGCTCGGCATGCAATGGGGCACCTGGAAACTAATCAGGGCTTTTGGCATTTTTGTACTTTACCTTTTGTTCTTTTGCATATTCCGTCCTGAGGCTTTAGCCGTTATATCCCAAGTCATTTTGAGGTAAAATGTCATATTTCCCCCAGTATTTTTAAGACTTTGGTCACTATGGCAATAATTTGAGGAATTTGCGATGAAGAATGCCTAAGGACGACCGCACACATACTACCTCCTACGTAAGATCTGATTGTCCGAAGTAATTTACTGTTCAAGGCATTTGAAGGTCGAAATGCAATATGATTATATGAACCAATCTGACACCGTCGCTCCAAAGGTAAGATTCCTTTGTGTCAGAGAAAAGTAGGACGTGTGCGGAAGGATGAGCATAACTTTGCATCCGGTTAATTCTTTTGGATGTTGATTTTTTTGTTGATGTCAGTAAAGTGTCAATGGATTCTTGAAACTATGTATATGTTTTTGGTCAACAGAAATGTTTTTGGAACGAAGTTTCTTAATACGGCTTGCGGGTAGAGGGAGTTATTATTATTATTTTTATTATTATTATTATTTTTATTATTATTATTATTATTTATTAAAATTAACTAGTACATAAAAATGTGGCGAATTGTTCCACATGCAAAGACAATGAACAAAAAAGGACCTTTGCCCGACAAGGTGATGGACTCTTGGCGGGATAAAAAGTATTTTTCTTGTTGTACGACCGCGATGAAGATACTCGAGGAGGTAGGACGGACGTTCATAGCGCTGAAGTTTATAGATGAATAATACTGCCTTAAGGGAAAGGTATTGATCGAGCGTGCCACCCAGGATAGAGGAGCGGTAAGGGCTTATATGGTCAAATCTGCGGAGGTTATACACAAACCTGGTACCAATCATTAAAGGCAACGTTAAGTTTGGCCCGGCATAAGGCATCTGGGGACGGAAAGACTGAGCTAGCGTTAGTGAAGTGCGGTAGCACTAAGGATTTGATAAGCTTTGACCGAACACTTGCAGGCAAAATGGACGCGAACATCCAGAGGCGACGCAAATTACCATATATTTTGGATAAGGTATGATCGGTTTGATCACAGCAGGTTAGTTGTGTGTTCAGGTAAACACCTAGGTTCTTGACTCGTGGCTGGTAGGGTAAGATTGTATGCATAAGAGCAATAGGGGGTAAATAAGAGATATCTAACTCACTCCCGTACATTGCGATGCATGTAGACTTGGCGGCATTTAGATGTAACTGATTTGATAATTACCATTGATATACTCGCTCGACGTCAGCATTGATGTTGTAGACATAGTTTTCCCCAAACCCAAGAGGACTATTTGAATAAAATTGAACATCGTCTGCATACATGTTTGCAATCCTTGACAGTATTACAGATATCATAATATAGATGCTGAAAAGTAATGACCCTAGAATGGAGCCCTGCGGAACCCCACTTGTAATTGGTGATGGATCAGAGATAGAATCTTGAAACCATACGATTTGTGAACGATTACTTAAGTAATTCCGAATTAAGGAGATCACTGAGGGGGAGAAACTCATATAGTTTGATAATGTAGTTTCGAGAAGCTTATGACTGATACTATCAAATGCCTTGCTGAAGTCGAGAAGCACCAGAAATGTAATATTATCGCTATCAAGAGCCATTCGAAGGTCAGTAGTTGCCTTTATCAGCGCAGTTTCGCAGCTACTGCTTTTCCGGATCTGGACTGTGTACTTGACAATTAGTCTCGAGCGGGAATTGTCACTGGTATTGCTGACAACCGTGGTAAAATAGTTGTTTGGTTCGTTTGCGGTGAGGCTGCTCTGGGCTGCACAGTGATCATCATGAGTCCCAAGTTTCTTTACGTTACCCCAAAATTTTTTCGAGGGTAGGGTGGGACTGAGTTTAGCCGAAAAGAACATCAGTTTAGCTTTGCGGATAGTCGAGGTGACTACATTCCTGACAGCTGTATAAGCTCTACGGTTCGCTTCAGTTTTATTTTTCTTATATTTTCTGAACAGGTATTCTCTCTCAGATATAAGACGTCTTATTTGAGGGGAGAGCCAAGAGGGAAGTATACGTTTAATTTTGATTGGAGCAAACGATTCGAGTAGGTGCTTGCACAGAAGACTAAAGTGAACTACTTGGTCGTCAATGTCATGAAACCAGGAAACATTGTCCCAGAAAAGTGCGGAACATTCATGTAACAGATCAGGAGTGTTAATGGTCTTATAATCACCGTAGGCAAGGTTTTTACGGAAGCCAGATTGTAGTTTAGAAAGGAAATTGTTAGATTCAACATAGCGCTGATTCAACTCACGCTGATTAATCAGATCGCGGATCTCAAGGGAATACCAAGGATAGTGGCGAGATACCTGGCGCCTACTCGTTACTGTAGGGACACACTGATCAAAAAGACGATGAATAAAAGCAGTGAATAGATCAACTTTAGTGTCAATACAAGTGGTGTAATAGATATCATCCCACGGCATTGCCGAAGTGACTACAGAAAGCTGATCTAAATTGATGTTGCTATAGTCAAGATACGAAATGAAAGAAGATGAAGAGGACGGAGAAAATGCAAACTTAGTTGAGAGAAATAGTAGGTCACGATCAAGAAAACTAGGCGGGAAGATTTTACTGTGTTTTAATACAGCATCCGTGGCAGTGGTAGACAGAGGCCACTGTGCTGAAAGTCGAATCGTGTTTCGTGACAAGTCGTTTGATTTGAAGAAAGTGACGTTTCAGTCGAATTACGACTTTCAGCAAAGGGGCCTAGAGTGCAAGTGCAGGCGTTGAGTTTAGGCGCTTGTGCTGAAAGTAGTAGTTCGACCGAAAAGTAATTTTCTTCAAATCAAACGACTTGTCACTAAATACGACTCGACTTTCAGCACAGGGGCCAGAATATCGAGTAGGAAGGGATTCTGGCAGTTTAAAAATGTTGGTAGTTCATTCAAGATATCTAAATTAAGTGATACAAGAAATTGCTTAAGTGCAGTCGAACGATTATTGGCTTTCAGAAGGTTAACATTAAAATTACCAGCAACAATTATGTTTTCGTAGTGCAGAGAGAGCCTTGCAATAAGGTCGGTAAGTTCAACACCAATCTCGGTGTTAAAACTATTGGGCGGACAGTATACACTGACTACAAAACATTTGTCACCGACAGATTTTACTTCTACCGCAATAAATTCAAGCTGCGAGCCACACGATTTGCTCACCACTTTTGTATTCCCGATTTTTGTATTCCCCGACCCACCGACAAGGCTATCAAATGGAACAACATGACAGATAGAATATAATTAGTTGTGTGGCGTCATTCCAACCCATACGTCAGTATGGGTATCAAATGAAAGGGTATGACGATTACAATACAATAATCTGTGTGTTGTTATGTTAAATCTCGGCCTTTAAAATGAAATAAAAAGTTAAAAAATAATTTTGAATGTAAAGTTTTTATTGCTCCACCAAGTATATGAGAGCGACCTACCTTTCAAAATCAAGCTAAAAATAAATTACGATTATTAACTGTAATGCCGGATTTCCAATAAACAAAGCAAGTCTCTGAATTTGTTTGGATTTGACTGTTGCTGAATTTTTGATAGTGCACACATTGTTTCATTATTGCAGATAAGTTAATAAAGGATTTAAATACCACATACAAAATATAAAAAATCGTGGAAAAAAGTAAGTCAAACTTGTTATTTAATAGGTTTGGGCGGATTTTAAATATAAATCAAAGAAGAAGCTGGCTTATAATAATAAGTCTTTAAAGAAAACTGGCAATGGGAACCCAGATAAAGTTTTTATATCAAGCCTAGAAGATATAACGGCGGATGTTGAAGGTGTACCCTTCATTGTCATTAGCAGCACGGATGTTGCGGATATTCGCATCCGCATCCGCAATTGCGAAGCTTCCGCATCGATTTCGACATCTGCATCCGCATCCGAAAGAATCAAATGCGGATGTTCATGCGGATGCAGATGTTAGGCCAAGTCGCGACAAGAAAGAAATTGAATAGGCCGGTGAGTGGCGCGTGCCATGGGCACATGTTGATTGACTAATAGGAGCGAAGATTTCAGCAACAAGATTCGACGCGTTTGTTACTTTTTATCATTTGTTTCTCGTAAATCAATCAGAACGTGTTTCTTATGAAGTTTTCAGTTTTTGAATGTTGTTGTGAGTATACAGTGATTATTGTGAGTTAAGGGGGTAGACTACAGTAACATTTTCAAAAAATTCATTTCTTTTTTTTTGCTTTAAATTTGAAATCAGCCACCTCGAAAACCACCGAGTTGGAAATTTCATCACAAAATAATCAAGATTTCACGTTTTGGCCAGAAATTTGGGACTCTGTCCCACAGTGCAATGTTCAAACGCGTTTTTCTCGAAACGATGTTTTTCAAAACGGTGTACATGATATCTCAAGATCTAATCAACGAATTGACTTGAAATTTGACACACTTCTTTTATGGATGAGTGCCTCTGGCGTCACGTAGGATTTTGTCAATATCTTGCTTTGTTCAATAATTATTAACAATAATAACATGAAATTTGTGCCGAAAAAACGTATTTGCGTACGTATTAAGGTACTGACATTTAGAATTGTATTTGTGCAGAATTCTGCTAACATGTAAATGCGTGGTTGCCATTTAATTTAAAAAGTTATGAAATGATGTAACGAGGAAAAATTCTGCTAGTATGCAATTGCGTTGTTGCCATTTTTTTTAAGGCGACTTTTAAATTTTTAAAGGCAACCGTTACAGTCTGACAAGTAGAATATTATTATTTGTGTTGCGTCTTTCCAAATTCAAAATGGAGGCCAACATAAAATGGCGATTTACCTTTTCCTTTACAACGCCCTATAATAGACCAAAAGTAGAAAATAAAGATATAGTTCAAAAAAAAAAACTAAAAAATACGCTTTTATTTTAAAATTAACTAAAAAGTAAAAAAAGAATTTTGAATGAAAAGTTTTTATTGTCCAGCCAGTATATAGGAGCAACCTACCTTTTGAAATGTAAAAAAGTGTGAGGCGCTAACGAAAACTAAAGAGCAAGTATGTATTTATTTGTGTTTTTTTTTTGCTATTTTGGCCTGCACGGTGTGTACCAAATTTGCAAAATTGATTACTTTTTTTGGTGCCTTTTTAGGAAAAACAATTTGGAGCGGAGGAGGGCGCCGTTAACGAAGTTCTGCACAGGGCGTCTAATCTCCTGGCATAGCAAAATCTAAGCGGATGATTCTGAATATGTTTGGCTAGGTCTCTGTTGTGCACGTAGTACAAAGTGGTTTTTAAGTATCCACAATCACTTTTTGCAGATTTGTTCTTTTTTCAATATATCTTTTTCGAACCGCGGACTGTGCACAAATAATATTTTTTTAGTTCATTATAAATTATAAAAAATACGAAATACTGCAGGTTGAAAATTGTTGGTGGTAGTATTGTGGGGTATTGAATTTCCCAGAGTCAGTGCATGACCAGAGAATGTAACGTAATAGTCCATTATATAAGTATAAAAGAACGCGTTTTCCCATCACCCGATTATTATCACCTTCCTAGGTGATAGTGGTTACACTCGCCAATTAAACCCTATAGGCACAAGCACCCCTTTTAAAGAAAATCAAGAAGTGAATTAAAGAAAACGGACATTTGATAATCACCATAACACGGCCCGTAATATAGTGAAATGTTCATTTGGAATATTGAAAACTAGGTGGCGCACCATTTTCAATAAAGAAATGGAACTAAATATTAAAAACTGCATTAGGAGTAAAACTATCGCTGTTTGCTGTGTCGTGCATAATATACTTTTACTTATGCTTAGCGGAAGATATATTGGAAGAGCCAAAGATAGAAATTATGGATGTCTGCAGTACCTTAGGTGAAGAAATTGATTATTTGAATGAAGTTTCGAGACACTGTAATCTTTCGAGACATTAATGTCTTGTTTTTGTATTAGGAGTAAACATTTTTTTTTTTGCAATAGTAGTTATAGTTACAAAAATAGTTTCTTTTGTTGGATTATTGTCAATAAAATGTACATTCTAAAATTGAAAGTTGATAATGCACAATGCTTCACGTTGCTCGAGGATAAAACCATGGATATATCAGGCACTGAACAAATGTGATTATGTCTGAGATCAGGGGCGGCGGATCGTGTTGGGCCCGGATGGGTAGTCGTCAGACAAACATATCCCCTCCTCCGAAACTGTTATTTGGTAAGAACTTCTGCTAAAAAAGAAAGAAGGTTGGTCCCTTCATTATGAATAGGGGGTCGATGGTGTACAGAACAGCATGTGGTGTTCTGGGACCTCACCTGTGGATCACAATGTGTAATGATATACGGCTCGATGAGATCGAATTATGTGCGAACGAAGCTAGTTGAGATATTAAAGCGCTGAACACAAAACTGTTACCGTGCTGGCCAACGCCCTGGGAAAACAAGTATCCGTAATAATCAAGATATGGAACAGATCATTGACTCACAGCTCGCGTTAAGGCATCTGGGAGTGATGAACATCCAGAGGCTTAATTTTATAACCCATTTCGAGGGCATGGCGGATAAGGCAACAGCTCCTTCAACACCCTTAAGTAAAAGAGATGAACCTGCGAGAAAAAGAAGACGTTACAATGAACTAGTACGAGATGTTTTTATATCTCGCCTTTTGGAAGCCTTTATGAGCTGGGCGCCCAATAAGGATTTCCATGGAGGGTCACAGTTCCGCCTGTAGCGGCAGTAGAGGAAGTATGTTTTCTCAGATTTACTTCCCCGATGTTTCGCCAACAGCACCACCTTCTTTGGAGGCTATTTGGGCCCCTATTCTTTCAACATAATGCAATTGGGGTCCTCTGTTGCTGCCGGAAAGTACCCGATTACAAAAAGGCTGCGCGGCAGCTTATTCCCGTCCACAGCAAAAAGGCTTGCTTCTTCCAAGGCTTAAGGCGGCCCATTCTAGAGGGCGCACCGACAACTACTGAGCTGGGCTGCTCTGAGCCTTGAGCCGTAGCTAGTTGTTTCGTGGTCAGAAGAGTCTCCGGATTGTTAGTCGCAAGCACGCCTATTCTGACCCTTTCCGCTATTTGTCAGAAGGTCGGCTTTGGAGTCGTTCTAGTCGTCCGACTTTTATGAAAGCTTTTCAAACTGTATGGCCAAAGCCTTCGCCCTTTTCGCCACGTTATTATGCCCTAGAGAACATCCAGATGATCTAACCCTCTTCTTATTAAGTAAATCGGTATCCCTTTCTTCCTCGGGGGCCACGCAGACCCTACCAGCCTCTACACGGGAGTAGCCAGCTTCCAGATATCGCATAAAACGTTTTCGGGCTGCGCCACCTCGTCTTCTGAGAGCGGACGTTTTTTCGAGTCGCCTCTCCGATTAGGTGCGCATACTTCCGCAGGAGATCTCCCAATGAACGAGCGATCTCAACGTACTTCATCCCTGGTTTTACGGGCTCAAACTGCCCTCCCTGAAGAAGAATCCTGAAAACTTTCCTTCACTGGGACCACATTCGACACCTTGAAGCATGGATCCAAAAATATCTAGCTGGCCTTGTAGGTTGTTCTTTTGGGAGCTGTGGGAGCCCCAGAAATGTTTGGAGCGTTAAGAAGTGCTCTATCTTCAAAAGTCTTTTTATGGTTATTTTATATTGATCCCACAAGCTCGGCGAGAAAGGACAGTCGCTCACGGCACCAATGGAAGGCTAATTCAACCCGAAGTTCGCCTGGTATCCGCAGTCCATCGTTAGTAGTACATTCATGCAGTACCATTCATAACTTCAGCACGAATGTTTACACATTAGGATTGCGGTTTTTTATCGAGTTTAGATCCGCCGTATTCAGTCTGCTCCATGAATCTCGAGCAGGATGTGCCCTAAGGCCATGTACGATCGGTCTTGGAGTCAGTGTTCCCTGCTTGTGCCATGTTCGAGTCATATTGAAGAGTACATAGACTTGGCTAGCTACAAACAACGCCCTCAAAACGAGCCATCAAAATTTTATTTTTTGCTCGAAATTGTTTTTCGCATTCATTTTGGCGCCCCTTACTACCTGACGCCTAGAGCAACCACTCCACTCGCTCTACCCTAGGGCCGGCGCTGCTTACGCAGTGCCCCCATGGCAGACGACATGAGAAGACAGCACTGCTACTATTGCACGACTTTTATCAACGAAACAATTTATCGCCTAATGCAACCTAATGCATACACCGCAATTTTCTGTCTGAATACGTCAATTAATTCAAATTTTTCAGGTCATATACAACTCACTTCTGCTAGAAGCTCCCGAACATGTATTTTCCAAAGGACTCTATTTACCCGTTTATTACTATAATTTTACATTTTCCATATCATACTGTATTTGAATGACCGTGCCCCGATAGGAAATATTAATGCCATTTATATATGAATGACTTCGCACTCAATGTGTTAATGAACCGGTTTTACAGATTACGCTTAAGCTACGATTACATGGTCAAAAGACTTCAGAGGACTGAAATGTGACCTTTTGAAATTTCCAGAACGAAACATTATTGTGTAGGGCTCCATGATTAGGTGTACATTCTAGCGAAATTGTTTACATCCCATTTAGCTTCAGAATTATTGCTATTCGAGTGCTCATATTGCAATTATAGCGATGTTTCATTTATGAGAACAGTAATGCAACGTGGAATTTTGCATGAATCTGTGGGAAAACATTCAAAGTTTGTACATTTGATGCAACGCTTGTGCAGTAGTAATGCTCTTTACTGCACACAGTGTTTTGAATGATTTACGCGGTTTACAGGGTATTCGACCTCAACTAATGACACGCACATTTAGAAAATCAAGGATCTAGTACGTGTCAATTGTTGACTGACTGTCAGAGAACTTGGAGAAGTTCCTGGAATCTCCTAGAGGAGTGATGACGAACCTTTTTGGAGAAGTGGGTCACATTTTGTTCATTATTTTTTTAGTACTTAGCTCGTGGGTCTTTCAGTCAATGGTGTTACTTGGAAGAGGAAAGGGGAGGATGATTAATAACTACGAGCTTTTGGTTGCAGAAGTATGGTCCCTCGGGCCATACACAAGTGCAGTGTTACCATAGAAAATCAGTTAACTTAGAAATATTTTTTTTATAAATTTATCATTCATTCATAACTTCATCATTTATCATTTTGATTTTTTAATATGTTTTGGTTGTCTGTTCTCTCTTTTACTTTTTCTTCTACCCCTTTATCTTTAAACACCCTGCATTATCTATATCAGAGTCCGCGGGTCATAGGTTCGCCGCCACTGTTCTAGAAAAACAGAACAAACACTGCGCGACAAATGTTTGACCCCCACATGGTTTTTTGCGGCTTTTTTGTTCTACATTGAGAGTATCAACTCAAGTGTATTTTTCCTTGAGTACCTAAGTAAATTCTTAACTATTCGGCTTTTTGAATCCCCACACAATTGCGTACGTGAATGCCATGCCTATATAGCATGGCATTCTTCTACTCAGAGTGTCTCCACCATTAGTGTAAGGTCATCAAGAGATGCCCTCAAGGTGGAGTTCTGTCGCCGTAATAGAATGATGCGGCGGATGCCTGCGGAGAAATTAAATGTATGGGAAATTCTCTCGCCGTCGCACCAATCTGTTTGTGCCTTTACTATGGTCACTAGTTGTGGATGAGCTTCTGACGAAACTAGACGAATCCAGAAAGGCCGTCGTGGTGCCTTTATTCAAACGTTACAAATTGGGCTTAGGTACTAAATTATCCAGGGTACGACTTACCAGTTTGTACAGGCTTCGCAATCGCTTAGAAACAATAATTGAATTATGTATTCCGCGTTTCCGCACTTTAATTGGCCGGCGTTCTTTCTTTGTCGTCGCAGATATGATTTGGAACTCTTTTTCAGTTGATTTGCAACGCGAATATTCACGCCCACCATGTTGATACCATTTTTGGTTCGCGCGGTATCGTCCGGATACAACAATCACATATACGTCGTTTAAGCAGAAACCCTGCTCGAGCGAATTTTATGAAAATCTTTTCAGATTATAACTTCGGTATTACGCCACGCACCTTAACCATGTGCTATTGGGACCTTGAAAAATGAAAATATGTTGAAAATTTTGATTTCGATTTTCGGACCCATTACAATAACTTTCCTACAAACTGGGAAGTTAATAAATGCTAGATAGACTATTGAAGTGGAACGCTCAACTGGACTTCGCCATCAATTAAGTAAGTAGGCTATATGGAAGTTTTCTTCCAAAATACTTCAAGGTAATCAGAGAGTAGCCTGGCTAGGAAAATTCGTTAGTGGAGTATATACACAATGGGCTTGTGTACACGGATCGTCACACCAACACTAAAAAACTCTCTCTGCCTTTTGCCCTCTCTCCTAAAACATGGTTTTTTTACTGTTGGAATAACGATCCGTGAACGCCAACCCAAAAGACCTATCTTGGCAACAGTGTTCACCATAAGGGCTGCACCCATTTTCTTCTTTTTTTTTTCTTATGTGAGGTATTGGGTCCAAAGGTACTGCGGCCATTAATTTGGCCTATTGTACTACACCTTATATTTGTAGGCCAGACTGCTTAAACAAGTTCAGCAGTCTGCCTAGTGGTTTGTCGCTTAGACTAGAGTGTTCGAGTAGGGACTCCTCATACAAAGACACCCTGCTCCTCGCTATTGCGGGGCACTCACAGAGAATGTGGAGAGCAGACTCATCCTCTTCTAGACAAAGTAGGGTCCTCCGCCCTTCCGATCCTCTATAAGTGGTAATTTAGTGCACAATGTCCGGCAATCAAACCAACAAGTGTCCTGACTTCACTCCTGCTGCGCCGTAAAAATTCCTTGGCCGTCTTAGGGGACGGCACAGGAAGGAACCGCTTAGAGTTGGCCAGTCCAGGCGCGGGCCTCCAGCGTTCAGTCTGTTTCATCAAAGTCCGATCGGCCAAAGCCCTTTGCAGCAAGGTTGAAGGTGCCCCAATAACCGGCTCTGGACCAATGAATGCTATATCAGAGCCCTGTTTAGCCAGGGCATTCGCACTTTCGTTGCCTTTGAAGCCCCGGTGACCCGAGACCCAGACAAGGTTAAATTTATTGAGAACGCCCAACTCATGAAGAGCACCTTGGCAGTCCCAAACTAATTTCGACTTGGTCCTACGGGACCATATCGCTCTAATTGCCGCGTGGCTATCAGAGAAGATAAAAATCCGTTTATTTTGGTAGGCTCTTCTTAAGTTCTCCTGAGTGCATGCCAGAATAGCGTACACCAGATTCCGGCACCCACAACTGTCTCCATGTTAGAGCCATCCGTGTACCATACTAGTACGCCCGGAAATACTTTAGGAAAAGTCCAGGTTAGCCTATCCTGTATGTGCGCAGAAGGTTGCTCAAATTTTGAAAATTTAAAGGGCATGCTGTCCGATAGCATCTCCGCTTCCGGAATCTCTTCTATGATGTTGATTATTATAGAATGTCCTCGCCCAAGACCAGCGCCCAAGTGACCATTCGCTTTCAGCCGCAGCGCTGCGTTTATGACGGACTTCTCTACCTCAAGGTTAAGGGGTACTAAATTGAGGAGAATCTCTAGCGCTACCGTCGGGGAAGTGCGGATGGCCCCAGTGTTGGAGAGGCAGGCCATTCTTTGAATTTTGCTTAAATTGGTTATGGAACGATCTGTGCCACCAAACTAAAGCTGCATAAGTTACATGGTGGTGTATATCCAATACATGGTTTTTGGTTGCAAACAGGTGGAACCACAAGCTCTGCGTCAAGCCCACAGGCATCTACGCGTTCTACTCATCAGAGTGTCCATATGCTGGTTCCAGTTGATCTTGACATCTAGCGTCACTCCTAGATATTTGGCTTGTTGTGAAAAGCCTATAGTCTGCCTGCGAATGTAGGTTCCCAAATTCCCGGTAGTGATCGTTTCCTGGTGAAAGGAACCAGAATCGTTTTGTCGGGATTGACTTTTAGACCTACGTTTTCGCACCAGCTAGAGACCAAATCTAGTGCCTGCTGCAGGCGCCTTGACATGGCTCCTTCAGTTTCACCTGTAACTACTGTGGCGACATCGTCAGCGTAAAATTGGGCGAAAATGTTTCGATCGCTGAGCAGCTCTAGGAGTTCCATACTCACATAATAATAACTCGGAAAATATGGAGGACTAAACGTATAAATGAATAAACCCTTCATGCTTTTTATATCAATTTGGATACAGGTTACGTCACAGATTGATTATATCATTTTTGATTAATGTAAATATAGTAACAGCCCTGCTGTAAGCAAGCGCTGCCTTGATATTACTTTTAGATAGGCTAAAGTGTTTTAAAGAGTTTGGGTTACAGGATTGTTAACACAAAACCTCATAATATTGAAAATAGTCTTGCTTAACAAAATTCTAATTCTCAAATCTACTTTCGATTACACCAAATCAAACTGAAATCAAGGCATTTGCCAGGATTACACAACTTCCCCACGCCTACGCCACGACGAAAAAAAAAGTGAAAATCCTTAAGCCTAACAAAGGGCATAATATCAATAATTCACCATGGATTTCCTTCAAGCAGAGAGAAAAGTAATCTTTTGTAATTAAACTCCCAAGGATATTTTCCAAAAAAAAAAAAGAAGCGAGAGAACGAAAAGAAAACGAATCACTTTCAAGGATTCGCTCAACTTTCATAGCAATATCCCGAACCTTAAACTTCCTCAAAAATTATTAAAATTCTAGAAAATAAAAATAAAACTCCCAAAAGAATTTCCGGGAAAAAAAGTTCCGTTTTTCGAGGCAAAATCATGGCAGTGAAGACATTTTTTTTTTAAAGCACATCCTCGCAGTATCCTTGAATATAATGCTATAAAAATGCAAGAGTCCTTAAAGGCAATTTTCTGGGTACTTTCATATTTTTTTTTTTATTTTTTTTTTTTATTTTAATATTTTTATCCTTTTTATTCCGAAAATTGCTAGCAAATTACGCAAGATTAAAGAAAACCTCAAAAGGAGTCAAAAACTTTGCAAGTAACTGAAAGGAAACAGGAAAGTTTTGCATCTCTTCTGCCCGAGTCGAGAGGAAAATCTGTCAAAAAGATTCAATTTCGTCATTGGGTTTGTGGGAAGGATCATAAATGCAGGATATTTACTTAGAAACGATTATAGGTAGCTACTTAGTAACTTTCTTAAGAGCCCACACAAATTTTGAAGATCTACTCAAGACTTTTGCTTCTCCAGGTGCACCAAAGGAAAAAGTTATTTCTAGGAGTTTGCATCATTTTACTCAGACCACAGACACAGGGTGGGCGAGTCCTTGGAAGTAGTTAAGGCATATAGATCAGCTTTTCGAGGCGACCCTGGCAGCGTATTGAAGGGTTCTATGGACTGAACTGAATCTACGATGGATGTAGAACTATGCGTAGACTTCCTTACGGCGGTGGTTGCTACTACTAACAACAATAACTGCCCTGTTTTGATGATGACGCGTAAATACGCAATAGTGGAATATTGAGTTCTCCAAGCTGACATCCGCCACAGGGAAGCTATCCAATGCAGCCAAGAAGATCTGCAGCTGGGAGAGTTATAAAAGCTCACAAACCACCTGGAATAGGGCGAATAGATAAGCAAAAATAAATAGCTAGAGGAGTTTCTGCATCGAAGCAATTCGAGACTCAGCAACACTCTACAAAGCTCTACTAAAACGCACGTAGAGGAAATCTCGGATCAAATAAGCGAATTGATCTCCTTTACACAGCCTATGGAAGCATCCTTGATATTATTACTTTAAGCGCACTTTCTAGGCGCAATCACACGATTAAAAGAATTTTAGTGGTTAACTTTCTTACTAGGACGCACGGCCGCAGCTAGCACGCATAGCGAACAAATATGCACGATCCCGCCACAGGCATGCACATTCCAGCCACAGTCATGCACGCTCCCACCACAGGCACGAAAAATTAAAAATTTGTTCACTATAGGAATGCACTTTGCCGCCACATACATGAACGCTATTGCCAAATGCATGTACGCTCCCGCCGCAGGCATGCACGTTCCCGCCACAGGCATGAACATTTATAAATGCATCCGCATCGGCATAGGTCATTCCAAACGCGAGCGTTATTTTACCAGGCAGTCCCCCAGCTAACTACTAACCACGTTCGCTTGACCTACGATCTACTGAGTATGTTATTAACACCCTCTAGAATCACCGGGATAATTACCTGTTTTTTCATCCTATACAATTTTCTAAAAGTCTCAATGTTTCTGCTTTTGTTCTAGAAAATTTGCATACATGCCTGTGGCGAAAGAGTGCATGCCTGCGGCGGGGTGTGCATTTCCGAATAAAAATGAAACTCGTCCGCAGCTAGCACGCAGCAGGAACGCACTACCCAGCAGGGTGCACGCAGCTAGCATGCGTCAAGTTGGCAGAGAACCCATAAGGGTGCCGTCTTTTTGGAAAAGAAGTCAGGATTTGTTGCTTGTTCAGTTGGTTCCACACGAACGGAATAACTCAGGATAATACGACGCTGTATTATACTCTAGTAGGCAATTTGGACGCAGACATCGTCGGTGCAAGGCATCATGCGAAACCCTCTGAAATAGGAAAGTATGCTGAGCTTAAGAGGCGCATTCTTGCTGCGTATCAGAACTTGTAGCAATGGCGATTGCAGAAGCTGCTAGGTGACATATGCTTAAAAGGAAGGAAGCCAACGCTGCTATTAAACCAAATGAGGGAGTTTGAAGCCGATGGTATCTCTGCAGAGGTTTTGTATACGCTTTGGTTGCAGCGTCTTTCCCGCAAACACAGGCGATTTTGGCAACCAACGTGGATCAGGACATTGGTAGACTTGCAGAATTGGCGGATAAGATAGCGGAGGTGGTTGTGGCACCTGGGATCGCAGTTAGTTCCTCACTCGAAGCTCCCTACATCCAACTTAACGCGAGGAAGCTACGGCGCTGAGGAAACATGTGGAGCAGTTGAAGTTCAATCGAGGACGAAGGTCTTCAAGGCGCCGTGATTCCAGTCGCAGGCGTTACCGAAAAGGTGAGCAGGCGATACATCGTTTTGCTTTTATCATAAAGGGTTTGGTGGTAAGGCTAGGTGTTGTCGGTAGCCATGTTCATACGAAGTTAAAATCTAAGTGGTGGGCAGCGAAAGGCGACTAGCCAGCGCATCGGATTTATTAGTCGCTTATACCTCATGACAGCAAGTAAGCGATTCCTAATTGACACTGGAGCTGAGGTTTCTGTAATTCCCCCAACAACAAAGGAAAACAGGAGCCAACCCTCGGCACGGGTTGTCTATCATGCTGTGGGGTCTTTGGTGGGAATCGGGAGTCTTAGGCGGGGCGTTATAGAGGCTTTGAGATTAGTGCTGACTGGCGATGGCTGATCCAGGTTACAATTCTTAGTTGTGGCTTAGATGAGCATTCACTCTGGTGAGCTTTCACACTGGGGATCGAATCTCTTGTTCAGAATCGCAGTGGTGGGTCTTGGATTGGGGTCCTAATAGGCGAACAATGTACACCTGAAGGAAGTACCATTAAAAATGTTTTGAATCATGTTCAGAATCTGATTTGATTCCTTTTGTTACAGATCATCTAAAAAGTTTTGAGATAAATTCTAAAATTGATATACAGTGCGGAGCATGACTATAAACGCAGTTGGAAAATATTGGTTTTTCTAATTATTTTTTCAAATTCTACTATTTTCTTTATTGATTTTGAAAGAATAGAGAGAAAAAACACTACACAAAATAAATTACCAAGGGTAGGTCAATAAAATTACCGTTAGTTGGAATTTACTGATATTTCGGCGGAGCATGACTATAAACGCAGTCACAATTTTTGCGTTATTGGCTGTTGATGGCAACCAAAAAGTGTGCCAAATAATAAAATTAATTGTGCTCTTGACTTCTAACTTTTGCTTTTAAATTATTGTTACAAAATTTTTAAAATGCCACGTGGAACAGTTCTTACCGATGTGGAAGTAGGCAAAGTGCTTGCATTTTTTGAAGGCGGCTTGAGCAAGCGGGCAATCGCTAAAAAACACGGCCGATCTGACGCTGTTATTCGGAACGTGTTGCAAGATCTTGCAAATTATGGAAAAACCCGATCCGGAGGTCCGAAAAGCAAGTTTAGGCGATCAATTATTAAAAATGCAAGCAACAGTATAAAGACTGCTGTCGAAATTGCAAACGATTGTGGACTGACCGTGTCCAAAAGTGCAATTTATAAAGTTTTGAGGAGTTCCACCTTATTGTCCGCTAGAAGCTGAAATCGGCCCCGCGACTTTAGCGCGTCATAAATCAGCAAGACTGCAATTCGCGCGAGCAAATATGCAAACCGACTTTTCAAAAGTAAAATGATCAACGTTTATTCTCGATCAATTTTTTAAACTTTCCTGCTGAAGGTAATTTTTTCTGATGAGAAAAAGTTTAACTTGGATGGACCCGACGGAGCACCAAGTTATTTTCGAAACGAAATTTCGGTGGAGGTAGTGTTATGGTCTTGGGAGCATTCTGTGCTGATGGAATGCTGGAACTGGCTTTTCCCAGCACTAGGATGAATTCTTCCGAGAACATTGATGTTCTCCGAATGAATTTATTGCCATTTGTGCAGCGCAAAGGCACAAACTAATGGACTTTCCAACAGGACAACGCCACAATCCTTGTGAGCCGTGCCACCAAATCGTGGTTTATGGACAATAACGTTCAAATCTTGGAATGGCCCGCTTGCTCCCCAGACCCGAATCTCATTGAAAACATTTGGGGACTCCTAGCAAGGCATATTTATAAGGAAAATAAGCAGTATAACACTGTTGGTGAGTTAAAATTGGCCATCATTCAAGCATGGTGCAATATTGACAATACGACAATAACAAATTTATTAAACAGTATGCTAAATAAACTTTTTGTAGTCATAAGTAATAAAGATGGCCTCACACATTATTGAAATTACATTTCACTTTGTTTGTTATGAAATTTTTTAAAATTATTTGAGTGCGTTTATAGTCATGCTCCGCTGAAATATCAGTAAATTCCAAATAATCTTACTTTTATTGACCTATCCTTGGTAATTTTTTTTGTGTAGTGTTTTTTCTCTCTATTCTTTCAAAATCAATAAAGAAAATAGTAGAATTTGACAAAATAATTAGCAAAAACAAAATTTTCTGGCTGCGTTTATAATCTTGCTCCACTAGTGATGGTTACATGTTGTACTTAAGTTATTTTATCTCTATATAATTAGATGTTTTTTAAGTCCTAATAGACATCGTTTTATGATGATACAGTTTTAAGTTATGGTGTAATAAAAACGGTTGTAATGTAAAAAGTTGCGGTTTATTTTAATTAACATATAGATATACCTTAAAAATCAGAAGTGGGATTAAATAGGGAGGGTGGGAGGATCGAATTTTCTGCCGGAGAGGACTGCACCGAGGGTGATTCGGTGAACGTAAAGGATTGTTGGAAGAGCAAAAAGAGAAAAAGAAGACCAGGAAGAACTGTAGACGTCCGGTTTGGGTTACCTAACAATACCTTTTTTGTATTGTGTTTCCTTAGGATAGGAGATCCTACCGGTGTCTCTATAGTGACCGAGATCCGATAGGGCTCGGGTCTTAAGTAATAAGAAAACTGGGGACCGCTGCACCTCGTCCCGTTCCAGAGGCACACCTTTAAATCATCTCTAGCACGGCCACGATCCTAGGCACCTATTACCTAACTGTTCCACCAAGTAGGAGATGTTGTGTTGTTATAGTTTATGTTTGATTGTAACTTGTGCCAGCGTTTAGCGGATATTGGGTGTTATTGGTCATGTCAAATCTAAGGTCAACCAGGGAATCGTTTTGGTACCATGGTGGTTGCAAGTTGTTGTTGTACGGTCTACGATTGAAGTTAAGGAGGTTGTGGCACCCACGACCCAAAACTGAAATTTTCAGATTTTAGACTAGACGTTTAAGTATTAGCAGTTATAAACTATGTATATGTGTGTTACTTGTTCGTGTTTAGTCGAGATTTATTACCATTACTGATGTGTCATTAAATGTTGAATGTTCCTCAAACCCAGTTTTTATGTTGTCAACAGTTTGTTGGTTTCAGGTTGGCGTCAATTTTTTTTTAGGATGAGGTGCTAAGCGCCAGAATGGGTAGGCAGCGGACGACATAGCTCTTTCCGAGGACCTTTTCAGGCTTCTGTTACCTCACAGGTATTCTATGACCGCCCGGATGGGGGGCGAAGGCACCGGCCACCGAGGCCCATCGACATTTTTATTATCCTTAGTTGTACGGTGTTAGAAATTGTGGTGTTGGAGGTGGCCAAGATATATAAACACAAAATCATCTCTGCCAGTTATCACATGGAATAAGGTCAAGACCGAGAAGTTCTGAAGGATTCATTCTGGTCGAGAAAGAAGTAAGATTATTTCGCGGTCTAACACGACTGGCGGCCGACTCTGGATTTTACTAACCCTCCGCCGTCGCGTGAGATTGCTCGTCTCACTAATTGAGGACCTAATTTAATATTTCTCACGCGATTTACAGTTAATATTTTCAATTTTTTGATGAAAAATGCGCCATTCTTTTATTTAACTTTTTCAATAAAATTGAAATTCTACGCTTTCTTTTACATATGTATTTTTTAATTTTTACTTTTCAGTACATTTTTTAAGTTAATTAAATGAATTTAAAAAAATTTGAAGAAGTGTTTTAGAGGATTTCAGTTTATTAACTATTGACATACATGATCAATGGTTCCAGAGCAATGCTTGTGGAAAAGTCACAGTTCTATGTTTCTACATTTTTCGGCAAATTGGTTGATTACTTCCTTAGCCGTTACGTCGATTTCCCTGTGAATACTCAAAAGAGCAAGGCCGTTCAGCCGCTGTTCTCCAATTGCACTACTTTGCTAATCCTTTAAAACGCCTTAGAGTTGAAAAACTTCTTTCGTTGCTATCAATAATGGTCACTCCAATTTGCAGACAGTTAGCAACTTTCGGAAAAGGTGTGATTAAAGATTAAAGCATTGATGAATATGTGTGTGCGTTGGACAATGGACTGATATATATTGACGAAAAAACTGATAATATATTCGGCGCCCGTGGGCTACCAAAAAACTGCGATCCTCTTCATAAGAAAATGCAAGCGATGTCTAGCTGGAGCAATGACCCTCAGAGGAGAGGGCAAAAGTAGCAATTGAGTTTTCTTTTTAATATGCCAAATTATAGGAAAACTTTACAAAGGCTACTGAGATTAACACCCCTGCCGTGCAAAGGGCAAATGACCTATATGCAAAAAGCTCGATTCGAGAAAAACGCGCTCAAAGTTTTCAAAATACATTGAAACCGAAGCATATAAAGCCAATGTTCAAGGTGATAACTTTTGATTAAAAAGTACAATCAGTCTGAAATTTTTTTTAAGGATAAATATGAATATTTTATATCCAAAAATGCATACAAAGCCATTTTGACCTATAATGTATATAAGTCATTTGTCCTTTGCACGGCAGACCCTACTTCAGAATATTTAAGGCAGGCTAGGCAGTTCAAGCAAAGCCGTTCAGCCGTTTAGTTTCTAACAAAGAAGGTCATATTATTATTAACTTCCCAGTATAGGAAGTTATTGTAATTTCGACGTATTTTCATCTTTCAAGGTCCTAGGAGAATTTTAAGCAAAAAATTGGGAGGAAGTATGTGTGTGTGTGTGCGTACGGATGTGGTCATTTTTTCCTGCGCGATATCGCGCGAACCAAAAAAGATAACGACTTCGTTGAGGTGTCGTTCGAAGCGTATTAACCGAAATATGATCTGAAGATTTTCATAAAATTCGGTCGAGCCGTTTTTTTGTTTAAGCGACGTAAGTGATTTTTGTACCTGAACAATATCGCCCAAACTATAAAAGATATCGACTTAGTTGACGTGCCGTTTGAAGAGTATTAACCAAAATATGATCTGAAAAGATTTTCATAAAATTTGGTCGAACCGTTTTTTTTTTTTTTTTGTGTAAACGACGTTTATGATTTTTGTACCTGAACGATACCGCGCAAACTAAAAACTATATCGACTTCATTGAGGTGCCGAAAAAAGAATATTAACGAAGAAATGCTCTGAAAAAAATTTCATCATATTCGGTCGGGCCTTTTTTGTTTAAATAGAAAAAACTTCGGGTAATTGTCAAAAAGACCTTAAATTGACAAGTTTTGATAATATCTAATAAACTCGATGGAATGAGACCCGTTCTAAACGAAGTGATTTTTTTTGGGTTCTGCACAGCGATAGCCTTCGAACAAAACATCACTTGTCAAAATCCGACAACCTTTCAAAATCGTGCAAAAATTTCATTACCCTTTACAAACAGCGCGAACTTTTCAAATCTTGGATTAGCACTTTTTGACGGGGAATTGTTTTCTACGCGTGATACTGTTAGTATTATTATAATTTAATAATGATTGTTTATTCATATTTGTAGTAGAGTAGTCACAATAACGTAGTACTAGACTAAGACTGAATTACGCTATGTATGTTTTGTATTATGAACTTCCTTTTTGTACATTTTCTTTAGTCTTAAATAAACGCTTATGAAGTAAAGACCAACAGGTTATGGGCCCAGAGATCAGTGTCTAAGTGACTACAAATAAACAAATTTAAATCGGGATTTTGCTCTGTCAATATTAGTAATCGGCATTCAACAAATAGTGGAGAATAAAAGAAACTTGGTGTTTCGTGAAAAGCCAAAATTATTATTGTGGAAATGGCAGTGCAAAATGTTAAAATAGAATTGCTGTCCAAAGAGAATTATGACACATGGTGCATACATGTGAATGCGGTACTAGTAAAAAATGATCTCTGGGACTATGTGTCCGGGAAAATTGTGAAGCCAGATTTAGTAACTGGAGAACCTAAAAGTATGGTAGAAGTGGAAAAGTGGGAAAAATTTGACGAAAAAGCAAAAGCAGATTTAGTACTGTCTATCAGTCCACCGATACTCAAGGATATTAAACACTGTAAGACTTCCAGGGATGTGTGGCTCAAACTAAAATCCATATATCAATCCAGTGGACCAGCAAGAAAAGCCACATTATTGAAGCAGCTCATATTAGGAAAAATGTCGACTAGCGAAGATATGAACGATTATCTATCGAAATTTTTTGACACTGTGGACAGACTACAGGATTTAGACATAGATATAAACCAGGATTTATTATCCATTCTATTACTTTACAATTTGCCTGAAAGTTATGAGAATTTTCGGGTAGCAATAGAGTCAAGAGATAATCTTCCATCTCCTGAAGTGCTGAAAATTAAGATTCTAGAAGAATTCCAAGCAAGAAAAAATAAAGAAGGAGATTTAGCTGATGCAATGGTAGTAAAATCATATAATAAAGGTTTCACAGGAAAGAAGAGAAACTTTAATAAGTACAAAACACCAATACGCAAATTAATATGTTACCACTGCAAGCAGTACGGGCATAAAGCTTTTCAATGTAGAAACAAACTTGAAGAGACAGCAAAAGTAATAGAAGAAATTGAAAATGAAGAAGAAGAAGCCTTATGGAGTGTATTCAAAGCAGAAGAAGTGGAACCCGCGCATCTAGCACTAAGTGTCAAAAACACATTCATGTGGTGTTTGGACAGCGGAGCAACTACACATGTTAGCAACAACAAAAACAAATTTACAAGCTTCGAGGGCTTTAATTCCAAATTGAGATTAGCCAATCAAGAATATACGGATGTAAAAGGAAAAGGTTCGATCCCAGTGATAGATGTCAACGGGAGTAAAATCATTCTCAGTGAAGTGCTATATGCTCCTGATGTTGGATATAACCTTATATCAATTTCAAAGCTAAGTAAAAAAGGTTACAAAATTCTATTCGAAGATAGTATAGCAACGATACTTAATAAATCAGGTAAATCTGTAGTTACTGCATCTCATATTAATGGTTTATACTACATTTTAGAAAAGAAGCTAGAGAATTCAATCAATATGGTAGGTGATGGCGAAACTGTGAAGCACTGGCATGATCGGTTTGGCCATACTAATATGCACTCGTTGAAACAAATGGCTAATAAAAATCTCGTTGAAGGCTTACCTAAAGCAATATCGATGCAAAGCGATAAATTTTTTTGCGAGACTTGTATCAAGTGTAAACAAACAAGAAAATCTTTTCCTAAAGAGTGTTCCAATCGATTTAAAGAACCACTAGACTTGATACACAGTGACATTTGTGGTCCATTTAGAGTGCAGTCATTAGGCCATTCTAGGTATTTTATAACATTTATAGATGACGCAACTCGTTGGTGTGAAGTATACACACTTAAAAATAGAGCAGATATTTTGAATATATTTAAAAAATTTCAAGTGCAAGTAGAAAATCAATTGAATAGAAAGATAAAACGGGTACGTACTGACAACGCAAAAGAATATTGCGGTGGATTCGAAAAATATCTACAGGACAATGGCATAATCCACCAATTAAGTGTAGAATATTGCCCCGAACAGAATGGAGTCGCCGAACGAAAAAACAGAACGTTGGTTGAAATGGCTCGCTGCATGATATCACAGGCAAGACTATCATTTGTTTTTTGGGCAGAAGCATTGACAACTGCAAACTACATTTTGAATCGTTCTCCGTCTAAAGCAGTAAATGGCAATATCCCTTACACATTGTGGCACAGAGAGAAACCCAAAGTAAGTCATTTTCAGCGTTTTGGGACAATAGGTTATGTACTGGAGAAAGGAAAACAAAGACAGAAATTTGAAGAGAAATCGTATCAGTATATTTTCATTGGTTACTGTGAGAATTCCAAAGCCTTTCGTATGTATTCAGTAAATTCAAGAAAGATTATAAAGAGTCGAGATGTAGTGTTTACGAATAAATTTAGACATGAAATTCACGAAGAAGAACACAAAAACATAGAAGAAGATGAACCTGATGAAAACGTAAGAGAATACACATACCCTATTAAAGAGAAAAGTGATGATGAAGATAAAAATGAAAATTTTGAAAATATTACGAATGAGGAAAATAGTGAGAGAAGCCCCTACTTCCTACGACCTCGATTGCTTAGAACAGGGAATGAAGCACATCCCAGAAAATTATTTAATGCAGATAGCACGAAAAATTGTGATAACCAAAATAAAGATAGTAATGGTCGAGAAGAAAGTGGTTATGACAGCACGAACTCTGTTATGCTTGATTATGCTGCAATAATTGAAAATAGCCAACTCTTTAACACATTAGATGAAGTGTCACGCAATGGCGAATTTGAATTGTGGAAAGAAGCAATGCGTGAAGAACTAAATGCACATTACAAAAACAAAACATTTGATTTAGTTAATAAACCTAATAACATCAATATTTTGAATTCCAGATGGGTATTTTCAAAAAAGTATGACAAAAATGGTGCTATTATTAAGAGGAAAGCACGATTGGTTGCCAAAGGTTGCAGTCAACGACCAGGAGTAGATTTTAATGCAACATTTGCCCCCGTGGCTCGACAAAGTTCATTAAAATTAATATTAGCAGTTGCAGTTGAGTGGAATTTGATTTTGGTACAATTTGATGTGGTGACAGCATTCCTCAATAGTAAACTAGATGAAACTATTTATATGAAGGTCCCTGAGTTTTTCTATGAATTAAGCAATAAAACAAAAATGGGTGATCAAGTTTTGCAGATTAAAAAAGCTATTTATGGATTAAGACAAGCGAGCTATCAATGGCATAAAGAGCTAAGTACATTTTTACATGAAATTGGTTTAGAATCATTGAACTCAGACATTTGTGTGTATATAAATAAGGATAAAGAAAAATTTATAATAGTAATGGTATATGTTGATGATTTAATTGTTGGAGCACGAAATAAAGAAGTAATACAGGAATTTAAAAATAAGTTGGAAAATAAGTTTGAAGTAAAAGATATGGGATTATTACATTATTGTTTAGGTGTGGAATTTAACAGAACTAGTAGTGGCATTTATATTTCACAAACAAAATATATTAATGATCTTTTAATACGTTTTAGAATGACAGAATGTAAAGCAAGAAGTACACCTT
This sequence comes from Thereva unica, assembly GCA_949987705.1. Classification (NCBI taxonomy): domain Eukaryota; kingdom Metazoa; phylum Arthropoda; class Insecta; order Diptera; family Therevidae; genus Thereva; species Thereva unica. Next base: position 10,212,563 of record OX465282.1, read on the forward strand.
TATCGGCTAGTTTAAAACTATCTAAGGATCAATCACCAAAATCAGAAGAAGAACAAATTAAAATGGAAAATTTACCATATCAAAATTTGATTGGAGCTTTATTGTACTTATCTACGATGACAAGACCAGATATCTCGTATGCGGTGAATATGCTGAGTCAATTCAATAACAATTTTAGTGAACAGCATTGGGTAGCGGCCAAAGGAATATTACGATATTTGAAAGGAACAGTCAACAAAAGCTTACATTTCAAAAAGGTAAAAAACAATTTAGTTGCATACACTGACGCAGATTGGGGTGGTAATGTTGATAACAGAAGATCATATACTGGTTACATTTTCCAATTGGCTAATGGAGCAATTACATGGGCATCGCGTCAACAAAAAACGGTTGCATTATCGACAGCTGAAGCCGAGTATATGGCAATTTGTGATACCGTCAAAGAAGCTATCTATTTGAAACGGTGGTTAGAAGAAGTTGGATTTAAAGAAACACCAGTGACAATATATAATGATAACCAAAGTGCACAAGCCATGATAAATCAAAACCAATTGAATGCACGTAATAAACACATTGATATGCGTCATCATTTTATCAAGGGAGCATTAGAAAATAAATTGATCGAAATCAAATATTTACCTAGCGAGAATATGCCAGCTGATATGTTTACGAAACCACTACCATCACTAAAGCATATATCATATTGCAAGGAAATAGGCATGGAAAACAATCACTATTAGGAGGGAGTGTTAGTATTATTATAATTTAATAATGATTGTTTATTCATATTTGTAGTAGAGTAGTCACAATAACGTAGTACTAGACTAAGACTGAATTACGCTATGTATGTTTTGTATTATGAACTTCCTTTTTGTACATTTTCTTTAGTCTTAAATAAACGCTTATGAAGTAAAGACCAACAGATACAGTTTCAGAAAATTGCGGTTCATCCCGGGATTTCCAGTAGTTACCGCAAAATTTGTTCTTTTTGGTCAAGTCTGACAAGTACTTAACAGTTACAGTTTTGCTAATATCTCCGGAAAGCTTTGCAATTTCCAAATGAAGTCATTCGCTTCTCAGTTTGTCAATGACGCTTCAGCACGCTCAATACGAATTTGAAAACCCGCTTTAGTGCAGCGAACGAAATACGGAGGAAATGTTTGTTTGCTAAAGTTCAGGAAACACAAATTCTCTAGAAAAATCTTGTGGATTTACTACTATTATAGTTATTTGAACTAGCTTCTCTCGGGATTGCTTTGTCATCAGTTCTGATACTAGCCAATTTTCCACTAGTGCTAAACGTATAACTATTTTGTAAGAAGTCAGTTTATTCCATCTTCGTTCATCATACTGGGAAGTTAATCGTGTGGACCGAAGGGATCAAACCCACATCCCAACTAGTTTTATTTGAATATGATTTACAAAAAAATTCACAAAAATTTCAAAAAATTAACTGCTTAATTGGCTTCGGGGCGACTCAAAAAGGGATAATAATTAATGATATTAAAAAATATATATTGTTTTTCCAATTGAATTACATGAGATAAAATAAATAACTTGATATTGACAAAAAGGACTCCAGTTTCATTTTTGTTCACTCGACTTTTTAACGTTTGGTCAAGGACCCTACCATCAAGTAGCCTCAGGGCCGCCACGAGCCTAAATACAGCCCTGGACATTATAATATACATATGGAATATTTTTTTTTTCATCGCGAAAGCATGGAGGCCAAAGGATAAAATTGTTTTATTATGCATATACTCACACATATGTATTTTGTTTCAATATTTCCGTCCTTTCTTCCGTACTTAATCATAAAAGACTGTCGTCGCCCATTAGGAGCAAAATGCAGCGACAAAAGCCATGAAGGCATTTCTTGTGTATTTTTTTTTTTTTTTTTTAGAAAAACTCGTTTTTACGGATTTTAATTAATTAAGAGCACAGCAGAAGGGGCAAAAGTGCAAAAGGCGCTGCTTTAATAAGTGATTTTGCTGCTCTGCCGAGAAGGAGTTCCCTGAACCTTCCTCTATATATATTCAAAGGATAGGAGATGCCCCACGCCTTAATATACAATGTACAGCTCTAGTCTAAATTGTGAATGAAAGATAAGACGCTTTCAAATCACGTTTGAAGGGGAAAATTAACTGTACATGCATTTTGGGTACAATCAAATATATCTAGTCAAGGATCGACTTTCTAGATTAAAAGAGAGTATTTCATTCAATTTAGGATAATTACCCTCATTAGGACTTTAGATTAAACCAGGGGTGTTCAGGGGGAATGGGAATGATAAATTTCGATCATCAGTGCTTTTACATTATATCTATTAAGGACGCCAATCAGTTCCCAGACAGTGGGGAAGGAAGACCCCTAGAGTCCTAGTCCTCGTCCTACAAAGAAGAAACACATCCTTTCACACAGCATTCCTATGTATAAATTTTCAATGATTCTAAAGTGGCATGGGTATAAGTATAAGCTGGCGTGATAACCTTTAAATGAAATGTAATTTAAATTACGACTATTGACATTCTTCGTCGCTTGATAATTTTGAACACGCGAGACTGGGGCTCGAGCAGAAGTGTTGGTTGGTGGTGCCTGCCTCCTATATCGATTTTATATGTGTGTAGGCAACAATAATTAATTATGCTTTCCTCACCTACGTGAGCCCTGCTGCTAGATCCCACGAAATTTTCAATAACCTCATTATTGGAGCCGCCGTTTGATGGGGGGCTGTTTTAGTACTGGCGTTTGTCCAATAACTTTTTAACGATATGTTCTCGTATTTTGATAATTAATAATTAAGCAAATTTTTTATGAGAAGTTTTTATTAATTGTTAATTGTTATGACTACTATAAGCAGGAGCAGACGTTAACATTTTGTTGGATGTTGGAGAAGTTTTTATTAATTGTTAATTGTTATGACTACTATAAGCAGGAGCAGACGTTAACATTTTGTTGGATGTTGGATAAATATAGACATTCAAGTCTATTACGAGGTTATGTGAAAATAAAAAGAAATTGTTTATTTACAACATTACCGAAGAATGAATATTTTTTTATAATAATACTAGTGACACACTGGTGGTATCTATACCAGGGTTTGAATACCTTGGTATTCCCTATACCACAGTAGGTGACAGACTGCAGAGCATAGTTTTGGTTGACAGTTGTGAAAATTATTACGCGTAAAGTGAAGTTTTTACGTAAATATTAAAATATTTTATGATTTAATTAATTTATTGAACTAAAACTATTATATTGTAATGAAATAATGGACCTTCTAACTGTGCTTGTAACAAATAATTTAAAAATTCAATACTTGTTAAGAAAAAGAAGGATGTTTTTAAGATTAGCTCTAAAAGCAAAGATGAAATGCAGGCGGTATAGAAGATTGGCGTTTTTAAAACACAAAAAAAGGAAAAACAGACTAGTTTGGTCAAATGTAAGTTGAATGAAATTAGAAATATTTTCTATATATTAATTGTTTGTTATATACGATGTCAGGTCGAGAATTCGACCTTCTGGGAAGTTGATGTTCCCAACTTTTCAGAAGAGAAATTTAAAAGGTTATTCAGAATGAATAGATCCACATTTTCATACATAGTGGATAAAATGGTAAATTTGAAGAAAGAGGATACTGGTTGGCGATCTGCTATCCCTTTACAGAAACGAATTGCTGCAGTTCTGTATGCACTAGCTTCATCAGCAGAGTACAGAACTACTGCAAGTTTATTTGGGATTGGAAGAACCACACTGGGAGAATTAGTCCTAGAAGTGTGCAATGAAATATGCCAAATTTTTCACGAAGAAGCTTTTGATGCATACCCTCCTTCTCAGGCAAAAATTAATGAAATTGTTAGCGGATTCACACGCTTAGGGTTTCCTCAATGCTACGGAGCTATTGACGGGTGTCACATAGAAATTAAACCCCCTAAAGAGGAAGCAACGGACTATTTCAATTTTAAGGGATGGCATTCCACCATATTATTTGCTGCTGTGGACCACCGATACAGATTTACATACATCAATGTAGGAATACCTGGCCGAAGCAATGATTCGACCATATTTGAATGTTCAGCACTTAAAGCATTTCATAGTAATAGTGAAATTTTCCAAAAAAATATAAGAACAATTGAAGGCTGTCAAGTACCTATACTCCTTATAGGCGATTCCGCCTTTAAGTTGTCAGAATATCTAATGAAACCTTTTCCTTTCTGTGTTCAACAGTCTGAACAAGAAAAGGTTTTCAATAAACGTTTATCCACATGCCGACGTGTTGTCGAAAATGCTTTTGGTCACCTAAAAGCCCGGTTCAGGAAGGTTGGTCGAGGCTTGGAAGTAAACATAGAAAATGTAAATATAATAATAAGAGCTTGCTGTATTCTTCACAATATATGTAATAATAGGAATGATACAATAAATCAATCGTGGATTCACGAAATTAATAATGAAAACAGAAGGCAGCAACCACAAAGAAGTACAACCTGCAGAGATGGAAACTTTTCAGGCAATTTGATTAGACAAGCACTAGTAAAACATTTTGGTAAGTAAATAGAAATTTTATTATTTAAAAATAACATATAAAAATAGCTTTTCTATTACTAATTTTATTTGTTTAGTATCATTGTTAAATGGTCGTTTGTTTAGTATCATTGTTAAAATTTTATTATTTTGTTCCAAAAGATTAATTATTTTGTCGTCATTTTCCGTACATTTGTTTAAGTATTTTTCAAAGAATTGTTGCTCCTTTTGAGAACACTCTAAAAAGTTATCAAAATCGGTCTTTCTTTTTCTGTTTCTCATAGCTGCCACAGGTGCTGACGCCGATGGTACTGATGCTGTTGATGCCGGTGCTGATATAGATGACGCTGGTTCCGATGCGGATTTAGAAGACGCTGGTCCCGATGCTGAAGATGAATAGCAATTTATTTCTTCGAGCATTGCTAATGATGTGCTCGATGGCGATAACGGAGACAATGGCGGCATCTGAGCTTCTACCGTTTTTAAATATAAAAAAAATAATTATTCAATCTAATTTGAAATTGTAAAAATTAATTTAATATACCACACGAAAAGCTTTCTTCCATTAATTGTGTTATGTTATTACTTTTGCACCCTCCCATAAATTCATTAATTATAGAGTAATGTTCCCATGATGAAGGAGAACCAGCCGAAGGGCCCATTTTTATTTTTTCCATTCTAAAAGGTATAAAAAGGTTAATCGCCTTTCTTGTAAATAATTTATATATTTACCTATATCTTTTTGTTAAATTATTTATTCTTGTTCTCAATTCGTCAATGCTTAATACAATATTATATCGGTTTTTCAATATATCGCACATTTCTTCGAAAATTTGGGAATTTTTGCAAACACCCCTTAATTTATCAATATTATCTCTCCATATTTCAATAACCTTTGCAATTTCATCTTTCGCTAATATTTTTCTTTTTTTAATATTTTCCGTCTTCATTGAAATATGTATGTACTTATATATGTAATTCAATAAACGAACTTAAAACCGCAAGTAAACAACTCGAAAGCACAAAAGAGCATGTTAATCAAAATGTCAAATGACAAGTTCGTATTTTTGTCACTACTAGAAATTGGCGTAAAAATCATTAAATATCTTGAATACTACAAGTTCATATTTTTGTCACTCAAACAAATTGGCGCTGAAATCATTAAATATCTTGAATACCAACATTATACTATGGAAAAAACTCTAGTATTGATACTAGCTTTATGCCAGATTGCTCAGTTGGTATATTGCTAGTATATACTGACACACGCATGGTTTGCTGGAATACTATAGTATCTATACTAGCTGTGTGTCACAGGTATAAGGGGTCGTCCATAAATTACGTGAGGCATTTAGGGGGAGGGGGTCGAGTCGAATCTCACCAAATCTCACGTTGGGGAGAGGGGGGTCTCGGCATATATCACGTAATTATTATTTTTAAAGAAACGATGTAAAATGGCAAGAAAACTGGGTTAAATTAAGTAAAACATGTTTCTCCACTAAAGACCTATATTCACTTACAGGCCGCCGGTAGGCAGTGGACCGGCACGACTAAGCTTGACTCAGTCTAACTGAGGGATAATACTTCAGGTATCCGCCTGACAGGCCGTGGCATGCAGATGAAATCATGATTCCCTCTACAGACACACAGGCGAAAATGACTGCTTAGAATATCAGTTTATTAATTCAAAAATATTTATGGCCTCAACGAAAGCTTCAAGGCGGCTCCAGTCTCACCCGCAAACAAGTGCGAACGCGAGTGGATACGGCATGAATTCTGGCCGTCAATTCACGGCTCGAGAGTGAATAGAAGTTCAGATCTTCAGGCCCGAACTGCCGATAAATGCGATTTTTGTCAACGTTCTTGAACTGTAGGCATTCTTGAACTTCAGCCCATACGGTTAGCGGCCGGTCAACGTATATTAATACTTGGCCTCAAGACGAAAACTTTCAGGTCACGGCCTGCCGTCGAACTGTGTGTAAATTGGTGCCTTAAGATATGGGTAAATCCTAAACAAAAAATTTACTCGATTTTTTAGCCTCCAACGGCTAGCCCAACGCGCGACTCGTCGAATGCTTGCTCCCAACACAACATAGGCCACATAGTCCTTCACGTCATGGTGCAATGTTTAATTAGCAAGCTTAGCTTGAAGATATAAAAAGGATAAAATAGATTAAGGGTAGACTAGAGAAGGCAGTGAGCCTAACGGTTGAAATCTTGAATGTTGTATGAGTTTATTTTTTAAACAGCCGGCTGATTCACAACCGTCGGCGTTAGCTTGAGATAGCGGATTGATATGCCCAGGCCCGCTACAAAAGGGGGCATCTGTGACGATTTACTCTGGTCCCCAGGACAAAGGGGTCCTCGAGAATAGCGTGAAACTCAAAAGGTGAAATCCCTGCGTACTAATAGTCTAAAGGCTCCGTAACTAGCTTGAAAATTAAAAACCCAAAAGCGCCATATCCATGCCTTCTAATTGGCAAGCAAAAGTAATCTAAAACCTGAAACACAAGCACCCAACAGGCTAAAATATATGTTATGTTTGTGTATAGGTATGCATTCTTCTACTCATCACATTTATATAGTAAAAACTATTTTTCTTTCTTCCATTTCCGCAAAGTCGTCGATGACATCATCATAGACTATATTTTCTGCCAGCTCTCGTTCTATTGATAATATCATGTAATGATTTAAACATGACTCGTACATGATCTTAGATAATTTTTTATCATTTTCAATTTTTGTTCACCTTTTGAAATTGCCTTTTCGCCTTTCTAAACACTAGTATCGACAGCAGTTTTACCGAGCGGTCCCCCAACTAAGTACCAACACGCCCAATATGCTGATTGACCTCTATATCGAACGAAAACCGGTCTACGCTTGTCCGTTTTCTTCGCCCCATGCAATTACTTAAAGCTTCAATCGGAGATTATTAACAACGCTCCACATATGCTCCTCTTGGTAGCGCTTCGGTTTTTTCCTCTGTGATAACTTCTGGATTGATTCTGCCAAAAGAGAGATGAGTGCTGAGCCCACAACTAAGCACAAGGGCCTGTCTACTTAAGATCTGTTCTATTCTAGGCTACACTAAGTAACTTTAGATTCATTCTTCAGCAACTGTGGCTTCCGCGTTGTTCCCACTTCCTTGTCTTCCTTTGGGATTTTTCCTCAAAGCATAAGGTGATCTGCTCTACGGCAACCTAGGATTTTTGGCTATCTTTGGTGTCTTTTCCATATTATCTGACTTCTCATTTTCATTTGCTGATTCAAAGACATCGTCGATATCATTGTTTTCTAACATTGTTTCCTGATCTTGAATGACTTCATTTACCACGATATAAGGTTCATTTGGATATTAATTGAAGATTACGTCTCTCCGAATCATAATACTTCTTTTAATAGGATCAAACACTCGGTACGCTTGATTGCCTTCGCTGTAACCTATCACTAGGCACTTTATTGAATTCACTTCCCACTTCCCACTACCAGTTACATGAATGCGTTGCCCATTGCCAACTCGAGCCACGCATGTTTGGTCAGTCAATGGTGCTGGTCTAGTACTCCCTCTGGAATGACATGTGTTCGGTCGCTCCAGAATCAGCTAACTATGGTCCATGATTTTATCAGAGCTCTCAACTCTCTCAGTGATAAGTAGTTCAAGATTGTCTGCAAATCGGGAACTAGATTGAAAACCACTATTGCTGAGGCTCCTTCCTTTTGTACAATCAAGGATTCACTTCCATTGGCAGCTAAACGCATTCACGAGCCCAATGTCCTTAAATACCACGACAGTTGCATTTGCCTTTACTCTTAAGTGCTGTATTATTGTTGTTTGACTTGTGTTGTTGATAATTTCTATTTCTATTACTCTTATATTTGTTCCTACGGTTGTCAACAGTATAAGCAGCTTCAGGCGGTTTAACTCCACTACTAATTGACCCTGCCTTGATTAATGCTTCCTCATTCACCAAATGATCTGATAGTTTTTCAATTGTTTGGTCAGCTCGCGATACAGCATACCATGCAGTTCTAACACTATCATATTTTGAGGGAAAACCCCCTATAATTTTTGCGTTAGTCATTGGCTCCTTTTGCTCAAGGTTCATATCAAAGTCCATAACAAAGTCTCATTTGAATATTTGAGTTTAAAGTTATCAAAATTGGTTCGGCAGCACTTCAGGCCTAATCGTTCCTAAAAAATCATTGGTAAACTTTCGTCGCAAATAAAACTTTTTTTTTTTTCGTAACAAATCAAAGTTCTAAATGTGATCAAATAAAAGAAAATTTTATGGCACTTACCAAGTTGGCAAAGGTAGCAAACAGTCAAATAAAAGTCATATTCAATTTTGTGGAAGTAGATATTTCTGTTGCAGGACTCACACACACACACTGCCTGGGGTTTATTGACCAAATCAAATTAAACTTGCTGCAAACAATTAGTGAGAGGAGCCATGGGGAGTGTTTTAGTTGTAGGCATGTATGTACATAGGTATGTTTTCGAAGTGTTAGCAGACGGTAATTTATAATTTCATTTATTTGATAGCATCTTTACTCCTTCCATTCTTTTACTGATGCATATGTGAAGTTGGACAATATTTTAAAACTATTGTGCCGAACGTAGGACTGGGAAATCAGGCCACTTAATTTGTAGGACAATGTGGCCTCTTATTGTACGAACAAGTACTCCATCCATCCAATGGCGCTACAGCCCAAATTGAGCATTGGTCTCCTCTAGGGCATTTCGTCGCCATATTCCATCCTCTCTCGTTGGGCCTATTACACATGGCATAGTTCAGTCTTGAACATACTGGTGGCATAGCACAGAACGGGTCGAATAACTACTTTTTAGAGTAAACGTTTCGTCTTTCTGTGTACAAATCCTGAGTGCAGGATTTGTTTTTGGGCATAAAAGGCTCTATTAGCCACTAGTATTCGTCTGGTTATTTCTTCGTTTCTTTTTGTGATTGTAGACCCAAGGTAGACGGTTTTTTCGACTACGTCTTCTAGGTTATGTTCGTCGATGGTTATATCTAAATCTTCCTGCTCTAGATTGTTGCATCACCTTTGTTTTCTCTTCGTTGATGATCAGCCCTATGTTCTTTGCTGAATCTCTTAATTCGACATAGACTTCTTTTGATACCAAGAAGGACCTTCTCACACGTCATTCACATCATCCCAATACCCAAGAAGTTGTACAGACTGCGTTGCTATGAATGCACTTCTCGGTACTGACGTTTTCCTTATCACCCATTCTAGGGCCAGATTGAAAAGAATAGGGGCTAGTCCATCTCTCATCTAAAACCTTGTCACTCTTCGAACTCTTCTGTAACTGGACTTTGGATCCTTACTTTCGTCAGTGAGCTATTCACCTATAAGACCTTCCGCTATAGGTTTTAGTTTTTGTTTCCCAAGGATTGTTTAGGAGCTGAGGAGTGAGATGCCTTGCTTTTTTGACCTCCCCTCAGCCCTTGGTGAGATGGCGGGAGATTTGACTCGACCCCCTCAACCACCCCCTAATCTCACGCGAGAGTTTTTGCATTTTAAAAAACCTCTAATATTTACACTAAAAATACGTATTTAAAGGCACGGTAGAATATAGAACTGCACGAAAGTTAACTGATTAAAATTCGGAGTGACGACGTGTAAGATTTTATCTGAGATAACGGCATTTATGCTCTTTGCCCCTCCTCCATTCCACGTGCTATATTCTAAGGGCCTTTTCGCGGATCAGTGTTACTTGTTCGGAAGCTGCAGCTGTTTGGCTACTTCTTGGCGGCTAAAGAATCGAGGGGCTACTATGCTCTTTCTGGAGTTCGCATAACCGCGTATAAATTTTTGTGTAGGATTTAGTCATATCTTAAGGCCCCCATTTTTACACAGTTCGCTGGCGTGAATGTTATCGTTTCCGCCTTGAGGCCAAGTATCACATCCACACAATCACCGGCCGCCAACTGTTTGTGGCCTGCTGTCCAAGAAAACTTACAAATATATTTATATGTTTGGGCATTTATCGTCAGTTCGGGCCTGAAGATCTGAACTTCTATTCCCTCTCAAGCCGTGAATTTACGGCAAAAATTCACGCCATATCCACTCGGAACAGAAAACAAAGCGCGAAAACCATCCACACTCGCGTTCGCGATTGTTCGCGGGTGTTCACGGCGTTAGTCTGGAGCCGCCTTGAAGTTTTCGTTGAGGCTATGAACATTTTTGCTTTCGAATTAACAAGCTGTGATGCTAAGGTGTCGCCTTCGTCTGTGTGTCTGTAAGGAATCATGGCTTCACCTGCATGCCACGGCCTGCCAGGCGGATACCTGAAGTATCTTCCGTCAGTCAGTCTGTGTAATCTGTGGCCTTCGTCGAGCCGTTTTGGCCGACTTGCTCTGAAAGCCCACTGCCTACCGGTCTTTAGTGGGGAAACATTTTTACTTAATTTAACCCGTGATATTTGCGAGACCCCCCACGTGAGACTGAGTGAGATTCGGCTCGGGGACGTACCGCTCTGACCGCCAGGTAACGGATCAAAGACGAAGAAGACCAAGGGCACAATTATTTCTAACTGTAAAAATATAACAAGTTATGCTGAGCAATACAAGGTAGTATTGTATAAGTGGTATTGTAAAACAATACTCGTCGTGGTACCAGGGCGGGTTTAGTTATTTTGAGTATTTTTTTTTATTAACATACATATTTATGTGAGATTTACTGATAAATTTAGTCATATTATCGATAAAGAATATCTTTTTGTTTTTGGTTTTTTTTTTGTATTAAGGATTTAGGTGTACGTAGTTCGAATATTGTACGTAAATTTCCATTTAGTTCTGTTACGTTTGTAACGGCCGGCCTATTTCTTTTCCCAAAATCCACCATGTAACTACGATAGATATCTAAACTCCACAAAATGATTTTTGGAGAAATTTAAAATAAAGGTAGGCGAAATAAACAGAAAGGAAAATTTTGGGAGCAGTCAGTTATAGGATCTTAACGTGAAAAACGAAAGTTTTATGTAATTCAGGCAGTACGGTTGGGATTGGGTTGGAGAGATTTTGTTACAAGACCTCTTAACGGGCGGAGCCAGTGGAGAATTTAGCAACTGAATCGGGAATAGCCGGACTTGACCGTGCCTAAAGGAATACCTGTAATCGAAGAGGAAAATAATCCAACATTCAAAAACGATCGAAGTTAGCCTCAGGACGAAGGAAGTGGGAGACCCCACAGCAGCCTGTTCAGCTTAGCGGACGCTGGAAACCGGATATCAGAAGGACGGCAACCCACAGCCATAAGTAAGGGATTGGTGGAGAGGAGATCCCAGGGGTGTGGCCTGACACGCCCAACAAGGTAGGGTAAGATTGGTGAATTATAGATACAGTTATCCCTGATTTTGACTGGCTCCAAACCCCGTTTCTTGTTTGAAGTTTGTTTGTAAGTTTTGGCTCATCGGAACTCGACGCTGGTACCAGGGTGGGTTGCGTTGACTTTTCAGAGTGGATTTTTGAGGGACCGCAATTACCTCAGCTCTAACCGATGGTAGTACGATTTGCTACACAGCCCGCTAGAGTTACAAGTAAGTCCGAGTTTGTAAACTAGTTCCTAGGCTAAACTTGATGTTGTTCTTTGGTGTTGAATAAAAATTGAATTGACATTGATTTTGTACGAACCATTGCGTTTCTCTGGGATAAAAGTTTTTGGTATGCCGGAGTGGTAAGGCGTTTTGATGGCGAAGCAGCGGGCGATTCACCTCGCCCTGACTATTAGGTTTCAGGCAACTTCCCTACTTTAATAGGTTTTACGCGTCTACCCTGAGGGAGGAGCTCACAGCTAGATATGTGGTAGCGCATTAGTGAGTGAACAGAGGGAGTGTGAGTGAACAGAGTGAGTGTGAGTGCGCAGAGTGAGTGAACTAATAAAAAGTGAGAAAAGAAACAAAAGCAAACAAGTAAAAATTAAAAATTAAAAAGAATGTAGTTGAAGAAATATTACTGGTTATTTAAAAAACTGAAGACGCTTTTCCTGAACGCATTTAACGACCTCCGCATTTTGTACGTAGTTAGGCAGATTACTCCAAACTTGAAGCGAATGAACAAAAAATAACTTTGCCCCACCAAAAAAGAGACTCTTGGCAGTATAAATAACGTTCTTCCAGACGTACGTCAAATTCGGAAATATTCATATAGGTAAGATGGACGGTCGGAATGCAGAAGTTTATAAACAAATCTCAATGTCTTGAGGAGTAGGTAATCATCAATTTTGCATCCCAGAAGGGAACAACGATAAGGGCTGATGTGATCGCATCGGCGAAGACTGTAGACAAACCTTACGCACTCGTTGAAGACCACATTAAGCTTAGCACGGCATGCAGCATCAAGAACAGAGACGCCTTAAATCACCATAAATTTTAGATAACGTATGAGAAATATCATCGCAGCAGGTAAGTTGAGAATTCAGATAAACGCCTAGATTAATGACACGCGTTTGATAAGGTAGCAGTGTGTTCATAAGAACGATAGGAGGAAAACGGACGGTATCTAATTTACTCCTATACATTAGAATGCAACAGGACTTAGAGGCATTAAGTTGTAGACGGTTGGACATAGATGGATTTGCAGCTCGTCACGACACGGCTAAGATCATTTATGTTCATAGAGAAGAGTAATGGTCCTAGTATGGAGCCCTATGGAACGCCGCAGGTTATCGGTAAGGGATCCGAAATCGAGTAATGCAACCATACTTTTTGGGAAAGATTCTGTAGGTAACTACGGATTAAAGAGGTAGTAGAGGATGCAAATCTCATGTAGGCTGCCAATTTGGAAAGTAGGCGCATGTGGTCAACACTATCGAAAGCCTTACTGAAATCAAGAAGAACGAGGAAAGCAACATTATATATAGAGCCATTCGGAGGTCAGTCGTAGTAACCTTCAGAAGTGCAGTTTCACAGCTATTGCCTTTGCGAAAGCCAGACTGTGCCCGACTCAATAGGGACCCCGTCTCACAGTGGCTGTCAATTTGCCAAGCCATTAGTTTTTCTAGTATCTTACCTAAAAAGCATAAGATACTTATAGGACGATAGTCTGTAAGACTACTTTTTGAATGCACTTTTATACAGCAAATTATTGGAACAGGAACGCTAAGGGAAAAATAATTATACTACAATCATTACAGTGCGTTCTAGGCATTATTGTTATGCCAACTCAATTATTCTGCGGAGCCGAATCAAACATACCGCTATATCGGCGATATTTTTTTCATAGATTTACTACAAAAAAAGGGGCCAACTTGTATGTTCTGATACTGAATGTAGCATATAAAATATTCTCGTATATCCTGTATACTTGCTTATTGCACTAGTGTGAAAGAGTAATTGGAAAATACCAGTGCGGATTCAGGAAACTAAAGACCACAATCGATCACATATTCGCATTTCGACAGGCAATTAGAAAGACAAAGGAATTTAATATAGGACCCACCTCTTGCGCTAGGACCAAAAATCTACGAAGCAATGGTGGATCTGAACCTTCCAGATCAATCAATTGAACTCACTAAAACCTTATTAAGTCGAGTGATAAACAGAGTGAGAACACAGAGCAATGGATCGGGACCTTTTAAAGGGAACAGAGACCTCAACAAAGAGAATCCCTTTCTGCTTAATATTTAACGTCTTATTAGAAAAATCGGTCTGGGAGGCACGCATTGAAACCAGAGGAACAATTCTATTCAGCTAATGGAATATGCAGACGATATAGTCATTAAAGGCAGGTCAATGACTGCAGCAAAGGAAGGCTATTAGTACGTATACATGATGAGTTGAACTCAAGTTCAGCCCGAGTCCAACTTCATGTAGACGCATGTCGAATCATGTAGACGCAACTCGAATCGAGTTGAATTAGGGTAAACTGAACTCGACTCAGCTCTGTTACTTGGACTGGGTTGAAATTTTGCATATCGATGAGAGTTCAGTAGTTGAGTAGTTGAATTTAGTTGACAGTAGCGCCTCTGTGTTTTGTTTGAGATTTTTTGTAACGTGTAGTACTTTTTTATTTTCAACTCAACGTCACTCTACTAGTCAACTCATCATAAAAAACAGTAATAAACCCAGTACTGATGAACGGATGGGAAGTATCAAGTATGAACGCTTACTAGGCATGACGAGCAGGTCCTGCGAAAGAAAAGTTCTCCGCAGGATCACAGGCGCAGTAAATGAAGAGAGTGTCTGGAGAAGAAGATACAACCATGAATTGCACCAAATATACAAAGAGCCTGACATAACCAAAAGAATCAAGATATCACGCCTACGATAGATAAGACATGAAGACATCCTGTTCCTCCAAACTCCAGTGGGAAGAAGGTCACAAGGAAGACCTAGGAAGAGATATAAAGACGATATAAAATGGACTTACGCAAAATTGGGGTCACCAGCAACAAGAGACGCAGGACCGAGAACGTTCGAAGAAAATTCTTACGAAGGCCAAAGCTCACAGAAAGCTGTAACGCCAATGATGAATTTCGCATGAAATGCGTTCTTATAATTAATCTTTAATGATCGAAGAAGAAATGCAAAAAGCTCGACTACGATGGTTTGGACATGTTTGCCGAATGGATGATGACCGCTTGCCACGTAAACTTCTCTGGTGAGACCGTCCCGCAGGCTGGAAAATCCAGCGATCGGCACCGAAGAAAAGCTGGAATATCGAGGGTGAGCTAAAGAATCAACGGTTATCAGTTACCGAGGCTCGAGACGTCGCCAAAAACCGGCAAGAATGGAAACGAATCGGGAATAGAGTTCGAGACCCAGCAGCACCGACAGCAGCGTATTCGTTGCGGCGACGTCCCGCTCGGACCGCCAGCTAAAGGATCAAAGAAGAAGAAGAAGAATCTTTAATGAACATTCTGTTGTCTTTGTAGTCATATTATTTACATAGCGTATTAAAGGAACATAGAATTCTTGTAAACTTAATGTATTATTAGTGTGCCGCCAAATTTTGAAATTTTAAAAAGTGTGCCGTGAGCAAAAAAAGGTTGAGAATCACTATATTGTCACTAGACTATAAAATGTGTATTAATAAAAATGTATCCCTTTGAATTACACGTTTGCAGCCAGATTTTGGATTTTTCACTCAAAGTTTAAAATAAAATCTCAGTATTAATAGCTTAATTATGAAAGAGAAGATTTACACAAGATAGCATAAAACCAAATTTATATTCTTGCTGTTTTTCTAAGAGATCAAGATTTGTTTCCCCTCTTAGCACTTAATTAATATAATTATGTAGTACTTCCCAGCATCAGATAGACGACTAGGACAAAGATGCCATTATTCAATACCGGAATATTTAAAACTCTGCTCGGCCATTACTCAAGCTTAACGATCTGTATAATTTTAGATTAAATCATACCAAACCAAAAATAAATTTTCAATGTTCTTCAGTATTAAATTTATGGTGTGCTGCTAAATGTCTCCGCAGAATGTTTCACTAAACATCTAACAAAGACTTAAGTATACGAAGCCAGAGCAAAACACCAAGTCCGTTCTTAATAATGGCCTGGTATCATAGCACCCTAATCTTATCCATTGAAGTTATCCCACCTTAATCCGCTTAAATATCCCTTTTTCCCCCGGCAGCCATGATATCTACATACAATGACATAGAACAAAGGTCATTTTAATATCTAGACCTGACGGCAGATGGGGGTAGAGATGGGGAGCTATGGGCGGCGTAGACAAACGCAAGAATCCAATACATAGTTGAGTATTCCGGAAGTCCTAAAACCAACAAACAAAGTGGACAAACGTTGACCCGCATAAATCATACATGAATTTATCGAAGGAAAGCTTTGAAGGATTTCCTCTTCGGTTTTTCGTTCCTGCTTATGTGCGCTGTTGTTGCTGCTGCTGCTCTCCGGGCCTGATGTGATATTCTTTAACAACTTTCATTTATTGACATCCTCTTCTGTTGCGACAATTTTGTATAACCTACCCATAAAAGGCAGAGATGGAGATGATGAAACGTAGGCCGGCAGAGGCTAGCCGGAGCCCCCAAAGAAAGAAACAAGAAAAAAAGACGGTCTTCCTCTCTATCGTAAATTTCCTCTTTATTGAGTTTCAGGTAGGGAAAAAAAGATGACCACTTAAAGATTTCATATCCGCTTTATGAGCACCCAAATCAGTTCCTTTTTTTTCTACCATTTGTGTGCCCTTAGTCTCGTCTTGTTTCAAATTGCTTACGGTTGGAGAGTGGCCAGGCCCTATCTTTATGGACAAACATGGCAAAGCACATATTCCTCCCGGAAATACTCGTGCAAAAAATTGCCAACGAACGATAGCAGAGAAATAAACTACTACATACTACTACTACTGAAGTTATCACAATTCCGATAAAAAAAGATAAAACTGACATCTACTATTCAAGAGAGATTTGTTGATGTATCGCGCTTTTAGTGAAACTGGAAAACGTTGACATTTTATGGGATTTATGGGGTTATATCTGGACGCATCAATAATAGTATCATCCCGTTTTTATTAGTAAATAATGGACCAAAGAAGGCCTCTTTGGATCCTTTAAACATACATGTTGCTCCATATCTTGCCTTATTCTTGTGGACGTTTCAGCAGTCACCTGTTGGAGGGATGATGTTTTGATTCCTTACTTAAAGTGACATCTTTTCAATATGATTTTGTATTTAGTTGTAAAGAAGTTGATCCAATCAAAGAGAGGACGAAAAGGTTTTTTTCTGTGGAAATCTTTGCTCTAAGAGGGGGGCCAAGGATAGCTCCCGTGGAGCAGTTGTTTGAGATCATGCAACACTATAAAACAGCAACTATTCATACCATTTAGGCAGCCTTAGAGGCCTGTTGCCTTGTTTAGTGATGAAAACCACCACTACCCTCCTCCAGATGGTTCGAATGTATCCCCAATTGAAGCTGAGTCTAAAGTGACAGATCATATTGTCGAGAATCAGATCTAGCCCCTTCTGAACGATTCCCAGGAAAAATCCCATCTTCCCGCGGACGTTTGTAGGGTTGAAAAGCGGCCATTGCCCAGAGACTCTGGGAATATCACTCTGAGATGGTCATATGGCAGTACCATCCAGGGGGATAAGCTGTGTGAAGAATTTACCCTAGAAAGTGATCGCTTTTTTTTATGAAAAAACCAAGCTTAGGTGTAACCCTTTGTACTACCAATCCGTCATGTCGTTCAGTTCATGGTGCAATGTCTAGTAGTAAGCTTGGTTTGAAGAATAGAGGAGAATAGGAAAGGTTAGAGGGGGTCTGGAGGGTGTAGAAGAAAATGACGATGAACCTCACGTTTGAACTCTAAGATGTTGTACGAGTTCGGAAATACTGACTGCGAGAGATTATTCCACAGTCGAGTTGTTCTGGTAAGCACCTCAAAATTTTGATATGCTGAGAGGTATATCAACCTTCATTCTTTTTAAGAATGCCCACTCCGCAAGGAGTCCTTAGAGAGGAGATTTTTGAGTCTATTTGCCTATGGCAGAGTCAACTCCTAACTACTAGCAGTAACAAAGGCTCTTCGCAAGATCTATGTTACTCCAGACAATAAATTCTAGGACACACTCACCTCCCTCGTTTATATGAGTGCTCCCTCAAATAGAGTGGTGAGCATTTGCTTCACAACCGAGGACAAACTTTCTAGCGAATTCTTGGCGGCTCTTGACCCTCTTGCTATATCCCCAGAAAATAAGCGGAGATCGCCACTATATCTTTAGTGATAAAGTTAGTAATGAGGAGATGAGTTACACGATTGTTAATTGATAGGGCGGCACAAGGCTTCCCGCATCTCTGATCATATAAAGGCTGATACCCAAGCCTCCTAGGCCTACAACACACCCTTGTTTTTTTCAACCTAAGTGGCAACTTCGAGATAATTCTTAACTTTAGAATAAATAGCATTGACCCTGGAACTCTACGAAAGATACTGTAGTAGCTTTAAGTAGAAATAATTTTTAATGGGTGGCAACACAGCTTTGACATATTTTCTATTTACGTGATGTCTTTATCTTTCATATTTCATCAGTTTTCAAACGTGATTTTCAGTTGTAAGTGATTGTAGGAACAAGATATCATATGTATAAAGGTTAGGCTCAGAAAAGTAGTAAAGGAGATTACTTCTTCTATTGCAATTTATGCAAGATTTTAAATGTGATGGTAAAAGTGTTTCAGATAAGCCCGCTGAAAGCAGTAATCATAAAAATAATATGAAAGGTTTGTGGTTGTCCTTCTGTTTCTAAACTACCTACTATCTTTTCAATACTAACTATTCGAGTTCAGCAGTCTGCCTAGTGGCTTGTCGCGTAGGCTTGAGTGTTCGAGCAGGGACTCTTCGAACAAAGCGCTATTGCGGGGCACTCACAGAGAACGTAGAGGGCAGAGTCATCTTCTTCCAGGCAAAGCCTACATGTGGGGTCCTCCACCCTTCCTATCCTCCATAAGTGGTAATTTAGGGTACAGTGTCCAGTAATCACGTTTCGTTACTAAGAATTTCACTCCACGAACATAAGGAAAAATATTCACTCAGCAGGCGGGGAAATTCTCTTAAGTAAGCTTTAGGAAAATAAAATATCCACCCACTAGGCCGTCAGGGACTACAAAATTGGCGCCCGAGCAGGGACATCAAATTAATATACCGACTCCACAAATAAACCAGCACCCCGAAAAGACAAAGCAAGTCTACGCTATGGACAACCGATACCAGGAAATCCGCCCAATGAAGAAGACGGAGCTAGTAGCCGAATTAAGATTTCACCGACTATCCACCACTGGCGACGTGCACACGCCAAAGGTACGCCTACTCCGCCAAGGCCCACCACCAAGGGAAAGTTCATCTGTACCCCACACCCCGCCGATGACCCCAGCAGGCCAGACACCAGTAAGAACACCCGATCCAGTCATCATCCAAATATACGACCAGACCGACCAGCCAGTAAAACACCGATACTTCCCTAGAAATCCAGCAATGCAACAAGTAATCAACACCGAAATAGACCGTATGTTGGCTGAACAATTTATTGAACCGTCCAGCAGCCCTTACAGTTCACCCGTAGTTCTGGCAAGGAAAAAGAATGGCCAATACCGATTCTGCATCGTCTACCGGAAGATCAATGAGATCTCAAAGATGCTTACCCGTTGCCTCAAATCAATCATATTCTAGACCGATTGAGAGGCAAGATGTATAACCAAACTCGACCTACACCAGGGTTATTGGCAAGTGCCATTAGCTAAGGAGAGTAAACCAGTCACCGCATTTACTGTCCAAGGTCGGGGTTATACCAGTTTACCGTCAGGCCATTCGGACTCCACTCCGTACCAGCAACGTCCCAGCGATTACTTGACGCCATAATAGTCCCAGAAATGGACAAAAGGAAAAAAAAACAGAAGCATTGGTATATCTAGACGAAATTATCATCCTAGGAAGAACCTTTGAGGTACACCTAGTTAATTTACAGGAAGTATTCCAGTGTTACGAAGAGCAAATTCCGACTAAATCCCGACAAATGGAAGTTCTGTCAGCCGTCTATCATCCGTTACCGAAAACACCTTGGACAAGAACTACAAGCCAACAATACCAGATCAAAGCAGGCCAGGAAAAAGGAAAATATATAAAAGAAAACAAATAAGACGTAACCAGTTCAGTAAACACCATGAGTCCGAATACAGCCCGTCGAAGGACCCAGCCCAGCCGAGTTACAACGGGTAGGAAAATACCCACAGCAGACCAAGTCGCCCAAATCCACCGGTTAAGTGCACACAATCGCACCCAACCCCTCCAGCAGGCCGTAGGACGGAAGAAAGCCGAAATCCAATATCCACCCACTAGGCCGTCAGGGATCCGGAACCGTTACCGTATAGAGACCGATATGCGGCCCAGCTTGGCGAACATACAAGACGTCACCTACAGGGAATTCCTCGAGGAACTGGAAAGGACCATCCGACAGTACACGGTGCCTGTAATCACACCCATTGAAGACCACCAGGTGGACCAAGCACCAGTACCCGATCCAAACAAATCCCAAAAGCAACAAGCCCCCGAGCAGATTGTCCGCACCAGCACGGTTGCAACCGATCCGGCGGAATATGGCATCAATGGCACGTGGGAAAGTTTTTTTAAGACCTCCACCCGGAAAAAGAAAAAGATACATGGCATCCGACATACCCCAAAGAAGAATCCAGACGGGACTATAATAGTATATAGACAATAAGAACTTTTTTTGTTTTTTGACAAGAAGTCATTTAATTTAATCTAGAATATAGGTATGGTTCGTTTATTAATATAAGGTAGATTTTTATGTTAGGTTATTATTTATATATTGTATATATGTATGCAATTTTAATAAAAACGCTTTATTTAGGAAAACTTCTATTCTGAGGCTAAATTACCTATTTTCCCTCTCCCCGAAGAAAGAGGGGGATGTAACGAACCACGTTTCGTTACTAAGAATTTCACTCCACGAACATAAGGAAAAATATTCACTCAGCAGACGGGGAAATTCTCTTAAGTAAGCTTTAGGAAAATAAAATATTCACCCAGCAGGCTGGGCGATTATCCTTTGACAGTTTCACGGCTATAAAATAAACGGCTTCACCAGGCTAAAAGTCAGTCTTTAACCAGGCTCGTTCCGGAGAGGTCACCTTCTCCGGTCCTAGACCGTGTCGTGGTGTACGATCCGGCACGGTCATACTTGGCCCTCAGGAATGTTGCCGAGGCCTTGTCGTCGTGTACGATCCGACTATGTGCCGAAGTAGCGATTCCTATACCGACATTTCCAGAGGAATGTTGCCGAGGCCTTGTCGTGGTGTACGATCCGACTATGTGCCGAAGTAGCGATTCCTATACCGACATTTCCAGAGGAATGTTGCCGAGGCCTTGTCGTGGTGTACGATCCGACTATGTGCCGAAAAAGCTATTCCAGCGATGGCATTTACACGGCACGCGTGCCAAACTTGGCACGGACAAAAAATTTCCAGCACGACAAGAAATTAAAAAAATTATGTAAAAAAAATTATTTTAAAAAAATTTCTGCTTTTAAAAAAAAATATGGACCCAAAATTTTCATCGACGGTTTTGAATTGAATTGTACATTTTTTTCATCTAGTTGGCTCTGCATTATTTTGTACATATACATATATGTATATGGTTGTGTTATAATTCTTGTATATTCTTAGATGAGTTTTTAGTTTTGACTAGCTTTGTACTCTCTTGGACTGCTGATTACGGTTTCGTTAAACATGGAGATAAAAGTCGATGTGGTCTGTGTTCTGAAATTATTGTATGTCGAACGTTTTCTATTAAGCGACATTTTGAAACGAATCATAAAGATATTGCCGAAAAAAATATTGACGAAAGAAAAGAACTAATTTCTCAACGATTAAAGATAGCTGAAAATCAATCGAATTTATTATCAACATTTGTAAAAACTAACAGCAATGTTACGGAAGCTAGTTTTGAAATATCTTATTTGATTGCTAAGCAATCTAAACCATTTTCTAATGGAGAGTTTATAAAAACCGTTATGCTAAAATCGGCCGAAAGTTTGTTTCAAGATTTTAATAATAAAGAAAAGATTATTCAAAGAATTCGAGAAGTCCAGCTTAGCAGAAATACTGTTAAAGATAGAATTTTAAAAATAAGTGCGAATATTTCTGACCAACTTTACAACGATCTTAATACCTGTGATTACATTTCAATTTGCCTCGATGAATCAACTGATATTAAATCGTCTGCCCGATTAGCAATTATTGCACGTTATCCGAAAGATAATGAAATGCATGAGGAACTTTTAAAATTAGCAAATATACCGGAAAGAACAAGAGGTAGTGATATTTGTGAAGTTGTAGTCAATGAACTGAACAAACTTAAAATAAATATTAAAAAAATTATTTCTGTAACGACAGATGGAGCTCCTAATATGACTGGACCAGAGATAGGTTTTGTTAATTTATTTCAAAACCTAGTAGGCCATCCAATAATAGGTTTTCATTGCATTATTCACCAGCAAGTTCTTTGTGCAAAATTCGGAACTAGCGATTTCAAAGAAATATCCGAAAAAGTTAATAAAATCATAAATTTTATAGTTGCACGCGACATGCATAAAAGGCAATTTAAAAAACTTTTAAATGATATGGATTGCGAATACGATACTCTCTTAATGTGTAATAGTGTACGTTGGCTAAGCCGAGCGACATCCTTAGAACGATTTGTGAATTGCTTGGAAGAAATTCGACTTTTCTTACAGGAATTTGACAGGGATCGTTTTAACCCTTTACGCGGGTGTGTTACAGTATTGTCACATACTAAAAGATCTCCACTAACTCGCTAAGGAAAAATAAATCATCCCCATTGACTTCGTGTGGCAATACCGTAACAAGGCTACTTCGCAAATTAATTTTTTAAAATTCTACGAAATGGCTTTGGTGGTCACAATTTTTAGTTGATTTCAAACAGTAGCATGCGGTTAGTGTTTTGTTACATGTCAAATTTCTCGTGTGTTTTTTTTTGTAAATTAAATTATCCAAACTTTTGAAATCCACAAAAATATTCAAGGTAAGAGTGTTTTATATTATGTTCTAATAAGAATTCTAGCTACAAAGACCTTATTACATAGCAAACTGTAAATAGTTGTTTGTTACAGCATTGTTACACCGCGTCACAAGCTTTTATTATTATTACGACTACTAGCTTTATAAATTTGTTTGGCTGCAAGATGAAACCATTATCTGAGGCTGAATTAGAACAAATTTTTAATAATTGGGAAGACAGCGACGATGGTTTGGATTTTTCGGATGATGACGATGTTGCTGATCCATCGTACGTGGTAGATTTTGATTCATTGAATGTAATGGTAGAAGATGATGAAGAAGAGGATGAGATACCGGACCAAAGACAAGTTCAGGACGAACTACCATATCTTCCAAGGCAGAGAAATGATCCAATACCTAGCACATCGTCTGCTATGCCGCCATCTCACAATGCGAGTCGGAAACCTGTCAAGGCACTTACTTGTTTTTTTATATTTTCTTTGACTACCTTACACATACTTATAATATGTTATTGAAGTTTCACTAATATTTTTTCAGAAAAATATAAAGTGGAAATCCAAACATTTGGAACTCAATGAGGAACAGCTAAAATTCAGAGGTAATGCATCTCTGCCGGACGAACTGTTACAGCTATCAACCCCATATCAAATTTTTTCTTACCTTCTGACGGACAAAGCTATTGAAATTATTGCAGAACAAACTAATTTGTATAGTGTCCAACAAAACGCGAATAAGCCTATTGATGTTTCCGTACAAGAAATACGCCAATTTATTGGCATTGTGTATTATATGTCTATTGTACATATGCCCAGCGTAAAAAAATATTGGTCAGAAAAAATTGGATTTGGACCAATTATCGAAACTATGACCAGTAAAAGATTTGAAAAACTAAGGAACGCACTGCATTTTAATGACAATAGTCAAATGTTAGATCGAACAAATCCACAACATGATCGACTATTTAAAATCAGGCCTCTGATTGAACTTCTAAATAAAAGTTTTACGAGAGTTCCTTTTGAGCAGTACTTATCTTGTGATGAGCAAATGTGTTCCACAAAGGCTCGGAGCTTGATAAAACAATACATGCCTGATAAGCCCAGCAAATGGGGCTACAAACTATTTGTTCTTAGTGGCGTGAGTGGTTTTTGTTACAAATTTGAAATATATAGTGGCCAAGAAAATATACTGCAAGCCGATGAAGTAGATCTTGGGGCTTCTGCTAATGTTGTCGTGAGGCTAACTCGTGGTATTCCATTAAATCATTCTTACCGACTCTTTTTTGACAATTATTACACTTCTCTACCTCTTATTGAGTATTTGGCCAAAAAAGGAATTTTATCTTTGGGCACCGTACGACGTAATCGTATTCCAGACTGTAAGTTGTCAAATGACAAAGAGCTTAAGAGAAAACCACGAGGATACTCAGAAGAGAACGTAGGAGACGTTAATGGCATTGACATATCAGTACTTGCCTGGAAAGATAATAAAGTTGTAACCTTAGCTTCCAATTTTGCTGGAAAGTATCCAGTATCATCAGTCAGACGATATGACAAATCAAGCAAAGCATTCATTCAAATTGAAAGGCCCTATGTCATTGCTGAATACAATAAATATATGGGAGGGGTGGATTTATTAGACTGCCTAATGGGACACTACAAAATTAAACTACGAAGTAAAGGATGGTACATGAGACTTTTCTACCACTTTTTGGACCTCATAATGTGTAATGCTTGGTTACTATACCGCCGGATTCACAAAGAATCAGGGTCTACTGAACGCTTACTAGACTCGGCTGATTTCCGTATAGAAATAGCAGAAACTCTTTGTAAATTGGGGAAAACACGAAGAGCTACAAAACGGAATTCACAGATAGAATCTGACATACAGGCGAAAAAGAAAAAGGGTCCAGCTCAACATGTCCCACCTAAAGATGTTAGACGGGATCAAATTGGACATTGGCCTGAGTGGGCTAACAAAAGAATCCGGTGCAAAATGCCAAACTGCAAAGGAGTAACACAAACGATTTGTGAAAAATGCGGAATTGCATTGTGTTACACAAAATCCAAAAACTGTTTCAGAAATTTCCATATACAATGACGCCATGTAACATTATTGTCACAATAAAAAAAATTATATCTAATAATAAAGTGATAAATTACATAAATATTTTTTTTATTATTTTTTCCATAAATAAGACCACACTTATAAACCAATTTACTAAAAATTATAATTTTCTGGAGATAGGCCGCATAAAGGGTTAAAGAATTGTATGATACAGCATGGTTAACAAAATTAATGTTTTTTACCGACATAACATTACATTTAAACGTTCTTAATAAAAAATTGCAAGGACGAGGAAAAACAATTGAAGTTATGTATGGATTGATAAAGGGGGGAAAATATTAGCAATCGCAATGTTAACCATTTTCTCTTCCACTTATTCCTGTGAAAGTCTTTTTTCTGTACTTAATCATGTACTTTCAAAGACAAGAAACAGATTAACAGAGGAAGACTCAGCAGCTTGTATTACCGTACAATCGACAACATACCATCCCGATATTAAAAACCTTTAATATGAAACAAAAAACTTCTAACAAAATTTAAGAATTTTTTATTAAAATTATTATTAAACTTTATAATATTTTTATATACTATATTTTTTTATATTGAATAAAAATTATCACATGAACTTAGATATTTCTGTTTTCTTGTTTATTTATAATCAATAAAAAATGTATGCATAGGTACATATAACAAATAAAAGGTAAGCTGGCACGCCAAAAAAAATTGCAATTAAATTTAGTTGATTTTGGCACTTTGATAAAATCCTATTTGCCATCCCTGAGCTATTCCTATACCGTCATTTCCAGAGGAATGTTGCCGAGGCCTTGTCGTGGTGTACGATCCGACTATGTGCCGAAGTAGCTATTCCTATACCGTGTCGTGGTGTACGATCCGACACGGTTAGACTACAGACATAACACCTACCGACCGCATACCGACCGACTACCGAATACCTGAGAAATGTTTCCTGGACCAATGTCGTGGTGTATGATCCGACATTGTTCCCGGCAGCATTGCCTATACCAGAGTCGCGGTATGACCAGATACAAACCGACCGCATACCGACCACATACCGACCTTCGCATTACACACATACCCTCCTGGGATACACGAGCAATACCACTGACTATCGTAGTGAGTAGATAGCTGCTTAGCAATATACTAGTACTATAACCCGTAGTTAGCTATGTAGATATACTTACTCACCATATGAAAACATGTATCTAGAGATTGTAAGCATTTACTTAGATTTAAGAGACCTAAATTGTTAGTACATAAGGAATATTTTGAATAAATAAAGAAATTTTATTTTGTAAGAAGGTGTTTGTTCTCACACGACCCTGGACAACTCGAGAGCCCCCGGCAACCCTCCGTTAAAAAAGGAGGTTAGAGAACACAACCCGACGAAACACCATTACAAGCCAACAAGTGTCCTGACATCATTCCTACTGCGCTCTAACAATTCCTTGGCCGTTTTAGGGGACGGCACAGAAAGAAACCGCTTAGAGTTGGCCAGTCCAGACGCGAACCTCCAGCATTCAATATGTTTCATCAAAGTCCGATCGGGAAATGGCCCATTGCAACAAGCTGAATGGTGCCCTAATAGCCGGCTCTGGATCGATGAATGCAATATCAATTTTCGCACTTTCGTTGCCTTTGAAGCCGTGGTTACCCGGCACCCAGACGAGACTAACTTAATTGAGAACGCCCAGCTCATCTTGAGGACGGACATTGGCAGTCCCAAACTAATATAAACTTGGTCGACCTTATCGCTCTAATTGCCGCTTGACTATCAGAGAAGCTATAATAGCTCTATTCCCCACGGTTAGAATTGGATAGGTCTTATGCGAGGCAGTACATTTTGTTCTTTACACGACGATAAATTGTACTAAGGCCTGATTTTTTTAAATATCCTATTCCAAAAATAATGTCCAGCTACCTTGGTATGAGAGTATAAACCTGCACCATCACCCGCTCAAACCCAACGAATCTCAAGCGGCACAGTAACACATTCATTTTAAACCTTTCAGTCAATTGTTTTTTAATGGGCAACCTAGCTTAGGTGTCACCCAGTTCGTCAAGTAGTAATTTATTCTTACGTAAATTGAACCCGATATTTGTGATACCATTTGTGATAAAACGAGGCGTATTGGTACCAAGGCGACGCGTTTTCAAATCTTTTATCGTACGGAATTATCCAGACCGTTAAAATTGTAAATTATTTTTTTTGAATTTGAAAATGTGGATGTTGATATATCTGACATTGATCCTAGTTCATTTCCGTTGAATATTAATTTTACCTCGTTGTGTTCTTGTGTTAATAAATGCTTCTGAAATAAACAAGATAATTTAATGTTATTAATGATGGACTCCATTTGCTAGATTTTTTTGAATGGTTGGGGCGGAATTTAGTTCTTCTCAGGATTTTTAGGTGAGGTAGTTCCTGGTCAGGTGATGGTTGCTCATACTATCATCTGGCAATGGAACGGACTACCACGACTCGGCTCAGGCTATGCCCGAAGGATGATTGAAACTAAAGATTTACATAGTCACAGGTAAGTGGTGAACCATGATGCGTATAGGCCCGGCCACACACCCCACGACCCCCCCGGCGAGCTAGTGAACTTCGTTAGGCCACAGTGGGATTAGGGGAAACTGTAGGGCAGATGAGCTTGCTAGACAGGGAACCGAAGTGGA
The DNA here is from genome assembly GCA_949987705.1 of Thereva unica. Lineage (NCBI taxonomy): Eukaryota > Metazoa > Arthropoda > Insecta > Diptera > Therevidae > Thereva > Thereva unica. The sequence goes on from OX465282.1 coordinate 10,240,393, forward strand.
AAGGACACCCCACTTAACCCGAATGGGAATGCCCTTAGCCACCTATAAACTAGCTGTGAGAAAAATCAGCTTAGCTCGAGCCGGGCTGAGATGGACCACAGCAACGGTTTGTCGCACTCTTCATGCAATGTGGCCAACTTTGGACGCAAAGCGTTCAAAATCTCTGGTTCAGTTGAACAAAAAGGAGATAAGCCACGTGGTAAGGATGCTGACTGGTCACTGTCCCTTCGGCCCACACGCCGAAAGATTAGGACTCCCCCACAACGACTTATGTAGAAGTTGTGGTAATGAAGAAGAGGAAGAAACTGTCTCCCATCTTCTCTGTACATGTCCCGCCCTAGCAAGGAAAAGAGGGACTCTACTTGGCTCACCTTTCCTTGACGGATTGAGCGAGCTGCAAAATATTGGTGTCTCTAGACTCTGTCGCTTTATTAAAAGCTCAAAATGGCTTGAAATGGCCTGAACTATGTCCCAGTACCAGAATGGCATCACAATGGGCCCAATGGCGTGCCTAAGTGGGCTCCCTGGTGGGGGCAGCCATTTCAACCTAACCTAACCTAGGCCTAAATAGACATTTAACAGCGAGAATAACTGTAAATTGGAACAGACCTTAAAAATATCATTATAAAAGAAATGTCGAATATCTCCAATGTTCGGGTGGGAGCAAAATAATTTATTCAAAAGTTCAAAAATCAGATTATTGCAAATATATGTATCTCGCTAAATCGAAACCAACGAAAACCACAACAGAAATTAACTCATATTATTTATTTATTTTTACAAATTCTTACGGCTTTTTCACAACATACGAGCATGTCAAACTGAATTGTCAAATGAAAATGTGTTTCATTTCACAACGTTCCTCGTAGCCCCGTCACTCGCCAAAGAGAATACCACATTCAAAGTGACATGGCACCACCTTAGACAAATCTCACTTTGGTGATTCGCTGGTTGCAACGAGAATAAAGCTGACTGTTTTTAGTTCAAAAAAAAAAACAGCTGATACAGAGGCTCTGTCCGTCTGTCTGTCTGTCCGTCTGTGACCTTTTTCATCTCTGAATGTACTGTCGCTACAGACTTGGGCCATATCTCAAATTGTAGCTGATCAAGAGACCTAAAACTGAGAAAATGGTCTGGAAATTCCAACCGGAAGTGTATTTAACGACAAAAAGGGATTTCTAATAAAGTCGGTAGCCTAGAGCTAAGGCGATGGAATCCTATCCTGGGGTCGCAGAATACGGTTGGCGTGCCAATTTTATTCCGGTTCCAATGAAAGTGGGGATTTTTAAGGTCGCAAATAATGAATTTGTGGTCAAAAATTATAAATTCAAATTGGCCGCGGCAATATGGTCGACGAATTAGCAAATTGTGTGCCAATTCCATTGAAAATCGGTATATGGGAGTTTCTAAGGTAGAGTAAATAACGAATTTATGATCAAAACATATGTGGAGCCAATGAGGCGAAAGAGTTTTGCCTTTTCGCGGTTGGGAGTATATAGGTTGTTCAAGAGTTGGAAAATAGGAAAATCTTGACATTCTAGCTACATTGGAATGAATGGAAATGGAATGGAAAAACATAGTACATAATGTATCCTGAAGCTCTCTAAGCAATCGGTTTAGAATTGATATGTTAAGGAAAAGCGGAAAAATTGAATTTGAGTTTTTAGGTAAAAGTCTAGGATTAGGAAATACGGGAAGAAGCTGGCATCTGGGTAAATAAATAAAACTTCGGTCAGTGACATTCTCAATTGATATGTTTGGATTAACGCAATGGCCCAAAATCATTCAGACATTTACGAACGGTAAATGGTCATCTCTGTCAAACATTTCGAGACGTTTGATCTTATTGGAGGACGATTCTCAAGGCCACACCCGAGGCAACATCGAATTCGCATCAAATAAGAACGCTATTCGCCATCATTGTGACAACGTGCTATCTGTCTCAACCTATAGAGTTATGGAACGAATACAAGAAGGACATGTGCGAAGACATATTCCATAGTGTACAAAATACATTGCATAATCTGGAAATGGCAATGTGTGACGAAATATACAACGAAGGACTGATTGCTATTGAGGACTTGTGTATGACGATAGCCAATAAATATTCTTTCATATTCTCGCACACCGTACGCTGCTATCCGTTGCTGGAGCTCGACCAAAAGTTGCCATGCTCCAGCCAGCTACATGGCGGCAAGTGTCCAGAAAAGAGTGCGCAGCAAAATTCCGCGTGACACGAGTTTCTTGTTTTTACCCCAGGCCAAAAAGTGCCAGGCATGCCTAAAGACGTTATCACTTCAAAAAACCTCCTTTTTTGTGTGCGATAGAAGAGCTTCAAAATGGACTTTCGCGTTGACTTTGGGATGTTTTTTTTTTTTTATGTGAAAGACTAGAGTCTCAGGGAAGACCCTTTATACTGTAGACAATCTATTTTCTTCATATAGAGTGCAATGTCGAACAGCAGCTCTAGTCGGGGAAGGAAGGAACTGCCACAACCTACCCGCGATATTTTTCAGTCCATCTACTTCCAACCATTACTATTGCGACTTTGGCATCGGGGCATCGAGAAACAGCTCGCTGGAGTGTTATGCCTCCTGAAACGAGTTTAATCTCTTCAACCAACCGATGACATGCGCTTTGGCGGAGCGGGGAAGGGCTAAGGAAGGCTATGACAAGAGGAATCAGGAATGTAAAGAGGGAAGAAGAAAGAAGGAAAGTTATGTAGGTGGGAAAATTGGAAAAGGCGAAGGACCGTGGGGCTTGGCCGGGAATCGAACCGGGGACCTCTCGGATAGTAGCTAGACGCCTTACTCCCTAGGCTACCGAGGCCCCCAAAGTAAAATTAAAATTACAATGATGTAAACGCGGCTTAATTCTACGATATTTAAATCAACCACAAGTGTGCAATGGTACCAGACTTGCTATTAAGAATTTGATGCCAAGATTGATAGAAGCAACAATTCTAAAAGGAAAATATTCGGGGGGAATATGTTCATTCTTCGCTTTCCGTTCATTGCGACCGACACTCCTTTTGATTTCAAGAGATTACAATTTTCGCACTCGCAATGGCAATCAACAAATCTCAGGGACAATCTTTCAATGTTTGGAGAATCCATGTTTTTCGCAGTTTTTCGTAGTGAAACCATTTTTAACCGACTTCAAAAAAAGAGGAGGTTACTCAATTCGACGTGTAGGTATTTTGTGGTCCTGTTCACGCATAACTTTGTAACCCAATAACTTTTTTGCTTTTTTTTTGGTTCATTTGAAGAGGGAGCTTCCCACGGTGGTCCCGTTAAATTTTTTCTAAATTCTGATAACGGAGTTCGAAGTTAGGCATAAAAAACTGTTAAAATTAGTTCAACCTAAACATTTCATAGGCACCAAACAAATTACTTTAGTGCTGCAAAACTGGTAGAAGGCCGGTGGGAGAGTGCGTAGCGCGTTGGATCCTCGATCCAGCGGCGTGTGGCGTTGCAGGTTCGAACCTGGTCGGTCGGGGTAGTTTGTTTTCTTTTTTCTCTTTTTATTCTTTCTGAAATGATTTATTAACATATTAGTCAACCACTGATAGTATCTGCCATGGCGCAGAGGGCTAGGGAGAAGTACCCTCATCTGGGGGCTCCGAGTTCGATTCTTCGGCTGCGCGGTGCTTTTTTCCGTCATAATAATTTTTTTTTATTTCCTTCGGGGAAGTTTGTTTCATATGAAACAAGTTTTTGACGTGAATACGTTTCTAAATTTGCTTCCAGAACAAAAACCGATGATAACGAAATTATGGCATATAGTTTTGATTTGCAGCTCAAAAACTATTGTTTATATTGAATAAAGAAATATACCATGACGTGGGTGAAGAATCAAAGAAATTTAATGTTTACATTTGATTTCCCCGCTATTAATGACAATTCAGCTTATATTTCCTTGATTTGTATGGGTGTGCACTGTAAACAAATGTTGAACTTGATTTTGACCCACTTCCATATAACCGATCAACTGCAAATTTTACACATACGTATAGTTCGCATGACAATACAATCTGATCATTTTGTTAAAAAACCAAGATGGCGGTTCCAAGATGGCAGTCGAATTTTGCAATTGGGCTCCCCGACCCTCGAAATGGATATTAAATGGAAGGGTGTGACAAGTAGAACACACTTCGCTATGTGGCGTCATTCAAAACCCAAAATGGCGGCCAACACAAAATGGCGGCTTACTTTTTCTTTACAACGTCCTTGTTATGGGTATCGAATGAAAGTGTATGACGAGTATAGTACAGTAAGCTATCGACTTCACAATAAATATTTCTTTTAATTTCACCCGGAGAATTTTGTTTCACATTAAATAAGTTTTTTTTTAAATTCGTCCGAAAATATGCAAATACATTACTGCAAAAACTATTTAGCTACTGCTTAGATTTTTTCGATGGCGCGGCGGCGTGTTATACTTATCCGAATTGATTTAAAAAGAAGAATCATTCTCGCAATACGTACATACCCTGCATCGTCGGTTAAACGATACTACGGCAGCGTGTCATACTTATCGTAAAGGTAGGTTCATACGCAACGATTTAGTTTTTTAAATTGTCTGGCGCAAGTCGAATTGTGTAAATAAACTGAGTGCAAATGACGAGTGAAAATTACCTCCATTAGTTATTGCGCATTGTATTTATACTTATCTATACGTTATATTATGTTACATTGATTGTGATAAGGTCGGAGGAGCAAGTGGTCGAACATCACCGAGACATATTTGGTACAATCCAAACCTTTTAGATTGTGCAAGCCGAACAGTTGAGTTCACACGCAACGATCTATTTGTGCCGTGTAGACCAACCTTAATAATTTTTTTTATATTGCCCCCGAAAAAAATGAATGGACTAAAAAGTACGAAATAAAAAAAATTTTTAAAAACCGACTTCAGAAAAAAACCGCACAAAATGCACAAAAAAGGATGAAATAATTGTTTGTAATTCTTAACAACATTAATCCAATCAGAATGGATCTAGAAAGAAGAATCACTTTTGAAGTGCCAGGTAGTAGTTGACTTTGATTGCACTAACTCTTGCTTCGGGAATTGTTTTCATTTCTTTGTTAGGCTGATGCCCTTAATACATCACCCACAGGTGTTAGCACCGTCTTCAAAAGTGATTCTTCTTTCTAGATCCATTCTGATTGGATTAATGTTGTTAAGAATTACAAACAATTATTTCATCCTTTTTTGTGCATTTTGTGCGGTTTTTTCTGAAGTCGGTTTTTAAAATTTTTTTTTATTTTTCTCAAACAAAATTATTTATTTTATTTCGCAGATGTCACAGATTTATTAAAGGGAACAAAACCAACTCTGCTATGAATGGAATGACTGTTGGCTTTGACCATCTTCAGTCGTTGATCCGAGATTTTATTATTTAACTCTATTACTAACTCTATTACTAAACACAAACCTCAACCAGTAAATAGTATCTACAAACGAAAATTATATACCAACCATTAAGCATAACAACTAATGACTCTAAACAACAATCTAGAATAAAGATTATCCCAGAAATATTCATCTGCAATATATAAAAAAGGCCAGACCAATTTTATTGATTGCACTTTTACTTAAGTTCAAGAAAAGGGAGCGGCGGGCCCGCCAGGCCGAATCCTCCACTAGATAAGCAGCTTATAGCCACAAGCCCGAACAAACCCCTTCGATTTGGAAATTCGTTTTATTCAAATTTGGTCAAGATGCCGGCCTTAAAAAAGGAAAATTCACTTATTTCCTCGGGAATTTTCTAAATCCCACAAGATAGAGCGGAAATTGAAGGAGAGTCCTGGTTGACATTATTAGACACAGCCCCAGCGGAGAGTGGTCTCAACGGCTCCCGATATTTCTAAGTCAAAACAAGCTTCCTGAATTTCAATCGAGGACTGGCTTAGCAATAGTCCTTATGTTCGTATCTCAATTCAATGGGGCCATTATCAGCATTTTATTAGCGTATCGATTTTTTTTATTTGCTCCGAGTTAAATAATCCTCATGGGAGATCATATCGCAACATTTGGATTTTTTGTTTATAACCTGATATCGGATGAGTTCCGCTTATTGAATATATTGGAGCCTGGCCCACTTCTACTTCTCGGAATATAAATTGTTAAGCACTATCTCTCTCTCCGGCCGGAAAAGTTTTCCTACAATTAAGATTGATGTATTTCTTTCTTCTTTTACGAGGTTATTTTTCGTGGTTTAGTGACTCCTAGGCTGTTTCGTGGGAGATGCTGTATTATTCACAACAAAATATTTCAATGGTGGGTGGATGATGTATTCAGACATTAAAACACCCAAGCAAAAGACAAATATTTATCTAGGAGAATTAATTGTGCCAGTGTTTCAATTCGGTAAATGGGGGTGGGATATGTTACTAACGTACATATGTACTGAAACCCACTTTAATTTTGAGAGTTTGAGTTTTCGCATAATGCCTTGAGGAGATCTGAGGCAAAAACTATAGGCAAGAATGCAACAGTTCAGTGCTGCATTGGTTTGAGAGTTGGATTTATTCCTCCTCCATTTTATGCTAGTGAAATTTTTCGATGTTTCGAGATGTTGTAGAGAAGTACTTTGGTGTACTTTGCAGAAACGCTATACTGCTATACAGAAAACTGTACAATCCTACTGGGAAATTCACTGTAACTACAATTAAGAATTCAGTAGTAATGTAAATGATTCACAGTTGAGAATAGTTTTCAGAGTATTTAGGGCAAATCCTAGTTCGATTATAATTCAAAAGGGAGATTTATAAATGTAGGAGAGTACGATGTACAAATTACGAGAAATTAATAAACTTTATGAAAACTTTAAAGTACCGAGTTTGTATCGAAATTGTCTGTTACTCTATCGCTTCTAAGTTTTCAGACCGTGTTGGGTAGGACACGATTTTAAAATGAGTTTGTAAGAGGTGGCTCTTTTCTCATTTGAGCCAGTACAATGTCATACTTCAAATGAGGCGAGGTGCTATTGTAATGCAAAAAAACAAGCAAATGCACAAAAACACCAATGAAAAGCTTTTTTACAAGGGTAATTATTTATTTATTTATTTGCCAAACAAGGCATACTTAAACCTACTACAGAATTATCTTCTTCTTTAAACTCCTTTAATCCCTCATGGGACATAGGGCGGAAACAGTTGCCCTCCAGCGGACTCTGTTTTGCGCGACAGCTCTTAGCTCCGACCAGGATCTCCCAGTTGTTGCGGCTTCTTCTAGTAGGGTTCTCCTCCACGTTGTTCTAGGTCTTCCTACTCGACGGGAACCTTGCGGATTCCAGTCAAGGGCCTGTTTGGCTAGATTTTCGTTTTCGCGTCGCAAGGTGTGGCCAACCCAATTCCATTTCCTTCGCCTGATTTGATCGTCTATCCTTTCTTGGCCGGCACGGCGCCATAGTTCTTCGTTTGAAATTCTATCTTGCCAGCGGATTTTTAGGATACGACGAAGGCATCTGTTGATGAAGACTTGTAGGCGCCCTGTGATGAATTGGGTGACTTTCCATGTTTCGCAACCATACAAAAGAACTGCCTTAACGTTGGAGTTGAACAGCCGCAATTTGGTGTTAGTGGAAATCACCGTTGATCTCCATATGTGGGACAGGCATGCATAAGCGCCTCGTGCTTTATTTATTCTGGAACTGACGTCTTCTTCTGCCCCGCCATTTTCGGTAATAATGCTACCGAGGTAGCAGAATTTATTTACCAGTTCCACGTCACGGTTATTCAGCGCTGTTCGTTCGTTGGTGTTTGCATTTATCCGCATTTCTTTAGTTTTAGTCGGATTTAGCCTTAAGCCTGCTGGACTACTTTCTGTTGCCAAATTGTTTAACATGTCTTTGAGGTCCTGGTGTCTGTGGGCCAGCAAACAGATATCATCGGCGTAGTCGAGATCCTTAAGGCGGTCTAACAAACCCCATTGTATGCCGCCTGTTCTACTATCTAGAGCGCCGACAAGGATGTCATTTATTACTATAAGAAATAGTAAAGGCGAGAGTAGGCATCCTTGTCGTACTCCTGAGCTCACCTCGAAGCTGTCGGATAATTTTCCATTATGGAGAACTCTGCATTTGGAATTGTTATATAGGGCTTTTATCAATTCTATTATTTTATCAGGCAGTCCACGTCGCCGTAGTGCCTGCCATATAAAGCTCCTATTGACCGAGTCGAACGCTTTCTCATAATCTACGAAAGCAAGGTAAAGGGGGGATCGGAATTCAGTAGACTGCTCCACTATTATTCGTAAGGTGTTGATATGATCAATACATGAGCGGCCCTTCCTGAATCCGGCCTGCTGCCTCCTAAGCGTTCGGTCTACTGCCTCACTTATCCGAGATAGTAATATGTGGGACAAAATTTTGCCCACAGTAGATAGTAAACAGATGCCTCTCCAGTTGTCGCATATTGTTAGGTCCCCCTTTTTTGGTATTTTGACTATGATACCTTCCGTCCAATCCTCCGGAAAGGTACAGGTGTTCCATGCTATTTGTAGGATTGGCTGAAGCGCATCTGCTATGAGGCTTGAGTCGGCTTTCAACAATTCTGGCGGGATGCCATCTTTCCCAGCTGCTTTACCATTGGCCATCGCATGAATTGCGGTTACTATTTCCGTCTTGGATGGGGCCCGGGTGGTGATTCGAATTGGCTGTGCATTGTTGCTGGTTTCCTGAGGTTCCTGTGTAAATGAACCATTCAGGGCGGCGAAGAAGTAATCTCTCCATCTTTGGAGCTGCTCCTCGTCGCTGCACAGCAGCCTTCCATCCGCACTCTTAACGGCATGCTTTTTAGTAGAGTGCTTTCCCGAGAGCTGTTTAGTGATTTGGTACAGCACCTTACTGTTGCCTGTGTTTGCCGCGTTTTCCGCTTTTTCTGCGAGCTCATTTATCTGCTGCCTTTTATCACGCCGGACACTTCTCTTTACCTCCCGGTGTAATTGGGAGTATTCCCTTTCCAGTTGATAACGTATTTCAGGGTCGCTTGTAGAGTTTACTTTATTTTTTAGGGCTCTCCTGCGTTCTATTTTTTGCCAGGTTGTGTCCGAGATCCAGTGTTGCTGGTTTCTTTGGACATAACCGATGCTTGTTTCCGCAGCCGTCAATATTGCGCCCTTTGTCCTACTCCACAGCTCTTCAATATTTGTGTCGTCAGAAACGTTGTGCTGGTTTAATATTAGTTGTAGATTTCCAGCAAATTCCCGCTTTTTAACGCTCTCCCGCAGAAGATCTACGTTGAATCGTCTACGGTTTATAGCATCGTGTTGTACGTTTCTGATTGCGGCGATTTTAAGGCGAATAGTTGCTACAACCAAATGGTGGTCGCTTCCAGTGTCTGCTCCCCTGAAACTCCTGACATCCTCAAGGATAGTTCTCCATCTGCGGCTGACGGCCACGTGATCTATCTGATTTCTCGTCCTACCATCGGGCGATACCCAGGTCTCTTTGTGTATCTTCTTGTGACAAAAGTAAGTTCCACCTACCATAAGTTGGTGGGAGCTACAGAAGTCAACGAAAAGCTCACCATTGTTATTGGTAACTTGGCTTAGACCTTGATTTCCAATTGTTTGTTCAAGGCCGGTGTTGTCACGGCCGATCTGTGTGTTTAAGTCACCCATTAATACAATGAAGTCTCCCCTCGGAATAGAGCGAAAAACCTCATTCAGCCGCAAATAGAACTCGTCTTTGATGTCATCTTCAGCGTCCTCAGTTGGAGCATAGCATTGGACTACCGTAGTACTTCTTAGTCTGGTACGCAGGCGCACGGTAATAATCCTCTCAGAAACTGGTGACCAGCTAATGAGGCTGGACCTGGCTTCTTTGGTGAGTATTACGCCAACGCCACTCCTACTGCTTTCAGTTTCGTTTCTCCCAGAATATAAAAAGGACTCACCATTTGGGCAGATATGTTCCCCCGCATCGGGCCATCTGGTCTCGCTAAGTCCCATAATCTTGATTTTATATCGATTCATCTCGTTGAGGACTTCATCCAGCCGTCCCTCAGCCAGCAGTGTTCTCACATTCCATGATCCGATTCGTGTCCTTGTTCGAAAAGCAAAGGTCGTCGTCGTGTTGTCCATCCGGTTCCGAGGCATTGTTTGCCGATTCGTAGCAATGGTGTTTTTTATGGGAGCGGGTTGCTAACCCTCAGCCCAACCGACTTAAAACTCTGTTTTGTGGCGCAGAGAGTTCGCCATTCGCCCGTCTCCCGTTAGCTCCTTCCGAAGAAGTACCCAGGGGGCACCGCGGGGAGGTGGGATTAGGACTTGCTAACAGGTCTGCTAGGTGTTTGTCTGCAGTGACTTTTCTCGGGTTTTGGCAGAGGTGGCAAATCGGGTACCACCACTTTCCGAGGTCTTTGTTAGCCGTTTGCCCTACAGAATTATACAAAGCATTTATGACTAAGGTAAAAATACTTAAGTCTATGCTATATAATAATAATAACTTAAGTCTATGCTTATTTATGGTAGTAATTGTGATGTTAGAAGGGATATAATTTTTTGTTTAAATGATGTTTTTTTAATGTGGGGTGAGAAGCAAGCACTATGGCTGTTAAAAGTCATGCAACATCTGTTGACGGGTTCGTTCTTTGCATATTCGGTCCGATGAGGGTATTCTTTAAGCATTTTGGTATGCCTATTGTGACGAACTTCGGTATTGAACTTGATTCTATCGGACAGGAACTGCACCTTAACGTTATCGTTTAGGACGTCCAAAGTTAAGCACGAGATAAGCACTTTCCTCCGATGTGACAGCGGCATGAGTTCTAATTTCTTGAGTCTGTCTGTGTAGGGCGGTAAGTTGAAAAAGTCGCGCGGGTCGTGTAGGTTTCTCAGAGCGAAGAGGAGAAATTTTTTCTGTATTGATTCCAACCTACTGCTGCTTACCTGGAATATAGGGTCCCAGATCGGGCACGCATATTCCAAGATAGGGCGGACGAGCGAACAGAAAAGAGTTTTTGTGACCCGAACGTTATTGAATTCTCGGGCTCTTCTCTTTATAAAGCCCAGAAGCTTGTTGGCTCTCGCAGCAATATTATCGTAGTGCAAGTTGAAATTTAATTTATTGTCTAGAACAATACCTAGATCTACAACTTGATCGACACGGTCTAATGCCTTGTCGTTGAGATAATATTCCTGTAGCTGGGTGATTCTTTTGCGGGAGAAGGTAATAACATGACATTTGCTGATGTTTAGTTCTAATTTATTGGTAGTACACCAGTCTTGCAACGCGTTTAGCTTTGTTTGAAAGAAAGTAACATCGATCGGGGACCTTATGACATTATAAATTTTGTGGTCGTCGGCATAGAAGAGATGCGGAATATTTTCCAGTGTATCCGACAGGTCTGAGATAAATATATTGAATAACAGAGGGCCTAGATGGCTACCCTGAGGGACCCCGGAAGTTACTGAGATTTCTTTTGACAGAAATCCTTGGAATCTGACAACTTGAGTTCTGTTGTCGAGATATGATTTAATCCATTCCAGGGCAGGACCTGATATTCCAAATTTTAGTAGTTTTTTACTTAAAATATGGTGATCAACACGATCGAAGGCTTTGCTGAAGTCAGTATAGACCGTATCTATTTGATGACCCTTCTCCATAGCACATAGTAGATTGGAGGTTAGAATCATAAGGTTTGTAGTAGTCGATCGTCCCTTTCTGAAACCATGTTGCTGTTCATTAAGACATGGGTCGATTAGAGGGGCAATCTTATCGTAAACAAGTTTCTCGAAAAGTTTAGGAATAGTTGATAAGATGGCAATACCCCTGTAGTTTTCCACCGAGTGCTTATTAGATGTTTTATGGATCGGAGTAAGATAGGATTTTTTCCATATCTTAGGGAACTTTCCTGTCGATAATGATTTGTTGAAGATAATATGGAGGGGAACCAAAATTTGATTTGAACAGCCCTGCAAAAACAAAGGAGGCAGGTTGTCAGGACCATGACCTTTATTGATTTCGAGATTGTTTATACCGGTCATTACATCGTCAAGGGATAGAGATAAATCAGTTATAGAAATTCTAGTGTCATTGCGCGTACTTACTGGGTCAGTGTGTACTACATTAGACTTTGGGCAAAAGACTTCAATGAATTTGTCAGCAAATATGTTGCAAATTTCTTGGGGACATGAAGATTGTTTTCTGCCGTTTGTCATAGTCGTTGGATAGCCTAGGGTCTTTCGTTTTATGTTAACGAAATCGAAAAATTTTCTAGGATTCTGAATAATGTTATCCCCGACAGAGTCAAGATATGTTGTATAGGCCTCACGCGACCTAAGAGTAAATTCTGATATGCATTATAATGTGCATTAAACGAGTATGTAGGTGTAGCAGGGGCGAATCCAGAAACAATTCTTGGGAGCGGGAGGGGGGAAATCAGATTTTACTCAAAATCTGGATATTATTTGAAATAAGATTCGGTGTATAGTTAAAAATTATACCAACAATATTGACTCTCTAAGAATAAAGCAACTCACAAGAAAAAACCATTGTAAACTGCAAAATGCTCTGACCCCAATTCACTCAAGTTTCTATTTTTCGTAAATACCCTGTATCTGAGCGGATAGTGGGGATAGCTCCCTCTCTAGTACTATTTTTTCTCCAAATGTATCCAGGAATAAACCCATCGTTGAATGTCTATTTTAACTATGGACTATTCATACTTTTTTTATAAAAATACATTGTGTTCGCAAATGCCATCACAGTAACCCTCTCTCCCATATGATCATTAGTCCCTGAACCTGATGGACTTGATTATTTTTCGAGTCCGTTGATTTTAATAACTCGTTGGCTCTTCTAATGACTCATGATCTGGCTGTGGCCCTTTTATCATGCCGATTTGATCCGATCGATCGATATGACTCTTCTTTTCATTCTAGTAAAATTTTGAAAGTCCTTGGTCCTCTTTTTATTACATTCGTATGGCGACGTGAGCGGTGCTCTATACGAATGGTTTTCTGCTGTCATGATTGGAATTTAATGATGGTTTAACCGCATCGGAATGTAACTTGAGCTGGTACACAAATTCCTTTTCCGTTACCTCTGGGCTGGTAGAATCTAAAAAGAACTCTCCTAATAGACAAATTCCTTGACCATAGACCAGTGATTCCCAAAGTGGGTTCCGCGGAACCTTAAGGTTCCTTAAAAAAATTTTAGGGTTCCGTGTCACCAGCACCGAAGCGCAAATACATTCGAAGACTCACTGGCGCTGCGCCGGCCGTTTAACGCGTTCTTGCTAATCAGAAAGTGCGAGTGGCCTTTTTTCCTTGAAATTTGGTCTACATAATGCCGCGTAACATTTTGGCCGCCATTCCATATTCCCATGTCGAGGTTGGGGTTGTGAAGACAATGGTAATCCGCCCTATTGAGATGGCCGCCATGGGCCAAACGATATATTGAGTATACTATATTGCTTATGGTGTTCTACTTATCATGCCCTTTCATTTGATACCCATGTCGAAGGGGATTGTGAAGAATATTTCAATCCGCCTTGCTGAGACTGCCGCCATGGATCTAAAGGTATATTGAGTATACCATATTGCATTGTCATCGGAGCTAAAGCTGTATGCATTTCAGCATGATAGGATATCCGGAAGTATTTGAAAAATTGATTGTAAAATTTGTTCCGCGAAGAAAACAGTAATCCGTCCTCTTGAGACGGCCGCCATGGATCTAACGGTATAATGAGTATACTATATTGTCATCGGAGCTGAAGTTTCGTGCAAAATTTCAGGGAGATCGGGGGGGGGGATTTATTAAAAAAATCGATTGCAAGATATGTACCGGACAAGCAGACAGACAAGAAAGCGAGCTAATAAAAACGTTTTAAAATATATTAAAGGTTACATATATATTATCGTATTTTTTCATCGTTGGGTTCCGCCAAATTTTATACATCGTAGAAAGGTTCCGTATGAAATAAAGTTTGGGAACCACTGCCATAGACCATCTCCGCTGTAGATGCATTAAGGTCTTTGAACGCTGCCAATGCTGAGGAGTATTTCAGTAATCTACGTGTCTATTCGCTCTCATTTAGTCGTCTAAGCGTAGCTTTTAAAGTTTTCTAAAAGCCTCCCTTTGGGTATGGTATGGTGCCATATGAATGCGTTTAGTAAGCATGAGTGTGCTAAACCGCTTAAGGTCTCGTAAACTGCTCTCCTGAACTTGTATGGTACGTAGGGTCGAACTGTTTTTTCACCCATGTCACAATGCAATTAGCATTTACTGTTGGAAATAGGCATGGTTTCAATTTGATTGTTCTAGTTCGATCGTTTAACAACTTAGCAAGATCTGCTGACTCTATTGCTCTTTAGCCATTCCTTCGAAATCAATCATTGTCGGAACCGATATTGTATTTGTAAACGACAAACAATCTGCGACCGAGTAGCCTTGTGCGCCTATGTGAACTATGCTTGTTGAATATTGAATGATAAACTCCAATTGTCGTGTTTGCCTTGGTGGCAGTTTCTCCCAAGTCTGCTAAAACGTGTAGCACTGAGGTTTGTGGTCTGCTACGATGATAAAATTAGCTCTCTCTCTCTCTCTCTAAGAAATATCGGAAATCTTTTATCCCTGCATCCATCGCCAGTTACTTAGTTGAAAACTTCCCCAAAAAGGGTTGCCAGTCTCCATTAACCGACTGTAATAACGTGGCACCTAATGCTGACACGTCGGTAACTATCGAAATTGGGGCGCTATGCGAAGAAAAAGCTAACATTGCTGTTTCCGGCAGACTGCTTCATATTTGTTTGAATACTTCATTCGTGTCAGCATCCCAGCTGATCTTAGATCTATCATTCTACTTTGGACGGCCGAGGAGCTGCTCTACAGCCAACTGATTATCGCCGATAGAAATTGTGCATGTACATCTCTCAGGTCAGACATTAGAGATTGAGCACGGATTGCACGGGTGAAGATTTTTTCAATTCTGGAAGAAATTACTACCGGGGTCCTTAGCGGCCCGTATAATCCATATCCCGATCATTGTTCGACCTATGTGGCCCGTGAGACCCGCATTTGGTGCGAATAGACACCGATAAAAAAAACCTGTGTACTTCTGCACATCAATGCAACAAATGGAATGATTGTGTTCCTTGAGATTTGTGGTTTTTGTTTTTGCTTAGTGATAGTGCAGGTATACACGATCATATACAAGACTAGCAGGGCATTTTTGAAGTGGAACATTTAAAAAAATAGAGGCCTCAGTACAATTTAACGTCGTGTAAGGAACAAATGTACAGCCTTGTATAAGTCCTGATCAAGTCCAACCGGAGGGAATGTGTTATTCAAATAGCATACAGAGCTATTGAAGCTAGATGTAGGTTCTAAAATGAGGTATATGTCCCTCATTTCCCCCTCTTGTATCCGCCACTAAGGCGTAGGGACATCATATCGCTACTCTCATATTGCATGAGTGCAAAAGGCTTTGCACAAAAAACATAGCCTGCTTGCACCAAGTAAGTGAAAACAATTAATTAGTTAATTTGACTCTTGATTCTTTGTTTCTACTAAAAAAACGCTGTTACTATTACTACAATATTAAACTCATCGATTTATAAGACGTTGTCACGTCAAAATATATAAATTACCCCAGTGTTCGAAATTAGTTTCATGCAATAAAGATAGTTAAGACAAATAAAAACATATAAGTGAAATCTATTTAATAAAAGACTAAGAGAATATTAAAAAAATAATATTTAACAGATGAAGAATAGTTTTAATTAATCAAGTTCAAATTGTTACACAAAATAAGAAACCTATGCCTCCACAAAGTATATTTATGTATATTTTCCAATCCCTCCCCAACTAATTTCAAGTTTGTGTCTCCAGTACAAAATTCAACTGCCTCGAAAAATGTAAGAAATGCTCTACAGTACAAAATTTCACTCCCTCGAAAAATGTAAGTAATAGTTCTCCACTACAGAACTTCACTCTTTTAAAAAAAATGTAAGAAATGTCTCTCCAGTTCCTATTAACAATCTCACCTCATTAATTGGATATTTTACTGCCGCAAAAAAAGTTGGAAATGTCTCTCCTCTCATGTTCGTGTATACAATCTCACCTCGTCACAGTTCAAATTGGATATTTTACTGCCGCAAAAGAAGAAGTAAGAAATGTATCTCCACTACGTAATTTACAATCACCTATCGCTTTCTTTATTTATCTCGATACACGCTCATATACCAGTAGGACATTTTTTTTTTGAACCGAGGCATTTAAAATAATTGAGGCCTCAGTACAATTTACCATAGTGTAAGGTACAAATGTACTGTCTCGTGTAAGTCCGTGTAACGGTCGTTTTTAAATTTTTTTTTTTGTGAAATCACCTTGCATCTGACTCGAAAATTCAATCAAACTAGGCGTAGAGAAAAAAAAACACGAAAAATAAAATTGGATTTTTTTTGGCAGTCAGTCAGGAAGAGATGATGACGAGAGCAGGATTTTCAATTTTTTTGTTTGTTCGATGGTTAATTATTAAGTGTTGTTAAACTTTTTTATATTGATTTTTAAATAATGGTAGTTACCCTATTTCCATACATTGTATTTACAGACGTGTAATTAATAACATATTTTCATATATTTTATTTATATTGTTAAAAAAAACAACGTTTTGGCCGAAGCGACGGTTTTGTAGTATTATAAGTGAGGTTAACGGGTATTTGATTTTTTTATTTTTTTATTGACTGATTGATGTTCCCAATGTTGAAGTAAATATGAGATTTTTGATTGAGTACACGTCTCTGTTCAGGATGAGGCGGTAAATTTTCCATTGAAATTTTTCAGGATGGTTGAACGGAATTTTCGCTCCGGGGTTCTTTCCGGTCTTTGATACTGGGTTAACGTTTTTTTTTCCAGCGAGCTAGCAACTCCGTATTATATTCAAAAAAAATTTATGTTTGGTGTTGTGTCCTTGGTTAGGAGGTTAGGAGGTTGCGAGTCTGAGGCAATAAGCATCAGCTCAGAGCTGGAGAGGGATCTCCTTGGAGGTACTACCTCGTCCAGCACAGAAGCCTCGGCTTCTCAATCAACAACACTGCCCCAGGCAGCTGGTAGCAATGTTGTTGAAGAAATGTAATAGCATAATGGCGCGATAAAATAGTGGGCGCCACTTATGCGAGGTATTACCCCCTTAGCCATAAGCCCGGAAAAGCATGACCAAGGAGCCAACACCATACATAAGAAAGGAAATAAAATTCCGGAACTCCTACGCCGGCCACACGGAGTTATCTAGCTCGCCGGAGGGGTCGTGAGGTGTGTGGCCGGGGCTTACCGCGGTTGGTTCACCACTTACCTGTGCCAGTGCAATCTTGAATTCCACCTCCATCCTTCGCCGGACATCACCTGAGCCTCGTCAAACCCTGAAAAGAAATGATCCCCCCTCAACCATTCCACAAAAAAATTTACCACCTGGACATTCTAGTATTTACAATCCTTTAATAAATCTGTAAACATCAACACAAACATTACATTGAAAACTTAACAACCACGACAATGATTAGCTGCCCGTGTCAAATACCAACAATTAACTGACCAAATTCAAAACATAAGTGTTACGTTATTTTAGGTACATATGTTTGAAGGACAACAATAAAGCGCGCAGTACTGGCCAATACTCCTCGCTTTGTACAAACGATGTTACAACCAACAGAATCACTTAGAGGAAGAACAAATTTCCCGGAACCAACAACGAATAAAATATTTCCGACAAGGAGCAAAACAAATTCACAAATAATTATAAAGAACATCCTCAAGAGTTAACCCTTCTAGCACAGAAGGCGCACTTTTCAGCTAAGCATGAAAATCTATATATACATACACACACATACATATATAAATATATATATGTATATATATACATATATAGAGTTTCCCTTCTAACGCAGAAGGCGCACTTCCCAGCAGGGCTGAGAAATATTTACCACTGCCGTGGCTCAGCTGAGACATGCAAACATAAAAGATTAAGTACCAATAAAAATTGCATGCAAAACACATAAACAGTCATGAGACAACAAATAGACTCCTTTTAAGCAGGTCTTTGTTAGTGCTCACGCTAAAAACATTAATATTTTTATTTACATTAATGAACATGCGATTAACAGGCTCAAATCGGCCATAATTGGTGTTAGAGGAGTTGATGTGTAAGAGCGGTGGTCCTCTCAGATTGTATCGGCTCTCTCTAAACGACGCACGGCGCCTTAGAAAACCTGAGTCGACACGTCCATTAAGAAGTTGGTGGACGAAAACAACATCGGCCACTTCACGACGCTTGTGGAGAGTGTTTAAGTTGAGTAACTTAAGTCGGTATTCATATGGTGGAAGAATTAAAGGGTCTTCCCAAGGAAGGTGATTCAATGCGAATCGAACGAACCTACGTTGAACCGACTCAATTCTTCCAACATGCGAAGAATAGTGAGGAGACCAAACCTGGGACGCATATTCAAGTAAAGGTCTGACAAGGGAAATGTAGAGGTGTTTAGTGATCAAGGTGCTGTTAAATTCTTTGGACCACCTTTTTATAAAACCCAAGACTAAGCTGCTCTTGGAAGAAATATAGTTGATATGAGTAGAAAAGTCCAGCTTGGTGTCAAATCTAATCCCGAGATCTTTGACAAAATTAACACGGGGGACACCCTCACTAGAAAATGAGTAGTTATAAATTATAGGATCACGTCGCCTACAAAAAGTCATGACTTCGCATTTACTAATATTAAGAACCAGGTTGTTGTTAGCACACCAGGAGTAAAAGGTGTCGAGGTCGACTTGCAAAAGTTTGCAGTCCTCCATACTCTTTACGCGACGGTACAATTTGATGTCATCAGCATAAATCAGGATTCTGCAGTGTCTTAGCAAGGTAACAATATCATCAATAGAAAGAATAAAGAGGATGGGGCCAAGATGACTGCCTTGAGGGACGCCGGATGACGCCTCAATGGTCGCGGATTTGGATCCACGGAAAAGGACTTGGTAGGTCCTGTCAGCTAAGTAGGACTGGAACCATAATAGAAGGGCTTCAGGGAAATCTAACTTTTTTAGTTTAAAAAGTATAATGGAGTGGGAAAGCTTGTCAAATGCCTTACTGAAATCAGTGTAAACACAATCAGTTTGGCAACCGGAAACGAAGCCTTCAACAGCATGGGAAGTGAATTCAAGGAGATTGGTGGTAGTGGAACGAGCTGGAAGAAAACCATGTTGGTTTGTAGAAATAAGTTTTTTGCAGATGGGCACGATTGCAGAATAAATGATTGATTCAAAAAGCTTCGGTATGACAGACAGCTTGGCAATTGGTCTGTAATTCGATATTTCGTTCTTGCTACCACTTTTGTGAATAGGAATTATGAACGAATTCTTCCAAAGAGTAGGGAAGTACCCTTTATCCAGGGACTTTTGAAAAAGGGTTTTCAGTGGAGACTGGAGAACCTCCACACAGGATTTAAGGACAGCAGGAGGGATACCGTCAGGGCCGGAAGTGAAATCGTATGGGAGTTCATCAATATGTTTCATGATATCGTCAATGGAGATTGAGAGAGACAAACTAGTAGCCTCTCGGTGTAGAGTTATGTGACGAAAATTATTGTCATTAGGTTGAAAATTAGAAGGGGTGAAAGATTGATGAAAGAATGAAGCAAACATGTTGCAAATCGAGGAAGACTCGCTACTTGACCAGTTAGTGTGCTGCATAGTCTTTGGGTAGTTATCAGCATTTTTCTTGGAGTTGACAAATTTGAAGAAGTTTCTAGGATCAGTATAAACCTGGTCCCTCATGCTGCTGAGATATTCGTCATACAGAGCAGAAGAGGGTAAACGAAATCTGTTATAGCAATCAGTAAATGTAATAAGACTCGGAGAATCCTTCCTTTTTAAATAGGTCTTCCAGAGTCTATTTTTCTGATTCCTTAAATGCTTCAGCTCATTGTTGTACCAAGGTGGTGATGAACTGCGCAATTTTTGGGGCTCAAAAGGTACGCAAGAAGCAATAGCTTCATATAGTACGGCGTAAAACCGTGCCACATCGACATCCAACTCATTTGAGGAAAGTAAGCTGTTGAAATCAATCAAGGCAAGCTTAGATGAGAGTTCATTAAAGTTAGCCTTCTTAAAGTTGAAGTAATGGGTTACCGCCTCCGGACAAGGATTGTTCTTTGAGTTGAAGCAGTAATTTAGCAAAAGAGGAGGGTGGTACTTGTCAACGGACGTCATGACTATTGGACTGGGTTCAACAATCATGTTTCCTGAGTCGGTAAAGAATACAAGATCCAACTGCCTCCCTAACACATTAGTCACACCACTCATTTGATTAAGGCCAAGTGAGAATAAGGAATTGAGAAAACAGGATTCCTTAGAATTAAAATTGCCTTCGGGGAGGTAGTTTTCGTCAGCTTCATCAAATACCCACTGAATATTGGGTAAATTGAAGTCGCCAAGAAGAAGTAATTCATCACCAGTGTTCATCATATTCAGGCTATAATCAACACAGGAGATGAGAATATCATAGAGGCTTAAACCTCCATCGTCAAGTGTGCTTATCATATCTGGTGGGATATAGCAGCACAACAGGAAGAGATTTGATTTTGAAAAAGAAATCTTAAGAGCGACAAGCTCAATGTCCAAGGGGTTAGAGAAACTAGGAAGCGAAATTGGGTTACAATTAAGGTGGCTGCGGCAAGCAAGAAGTACGCCACCCCCGCGAGCTTCCGAGTCAGTGTGACGGTCCCTCCGAAAGACTTGGTAGGAGGAATCGAAGAGTTCAGCATTAAGAATGCCTTCGTGAAGCCAGGTTTCCGTGAACGCTATGACATCGAACCCGCTAGCCATCGATGCCTGAAGGATGTCGTTAGTTTTTGACCTTGTCCCCTTACGTTTTGGTAGTAGAGGGAGAGGGTCTCAAGTTTTTTGACATCCTTTGTGTTCTCGGAATGGAAACGTTTGAGTGATGTGCTCGAGTTCGGATACGCGGAACAAAGAGCTTGGTAAGAGCACCAGCAGGCCAGAAACCTGGATCTAAGAGAGTCTCGGCAATAACGGGCGGTGCAGACAAAACGAAAGAAGCAACAGGCTTGGAAGCCTTGTTGACTTTTCTGCATGAAACAGTTCCAGGGTCTATAGATTTTTTCCTTAAATATTCACAAACAGACTCCGTCGTAGTTTGAGGAGAGAACCGTGATATAAAGATATCTAAAGGTCTCGGTATCGTAACTAGGGGGGTGCACGGTTCTTGGGGAGCTGTAGCTTCAGTGACCGGGGGGTTGGCCACTATTAGAGGCAAAGAGGTGGATACCGAGACCGGCCTAGAGGTCGACTCAGTCTCTGGAACGTGGGGCAAGGAACTCAAGGTGACACCGTCACCAATGACGGCTTGGCGATCTCGATTTTTCCTGCGACTTTTACGACGCACCTTAATAATAGGAGCAATTGAATTGACGGCTTCCTGTGGCAAGAAGACGTTCTCCGAACAAGATGT
This sequence comes from Thereva unica, assembly GCA_949987705.1. Classification (NCBI taxonomy): domain Eukaryota; kingdom Metazoa; phylum Arthropoda; class Insecta; order Diptera; family Therevidae; genus Thereva; species Thereva unica. The sequence continues at coordinate 10,261,863 of OX465282.1, forward strand.
AGGCACGGGACAGGGTGAAGACAGAGGCTGCTCCTCAACCTGCAGAGCGTCATCAGATGCTGCCGTCGCTGGGGAGGTCTTATTTGTAACAACGACGCTCTCCAATTTTAAGGACAGGGAGCTCAGGGCATTGTGATTTTGAATCACTACTGATGACAGCGATTCAATATCAACCCTGACACGCTTGGTATTCCTTTTTATGTCGTCCAATATAGGATGGACAGAAGCCGAGGAGCTAAAAGTGCAGGAGGAAGAAGTGGCGACCGGATTAAGTATCGCCGATTCTAGTGCTGTTGCAACTCGGGAAGAAATTTTCTCAAATTTCTCAATCAAGGAACCCGTATTGGTCACAACAGAGTTCAGGGTGTTAGACAACGTGTCAAGCCGGGCATTGATGGACTGGACGTCATCGGCTAGCATTTGAAAATGCGAGATGTTGCTGGAGAAGGAGTTAAGACGATCCATGACTCTTTCGTGATCACCGAGAAAAGCGTCAGAGATGTCTTTCATGATTCTCAGCACATGACAGGGTTTGATGTCAGAGCAATCGCCACAAGTGGGCCCTCTAGGAGCCGAAGATTTGCTACTGACCTTGAGGCAGGAAGGGTGGAAAACGCCTCCACAAACCCCATCACAGGAAATCCCGTCATGGGCGATTTCCGAAGAACACCTCTTACATAGCTGATCCGCCATGACGAAAACAAATATATATTGATAGGACTTTTAAAACCATTCAAATTAAATATTTTTAGTCAAAAAAAAACTTGATTACTTTCAGTTGATCATAGCTGTTCAATGTCTCGAGTTGAAGAAATTCCTTTGGACAACAACAAATCTGACGGAGAGGAAACACTTCCATAAGATGCACACAGCCGCACTCTCGCGCATTCGATTTGCGTGCACTAACACACTGTGATCAATTGCTTGTAAAAATAAACTTGAATTTAGGTGTAGTGAACTGCACTGAATTGTATGGTATTTTATTGGAAGCTTTATGGCGTTTCAGAAACTATGAACGGAAATGCAACCAAAAACACACAACTTTCACATAATTATAATTATTTAGATTTGACCAATTCACATTATAGAATTTAATTAAGAGTTTAGTAATTTTTAATCACCAACCAACACGATACCAAAAGATGATAAAGTTAATACTAACTACCATTACCAAAAGATGATAAAGTTAATACTAACTACCATTAAAATTATTATTTTAGTAATAAATTTTTTTTTTTAAATTAAAGCAAAAAGAAAATTTTTGTTATTTTATTTTGTGTACTTTTTTTGTGTGTTTTTTTTTTTTTGTTCTTCTGATCCAGCTGGTGTGGATGCACTATAGGTATTGGCTCCTCACCGATGTATCTACACCTTGACGTGGTGGTGAGGCTTGTGTGGTCCCGTTAGGACGCCCTGACTAAGATAGATACTTAAAAGCAATGGATACAACAATGGAAATTTGTACCCCAGGTGGTAAACCTGCAAGACAGGGAAATCCACCCTCTACGGAGGTCGGCCTCATGGATTTTGGGGGAGGCCATCTATTGCTTACGAGGAACAGGGAAGTGGACGACTCGCATGTCAACGCAGTCACGCAGGAAAGCGTAGAAGCGGCGGCGAGCGAGCTAGTGAAGCTGAACCTGGAGGTATGCTCAGAGAAGGTGGACAATGCGATGCAGCAATGTGTCAAGAGGTCAGCCGGCTCTGGGCCTACGTTAGCGCAGGAATCCGACTCGGAAGTGAGGCTGCGAAAGCAGCTGAAGCAGAAGAGGAAAAGGGAGCGCAGAAGACAGAAGAAGGCAACTTCCTCTGTTGGGGGATCGGCCGAGTCCACTCCGGAGGAGGTGGGACCCACGAAGAGGTTTAGAGGTGAAAGTCTCTGCACCTCAGTCGTGAGTTCTACTGTCGAAGGGGAGGATAAGGCCAGGGAAAGGAAGGGTGGACAACCTCAACCTGTAAAACAGGGAGGAGTCAACCCTTCTGTCTCGGGGGTCGTGCGTGCGGAGCCTGTGGCGGAGAATACCTACGCAGGCATAGCAGGCTGTGACCTCCGTTTGGGTGTGACCGACGATGGAAGGGAGGAGGGTCTGGGCACGAAGCAGGTAACCGTTTTTAAAGCGGCCCTGCTCAAGGCACTAGACTCTCTGCCTGACAACGCTGGCGACATCGGTATTACCGAGGTAGACTTGGAGGACGGGGTCATTGCACTCAGGTGCGTGAACCAAAAATCCAAGGCCTGGCTGTACGAAGCTGTCGGAAAGATGACTGACCTATGGGAAGGAGTCAATCTGAGAGTGGAGCGCCTACACATCCTTAAGGATGTGAGGAGGATGATCATCCGAGTTCCCGGTTCGCCGGAGAGCAAGGAAACCATCCTAGCCAGATTACGTCGTCAAAATGCCTGTGTGACGGACACTTCTAAGTGGAGGGTCAGTCGCATAGGCAGATATGGTGACGCGAAAAACGGCGGTACCATTCTCACCGTATGGTGTCTGAAGGAGGAGGCGGAGGCGGTCAGGCGTGCAGGGAGGAAACTCAACTGCGGGCTGGACCTTGCCTACGTGCGATTCCAGAAGGACAAGCCGGAGGAAATGGTAGAGCCGGCCGGAAAGGCAGCTGAACAAGGGGACCAGTGAAATGGAATCCTCGTCAGCTGGGCGGGAGGTGGGCCAGTTCCGGCAATTAAAGGTTTGCCAGTTGAATCTACACCATAGCAGAGCAGCATCAGCAATGATGACGCGAGGCTTCGGTGAGATGAAGCTGGATATTGCTCTCATACAGGAACCCTGGATCTACAAGGGTAGGATTAGGGGACTATCTGGGAGCTTTGACACTCTGTACGTTCCCAATGCGAATGAAAGAGTGAGGACGTGTGTGCTGGTGAAACACGGAGTGCAGGCGGTTTTACTGCCGCACTTGTGCACACCAGATCTCACAGCAGTACGCGTAGGTACTGGAAGTGGGGCTTTCATTCTAGCCTCAGCCTACCTTCCGTACGATTCGCCAGATCCTCCGCCCACCAGGGAGTTGGAAATTCTGGTTATTACCTGTGGCGAAAAAGGCACAGGGCTAATAGTTGGTTGCGACGCAAATGCACACAACACGGTGTGGTGAAGCACCAACGACAACCATAGAGGAGAGGCTTTGCTCGAATTTGTGGAATGCAACAATCTAGTTATTGCAAATAGAGGGGTAGAACCAACCTTCGTCGATGCTAGACGAAGGGAAGTCATAAATATAACTCTATGCAGCAACCGGATGTTGACAAGATTGACCAACTGGGAGATGATGGATCGGACGACTATGTCAGATCACAGAGCCATTTCATTTGAGATAGAGTACGGAACCCCGGGCAGGGGAGACGGAATTAGAACAACGAGAATTCCCCGCAACACGGACACGTCTAGATATACTGAAATGTTGCGCAGGAATCTCGGGGAGCGCGTGCCAAGGGCACCGAAAACCACAAGAGAAGCAGAGTCTCAGTTGCATGTCCTGCAGACAGCGATAGAGAACGCTTTTCGAGTGGCGTGTCCTCTTACGTCAGTGGATGACCATGATCCCACACCCTGGTGGTGTAGGGAGCTGGAGAAACTGAAGAAAGAGGTCAGAAGGGCTTTCAACCAAGCGATGAGGTGCAATGACCCGGTTGCCTGGGAGAATTACAAAGCCAAGAAAAGAGAAATGAAACAAACTCTGCGACGACGGAAAAGGGAGTCGTGGAGGGACTTCTGCTCGAGCATGGAGAGCATATCTGAGGCCAGCAGACTTCAGAAAATGATCTCCAGGGACCCGGTCTCCAAAGTCGGACTCGTTCGTGACCCGTCGGGGAGGATGACGGAGACGCTGGAGGAAACCAACAAGATCCTGATGGAAGTTCACTTTCCTGGCAGCTATATCTCGGGTAAATCTTGGACTATTCGTAACAGAATGGCTACAAGGATGAACCGAGAGGAGGCTAACGGGGTGGTGACGGAGGAAGGGGTGAGACGTGCAATAGACACATTCTCTCCCATCAAGACATCGGGGCGTGACGGAATATTCCCTGCGCTGCTTCAATGGGGCAAAGATATCATTGCACCCAGGCTTAGGGGAATATTCGTTACCTGTCTAGCAACAGGATACATTCCGGCGGTGTGGAGGGAAACCAAAGTGGTATTTCTCCCTAAGCCAGGCAAGAAGGACTACACCGAGGCGAAGTCCTCCAGGCCAGTCAGCCTAACATCCTTTCTGTTGAAAACAATGGAAAGAGTGGTGGCAGACCACCTGGAGAGTACTATGCTAAGGAGGCACCCTTTAAGTAGAAGCCAGCACGCTTACCAGGCTGGCAGATCTACAGAAACGGCACTTCACCAACTGGTGCGAGTAGCCGAGGGGGAACTGTATACCGGAGGCATAGCGATGGCCGTTATTATGGACATCGAAGGCGCCTTCGACAAGATACAGTTCAACAAACTCAAAGACGCTCTGGTGAGGCGCGAGGTCAGCCCCATGATTGTAAGGTGGGTGGACAGCATGCTGAAAAACAGAGCGGTAAGGATTCAGACAGGAGACTCACGGCTTCGAGGGAGGGTCAGCAAGGGATGCCCACAGGGCGGGGTCCTATCGCCCCTCCTGTGGAACATCACTGTGGACACTCTGCTCAGGCGGCTAGAGGTAATGGGCGTGCATACCGTTGGGTATGCAGATGATGTAGCGATTGTGGCACGTGGCAAGTTTATGAGCACTACGGCAGATATCATGAGGAATGCACTCCAAGTGGTTGAGCAGTGGTGTACGGAACAGGGCCTCACCATAAATGCCAATAAGACAGACGCGATAATCTTCACTAGGAAGATTAAAGATCTGGATTTTCAGCCCCTCATGCTTTTTGGATCGAGGATCAAGGTGTCTGGGATGGTCAAGTATCTGGGTGTATACTTGGACTCGCGACTAACCTGGAAATACCACGTTGAAGAGAAGATTAAGAAGGCGACAAGGGTGCTTCACCAGTGCAGAAGAGTATGTGGACTAAGGTGGGGTATCTCACCAAGGTTAGCATACTGGACATATACCATGATGGTGAGACCCATCATAACTTATGCCTCGGTGGTCTGGTGGACTAAAGCCACACAGAAAACCGTCAAGAGGCATTTGGACAAGGTGCAAAGAATGGCCTGCGTAGGTGTGAGCGGTGCTTTCCGCACCACACCCGCCGCGGCATTGGAGGCGCTGTTAGGTCTGCTGCCGTTAGATCTCCAGGTGATGAAGACTGCGGCAGCCTCAGCGATTCGGATGAGACGGGATGCCGCATGGCAGGCGTCAGGAACCTTATATGGGCACATGAAGATCCTGGATCGCATTAAAGGGATTAGGGAGCTCATGATGCCCATGGAAGGGATCACAAAAATGAGGGTGACCGAAAGGTATCATAAAACCCTCATAGGGAACGGAACGCTCCCCGAAGGGAGACCGGAAGACATATATATCTTCACGGACGGATCCAAGATTGACGGCAGAGCAGGTGCGGGAGTCTTCTCGGAGGACTTAAATCTGACCTGCTCTCTGGCTTTGGGGAATTACACCTCAGTCTACCAGGCGGAAATGCTTGCTCTGCTGCACGCGCTGGATCACATAAATGAGGGTCAGGTGCAGGGAAGAAGTATCCTTATAGCACTGGACAATCAGGCTGTGATTAAGCGCATGAACCAGACAGAGATTAATGCGTCTCTGGCGTTGGAATGTGTCCAAAAACTGAACAGGTGTGCGCAACAAAACAACGTGACGCTAGCTTGGGTTAGAGGACATACAGGCATCGATGGGAACGAAAAGGCTGACAACCTGGCAAAACAGGGGTCAACCTCGGAATTCTGGGGACCGGAGCCATACTCTGCCATTGGCAGAGGGTTGGTAAGGAACTACATCGAGAAATGGGTCGCTGAGGAACACCGGAGACGGTGGGACGCTATGACCACGTGTAGGCAGGCTAAGATGGTGCTTACGTTGCCGATTACCGCAGCCAGAAGAAGGATCCTGCATATGCAAAGGAGAACCCTCAGATGGTTGGTGGCACTGATTACAGGACACGGATGTTTCAGGTATCACCTAAAAAGAATGGGAATTCTGGAGGATGACACCTGTCGGATGTGCCTGGAGGAACCTGAGACGGCCACACACATAGTGTGTCACTGTCCGGCGGTGGAGAGGAAAAGGGCTGCCATAACTGGACTCCATTGGATGGAGGACATGAGGCAGACTCCCTTCAATCAGCTGCTTGCGATAACTAGGGGAGTCGAAGTAAGGGAGCAATGGGACAACCCACTGCAACCCCAATAAGATGACTCTAGGCAGAGGGACGAAAAGGGACCCGCAAATAGTGGTCTGATTCGGTATCCCTCGAAAATCTATATATATATATAGGTATTGGCTTAATTACCTGACTATCGAACGGTATATCAATTGGTATTAATGGAATATACAGTTCCTCCTTTATACTAGTGTCTGCTGTTTTATAAATATCATCTAATTTTCCGGCAACTTTTTTTATCTAAACCATATTCGAGTAATTTTGGATAATCTTCGGTCCGTTCTCCATCCCCCCGGTCTTCTGATTTTATACCTGTTACTTCGTCCACCAACTCTCCATTGCCTTCCGCCATTTCTCTACACGTTTTTCCCGTTTTTGCTGAAATTTTGGTGACAGATAAACGAAAAGTATTATAAACACAGGGTCTTTCCCCTTAAATAAATAAAACAGTTTGTACAGATTAACACCAATCCGCACTAAATAAAAACGAACTCGCTGTTATAAATTTTTGTGCGTTTTTTTTTTACTTTTTTTTTTAAAAATTCTAACCACGTAAAACACTGAAATATGTATATCCTGTTTTATAAACTAAAGGGCAAAACGCAATTTTTGTATTGCTGGTATCCTTTTCGGTACTTTCAAATTTCTCCAAATTCTTTTCTTATTTGTTAATTTTTTTTTTGTGCTTATTTTTTCTTGTATTTTCGACTAGAATACACAGCACCGAAATAGTCCTGATTGTTGCTAATTCGAAACGACATTTTTATTTTTTTTGAAAATGAACTGAATAATGAAGGTTTTTGTCTTCCAGCCAGTCGTATGTGTTCAAAACTGATTTTTTCCTTTTTTATTTAATTTTAAATTTTTCCGAACAAAAATTTTTGCAGTAAATTTCTGCATACGTCAAAATTCGAACTCAATTTTTTTCTTTTTCCTTTCTCCCCGCCTACCTTTTTGTTCCCAACCAACTACTCGATTTTCTTCCCCACAGTAATTTTTAGTCAAGTAGATATTTAGGCAAAACTGACCGTTACAGAAATAACTGCCAAGGTTGTCGGTAGGACGGTGGAACCTAGCAAGAAGAAATCTGGTGCTGCCAAGAGGAAGAGGGCAAAGGCAAGGAAGGCCGCAGCGGAATTGGGGAGCTCCACGGAACACACCCGAGTCTCACATGTGGAACTTCCTTTCCAACAAACCAAAGGCAGAACAGTGGTCAGGACGGGGGGTTCCAAGGAGCAGACGCTGTACTGCCAGAAGTTTCCGGACCCACCGTAAAATTGGTAGCACCAACTACTACAACGGCAGCGGTCAGAGGATTCTCCGGCTGGGCAGGGACCCCAGAAGAAGACAAAAACGGAAGTGTCGCAAGAACTCCCATACCGGGACAAGTTAGCTGGGATCACCATGGCAGTGGTTCTGGACAACTATCCCGAAGGCAAATTGACGGAGGAGCAATCCTCCTCTATCTGCGATGCCATCCTGACTGAAGTGGACAAAAGTTGTAAAGGTGCCTGCCCGCCTCAGTTTTTAGGTGTAAAGGCGGCAGGGGGTCTCATTAGGATCACCTGCGCCAACGAACCCACCAGCCAATGGCTGACAAATGCTGTCACCAGGCTGCAGGTGTGGGAAGGGGCCAACCTCAAAGTAATCGAGGAAAAGGACCTTCCCAAATACAAACGCATCGCATTCTGGTTTCCTAACGATGTTAGGGAACCGGAACAGGTGCTCTGCAGGTTGGAAATTCAGAACCAGCCAATTGAGGTGACCTCTTAGCAAGTGATGGGTAGGAAGGTGGACCAGAACGGTCAAACTCTTACCCTTGTTATAAACAAAAACCCGCCTAAAAAATCGATTCTAAATTTTAATAATCATTACTGTTCAAAAGTATAAATTCCTACCCGGTCATATTTTATTCTTCTAAATTCATAAATCCCTAACATTTATAAAAAATTACCCGATCATATTTATTTCAAATTTTTAACTTTCATAAAAAATTATCACACGGGAAATTCAAATGCAATATTGCACATAATAATTTCTTAGAAATCCACGGTGATAAACCCAGTGGATCAACATAAAAATTATTCTTATCAGAATCAGGTGTCAGGTTTCAGCTCGAATCTGTCTGCTTGCTGCACATTCGGGCGGTAAGAAAATCTGTTTTCTGCCGAGATCGGCAGCTTTTTCCTTGCGGCGTGGGAATAGTTTTTCCTTTTTTCCAAACCACGCCAGGGCCGGTAACGGTAAAAATTAATAATTGGATTAAGTGTTGTTTGAACTACGATCGGCGGCGGGCGTTGTCCCGAATATTAAAAAGTATTGTTCTAACTTTAACCGGCGGCGGATCGCGTCTTAACTTGAATCGGCGTATTAAAAATTAAAAGTGTTGATCTAACCTTAACGGGCGGCGGACGGTTCTTGTTTTTGAATAAAGTTGTTGTCTAAACCATAACCGACGGCGGGCGATTTTTAGTTTCCGAACTAATTTGAATGTTCTAAAAGTGTTGTTTGAGCCATCATTCGCGGCGAGTATTGTTTTGATTTAAACCGGTGTCGGGCAAAGAGAAATCTTGAGTTTTAAATTTTAAGGACAAAAATGTGATTTTGCAAATAAAAATATAATTAAAAAATGTGTAAAAATAGAAAGAAATATTAGAAAACAACGCTTTTTCATATTGGATATAAAAAATAATGAGTTGCATAGTTGAAGCATAGGGATAACATTCCTGTTAAAATAATAAATAAATCATCGCTCAAAAAATAAATATAAAAGTGAGTTTTTTTAATATATAACATTTTTGGCGCAGCCGGTAGGATCCGAGCGAGCCTATCATTTGATCAAGTGCTGGGTATTGGCACCCTAACCCTTAAACTCAGTAACTGAGCCTAGTTCTGAGGGCACGAGATCAAAGAGGCACTGACCCCGGATCCTATGCGAACAACGAACAGGGCAGTTACAACTATAGGTGGTAGAAACCTCCCTGCCCTGCAACGCACCCAAAGGTGCCACCGGTGGACTAACGCGGGCTTCATCCCTGCCCAGGATAAAGTTCGTTAAGAACCAACAAGGGGACGTTTTAACTATAGACGCTCCCCCGACGTGGGAATCCCAAGTTAAATCATCAAGAATCAACGTTAAAATCATCAAGGGCTTCGACTATTAGCCCTTCAACATTACTAACCTGTAATTAAAGTGAATTAAAGTGAGGCCAGTAAGCTAAAGGCCTTTAGCTTTTCTAAAATCTTTGCTCGGGGGTGTTCATCCACGGTGCCTCTGCTCCAGGCGGGCACGCGCTCACCCCCATTGTAATTTCATCGAGGGACTTACGCGGGCTTCATCCCTGCCCAACAGTTGATGTCGGACAACGAAAACCAGCTGAACGATTCCAGCTCCAGCGATCCAGAAACGCCATCGTTAACCGCAGGCGTAATTGCAGCTACTTCTACCCCAGCACTACAATCAACAGTTCCAGCACTTCAATCAACAGTAGCAGCCCTACAGGTGCCCATAGCCACACCAGGAACATCCACAACACCACTCACTGCACCGTTATCACCAAGCAGACTACGCAGCGGGCGAATAAGAACAGGACCTAGTCAAGTAAGTCTACAAGCCTATTTAGACCATTTGTATAAAGAAGCCAGGGAAGGCAAAAAATCTTCGATCCCCCAGTACGACTTACTCAATAAACAAGTAGCTAAGAGCCACGGGCAAAGACTCGCCCAGATAGATCAATTTAGAGAAGCTACCAAGAAGTTCGTACAGGAGATCCAGGATTTTAAAGAATTCCCGGGCCTAAACCCCCTAGAAAGTAAGGAAATAGAAGATCCTCAAAATTTAAGTAGGCAGGAATTAGATAATTCTGCGAGTAGCGTCAGGGACCCAAGTAAGGCCGAAGTGCTACTTAATTGGGTTAGTGTATCATTTTCAGACTCCGAAAAAGAGGTTACCTTAGAAGATCCCGCCTATAAAAATATAAAGCCCCTCAAAATGGCGGATTATACAAAAGTCGCCCGTCTCACTTCCGAATTAGTTCCTATTTTCTCAGGCGGTCAATCCCCCAATATAGTGATAGATCTACAAACGTTTTTGGGATGTTGTCACCGCGTGGTTCAGTGTCTGAACGACACAGACAAACCAGCCTTTTTACAGATCTATCCCACGAGGCTACGAGGCGAAGCCTACCAATTAATAGCCTCCACTCAACCAGCCACATTCGAAGAGGCTGAAAAATTACTTAATCAAACATACCTGCCCAGAGAAACTTACCAGGAACTGGTAAACAAACTAATCACTCTGCGGCAATATCCCTTAGAGACCCTGATAGCCTTCACGGCTCGAATTAAGCAGATGTTACAATCTTGCAAAGAGGCGGCCACCACCAAGTATGGTGCCGCAAGTGTCCAAACAGTACAGGCGCAGCTTAATGACTTTGCAAAAGATGCTCTTAAAAGCGGGGTCAATAACCCCTACCTCTGCCAATACCTTCTTACCTTAGAAGATCAAACACTGGATACATTAATTCAAAAGGCATTAGATATGGAACGCCTGCAACTAACAGTCATGCACTTGCAGCCTAACACAACCCCCGCGACGTACGCTATGAGTCAGCCCGTAACCAGTAATCCGCCCTCTGGGATCCCCCTCTCACAAAATCTTCCCTTCCAAAATAATATAAGCTGGACACCCACGCATGGAATCACCCCCACGGCATCGCAGATACCCCCTAACTCAGCCCCATCTGCTAACACTCCATTGCCACCACCGCTCATACAACAACAACAACACTCCATATACCAGTCACCACCGCCCTTAACACCACAACAATACCCCATCTATCAGTCAACAACGCCCGCACCACAGACAACACAACACTTCGTTAACCAAACACTACCACTCACACAAGAAAGAGTACCTCAGCCTAGTTCCTTTTCCAACAGATCTACACAGTCCCAAACACTCGCAAACATAACTTGCACCTTCTGCCGACGACGGGGACACACATACAGCGAATGTATGAAGCGTAAAAACACCCCATTATGTTCACACTGCCAAAATTATGGGCACGACGTCAGAGAGTGTCGCCGACTTAAGTATGAACGTAATCAAGCCATGGTCAGGAACGGGCCCCCCTTACAAAATCCCTATAATAACTACAACAACACCCCACCTCAAAATTACCCGCCGAATAATTATATGAACTCCCAGGGTAGGGCTGATGACAATAGAAGGAGTCCTCACCCCGGATCGGGCCAACCCAATCCAAACGCACCTAGTAAAAGAACCCCACGAGTGTACCAGGTAAGCCGAAAGTGCGATTTTTGTGGCCGCCGAAGCCACGTAGTAAGCGAGTGCGCTCAGAAGAGAATGTGGGAAGAAAAGCAGCAGGGAAACGACGAGCCGTCGAGCCAAAATTCCCTGGCCCGACAACAATAAGTCCACTCACTCCCAAGGGTACACCTCAGTCGCCCCGAGTCAAACTTCCACTAGCTACCTTACCCTTAGATATCAGCCGTAAAGGCAAAGTCAAATTAGTAGTGGACACCGGCGCTGAGGTAAGCGTCATCAAACAAAATAGGCTTAAATCCCAGGTCAAAATAAATCAGGAAGAAAAATGCACCCTCCTAACCCCTGCCGGAACTACAGAAACCATAGGGAGCTGTCACGGAAATTTCGACCTCCCCACTAAAATCCCTAGCTCTTTCCAGGTAGTAGAGGATACACCAGACTTTCTGAACGATGGATTATTAGGGTACGACTTCATCTCGGATAATTGCCACGTAGAGGGGCCTAACCGAAGTTTGAAGTTCCCTCGCACAATAACAAACCCTGAAGAGTTTAGCGTTCCATTGACATTCGACGAACATTCGCCCAAAGAACGGGCAGTCGAAGTGAGGCACAGTATGGAAACCCATACTGTCTCCAAGGCCCCTAACTCGGAGGCTGACTGCAAAACCCAAAGGTCGACTGACAAAATCGAAAGTCAAAGGGAACCTATACGGACTACGATAGAATTGGGACTGGCGACGCGAGTGCCGGCCCATACCCAACACATAATCGCAGTGCCGCTAAACCTAAAGGAAGAAATGGTCTGTCTGTCTCAGGAACTAAAACCCGGAGTATTCCTCTCAAATAGCCTTTTACCCAAGGGAAAGGACACAGTTCCGGTAAGCATTCTTAACAGTACCAACATCCCAGTGTCCATATCCGCACTTAACCTAACACTGGTCCCAACCAGTAAATATGTAATAATACCACTTCAAGCGATACCACGGCCAACCGTAGTAAAACAACCCACCATAGATTTGGCCCCCATGGTCCCTGAAACATATGCCTCAGAGATCCCCAGTCTAACTGCCATTCGTACTTTCTTAAACACAGTCGCTCTATTCCTAATCAATCATCTAATAACGATATGGTCCGCATGCAACTCTAAGTGCGCCGACCAAGATAGCCCCCAAGGCTCCTACCAAACTAACGGTGCTTGCGAGTACAAGAGCCCCAACGTTGGCCAACAAACTCCATCACCCTCACCCATAAAAAAGAAAAAGGGAACAACTTCCCAAGCAAAGGCACCATACACCCCTGCCTCTAAACTTCTAAAAAGCAAACGATTAGGTACGCAAACCCCAAAGAGCAAGACCGAGGCAAGAATTAAAAACATCCGGTATTCATTTCCAAACCCCGAATACCAGGTCTCACAAGACCTCGAAGCCCGCTTAGAACAGATCAAAAAGGAGTTGAATCTGGACGAAAACCTAAGCGCGGAGGAAAGACAGTCGATTACCGACCTCTGCTACGAATACCACGATATTTTCCATCTAAAGGGCGATCTCCTCACGCATACAACCGCAATCCAACACGAAATACCTTTAATACGGGACCAGGCACCCATAAACCAGAAGATGTACCGACTGCCAGAAAGTCAGAGGCAGATAATAAATGATCAATTACAAGAAATGCTGGAAAACGATATAGTACAGCCTAGCAAAAGCCCATGGAACTCCCCTCTCCTACTAGTTCCCAAGAAGGCAGGCGCCGACGGTGAGAAAAAGTGGCGTGTCGTCGTCGATTTTCGTAAACTTAACGAAAAAACAATTGGCGACGCCTTCCCATTGCCACGCATAGAAGAGATCTTAGACCAGCTAGGACACTCACGTTACTTCACCACTCTTGATCTAGCCAGCGGCTATCACCAAGTTCTGGTCGATTCCAGGGATCAAGATAAAACCGCCTTCAGTACTAATTACGGGCACTACGAGTTCAAACGTATGCCGTTCGGGCTAAAAGGAGCCCCGGCTACGTTCCAAAGACTAATGAACTACGTACTCACCGGCCTTCAGGGCCTAGAATGTTTCGTCTACCTAGATGACATTGTCATCTATGGTAAGAGCCTAGAAGACCACAACCAGAAGCTCAGAAAGGTTTTCGACAAACTGAGGGAGCATAACCTCAAGTTGCAGTCCGAAAAGTGCCAATTCCTACGAAAGGAGGTAGTCTACTTAGGGCACATCTGCTCAGAGAAAGGAGCGCTCCCAGACCCCAAGAAGACGGCGTGCGTCCAAGAATACCCGGAACCACGCACTATACGCCAGGTCCAATCTTTCATCGGACTCGCGAATTACTATAGAAAATTTATTCCCGATTTCTCAAAAATCGTCCGACCTCTAACCAACCTTCTCCGTAAGGACGTAAAATTCTCTTGGACCCCTAGATGCCAAGAAGCCTTCGACCAAATCAAGACAGCACTGGTCAACCCCCCCCCCTACTAATCTACCCCGACTTCACTAAACCCTTTAATCTGACTACAGATGCCAGTAGTGAAGCCCTTGGGGCCGTACTTTCACAAGGGGAAGTTGGAAAAGACCATCCCATTGCCTACGCCAGTCGAACCCTGAACAAGGCTGAGCGTAATTACTCCACCATAGAGAAGGAGCTTTTAGCAATAGTCTGGGCTGTGAAAAATTTCAGGTGCTACCTACAAGGTCGCACATTCACAGTGTATACTGATCACAAACCGTTGAAAGGAGTATTCAACGTAAAAGACCCTACCACCCGATTGGTGCGCTTCCACCACAAGCTCTCCGAATACGATTGAATACAAACCCGGCAAATATAATACTAATGCCGACGCCCTCAGTCGTATTCCGCAAGACACCAAGACTCAACAAACTTCCACTGTCAAAGCAGTAGTCCACTCACCCATGGAACCTCCCCCAGGAGGCCACAACCAAAGATGCAACGTAGTCACCCGTGCCCAAGCACGAGGCGAAAGACAAAATCCTACGCCCGAACAAGAGGCCCTAATTGAGGTAACAGATGTAGGCATTGCCCCCGAAGGCAACGGTATTAAAAACTCAGATAACCAACCACCCAATTCACCCGTATCCCCAATTTCGCAGAACCCCGTGGACACATTAGTCGAAACAAACCCCCCTCAAGAGGCTGAAATTAATCAAAAGCCCAAAATCACGGTAATCACAGATCCCGAAGAGATAGCCACCATCCTGAAAGACTACCATGACTCCGCTTTCGGAGGACATCAGGGCGTAATCAAAACATATAAACGAATCCGTAGAAAGTACTGGTGGCGCCATATGCTCAGGGACATAGGGAAATATATTCGTAAATGTAGAAAGTGTCAGACAAATAAGTCCACGCCGGCCCTCAAAATGCCGATGGTAATCACAGACGTGGCCGAAAGACCATTCGACAAGGTATATCTCGACATAGTGGGACCCCTAGAAACTACTAATTCCGGAAACCTGTACATCTTAACATTTCAAGATAACTTAAGCAAGTTCCTAGATTGCTATGCTATCCCAAACGCCGAAGCCGAAACCGTTGCGCAGATAGTCTTTGATCAAATCATTACCCGCTTCGGGATACCGAAAAGCATAGTAACCGACCAGGGCACCAACTTTCTCAGTGGCTTATTCAAGGGCCTATGCAAACTCCTAAAAATTAAAAAACTACAAACTTCCGCCTATCATCCCCAATCCAACGGCGCTCTAGAACGGGCCCACAGGCCCCTAGTAGAATATTTGCGTAGTATCACGGACCAAAACCCCAAATCATGGGATCAATACTTACGAACGGCCGCGTTCGTCTATAATAATAGTATTCACGACAGCACTAAGCTAACTCCCATGGACTGTCTTTACGGTTCCTCGCCTGATGTCCCTTCAAATCTAAAAAAGGATCCCGAGCCACTATACAATCACGAAAGCTACTACCACCTTCTAAAGTATAAACTACAAAAGACATACTCAATAGCCCGGCAAAATTTGCTAGCAAATAAACATAAATCTAAAGCCCACTATGACCAAACCACTAGAACCCACACCTTCCATGTTGGCGACCAAATCCTTATAAAAAGCGAAAACCGGAAGGGCAAACTATCTGCCATCTGGAGAGGTCCTTATCCTATAGTAGCAATTACGAGCCCCGTGAACACCAAAATTAAAATAGGTAACAAACAAACCGTGGTCCATAATAACCGCCTGAAACCCTTCTACGAATAAATTACAGAACCCCATAATAGAATAATAATATCCTTAATTTACACAAGTACCAAATTCAAATTTGCACCCTAATAAACGGCTCCACCACAGTAACAGTAGATACGATACCTAGGCCCCTTAGTAGATGTCACACCTTACCAAGAGCCTCCTCTATACAACTAGTACAACCAGCAAAATAACTAGAACCGCTAAACGCGACCCTTACATAATAGTCCAGTCCTCTCGCTACTCTTAGCGTACGCCTAATCCCTCAGATTAAAGGTCTCATAAAATGTGTTCAGGTGCACGAAAACTATAAATAACCATGCCCAACTAACTCCGCCCGATCTATAAATATACCCCCGAGAAGGGCTGTTACATTGCCCCCATCCGCCCAAGAGGCCACGAACTTGCTCCTTGACGCTGCCCAGAACTATTCCAAAATGGGCGAACTCAAAATTATATGTAATGGGTAAAACGCATAAATATAATAATAAGTTATTAGATCTTGTAAGAATAGAGA
The DNA here is from genome assembly GCA_949987705.1 of Thereva unica. NCBI lineage: Eukaryota > Metazoa > Arthropoda > Insecta > Diptera > Therevidae > Thereva > Thereva unica. The sequence continues at coordinate 10,278,176 of OX465282.1, forward strand.
AGAAAAAATTATTAAATAATAATAATGTAGAAGGTAAAACATTAGAAATTAGAAAACATTGTGGAAGGAAGTAAAATTAATAAGAATTGTGGAAAAGTCAAGAGTAGTAATTAATACACAAATCAAAATCAAAAGAATTACTGGGCGAAAGGCCTTAAATAAATAACAAACAAAGAACTATTCCAAAATGGGCGAAAGCTCATTGAAGTGTATGTAATGTATAAAACGTTCTTCCCAAATATTAGAACTTGTAAAATTAGAAAAGTAAAAATTATTAAATAATAAGAATTGTAAAAGATAGAAAGAATTGTAGAAGAAAATATTAAATAAATAAGATAAGAAACATTGTAGAAAATAATAAATGACAAAATGCGCCCGGCCCTTAGAGATGTAAGCCTAGAGAGTCACATAATATAATAATATATGAAAACGCCCCTAAAGGCTGTTAGAATTAAAAAAAAAAAAAATTATGAAAGACTAGTGTAAGTAAGTAGAAACGTTGTACATAAAGCCCTAAAACCGCCAAAAACGCAACCCGCAAATTTTTAAATACGAGCAATGCCCCCTTGCTTTGCGTCGTAGCATTGCTCTTATTGAGCCCCCCAAGGAGTTGTTATAAACAAAAACCCGCCTAAAAAATCGATTCTAAATTTTAATAATCATTACTGTTCAAAAGTATAAATTCCTACCCGGTCATATTTTATTCTTCTAAATTCATAAATCCCTAACATTTATAAAAAATTACCCGATCATATTTATTTCAAATTTTTAACTTTCATAAAAAATTATCACACGGGAAATTCAAATGCAATATTGCACATAATAATTTCTTAGAAATCCACGGTGATAAACCCAGTGGATCAACATAAAAATTATTCTTATCAGAATCAGGTGTCAGGTTTCAGCTCGAATCTGTCTGCTTGCTGCACATTCGGGCGGTAAGAAAATCTGTTTTCTGCCGAGATCGGCAGCTTTTTCCTTGCGGCGTGGGAATAGTTTTTCCTTTTTTCCAAACCACGCCAGGGCCGGTAACGGTAAAAATTAATAATTGGATTAAGTGTTGTTTGAACTACGATCGGCGGCGGGCGTTGTCCCGAATATTAAAAAGTATTGTTCTAACTTTAACCGGCGGCGGATCGCGTCTTAACTTGAATCGGCGTATTAAAAATTAAAAGTGTTGATCTAACCTTAACGGGCGGCGGACGGTTCTTGTTTTTGAATAAAGTTGTTGTCTAAACCATAACCGACGGCGGGCGATTTTTAGTTTCCGAACTAATTTGAATGTTCTAAAAGTGTTGTTTGAGCCATCATTCGCGGCGAGTATTGTTTTGATTTAAACCGGTGTCGGGCAAAGAGAAATCTTGAGTTTTAAATTTTAAGGACAAAAATGTGATTTTGCAAATAAAAATATAATTAAAAAATGTGTAAAAATAGAAAGAAATATTAGAAAACAACGCTTTTTCATATTGGATATAAAAAATAATGAGTTGCATAGTTGAAGCATAGGGATAACATTCCTGTTAAAATAATAAATAAATCATCGCTCAAAAAATAAATATAAAAGTGAGTTTTTTTAATATATAACACCCTTAGCATTGACGAGAGGTCGCTCACGTAGCTTAAAGAGCAGGGCATGTCCCTATTCTACGGCTTCGGCCGAATTAGAGATTGGGAAATTGGCTCAGACTGTAGGGGCTGTAGTACAATAGGCCAAATTAATGGCCGCAGTACCTTTGGACCTAATACCTCACACAAGAAAAAAAAACTCCGGCTCAACTCTATCTGCAGCTGTTATAGACGGTGGCGGAACGGCTAACCTCAAGAGTGGTGAAACTGTGACCCTCCGAAAGAGTGGTTCGGATCGAAACGTTGGAGGATGCAGACGTGCATTACTGTGATTTTGCATCGCGATAATTGTTGCCAAGCGATTTTGCGATGCCATTTGTACTTTACAAAAGGGAGGGCCTACAGCACAGGGACCACAGAACGCCAGACCTTCGGAAAAATTTAACTCAACGTGCAACTCCGTGCACGACAATATCTTGCCCAGAAAACTCTCTCCTTGGCATCCGTAAAGATGGTAGTTTTGTGTCGTCGAATCATTAGAAACACGTCCATTTCGAGCTCTGTATTTAATTTGTTCCAAAGTGAGTTTAGGGGTTTTAGTATAACTAACAACACATTTAAATTAAATAATAATCCGTCTATTTAATTCTTTTTAATAACAACTATTTTTACGTGAAATCAGAACTAAAAGGAAAATTGCGGACAAAATGACTGTCTTGTCTATCTCTCTAAAAAATTTAGAGTATCCACAATAATAAATAAGGTAAGCAAAGCAATTGCAAGAATTGTAACAAACCACAATTCGTTACTAATAATCCCTCTCCTAACAGAGCTTTATGAAAATAAATATTCACCCGGCAGGCCTGGGTGATTCTCCTTTGAAAGCTTCACTCCGAAGCTTTAAAGCTTCCTACGCCGACAAGCTTTCTAGCTATAAAATAAACCGCTTCACCAAGCCAAAAATTTAGTCTTTAACCAGGCTCGTTCGTGAGAGGTCACCTTCTCCGGTCCTATACCGTTTCGTGGTGTATGATCCAGCACGATTACACTATACACATTATACACATTACCTGAGGAATGTTGCCTAGGCCTTGTCGTGGTGTATAACCTGTAAACATGTATCCAAAGATGATAAGTATTTACTTAGATTTAAGAGACCGAAGTTGTTAGTGTATAAGGACTTTTTTTGAATGATTAAAGAAATATTATTTTGTAAGAAGGTGTTTGTTCTCACCCGACCTTGGACCACTCAAGAACTTCCCGCAACCCTCCCTTAAAAAAGGAGATTAAAGAACAACCGGACGAAACACCATTACAGAAAGCGTCAAGAATGCATATCACTGCCCAAAAATTTTCAAGAAATGGAAAAGGCGACAGCAAGATTTTACAAAATAAGTACCTTTCCTAAAGTCATTGGATCCATTGATTGCACTAATATAACCATTCAATCTCCACGTAGTATATAAGTATGCATTTTATTCAATAACATTCAATTTTTCGTAGGAGGTTTAGACGCGGAGAGCTATAGAAATAGGAAATTAAGTTTTTCAATCAACGAACAAGTTTTCTGCAACGCAGACTTGTATATCACAAATATTGTGGCTGGTTGGTCAGGTAGTGGCCATTATAGCTATATATTTAACAAAAGTACGCTGAAGAGCAGACTGGAAGTTGGAGAGTTTGCAGTATATTGGTTGCTCGGAGATAAAGGCTATACGATTAAACCATATTTATTGACGCCTCTTCGTAACCCTGTGACAAATGAAGAAAAATTATACAATGAGAGTCAAATTAGAACAAGAAATGTAGTGGAGAGGATGTTTGGATGCCAGGATAAGAGATCTCCAATTCTCCAGGACAGCAAGCCGGGATAGGATACGGTACAGTATTGCATAACTGGCTAGTAATCCTAGCATTCAAAAACTAGCCCCATGTATCCCGAGTATTAGGAATGCCAAACAGAATGACATCGGCTCAGAATCGGACAGAATAATTGAGAAAGGTGAGCATCGGATCCCAGTGGTAGAGCCGCTAAATAAATTATTCGTTCAAAGATTATTTCCTTGCATCACCACCAGTGTTCCACTTAAACGCAGTTAACTCACTTCATTCCACTCTAGGAATGCTCCATGAAATTGACGGTTGAAAATTTTAAAAGAAAGATGTCTCTTGAGTCGACTCGGGGAATACCATTCACTTGCAATGTCACATGACTTTAAGAATAAGGCCCACTATAATAACTTGCAGCACATTCCCGAATGAATTTTCGAACAGTAGCTGAAAATATTGTTAGTCGCCAACTTGGTCCCACGAATTGTTGTTCAACTGATTCCATGGGTAAAGTTCGTATCCGCAAAATTTTGAGGTGACAAACATCGTACTACAAAGTGAATGCGTGTATATTTTTTTAGAGTCCATAACTTTTCAAAGTATAATTGTTTTCAAATGTATTCAAAATTAAGTTGCCACAAAATGATTTTAAACAGCACTCAAACTTTTATTGAGGCAATTTTGTACCACGATATTAACAAAAACTAATTTCGATTATCTCTAATGTTTATCAAAATACCATCGCTGAATTGTGCACTCTCAGAAATTCTGTAACTCAGACCTGAAATCATCTTATTGTCTTTTGTTGAAATAGTATCTGTGTATACAGCATGTACATGTAGAAATGGCTCTATACGAAAAATTGCCAGTGCCATAGATTTTTATTGTAATGGAATAATGTTAAAGAGATAACAACGTTTTGTGTAGTATAAAACCAATAAAAGCTTACATCCAAAGTTGCTACTAAAATAGCTGGGACTTGACTGTTTTGTATATGAGACAATGTCAAATACAATTCGGATTTATTTTTGCTGTAAATTTAAATGATTTGAATATTTTGTTTATATCTTTTAAGAGGTATTTTTAGACATGAGTCAGCGTCAAGGCCATTTCCATGGGAAATTTAATTCTCTACAAAAAAATTCCTTCCTATAAAGTATATCGAAATTTTGCTTCGTTTGGGAGATATATTTCAAAAACTAAGAAGGGTCCATTTTGACCCCCAACTGCGTTTGCCACCCTCTAATTCAATAGCAGTCCGCGGTTTTTTTTTCTTGAATGACCCATTGACCGATTCCTGCAATAAAACCAATGGGCTTTAAAAGTGACACTGAAATACGCGCTCAGCAAAGCCGATGTAAGGCTTGTGGTAATAATTGCCGGGAATCATCTTACCAATTTGGGAAAGCATTTCAACTCAAAACATCCTGACTTACACAGCGATGCGATTACAAGATCGAAAAGCGAACAAAATCCCCGTAAAAAGAAAAATATCATGGTGGAAATATCAGGTGAAAAATTAATTAGTTCATATATTTACGTCCGTAACAAAATCATATGTTGAAATACTATCATGTAGTGGATCAACAACATCAGATTTTGATGTAGCAGCAACCAGTATAAAGCCTAGTATCCAGTATAAAGCTTTCTTTGCCTAGAGTAGTGAAAAATCTCGCGTAGAGAAGGATATACTCCTTTTAGAGCTCTACACATACACTCTACACCAACTTTACGCGAAAGTTTTCTCTACTAAAAAGCTCTATATTGTGTACGCGGTTGTTTTGTGTTTCGTAGAGCTCTACATCTGCTCTACCTCTCTTCCGAGACTTGGCTAAGGAATTATATACCTGATTCCTTAATTAGTCCAAAAGGGTTCAAAGTATTTATAAACGATCGTGCTGGTAGGATTAGTGGTAAGGTTGCTATATTTGTAAATAATTATACTCATGGTAAATTAGTGACATAGAACATAGTTGCAGCTCTGCGCTGCTTAAAATTTCTGAAGATATCAGGCAAGCGATGGTAGACGTTGGTGCTGTTGGATTTCTCCAAGGCGTTTGACAGAGTTAACCATATTATGTTAATAAATAAAATGAAATTTCTTTTTAACTTCTCTAACCATGCCTGTCAACTCATAAAATCTTATCTAAAAAAAACGTCGGTATCGAGTATGCTCGGGTGAGAAAATGTCCGACTTTATCAATATTGTCAGTGACGTTCCCCAAGGTTCCATTCTTGGGCCTTTATTCTTTTCAATGTTTATTAATGATTTGACTAGTTCCCTGACCTTTTGCCAATATCATTTATATGCTGATGACGCCTCGTCTGGTCCCAAGTCCAGGGTGTGAAAGGAGGAGGGTTGTCGACCTGCCGAGTCGATCGTAAAAACTAGGCAAGAAACCGCATGGATACACGAACTAACCATTCACGAAATAATGCTACTGCATCCGGGGCAGCCGATGCGCCAGCGCTGGGGACCAGGGATGCTGGTGAGAAGTGGGTTACTGGCCGAAACAATGCTACTGCATCCGGGGCAGCCGATGCGCCAGCACTGGGGACCAGGGATGCTGGTGAGAAGTGGGTTACTGGCCGAACACCCAAATTAGTCACACCGAAAAGGGAATTAAAATTCGCTGCGTGGAATGTACGAACAGGACATCACGTTGGTCAAAAGGAAATCATAGCAATGGAATTGTTGAAATGCAAAATATCAATTGCTGCGCTATCGGAACTACGGCTTACCGGATCCGGGATATTGACAATCGCCACGCCAACAATCGACGAAACGATGATGCTTTACTATTCCGGTGGTGAGAAAAGAGAGGCCGACGTCGGCTTTATGGTCGACCGACGGGCTGCCAGCAGCGTTATCGCATTCCAACCGATATCCGAGCGTTTGGCGGTTATAACCATCAGTGGAACGATCAAGACCCATATCATATCCGTTTATGCGCCAACCGAGACCAGCACGGACACGAACAAGGACGAATTTTACGATCATCTTCAACAGACGCTGGATATGATACCTCAAACCGAATTAATAATTCTCGCGGGGGATTTCAACGCACATTCAGGAGTAGATCGAACCGGCTGGGAAGAAACCATGGGCAAATTCGGACACGGAGTAATTAATGACAACGGCTTACGCCTGCTTTCATTCGCATCGTCAAACAACTTGATCGTTGGCAACAGCATTTTCCGCCATCCACTCAAACACCAACTCACCTGGCGAAATCCATCCGGCAAAGACTCGGCGATGTTAGACTACGTTTTGATCAACACAAGATTCCGATCGACGCTTAAAGACGTACGTGCAATGCGTGGACCCGATTGCGGATCGGACCATTATCTTGTTCGAGCGAAATTGCAGATGCGATTGCAAAGAGCGAAGAAAACGGAGCCACCACCAGCCAAGAAAAATTGGGCGTGCCTACGGGACCCGGCCATCGGGCGAGAGTTTCAGATGGCATTGTCCAACAAATTCGCGGCGCTCGCAATACCGGACGATATCGATGTAGAAGAAAGGCAATTGTCGGAGTCTATTGTGGAGTGTGCAATGGAGTTGTGTCCAACTATCCGTAAACGGACGCAGCCATGGATCTCGGACAGCTGTCTGGACCTCGTCGATCAGCGGAAGCGCATGAAACACGTCGACTTTGAGGAATACCGAAGATTGAACAAAGAAGTTCGGCAGAAAATGAAATTGGAACGAGAAGCGTACTGGAATAACGTTGCGGCCGACATGGAAAAAGCGGCGTCGAGGCACGAGTACCGGACGCTGTACCAGACAATCCGCCGGTTAGGCGGCAAAACAACATCAACAAACGACAACATCAAAAAATCGGATGGAACTTTTGTGACTTCTGCCCATGAACGCCTGGAGCGGTGGAGAGCATTCTTCCACCAGCTGTATAACCACGATCCGCCGCAAGGTCCAGCACCCGAACCACCGATTATCGAACAGCCGATGAATCAGTTTCTCGATACCGAACCAACAATTATCGAGGTGAAGACAGCAATCAAATCGCTGAAAAATGGAAAAGCGCCGGGAATAGACCAAGTAACCGCCGAGATGATCAAAGCTGGAGGTGATGTCTTATCACAACGACTTCATGTCCTCATAACACACATATGGCATTCGGATCGTGTCCCTTCGGTATGGAAGAAAGCGATCGTTGTCCCAATTTTGAAGAAAGGCGACAGTCGGGAATGCAAGAATTATCGCGGTATTAGCCTTCTTTCGATCGTCGGTAAAGTATTTACGAAAATAATACAATCGAGGCTACAGAAACATCGAGAGCAAACGAGCCGGGAGGAACAAGCGGGATTTAGACCACATCGAGGATGCATTGATCAAATATTCGCCCTCCGTCAGTTAATGGAAGAAAGAATTCGTTGCGGCAAACGCATTGTCGTCGTTTTCATCGATTTCAAATCCGCTTTCGATTGCATCGATTGGAACAGCTTGTGGAGAGTCTTGGTAACCGAACACGTGCCATTGAGAATCATCCAACTTCTCCAAGCGTCGTACGATGGCTCAACCAGCAGCGTTCGTATTCGAAACGACTTATCCGAGGAGTTCCCGATTCAGACGGGTGTCCGACAGGGAGACGTCGCTTCGCCACTTCTCTTCAACGTTGTGATCGACGCGATTATGCGTGAAGCATTCGATGGACGACTCGGAGTTCAATACGACGACAACAACTTCGTAACAGACTTAATGTTCGCCGACGATAGCGCTGTTTTCGCCGACACGGATGCCGAAGCAACGGACATCTTATACGATATTTCCCGCATCGCCCAAACATACGGGTTAAAAATCAATGCGGAAAAGACCAAAGTGCTCACAACGGATGGATCAAGAGCCAGTGTTCACCTCGATGGAACCCAAATCGAACAGGTTCCAAGGTTCAAATATTTGGGATCATTGGTTGAGGAAACGAAAGTAGCATCGACGGCCGACGTTCACAGCCGTATCGGCCAGGCAACAGCAACATTCGCCTCGCTCAAGTGGTGCATATGGAAACGAGCAAATATTTCCATCAAAACGAAACTACGTCTTTACCGAACGTTGATTCTTCCGATTCTTCTTTATGGATCTGAAACGTGGACACTGCTCAAATCGGACGTTAAGAAGCTCGAGGTCTTCCAAATGCGATGTTTGAGGCAGATCCTCCGTGTCTCACTCCGTGATCGCCTTCGAAACGAGGTTGTCAGACAAAGATGCGATCAGCAAACACTGATCGAAGAAGAAATGCAAAAACGTCGACTACGGTGGTTTGGACATGTTTGCCGAATGGATGATAACCGCTTGCCACGTAAACTTCTCTGGCGAGACCGTCCCGCAGACTGGAAAATCCAGCGATTGGCACCGAAGAAAACTTGGCTAAAGAATATCGAGGGCGACCTAAAGAATCAAAGATTATCAGTTACCGAGGCTCGAGACACCGCCAAAACCCGAGAAGAATGGAAGCGAATCGTGAATAGAGTTCGGGACCCAGCGGCACCGACAGCAGCGTATCCGTTGCGGGGACGTCCCGCTCGGACCGCCAGCTAACGGATCAAAGAGAAGAAAGAAAGAGATGCTGATGACGTGCAGTTATATATTAGTAAGCCCATAGACCAACTTGAAGAAGGTGCCCGATCTATGAACCTAGACCTAAAGAATACCTTTAAATGGGTCGTTGAAAATGACCTAGATCTCAATCCATCTAAGTCTAACTCGATCGTTTTTTATAAAAATCCACTGGATTTGCCGACATTTCCTAAAGTATATTTAAACAGCGTACCTATTTCTTACAATAACTCTGTTAAAAAACTTGGAATTAGTTTTAATCAAACCTTAACATGGAGTAATCATATTAACAGCCTAATTTCTAAGATATAAGTGACACTTAGAAAATTACCCATATCCGCGCCATACACTCATGTTGCAACACGCGTTCTCTTGGTAAAAATACTTATAATTCCTGTCTTGATCTATGGATGTGAAATTTTCTGCTCGCTAGATTGCAATACACAAGAGAAAATTAAAAGGAGCTTTTAATTCAGCAATTCGTTATTGCTTCATGCTTCGACGTTTTGATCACACGTCTGCATAAGTAAATTCCGTCTTGGGTTATACTCTTAAAAAGTACATTGATTTTCGTACAATTATCTTTTTAAAGAAACTGATTTTGTACCATAAGCCTGACTACTAATTTGCAATAATGAATTTTTCGAATTCTCAAAGGGCACTGAACTTGCAAATCCCTAATTTTAACCATAGAATTACAGAAAAGCAATTCTTTATTCAAGCCATCAGACTTTGGAACACGTTATCAATTGATTTAAGAGAAACAGCAGCATTCCCAGTTTTCGTAAAAATCTTTTTTTACATATCTGTAGATAATTATATGATTTGAGATGCGGTGGTTTTGTGTTTGGTAGAGCTCTACATATGCTCTACGCTCTATCAAACATGTTTAATAGAGTTTTTCTCTCTACAGTATCCATTCGTATTTGTGTATCGACTGCGCTTCGAATTTTTGTACATGGGTGTGTTAAATAACAGATCAAACAAATTTTGGAAAGCAGATGCATCTTCTTCCGTGAGCTCATTCAATAATTCCCGGTACAGTCCAGCTTTTTGTTTTCTTTTCGCGATCCAATCTGGCTTCCAACATTTCCTTCCCTTCTTTTTCTCTTCTTGGAGCAAAAATAAAACCGCGGTAGCTTTTCTTTGGCAAGAACTAGGGTTTCTCATACTGATTAACTCGGAATCGGATTCGGCGAATCTTTCCCCTGGGATTCGGAATCGGGGTCCGTTTCTGAAATTCGCCCAATCTCGATTCCGCGATTTTTAGATATGAAATTCACTATTAAAATAAATATTCTTGATTATAACAAAAAAAAAATAATTAGTTGTTCCATCTGTTAGAAACTTTGGTAATTAAAAGTGACAGCTTCACTCAAAATTTCAAAATTTGAAAAAATTTTAAACTTAGTAGGCTCTGCTCTTTGGATTTTATGTCATGGTGGGGAAAATTATATTGACATTTGGGTTCTCGATTGTTTTAGTTTCAGTTTAATTTTTCAAATTCAAAATTTGATTTAAAAAAAATTACGTAAGTTCAAATAATAATACATTTCAAGTTAAAGTATTCTAAAATTAATATAACCTTAGCTATGGCAACTAAAAGATCTAAAGTTTGGAATTATTTGACCGTGGAACCTACAACTAGCAATTCAAAACAAGCAAAAGTAAAATGTAGGTACTAAATGCAGCACTATTTTGCTATATACGGATCATTCTACAACATCAATGGCTAAACATTTAAAAGTTAAACATGGAATTAGTGTAAGAAATGAGGAAATAAATCTGAATTAAAAAAACAAAAAACATCAATATTAGATTAAGATTACACTACTACAGCAAAGAGAACGGTAGAAGATATCGTGTCTGATCTAGAGGTGGCTGATGGGATATCAATTAGAGCCATCACTAGATCCAAATTTATTCGAGAATCAGTTCTTAAATGTGGTTATACTTTAACAAAGAACGAATCCAGTGTCATGATGCTTGTCCAAAGTAATTTTGAGAACAACAAAAAAGAAATTATGATCGTGCGTCAAGATAAACTAAAACAAAATAAGCGATTCAGTATCACTTTGGTTAAATGGACCAGCATTCGTATGAAGAGTTACGTAAACATCAATTGGGACAAAATTCAAATTGGGATTAAACAATTTCAAATTGGGACTAAACAATTTCAAATTGGGAATAAACAATTTCAAATTGGGACTTATGGGTTTAGTTCATCATGATATTAGGAAGACTGCTTTTAAGAAGCCAGAGGCCAAGGACTTTGTTAGCCAAACGGTCTAACGGGTTGTCTAAGAAAAGTTCAAAATATGTATCAGACAAATGTTGTTTTAGTTATTGATAATGCACCTTATCATGCCTTTTCATGCCTCAATCGAAGAAGTGTTTCAGGAAAAAGAATTTATTGGTCATCGATTACTTAAACTTGGACTATAGTCCAATAGTCCTATAGTCCAATGTTTAATGCTATCGAGAACGCTTGGTAAAAGCTAACGTTAAAAGAGAATAATAATCAAGCCGAATATCGTTTACAATGGCTACAAACCATCTTAATTAATGATATAAGATATCAAACAGATGTGAAATGCACAAAATATATCGCCCATCGTTCAAAGGTTTATACCCGATGCATTAAATATGATGGATGTTCGTTTTCGAATAATGTTTTTATACATATTGTTATTTGTATTCATAATTAATCCAAATTTAATAAAAATAATTAATACTTTAACTTTTACTGACAGTTGTTCATTTATTACTTCAAATTGTTTGGTCCCAATTTTAAATTGTTCGTTCCCAATCTGGGAATAAACCAATTTGAAATTGTCTAGTCCCAATTTGAAATGGTTTATTCCCAATTTGAAATTGTTTAGTCCCAATTTGAAATGGTTTATTCCCAATTTTAAATTGTTTAGTCCCAATTTGAAATTGAAAAGGTATAGTTAGAGTGTTTAGATCATGTTCAGCATCTAACTTGGTTCCTTGGTTAAGTTTTGAAATAAATTTTAAAACTGATATATTTTCGTCCACTAGTGACGGTTGTAAAATGATGGTCAAATATGGGAGGGAGTGTCCTGTAACATGTCAGCTTTCTTTGAATCTTGGTGTGCAACTTGGTGTTTGCGATACGCTTTACAAAAAGCAAATTTTACATGGTAATGCTGCGGAATACAATGAATTTGATGTTGAAACTTTAGATGAAGATAACTTTGGCGATGAAAATAACTTCGTTTATGTGGTAAATAATGCTGTTGAATTCGAAAAATCCTTAAATCTTTATGAGAGTATTGAAAAATTTCGGGAAATAGTAAAGAAGTTGAAGATTCAAACGACATCGTATCAATATAAATGGAAGAATCAGAAACTATATCCATTGAAAAAGAGTTGGATGAGATTTTAAAAAAGGCACTGGAGAAATCAAAAGAAAAATGTGATTTTACTAAGTTGAAACAAGAGTTTACCTTATTTAAAAACACAGGTAAAAGTACAAATAATTTGCCAAAAACTTTACGAAGCTCTTTTAAGTATTAAACCAACTTCAACGTCTTCAAATCAATCAATTCCTTTCTATTCTTAAAAGAATTTTATTTAAATAACAAAAAAAAATTAAAAATTTAACAATATTACCGTTTTTAATACTATTAATCTTATAATTTGTATTATTTAAATGTAAATTTTTTATATTTTTATTGGCAAAAGTAGAACTTTATATTGTTAATTTAATTTATTTGATTTTCAGTTTTATGGATTCGGATTCGGCGAATCCCAAAAAGGGCGGGTTATGAGAAACCCTAGCAAGAACTCATTTTATTATTTTCTTTTATTTTTCACAGGTTAGAACCTTCTGGTAAAAAAATATTTTGTTAAATCTTGTTGAATCCTGTTGAAAGGGCCGCGGGTTGACCATCCCTGCTTTTTATGGACCCTTAGTACTACGTACAAAAAAGGGTCCTCAAACTTATCGGTGACGACGCCGTTTGCTCCACCATCGCCCTCTTAGGCCACCGTAGTAATACGACTGTTTCTCCTGCCTCCACGACAATCTCATGCCCGCAACACCAGATAAGCCCACTCGTCTCATTCCCTTGACCTGGAACTCCTTCTTTCCTTCTCGCAATCAGTATTTCCGAACTCCTACACCATTCAAGAGTTCAAACGCAGGGTTCGTCGCCACCTTCTCCAACATCCTCCTGAACCTTCATAACCCTTGACCTACCCCTCCCGCACTAATCTTACTGATAGACTTTCTTATTTGCTACTTAGACGGCTCTAACCTCAGAAGTTAAAGTCAGGCGTATAAAAACTTTTGACTCTGACTGCATCATTTTGTAATAAAAAAACCCCCCTATACCAAGTCCAATCCATTAAAAATATTAATCTTTACTCTATCATCTATTATTGACAATTAAATAAAACTACGACTGCCGAATAGTCCTGAATAGTCACTGTATAAAGGCCATTGATATATCCTGGGGCCATTATTTCTGGGTCAAACCATCCAGCTCTATACCACCCAGTGATAATACCCCAAGCAGAAAAATGTTAACAATAGCCGGATGACATAAATTTCACCAGAATAAAAAAAAAGAATATTACAGAGGCCAACTAATGTAACCCAGTAAAAGTAAGTTTTCCTGTAAGTTTTTTTTTCTCCCTTTTTGTGTGATGGGGTTATCTCTCGCACACAAAACAATTTAAAAACCTCACAGATTTGGCTTCTTTTTTTTTGAAAAAAGGGAATCGTAAATTGTATGTATATATATACCAAATGGGGAAACAAAAAATTTCCGCCAACTTCCACCCAGAAAATCCTGCAGTTATTATGTAGATATGTAGATGTACAATATGAAAAACTTCCCAGAATTGTTTCAACGGACATTGCTACACTATAGAATCTCTACGATGATGACAGTCCACATAGAGAGTGGGCGGAACAACACAGTTTCTGTTTGTTTGTTATTTTTATTTTTTTTATTTTTTTTTTATTTTTTTTTTTAGTGTATATGTGTTGTTTTTCGCTACAAGGAGAAATCGCAAAATAATTTTCGTATCATAAGCGATTTAAAACGAGGAAATCACTTTTTAAATAAAACCCACTTTTCAGATTGATGAAGAGAGTGCGCCACACACACAAAAAGGGAAATGCCAGAAAAGGCCGCATTTCTACAAACAAACAACAAAAAAAAACGAACGAAGCGATATCATTATTTTTCCATCAGCATCACGAATGGGCATTTCTGAATTGTAGATATACACAGGTATATACAGGAAGCATGGGCATAGCCATGCTAGTTACCGGTTTCATATTGTTTCATAATTTTTTTTTTTGTGGCTCCCTCTCTTTGTGACTTTTAATAAATAATATGTACCTTTTGTATGTTTCATTGTTGTCGATATTTCTGCATTGAAATCGTGCGAAATTGTTTTAAAATACATACATATATATGTATATATAGTTTAATCAAATGTACGTTTTCCAGGTGAGTTTCCGGTCCATTAACCATGTACGATTTCGTCCAATGAACCACCCAAAATATACCAGTGTGCTGCTCCGCTACTTCTACTCGTTGTTCGTCCGTCCGTCCGTCCATACAACACAAACTCTGGCCGATTTAAATTTCAAATCTACTCCCAGTGAATGCAAACAAAATTCTGTGACCGGGACACCCTCGTACTCATTCTCTCCACTCTTCAACAATGCATCTCATTGCTGAGGGTGATGTGGTGAATAATTAACGAAATTCCGCTAGCTGGGAAAGGTGTGCACATCTCGTACGTAATATGTGCCAAAAATGTTTCCTTTACAAAATTTCGCCCCCCCCCCCCCAAATGTGTTTTTTCCTTTCCCTGCTTTCTAGCTTTATTTATTCTTTAGAGTGCTGACAAACACATCCAAAAGGCATCACGTCGCCCGGCTAACTGGGTGTATACTTTGTGCCTAGATAACGACAGCTCTAGGAAATTCTGCACTTCGTATATTATCCGAGTTGCGCACATTTCACATTGTGCTGAATTGCTGCTGAATTATACAAGACATTGGGGTAGCTTATAATAAAACCCCAATATTTATTCCCCTTTGCAGATTCAGCATAAGCGCTGATGTGCTTACAAAATCCGACGTTTATGTATTTGAGCAAAACCACTCCAAAGCTCAGAAACACATCTTCCTTTCAGGTATGTATACTTTTGTTAACTGAATGCCGAATTCATTAATTTTTCCTTATAGAGAAGAGAGGAGGAAAAAAACTTCAAGGCCTTGTCATGGGATTTGTTAATTTAAGATTGTGCTAAAAAAAAAATATGCTGGACAAAAGGTTACTTTTAAAAAAACGTATTCCCAACAAGAAAGAACCAACAACAACAAAAACAACAACAGTTCAAGGTTAATGAGATTTATGAAAATACGTCAGAAAATACGAGAGAAAAAAATATAAGAAGAGAGACGACACCTAAAGTGTGTCCCCGCTATTTTCTTTCCCAGGGTAACACTTTAACAAGAAGAAAATAGGTTATTATGTCAAGAAATTATAATTTATTAGCATCCCACCTTCTTTACATAGTATATAGTTTAGTTATATGAACGAATCCAGGAACGAACTAACAACACGCTATATAAGATTGTACTAGTACAAAGTAACGCACCGAGGTTGGATGGGTTGTAAGGGAGGTAGGGAGAAAGGTATACTATATTTATGTTAGATGATAAAAAGTAAAATTGCTGTATCCAGACTGAATCTATCTTTAGACTATAAAAAGGACAAGGGCCGTAATAACGGTAATATAATGGGATATTATGACCCGAAGGGGAAAAGATTATATATATATTCGAAACGACTTTCTCCATTGTTGTAAGTGCGAGAAGGTATCATATTTCCCATTTACAAGTATAGATAGAACCCATTTTTAGGGTACTTTATTTAAAGGAAAAGCTTTTTATAAAATAAAAAAAATGAAAAAAAAATCCTTTAAAAAAAAATAAAGTTCATCTCTCTTCCTAATTTATATGTGAATAAAGTATAGTCCATAAAGTTGTGATAGGAGATACATTTCGCTGGCCTTTCTCCATTTTAATGCTGTTAAAAAGGATAAGCTTGGTTACTGGTATCTATTATCCTCTTAAAGTATTCATCGTATTTCGTAAATATATATGTATAGTATATAGGACCAAGTTCACTCGGAAAAAATTCCTTTTTTTAACAACTGGACGTGAATCGTAAATTTTTAGTATTAACCGATATTTATCGTTATAGGCCACATTTAGTATCGTGTTTTGTTTTTTTTTTTTTTTTTAGATAGCACTCAACATTGAAATATCGTGAAAATAGAAAAAAAACGTTTTTTGTGATGAAAATAATTTTAAAATATAATAATAAGATTAAAGAACCCTAAATTTGCCGCCCCTAGGTCTACTTTAGCAATTAAGGAAAATAAATGGTAAAATTTTTGTGATACTCTGTGAATGGTGGTGTCTTGTAGAGACCTAAGTATGACGTGTATTACAGCTGTCATTCAAGGGACCATGTGCTCCGGGTTGGTTTTATGGCCAGGAAAAAAGGGAAAACTACCATCATTGGCTTTAAAATGAATTAAAGACGTGGGAGAAAAATGTTGTTTATGAACTGGAACAGGAACAAGGAAGCGAAAGCTTCACTAGGCGTGGGATTTACTGTGTGATGATGCAAGAAGTTGCTGGTACAGTTTTTAAAAACATTATTATAAATAAAATGTCGAAAGATCAGTGGTAAGAAAATATTATTTTATTAATATCAATTAAAAGAATACACATTTACCTAAAGGGTGAGCATAATTATATTGCTCGATGATAACACAGGCACACAAAAAAAATGTTAAGACCCACCGTTTTTGGAGTCGTTGAAACCGAATATGACCATAAATAAAAAAAAATTAACTAGCCATTTTCCCGTAACCACCCCCTGCTGGGGGTTTAAATGTCAATTCTCTTACAAAGGCGAGTGGGGTGTGCATTCTTATGTTTTCTGGGCCTCTAAAGGGTAGTCCATTAATTACGTGAGGGGTTTAGGGGGAGAGGGGGTCGAGCTGAACCTCACCCAATCTCACGTGGGCGAGACCCCCATTCACTTACAGGCCGACGATAGGCAGTGGCCTGTCAGACCAGGCCGGCCGGTAAGACTAAGCTTGACTCAGTCTGAGGGATGATACTTCTGCCGGATTCATCGTTGCGGATGATTCGCGCCGCACTCATGTGCGCGCATACTTTTTGTATGAAAAATTGTACCTTTCTCAATTTTGGGAAATTTTTGGGATTTTTTTTTTCTCTCTCAAAAAAAGTTGAACCAACTTCAACTTTTGTGCGGCGGATTTTAAAAATTGTCAAAAAAATCATATTTTTTTGATGCAAGTTGTCTGAAAAACTGTCAAATCATACAAAATGTGCGGCACACTATGACTACAACAATGAATCGAAGTTCAGCTGACTCTCTTTTTGGGAAATTTGTGCGACGCGACTCATCCGCAACGATGAATCCGGCATTCAAGTATCCGCCTGACAGGCCGTGGCATGCAGGTGAAGTCATGATTCCCTGCAGAGACACAGCCGAAAACGACTGCTTAGCATAGCAGGTTAATAATTCAAGTGCAAAAATGTTCATGGCCTCAACGAAAGCTTCAAGGCGCCTCCAACCTCACACCGCGAACACCCGCAAACAAGCGCAAACGTGACTAGCTCGCGCCTTGCTTTCCGTTCTGAGTGGATACGGCGTGAATTCTTGCCGTCAATTCACTGCTTGAGAGTTAATATATGTAAGTTCAGATCTTCAGGCCCGAACTGACGATAAATGCGAGTTTTGTCAGCTTTCTTGGACTGCAGGCCTCATACGGTGAGTGTATAGGGATACTTGGCCTTGAGCGAAAACTCTCAGGCCACAGTCTCCCGGCGACCTGTGTATAAATTGGGGCCTTAAGATATAGGTAAATCCTGCACAAAAATTTGTTGTCGTTTGTTTACTCTCCACCGGCTAGCCCCAAACGCGCTTCTCGTCGAATTAGTCCAATCAATCTACGGAATCACCATGTTAATTTCCAGACAATTGAAGGCAGGAAACAAAAAATATGGGCGTGTAGAACACTTAATTTGAAGAATGATAGCGTTTTTTTTTTTACGGAACTGCATTGGCGAACTTAACCTAAAAAATTCGCAAAAGTCAAAAAACCGGTTTTTCGCCAATAAAACAAAAAGTTGAGCTCGGATCGGAAAAAGTTAAATTATAAAGTTATAGGTATTAAAATTATCTTTCAATTGATGTGGTACAAAATATTGGTTAGTGTCTTATACATGGAGAAAAATGCTAAAAACCGCTAAAAATCGCTTCTTTTTCTTTTATTTTTTTCTTTTTATTGATGCGACCTAGAAACTTTCTATTTGGTAAAAATGTTGCTTTTGGCAATCTGAAAACTCATTATTTTTTTTGGCTCGAAATTTTGCAATATATGGGTGAAATTTCGATTTATGTAAAAAAAAGCGTTTTCGTAAAATCCTTCGTCTACAGCTCCTCGACCTCGTAGGACATTTTTTCGAAGCTCTTTTTCTTCGTTAAGAGTTGGACTATCATGCACTATAAGTTAAAATTGGAGTTTTTCAATTTTATGTACAAAAAACTCCACCGCAAAAAAGACAAGTTTTTGTACTGCAAGTTTTTTATTTCATTATTTTTCGACTCTAAACTACTATTTAATAAAAGTTTATATTCTTTTTACTAATTTTAAAATAAAATAAATTAACCGTACGACCGTCAACAGCGAAGACATTTTTTTAAATAACGGAGCCTTTTTCCTTTGTTAAATACCTGTGAATTTGAGACATATTGTTGTTCAATATTTACTGTACTACATACATACAAGTTGTTATTGACGTCTCAACAGCACGGATCATGTGCAATTTCATCTTTTACGTAGAATGTTTACTTGGTGGGCGGCCACTTCTAACTTTTCGCGCTGTAGTAATTTCTGGTTGTTCGAATCAATTTTTATTATATAAACTAGCTGGGACCCGGGGCGCCTATGCTGCACCCATAAGCCAATAGTAGTAATCAGGTGAAGCATTTTAATATACCGTAAGGGTGTTGAAAAAGGCAATTTTTTGGTATTTTTGATTCCAAATAACAAAATGTGAAACTATTAGGGATCTGACATGTTGATCGCGACAATAAAAACCATCCATTGACATATCATTTTTCGAGATATGAATTTTCATACACAGATGCAGTGTCGCAATGAACTGCTTATTTTCTGCATTTTGGATAGCTAGGACCCGGTGCGCCTTGCTGCAGCTAACATTTAAATATTTAAAATCATTTCAAAGCTTCTAAATTCAACTTTTATCAACCAATAATTAAAAACCAACTTTTCCTATAAAAGTTGGAGTCATTAGATTCAAAATACATTTATTTGAACTATGACCAAAATTTCCTGAACGTTAAAATATTTAAAATTAATGCAAATAGCCGCATCCAGGACTCGAAATTCGAGGGCCATTTGCTATTGCTTTTTTTAATTTAACGAAGTAGAAGAGTTTAGAAGTCTGCAATAACAAAATTTTTCGAGAACAATAAAAGTAAATTGAAAAATGAAACAATTTTTTATAGTTGGAAAAAGCCATGCCAAAAAACCAACTTTTATTATCATTTATATAATGTATGACCAAATTACCTATTTATTCTCTAAAAACCACCAACGTTAAACCATTTAAATAAACCCAACTCTTCAAAATACAACATGCAACTCTTCAACTACTTTTCATGTAGATCAACCAAAAGCAAATTATTCCTATAAAAGTGTAAGATATTAGATTCAATATACATTTATATAATGTATGACCAAATTACCTATTTTTTCTCTAAACAGAATATAAACTTTTATTAAATAGTAGTTTAGAGTCGAAAAATAATGAAATAAAAAACTTGCAGTACAAAAACTTGTCTTTTTGGCGGCAAAAAAACTTGTCTTTTTTGCGGTGGAGTTTTTTGTACATAAAATTGAAAAACTCCAATTTTAACTTATAGTGCATGATAGTCCAACTCTTAACGAAGAAAAAGAGCTTCGAAAAAATGTCCTACGAGGTCGAGGAGCTGTAGACGAAGGATTTTACGAAAACGCTTTTTTTTACATAAATCGAAATTTCACCCATATTTTGCAAAATTTCGAGCCAAAAAAAATAATGAGTTTTCAGATTGCCAAAAGCAACATTTTTACCAAATAGAAAGTTTCTAGGTCGCATCAATAAAAAGAAAAAAATAAAAGAAAAAGAAGCGATTTTTAGCGGTTTTTAGCATTTTTCTCCATGTATAAGACACTAACCAATATTTTGTACCACATCAATTGAAAGATAATTTTAATACCTATAACTTTATAATTTAACTTTTTCCGATCCGAGCTCAACTTTTTGTTTTATTGGCGAAAAACCGGTTTTTTGACTTTTGCGAATTTTTTAGGTTAAGTTCGCCAATGCAGTTCCGTAAAAAAAAAAACGCTATCATTCTTCAAATTAAGTGTTCTACACGCCCATATTTTTTGTTTCCTGCCTTCAATTGTCTGGAGAATTTCCGTAGATTGATTGGACTAAATGCTGCAGAGTACGAGCCAAGTAATACTGACCTACGAAAAGGCCCTTAGAATTTAGAACTACTGAAATACTTGTGAGTGCTCACGTTTTGGTAGTTGTGTGTCCACTAGAAGCGGAAAAGCGAGTGGAATAGAGGAGGGCAAGAAATCCAAATTATCAATTAGCTCAAATAAAATCGTGCTCCCAACACCCCCTTCCGACCAGATGAACTTTTTACACGCCTTTCACTTCGAATTCTAATCAGCTGATGGCATTTCATCTTAATGTAAAAAAAGCAGATATAATTTGACACTCAACTGACCCAGATTGCACTACGGTTACGTACACGGATTTTTTAAGAGAGGGCTCTTCCTGCAGTTCTAAGGAAAGGCCAGCCATGCTCTGGTTACGACCGTAATTACGGATTTTTAGTGTAAATACTAGAAATTGTTTAAAATTTGTTAAATCTCACGTGTGATTAGGGGGGGAGGGAAGGGGACGAGCCAAATCTCACGAAATCTCAACAAGGGGGAGGGGGGGGGGGGTCGAAAAATCACCTCACGTAATTTATGGAGGATCCCTAAGAGCGAAGAAGACTACCAAAAATGAGTTAGACCTCCTCGTTTGCCCCTGGCGTCAATTTACCACCCACATATAGCCCCTTCTAAGAGTTGAAATGTCAATTTTCATACAAATTCGAGTAGGGTTTGTATTCCTATGTTTTCTGGGCCCCTAAGATCGAAGAAGACTACCAAAAATCAATTAAGCCCCTCGTTACCCCCTAACTCCCCTTCTAATACAAAGTCAAGTGGGGTGTGTATTGCTATGTTTTCTGGGCCTCTGAGCGAAGAAGACTACCAAAAACTAATTCAACCCCCTCGTAAACCCTCAGCACCCTTTGCCGCCCACATACACGCCCTTGTGTCAGGGGCAAACGAGGGGTCTAATTCATTTTTGGTAGTACGTATTCTTCGTTCGTAGAGGCCCGGAAAACATAGCAATACAGTATTAGAGGGGGGGAGGGTAGGCGTAACGATGGGGTCTAGTAGATTTTTGGTAGTCTGCTTCTATCTTAGTGCCCCAGGAAACATGGGAATACACACTCTAATAGACTTTGTATGAAAATTGACATTTAAGCTCCCAAAAGGGGGTATATGGGGGTGAAAAATTGAAGCTAGGGGCAAACGAGGGGGTGTAATTAAATTTTGGTACTTTTCTTCGCTCTTAGAGGCCGAGAAAACATAGGGATACACACCCCACTCGCCTTTGTATGGGAATTGACAATTCAACTCCCAGAAGGAGGTATAAGGGGGTGGTTACGGGGAAATGGCTAGTTAAAAATTTTGTTTATGGTCATATTCGGTTTCAACGACCTCAAAAACGGGGTAGGGGGATGTACCCTTTGGCCTGTGTAATTGGTCTATAGTCCAGTTAAATGGTGATATTTCCGGAACAAAATTGTGACCGCCCGGATGGAGGCGCCCTCGTACAGGTGATGAAAGTAGCTAGGTGGTACCACCCGAATCTCCACACAACATGACCTTCCCCCACCCCCGCCTTACGAACAGCCCAAGGTAAACCTTGAGAGTGTGCTTGGTGATTGGAAAATTTTTGTTTATTGAATGAGGTCTTGGGTTTGACTCTTCGAACACACAACTCGGGGCCACATAACAATTATTCAATTTATAGAAAGATAAAGAGCGCCAATGATGTTTCACATGCTTCACGTGCACTGGGTACCTTTATACTATCAGTCCGTCATGTTGTTCACGAATATAGAAAAATATAGAAAAAGAATAGGAATGGTTAAGGGTGTAGCCTGGAGGATGCATGAGTCGGAGGCAGTTAATCTCGCGTTTGAACTCTTGTATGTAGTACACGTTCATTTTTAGACGCATCCGGCTGAAACACTATAGTCGAAGTTGAAAGGAGGCAGCCTCGTTGAAGTGTTATGCCTCCTGAAACAAGAGAATCCTGCCGTCCAGCCGACAAAGTCTGTGACGGAGGCGGTGCCAGACTACCAGGTGAACAAAGAGGTGCTTTCTTCTTCTTCTTTGATCCGTTAGTATCGGTCCGAGCGGGACGTCCCCGCAACGGACAAGCTGCATATGCACCACTTGAGCGAGGCGAATATTGCTGTTGCCTGGCCGATGTGGCTGTGAACGTCGGCCGTCGATGCTACTTTCGTTTCCTCAATCAATGATCCCAAATATTTGAACATCGGAACCTGTTCTATTTGGGTTCCATCGAGGTGAACACTGGCCTTCGATCCGTCCGCACGCATTTTTAACCGTTATGACTGGGCGATGCGGAAATGTCGTATAATGCTGTAAACATGCTAAGGGCGAAAATAGTTTCCACAGCGACTGGCAAAAACGAATAGAACACACAGCTTTTCTATGAGTATGAAGGGTGCAGCACAATATGCAGACCACTCGACGACGAGGTCGCCGAGAGTGGCGACTCAATCAATCCAAGTTCTATTTCGTAGCCGTCGCCCCTCAAAGTTGCCTGGGCGGTGTGACATGGGATTGTGTTGCTATTCTCGTATGTTCCTGTGCGCGTGTGTAGCATTCGGATGTCGAAGATGATTATTCTTGTGTGTGCTTTTTAATTTGTGTGCGCCGTCGCCCTTAGCATGTTTACAGCATAAGATGTCCGCTGCTTTGGCATCCGTATCGGCGAAGACGGCGCTATCGTCGGCGAACATTATCCCGCTAAGGGCCAACTAGGGCCAAATTGGCACCAGCCTTTTTTTTCAACTATCTGTAACTTCTAGAACTTTCACTTTCTCGAGATTTCTATTGTTCGACAAACTTGTTCTAAGGATCCCATAAATCTCTGTTCGTTGTATTCTTGATTAAATTCCCTACAATTTGGGATTAAAGTTATTTGAAAAAATCTGAGAGAAGTTATTACGGTTTAAAGTCGCGCGGTGCCAATTTGGCACTAGTTGGCCTGGAGTGTATGTAAAAATGAAGTAGGACCTTAGCGGGTTAATTCGGTTACGAAGTTGTTGTCGTCGTATCGAACGACGAGTCGTCTCCCTGTCGAACACCCGTATGAGTAGGAAACTCCTCACTTCGAATACGAACGATGATTCTCAATGAGACGTGTTCGGTTTCCAAGACCCTCCACAAGCGGTTCCAATCGATGCAAACGAAAGATGAAAACGGCGACAGATCTTTTGCCGCAACAAATCCATTAGCGGACGTAGTGCGAATATTTGATCAATGCATCCTCGATGTGGTCTAAATCCCGCTTGTTCTTTCCGGCTTGTTGACTCTCGATGTTTCTGTAGCAAAAAGGTGCACCGTCCGCCAGGAGAAAACCCGCCTTAAGCGGAACTTTGGTGACCTATTATTAACCGGTTAAACCGGCGGGATGCCTTATAATAAATAACGAAGTATTTTTGACACTACAAGATCGATCGATCCCAAGGGTTGTTATTGCAAAGAACACGCTGAATTACGAACAAATAGAGACGAAGCTGTGAGTGTTATAAATCAGCGCCCACAACCTACATCAACTTGATTTGACGTCGCTAACACCTCTTCATTTTCTGACGGGTTAGGGAAAACCTTCGTCCATGATATAAGAAAAAATGGAAGTTATGGTTAGATATGAGTCGTTTCTTGTGAAAGCGATGGCGCCATGAAATTTGCAGTAGTCTCATTCTCATCATCATCCGTATCCAAGAGCAACATGATTCATAAAACGTGGCGAAGTGGTGTTGGTCCTAGACAATCAAAGCCCAAGCAGACTTCTTTGGCGACTTGCTGTAATAAAATTCACTTTTAAAGGAAAAGACTAGCCTGTGAGGTGCGATTTGCTGGCATAGAAAGTCTCAGGAGGAGTATTCAACTAATATACCCTATAGAGGTCAACTAACATCGTGGGTTGAAGGATGCTGAAGAAAATTACGAGATCACTGACAGTTTAAGAAATTGTCATTTCTCTGACTCTAGGTTCAGAAACCAATTTTAGATACATGGAACAACGCATCAAAAGCTTCACAAAGTTCGTCAATTGTGACTCAAAATTCAATTATGTTGGATCAGCTTTGATTATCCAAATATAATTAATTTAATCATTACTAAATGTATTCGTTACTTTCTTAAAAAGTGAATCTCTCCTTACAAAAGCCATCCCATAACATAAACTTAGCTAACAAACCATTCCCCGCCCGAGGACCTTTTACGATTTGAAAAGTAACAAATATTTTAGCTGTACAAAGTGTTCCGCATTGAACTTTCTCCATAATCCACAACCTCATATAAAAATAAATAAAAAAAAAAATCCTTCATCTTCTTATGTGATAATATAAAAATGTTTTATGCGTTAAATTAGATTACTGTGTTATAAATCACATAAGTTTCAGCTCTGTTAGCTCAGTCCTCTCCTCTATATGTTGCAGGCGCTAGCCCATAAAATTCAAAATGTGAAATAAATGCACAACTGGCTAAAATGACATAAAAAATCGGGACATAAAATGCACGATCGTAGTAAAGAATAAATAGGGCTTGTTGGTCCGGAATATAATGTTATTAAGGGTTGGGGGGCACAAGCCTTTCACACCCCCAACCCAACGAGGAACAACAACAACAGCATCAACAACATAACATCAAGTAGGAGGACAGGAACATTACTGCCTATAAGAGAAATGAAAACATATCAGTAAAGATACAAAAAAAAAACAACGAAATATATGATTGGGTATTGGAGGAACCTTGTCGAGCTTTGTGTCCTTACTGTTTCCTAACTTCATATTTGCGAGATTGAGGGTCCGATTTATGGTGCCTGTTGACCAATATGGGTCCCATCGTGCCGGGCCTGGCTCTGAACGTGTAATAAAAAAGTTACACAATTCCGTTTTTAAAGGCATAAACTACAAAAAGTTCGGCACAGAAAAGGTCATTGAATAATATGTTTTACAAGTTTCAGGTTTGTCCAGAGAAGTTTATATATTTTGTTAATACTATTCGCTTTTGTGTTTCGTTTATTTTAAGTGGAGCAGGATTGGTACATGGGATGTTGCTCGAATAAAACAATGTTATAAATATTGAATTTGGTAAGAACGGGCATTTTATACATTTTTACTTAGAATGTTCCTATTGCTTTTAGGTAATTTAAGGTTTAGAAGCTAGATAACAACAGGGGCGGATCCAGAAGCAATTCTTGGAGGGGGGAAATCAAATTTACGCAAAATCTGGAAATTATGTTATCTGAAACAGTATTCGGTGTACAGTAAAAATGAAAGTTGAAAACATATCTCCTTAAGAATAAAATAACTCCCAAAAAAACTGTAAATTGCAAAATGCGGAGTTACTCAAGTTTCTTTTTTCCGTAAATCCCTGTTTCATAGTGGATAGTGGGTATAGCCTATTTTTTTTCAAAGATATTCTGGAAACAGCGTTGAACATACAAGCCACATAGTCCTACAAAGGACACGCACTTGCGTCACGCGTACTTTTGTTACGCACCCTTTTCTGGGCACTTGTTGCCATGTAGCTGGCTAGAACATGGCAACTTTTGATAGAACTCTAGCAACAGACAGCAGCGTATAATTCTACGGTGTGTGAAGCAAAATAGGTACATACGAGGAGTGTGTGGGAGTCGTTTCAATGTTGCAATGCAAAAGCGGCTCTCAACATTCACTTCAAGTTGCAAATGTAAACGCAAGCAGCTCGACTGGAGCCGATCCAAAATATTTGTCTGATCGGCTCGAGTGCTTGTCATGTAACTTCAAATGACAGCTGTAGAACTCAAGCTCATTTCAAGCTAATATGCCGTTTCAGGTAGGCAGTAGTGATGAGCAGGACTGGTCTTGCAGTCTTGGCTGGTCTTGCAAATTTAACAAGGCCGAAGCAAGACCAAGACAAGACAGAACAAGACAAGACTGCAAGATCAAGATAGCAAGACTTTTTGCTCATCACTAAGTGTCAAAAGTCTTGCAGTGATGAGCAAAAAGTCTTGCACTGTCACTTAGTGATGAACAAAAAGTCTTGCTATCTTGATCTTGCAGTCTTGTCTTGTCCTGTCTTGTCTTGGTCTTGCTTTAGTCTTGTTAAATCTGCAAGACTTGTCTTGCTCATCACTAGTAGGCGGAGAATATACGCGCTCGAGTTCTTCAGATTTTCAAGCTTTCGGGCACACAAGCTGTCATGGAAACATAGTATATTTTTCTTGCTTCCATTTCCTCAGAGTCGTTGATGACATCATCACAATCTATATTTTCTGCCAGCTCTCGTTCTATTGATAATATCATGCAATAATTTAAGCAATAATAATAAATGTAATTTTTTTATAATTTATCATTTTTAACTTTTGTTCACCTTTTGCAATTGCCTTTTCGTCCTTCTAAAGGCGAGTGTCGACAGCAATTTTACCGAACGTCCCCCAACTAAGTAGCAACTGCGTCCAATACGCTGCTTGACCACCGCATCGAACGAAACCGAATCAAAGTTTGAACTTTTTTTCGCCCCATACAATTCCTTAATAGCTGGAACACAATGCTCACCATAAGCCGTGGGCTATAAAAGCTTTTCGTTGACAAATAATAGACACCATGTATCTACCTAGGAACGAACAAAATGAAACTATCGGCGAAGTGACCATAACTACGACCAAAAAATTAGAACCTATTTCTATTTTTTGGTTGACGCTTACAGTTCTACCAAATCATACATACAAAAAAACACCGCTGTCAACAAATAAAACGTTATTATTTTGACAAAAAAGAGCCTTTTTGACAAATTTTGTTGTGTCTGAGGGTGCTTTATTTTAAAAATAAAAAAAATACACGTGTTGCATTCTTTTTTTTTTCATATTAGTTTAAATTAGTTTCAATTTAAATTTGAAACTCATTTGACAGGAAATTTTTTTTTTCAACGCCTACGGTATCGCTTCGCTCTATTATAATTTTAGTTTTACGATTGACAGCGATGGCAAAATTTGAGAGCGATAGAGCTTTCATAGCCCACGGCTTATGGCGAGCATTGTGTTCCTGCTATAAAGCTCCAATCAGAGCATATTAACAGCGCTCCAAATGTGCTACTCTTAGTAGCGCTCTCGCTGGGGAAGCTTCTGGATTGATTCTGCTAGAAGAAAGATGAGTGCTTATTGAAGAAAAATGAGTGCGTATTTTTAGTTTTTTTTTAAACTATTTATTTTTTTACTGTTTAAATTAACTTGAAATATGGCAAACACTAGTAAAAAACAAAATGCACTTTCGATAAAGGCAAAGATTAAAATTCTTCGTGGAATAGCTGGCGGGATACAGGGCTGGCGCTTGGATTTTTTGCGCCCGGTGCGCCCGATAAGTTGTTTATTTTGAAAGCAGTGGGCACCAACACTCGTTGGATGGGAGAATTAATTTTCATAGTTTGCGCAAAATTTAAGATTGCACTATAATAATGCCTATAATATAAAAAAAGAATCCATAAGGAGTTTCATATGAATCAATATCCAACTAACATCTGCTGAAAAAGTCGTTTGCGTAGAAAAGGGGAATTTTTGAATCAACTTTTGACAACTGTGTGGATGTTGTTGTTTCTGTCTCCCTTTTGCTAGGAAAAAGAGTGTGGCAGAAAGATGAATTAAGATCAAGAGCAACAGCAACAAGTTAAAGCATTCTAATGCACCACCTAGTGAATAGATTGTGAGTTCTTTACAATCGTATAAATGCTTCCACCAAAAATGCAGACAAAATTGTATTGGCGACAGTAGTTCTTGAAAATTTCTGATTATGAGTAAGGGTAACTCATACTTTTCTCCTGATCTTGTTGATCATGAAGAGAATCGTGTGTTGATTTGGGAGATGGAGAGAAGATAGAGCCCCAATTGCAATTACTCCAGCAAATCGCTGGTCAAGAACAGCTTTTGAAATAAGGGATATTTTGAAAACATACCTAAATAATAATTGAAATTATATGGTGAATTGTGCGAGTATGCTAAATTATAGACAAACAATTAAAATAGCCACCTACTAGCTGTGAGAAAGATCAGCTTAGCTCGAGCTTGGCCCAGATGAACCACAGTAATAATGTGCCGCACAACAATTTGGCAGACTTCGATGCAAAGCTCTTAAAATCACTTGTTCAGCTGACCTCTGTTGCTCCATTGAAAGCTCCAAATGGCTTTAAAAGGCCTGAATTTCAACACTAGAATGGCATTGTAACGGGAATCCATTTGACCGTGTTTTAGGAAAGCCATTATATTAGGAAAGCGCTATATGCAAAGTCGGAATGTAGTGGAACGTATCATCGGGCTGTTAAAATAGACACTGTTGTCTTCTGGTAGCCACCAGTCCATATCATGAAAGGTAAGTTAAATGAATAAACGAGGAAATACTAATTCCGCTGGTACAGAAACAATCATACGGAATGAAATGCTTCTATTGAAACAAAATAAACCTTTGCCAAATTCGAGCGAGCTATTCATGTGTTGATAATGATGGATTATGAAGATGAAAGGAAGACTTGAGAACGCCGTGGACATTTGTGTTAAAAGACCCCATTATAAAACCTAAAAAGAGAGCCGAGCTAACGTTCTAATAGTGCATTCTTATCACGAAAAGTTTCATCATTGCTCTTACGAATCGGTTATAAATGAGTTTGGTAAGCCTATTAAATACCTAGCTTAAGAAGACTCGTCAAATCGATTCGTTATAATTGCAATAGATGCAATTACGAATAGATATTATGGTTATAATAGTACATTGAACTCTATCTTGGAATGCATGACCCAAGGGTATCGTGGTGAAAATAGTGCGAAGTCAAGTTGGCTAGGTGCGTCACGCAGCAGTCAAAAACATTGAAGGGGATGTACGTGAGACCCAACGTTCAAATTAGGTCTGTTCGGGATGTAAGAAGTAAGGACTAATCTGCGAGTCGTCTCACCGATGGAGAATGTGACGAGCAGAGTAGGCCGACAGTGGAAGCAAAGAGAGATTAAAAAGATAGTAGGCCAATCGACCGAGTAATTTGAAGTCGCTAGGCAGGAAAAAAACATGAAATAAAAAAGAAATTTTCCTTAAATTAGTTTGTTTTATTTTGCCTAAAAATTTAAATAAAAAAAAGAATTAAATTTTTGATTTCTTTTAAGTTCACTACGTCGCTACTATCAAAAACGCTCAGTTAGTAATTTTGTGAAGTGACAACTGTGGTATACAACCAAACCCATAAAATATTTCACCAATTTCGAGATTGCCTATTCCGCAAAGTGTGAAAAAGTGCCATGTTTTTTGGGATTATGTTCTAAGAAATGAATGGACTTTAATCGTTAACCGTTTTTGAGACAGAGCACGCAGGGCTCAGTCACTTTTGGCATAATGCAAGGTCAATAGTATACATCAAAGAACTGCTGCCATCATGAGAGAAGATACTGATTTACCCGCCACTTCAAATTGGACGTATTCAATCACTTCATTGCTATTTAAAAAAGACAAAAAAAAAACTTTTCTTAAACATTGGAGAAATATCCCGATTTGAATCAACTGCTCAGGTATTTCAAGAGAACTGCCCCGAACAAGCATTGTTGATAATGAATTCAAAATTTTCGAGCGACCGGATGAAGAAGAGAATAATTAATAATTTAGTTAATAAAAATCTTTGACATAAATTATAATTTTTTTAATGAAAAATAATCTTTATACAACATACTATTGACTAAACCCATTTCATGTTTATTTTTCAAAGCGTAAACTCCTGCAATAGGTTTTTATGTACAACAAAAGAATGAAGCCTATCGTGTCGGATTCTGCAGATACGAAGATTAACAGAGGTAAGCGTTTGGTACCAGGGCAATTTCATGCAAGTTTTTTTCCTACTATTGAAACTTGAGGCATAAAAAATTAACGATATTGGGTCACCTACTATCTAAGTTGGGGTGTCAGATTGTATGTTAGGTAGAGTTGTTGATTGTTGATTAACTCCATGTTTTGTTGTGAGAGGTTCATGTTGTGAGGGAATATTGTTTTTGCAGTAAGATTGAATGTACAACATATACGTTTGTTTTTTTTCTATTTAAAGGATGTTTACTTGTTGCAGGTTGTAAAGGGTGCGATTTTTAAAATAAGCATTAAACGCGAAGATGGGTTAGCAGCGCCGATATAGCTCTTCATTCCGGAATTTCTAGATGACCCACTGCTTCAACCTGGTATCCCTCCACGGCCCTGATGAGGACGTTTCCAGATGGATGATCCGATTCAAGATGGATGACCCTCAGAAAGAATAGGAGCTAATTATCCAATATGAGAAACAAGCGAGCTGTACAATAATCCGCCTGGGGCACCGATTAAACAAAATCGGAACGTTGCAAGGTTACTTAGTCACCACAATAAGCGAATCTTTAGATAGAGCAGCTGGCAATACTTAAATTACCATAAAACAGCCCAAATTACAATTAAAAAGTTTTCTGGCAATATCCACGAATGGATTTCTTTCTGGGAGTAATTTAAATCAGCAATTTCACGACATTCAGTCACTATCCGCGGCAAGTAAATTTTATTACTTGCAGTCAGCATTGGTAGGGAAAGCAGCTGCAGCAATACGAGGATTTACCCATTCAATTCGTGCTATGACAGCGCTAATGCGTTACTGGAATAAGATATGAATTGATATGAATTCGTTTGTTAATAGAACAACTCGACTGTGGAATATCTCTCGCAGTCAGTATTTCCGAGCTCCTACAACATCCAAGAGTTCAAACGCAGGGTTTCATCACCACCTTCTTCAATACCCCCCCCCCCCCACCGTACCTTTTAACCCTTAACCTTTAACCCCCCCCCCCCCCTCCCCAGTACTAAGCTTACTGCTAGACATTGCACCATGACGTGACAAATGACATGACGGACTTGTAGTACAAAGGGTGACTCCTGAGCTTAGCACTGCCACATAAAAAAAAAAGAATTCGGTCAGAACGATAGAATTGTCAACAAAGCTATGCAGCAACATCAAGAAACGATATTCTAGGACTTCGTAAATTATATTATTTGGTGACATCTATTGCACATTCCCTCACCTTTGCCTTCTACAAATTATTTTATTATGTTAAAAACTAGCTTAAGTGTATACCAAGTGAGATTAAGGTCATGGTCGACATGCCGAATTGACCAGAATCGGGAAACCGAAGAAATTACTAAAAAAAATATGACCACCTGGATCCCGCGATATCGTGCAGTACAAAAATTACACGGACGTCGTTTAAACAAACAAAAAACGGATCGACCGATTTTTATGAAAATCTTTTCAGATCATATTTTCGTTAATACGCTTCACAGGGCACCGCGACGAAGTCGATATATTGCCCTCTGCATGCAGCGTTCTGCCATAAGCTACGTATTCGTTTATAAATAGAAAAACACGACTGGGAATAATTTTTCGCAATCAGCATTTTCGATCTCCTTAAGCATCTAAGATTTCTAACTTTCAAAGATCCTACCTCACCAACCCTATTCCACCTCCTTGCCAAAGTTCCTCTTTTTTTTATGTGAAAGACTAGAGTCTCAGGAAAGGCCCTTTATACTGTTGACAATCTATTTTCTTCGTATAGGGTGCTATGTCGAAAAGACGCTCTAGTCGGGGAGGACTACCACAGCCCACCCGCGATATATTTAGTCCACCTACTCCCAACCATTACTATCGCAACTTTGACATCGGGGCATCGAGAACAACTCGCTGAAGTGTTATGCCTCCTGAAACGAGTTGATTCTCATCAACCCACCGATGACATACGCTTTGGTGGAGCGGGGAAGGGCTAAGGATGGCTATGACTGGAGGAATCAGGAATGTAAAGAGGGAAGAAGAAAGAAGGAAAGTTATGTAGGCGGGAAAGTGGAAAAGGCGAAGGATCGTAGGGCTGATCGGGATTCGAACCCGGGACCTCTGGGATGGTAGCCAGACGCCTTACTCCCTAGGGCACCATCTGCTCCTTATAATACCAAACCTATTCCACCCTCTCACAAAGCTTCCTCTTAAACATTTCACCATGACATGACCAGCGATACGATGGATTGGTACTACAAAGGGTAATAGCTGAGCTTAGAACTGCCACACAAAAAATGGCATGATCTGGAACCACACGAACAACAATCGATCAAGAAACAAGCTAAGGACATGTATCAAGAACAAACCATGCTAGTTGAAAAACTTTGGAGTACCTCTTGCAGATTAAAGCCGAGGATATCACCCTAAAATTTGTTCAAAACTTAATTTTCCAAATGTACTCAAAGAAGCCAGCAAGTACCGGATATATGTCCTGATAGCTGACCCAGAAGGAATCTTCCCCTTAAACTAAAATTAATTTCGCCTCTCAGAAGAGGCCGCCTTCATTGAGTCAAAAATTTTACCGCCCCAAAAAGCATGACTTTATTCTAGATTGATGCACAAAGGCTCCTCATTCTGTTTTTTGGTTCCTTTCCACTACCACCACCACACCACCTGACAAAATTTCATGCATGCCATCCTCGAAATGCGACAATATTCATGCGAAATTTGCAACTTGAATAAAACATTAAAACTTAAATTTAAAATTCTTTCGCCTTGATTTTGTGTGTGTGCCAGGACATTTTGTGTTGCCTGCCTCTCGGTTCCGTGAGGGTGAAAAAAAAAAGATAATGCGAGAAAATATTCGAGAAAAATGAGTCCTATTTTATTTTATTCTTATCCTTAAGAAATTCGTCCCGAATTCTTATGTAAAGGCGTAAAGGACATCTCAGCTTGAAGATTGTCACTTGTTGGGTATTCAAAACATTCTGCCACGGACACATGTGGGGGCGCTGTTGGGTAGAGGAGACAGAGAGAGCATTTCTGCAACAAATCTATTGAGCCCTTCCGCATTTGCATATGTTGGTAGTACATATGTAACGCAAACTGACTTCCCTCCCTTCGCTTTTATATTTCTTTTTCTTTTATTTTTTTTTTTTTTCTCCTTTTTGGTTTGTTACTGTGTATGCACAGGAAATGTTTTTTAAGCAATAAAAAAAACGGAGGCTCTCCTTTCTAGGAGAGAGAGTAAATGCTGGAAGATAGAGAAAAACTAGGTCAGACATCATTTCTCTGTGTATTTTTAGGGTGTAAATTCCTGTTTTTGTTAGCTAGTAGGTTGAGTGTTGACGTGTAACGCACCCACTTAACTGTCGACCCGCATGAATTTAAAGGATGTGCTCTGGTTTGATGGTGAACACTCTATCAACGTCAAAACATAGGGAATTTTTTTGGTTAAAGAAGAATCTTTCGTGGGGCCCTTCCGTGCCAGCACAGACAGACATATACAAATATATTACGATCAGTTACAAAAATCAAAGTTAAATATTGAAGGAGACAAATATACACACGTAGAGACCGGCAAATTGCAGGACTCGATGGGTGCGGAATTAACTGGTTTCAACTTCATGCAATGGAAGAGAAATTGTTATGGTTTCGGTCAGCCCAGGAAGCAGAATCAACGTCCAACTTTCACGGCCAGTTCATTAGGGAGTGATGAACATTTTAGTTTAATAGAGCAAGCCACACAAACCCCAAAAGTTATGACCACAATTTAGTTTGTTGTTTTAAGCTGTTTAACATGAAAGCGTTATAGGTGAATTTATTGATCTGCTAGTTCACGTTAAAAATGGTAAATAGTGTTATTTCACTATTTTGTTTTATTTTATTTTTATTTCCATGCCGGGTTTTGTTGGTCCCGGATCGGAACCCAGGCGGAATTGAGTTACCGAGAAAATTAAACACCCGCTGAATGGTCAACCAGTGGCAAAAAGGTTGGTCGGCTGGTTCACACAGATGCCCGGGAAAGGTCGGTGTGTAAAAGTGCCTTAACCTGGTAATGTGGCTCTGCATGAGTGGACTCCGGTAATACTCGTGCGAACGAATTATGAAGAAAAATACAATTACAGTAATCCCTCCGTTTGCGCGGTTTTCGATTGCACGATTTCACATTATGCGCGTCCAAATTTTAATACCAACTTTTCGGGGAACGCGAAAAGAAAAAAAAATCAAGTTTTGAAATTAGGGAATTTACCATATTTCGTTATATTTCCATAAATTAAATGTTAAGTAGATCACACAGCTTATAGAAATCGAAATGACTTAAATAATGCGTAGTTAGTAGATTACATGACCTATATAGGTTATAGGGGAGTAACTCAACGCAATGCGTAGTTAGTAGGTTTTATGACCCAAGGGACTAAAAAAGTATAGGTAGTAAGTTACCCCGTTTATGACTAGGTTAAAAAGTTGAGTCGAAGTTAAGTTGAAATTTCGACCACTGTATAAGATGTCGAGTTGACTTCACTTTGGGTTAAAATAGAGTTGAACTGAAATCAAAATCCATCCAATGGCGCTACAGCCCAAATCGAGCCTTGGCCTCCTCTAGGGCATTTCTCCAAGTCTGACGGTTCCTTGCAGCAGTTCTCCAGTTCCGAATGTTCAGCATTGTCTCTGCGTCAGCCGTCACAGAGTCCATCCATCTTCTCCTGGGTCTACCTACTGGTCTGTTTCCTGGAATTTCGGCCACCATAAGCCGTTTTGGGATACGGTTATCATTCATCCTGATTACGTGGCCGGCTAGTCTTAGTCTGTTGATTTTTATAAACGTTGAGAGTTCTGGGTCGTCAAAAATTTCATACAACTCGTTGTTGTATCTCCTTCGCCATATCCCATCCTCTCTCGTTGGGCCTATTATGCATCTGAGCACCTTCCTCTCAAACCTGTTGACTTGTTCCTCTATCTCCTGGGTCATAGTCCAAGTCTCGCTGCCATAGCACAGTACTGGTCGTATTACTGTTTTGTAGAGTGAGAGTTTCGTTTTTCTGTGCACAAATCTTGAGTGCAATATTTGTTTTTGGGCATAAAAAGCTCTATTAGCCAGTAGTATTCGTCTAGTTACTTCTTCCTTTTCATCGTTTCTTTTTCTAATTGTAGACCCAAGGTAGACTGTTTTATCGACTACTTCTAGATTATGTTCGTCGATAGTTATATTTCTTCCCATTCTAAATCTTCCAGCTCTGCATTGTTGCATCACCTTCGTTTTTTCTTCATTGATGTTCAGCCCTATGTCCTTGGCCGCCTCTTTTAATTCGACATAGACTTCTTTTGCTGCCAAGAAGGACCTTCCCACGATGTTCACGTCATCCGCATATCCAAGTAATTGTACAGACTGCGTTGCTATGGACGCATTTCTTCGTACTGATGTTTTTCTTATCACCCATTCTAGGGCCAGGTTGAAAAGCATGGGGGCTAGTCCATCTACTTGTCTAAGACCTTGTCGCACTTCGAACTCTTCTGTTATTGCATTTTGAATCCTTACTTTCGCCAGGGAGCTATTCGTTGCGCATTTTATCAGTCGTACCAGCTTGGAGGGACTCCTAATTCCAATAGGATCCTGTACAGCCTCTCTCTGTTTATCGAGTCATATGCCTGTTGAAAGTCGACAAATATCTGGTATATATCTATATTCCTTTCCCAGGTTTTCTCCAGAATTTGTTTTAAGGTCAGCAGTTGGTCCGATGTTGACCTGTTTGTCCTAAAACCAGCTTGATATTCTCCTATAAGGCCTTCCGCTATAGGTTCTAGTTTTTGTTTCACAAGGATTGTGAAGGTTTTGTAGCTGGTGCTGAGGAGTGAGATGCCTCTGTAGTTTTTACAGGTTAATTACAGGTTAATTTATCTCCTTTCTTGTAGATTGGACATATAATCGCTTTCTTCCAGTCATCTGGTATAACTTCTTCGTCCCAGACGTTACATATGAGTTCGTGTAAGTTCCTTAAGAGTTGCGGCCCTCCTTCCTTTAGTAGCTCAGCTGCGATTCCATCGATGCCTGGGGATTTGCTGCTTTTTTGCCTTTTCACAGCTTCCCGTACCTCATCCAGTGTTGGTGGTTCTATTGGGATACTATCTTGAGGTATTACCATTGCTTCCGCCTGTGAGTCTTCGTTTATTCTTTGGGTTGGATTCAATAAGTTTTGAAAATATTGTCTCCATCTTTCCTTTATCCTATCCGGGTCTGCTAATAGGTTCCCATCCATGTCTCTACAAATATCCGTTCTTGGCTGAAACTTATTACTGATCTGGCGTGTTCCTTTGTAGGCTTGCCTAGTTCTACCTTCGCTGAAGTCTTCCTGTATCTGTAGGATCCTCCTGTTTAGATACTCTCTCTTTTTCTTTCTGCACAGCTTGTCTGCAGTTCTTCTTTTTAGCTTAAAGACTTCCATCCTTGCTCTTGTGGGCCTTGCGATGTACTCCCGGTGGCTCTGGTTTCGTTCTTCTATTGCAGCTCTGCAATCCCGATCAAACCAGTCAATTCTAGTCTGTCTGGGGGCCCAGCCTAGGGCGTCTTCAGCTGCCTCCTTTACGCTGTTTTTCAGCTTTTCCCATTTGTTGTTAATGTCAGGCTCATCTCCTACTCCTTCTCTCAGGTTTTGTACGATAGCATTCTGATAGGCCTCTCTTCTTTCTTCAAGTTTGAGCTTGTCTATATCGTACCTTAGCTGTGTTTGCCCTCTTTGAGTTTTGGTCGTTATCCGGGCTCTAAATTTCACTTTGACAAGATAGTGGTCCGAGCCACAGCACGCTCCCCTCATAGTTCTCACATCCAGTATACTCGTGGCCCCTCTTCTCTCAATTAGGGCGTGGTCTATTTAATTATATGTAACCCTGTCTGGTGACTGCCACGTCATCTTATGAATATTTTTATGTGGGAACATTGTTGAACTTACTACCATTGAGTTCGAGCTAGCGAGATCGATCAATCTACTACCATTGTCATTGGTAGCGTTATGTAGGCTGTGCTTTCCTATGACTCCTAGGAATTCCTCTTCTTTTCCTACTTTGGCGTTCATGTCTCCAAGCACCATTTTAATATCGTTTGACGGTATTAATCTGATGACGTTTGTTAGCTCCTGGTAGAATTCCTCTTTCTCCTCATCCGTCTTGTCTTCTGTGGGCGCATGGACGTTTATGAGACTAATGTTATGTAGTCTTGTTTTAATCCGAAGCGTACATATCCTATTATTTACTGGCTTGAAGTCCAGAATCAGTGATTTCATTTTCTTTTCGACTATGAAGGCAACTCCGAACTCTCTTCTTCCATTCGATGAACCACTGGAGAGTATCGTGTGGGTTTTGAGATCTACTATGCCACTGTGAGTCCATTTGGTTTCCTGTAGAGCGGTGATTGCTATGCCGTATTTTTCCAATAATAATAAAAGCGAACGCAGAGCGCCCGTCCTGTTAGCGTTCTGACGTTCCAAGTTCCAATGTCAAATTCCATATTTCGTTGCCTGGGTCGTTGCCGTTGAGTCCGTCCTGTCCGAGGCCTGCCTTGAGGATTCGTGACGGGTGGGTTTTTACGGTGGAAGGTTGTCAGCCTGCCGCCCAACCCCCAACCTGGAGGACCAGTCCGGTAATTGTTTCGTTTTGAGGCGCGAAACACTCGCCTTTCACCCTCCTCCGTCAGTTACTCTTGTATATACAAGAGCATCCAGGGAACACCCGATGTAAAGTCAACATCTTCGTGGAGGTGGAGGTAGGATTCGGTAGCATATCGGAAGGACTTAGGTCGTGAAGACCATGGGTCGCAGATGGCGTTTCTCAGGACTTGTCCCTTTGGTGTACCGGCACCACTGAAATCAAAACATAACCTCAAATACGTAAAAATTCAGAACGAAATTCAGAAGACGGACTGCACGGATGGTAAACAAAAA
This sequence comes from Thereva unica, assembly GCA_949987705.1. NCBI lineage: Eukaryota > Metazoa > Arthropoda > Insecta > Diptera > Therevidae > Thereva > Thereva unica. The sequence goes on from OX465282.1 coordinate 10,316,435, forward strand.
AAAGTCACTTCAACCCAATTACAAATCCACCCGCGAATATGAGGTTAAATATCAACTCCAACCAGGTAGGAGATGAGTTGGGTTTAGTGGACCCAGTTTCAACTCGACCCCCGTTTATGACTGGGTTGAAACTTCTTCTTCTTCTTCTTTGGTGCGTTAGCTGACGGTCCGAGCGAGACGTCCCCGCAACGCATGCCCTGCTGTCGGTGCCGCGTTATTCGCCTAGTTTATTCGGTTTCCCGATTCTGGTCACTACGTGACGTGCTAGCAATACAATGGCACCACGCCTCATTTGAAGTGAGACATTGTACTGGTTCAATAGGAAAAAGAGGCTCATCTTACAAACTCATTTCATAATCGTGTCCTACCCAACACTAATGTAGATCCTAACGATGGCATCGAACCCCATCTTGACACTTGAATTCAGGATGATGATGCTGCTGCTGATAACGATTAAATTGGTGGAACTGGGGACAATGCTACTGCTGGTAATGATGATGATGATGAGGTTGTTGGTTCTGAAGAATAAGGCGGCTCTATAAAAACTTCCTCTAATTCTACTGTTTCTTCGTAGTTAAAATCTTGACCTGTAAATATTTTCTAAAATAAAAACATTTCTTTTATTTCCTCGTAGATCATTTATATATTGACGCGAAACGTCTATAAAATTCGCTATTTCTGCGGATTTTGATTTTTTCCTTTTGGATGAACTTTAACACACGATTATGAAGTCGAGAATTTATTATTTGTAGTATGAGGGTGAGCCGAGCGGGCTAGTCTTGTGTTGCGGGAAAAGTATCGCCGTGCAGGCAAGAGGTCCTGAATTTCAGTGGAACAGTCGTCATGGTAATGGCGATAAAGTACGGAGAGGGCTGCTAGATTCTTACGGTGGCTTAAGGTGTCTATGGAGGCGCGAAAGGGGCCATCACCAATGAGTTTGAGGGCGCGATTTTGCACCTTGTCGAGACAAGCCAAGGTGTTTTTTTGGGGCGCCTGCACAGATATACGAGTTGTATTCAAGGCGCGGCCGAATGTAGGATTTGTAGATTGTAGTCAAGGCGGCTGGCTGAAGAAGGAACTTGCATCTCTTGAGAAATCCGACATTGGGAGGCTTGTTTGGCGATTTGGAATATGTGATCATTCAATTGCAGATGCTCCGTTAAAGTTACCCCTAGGATGTTGAGAGTTGAGTCAGCAGTTAGATTCTCTTTATTTACTGAGATAGGAGGAAGGTCAGTACATTTTTTGTTGGAGATCACACAGTACTTCGTTTTCATGGCATTAAATTCGACGCGGTTCATTTCGCCCCAATGAAGAATCGATTCGATATCCCGGTTGATCGAAGTGGACATCAGTTGACTGTGGTAAAGACAAGGTATGACATGTGCTTGTCTTATATTGTAGAAGGAGTAGGAGAAATGCAAAGTACCGTCATCAGCGAAGCAGTGAAGTGCGTTGGAGGGGATTGAGAGCTGATCATTAATGAAGATTAGAAAAAGTGAGGCTGAGAGAATTGACCCCTGGGGAACTCCGGCCGAAATGACATGGGGGTTGGATTCGAGGCCATCCAATACTATCTTGATTGAACGGCCTGAAAGAAATCTCTTAATCCAGTTCCTTAGAACTAAGTGTATACCAATAGCTTGGAGTTTATTCAACAGAGCAGGGTGCCATACTCTGTCAAAAGCCTTTGATATATCTAGAACAGTGGTTCCCAAACTTTATTCCGTACGTACCTTTCTACAATGTATAAAATTTGGCGGAAGTCCAGGATGAAAAAATAAAATAATATATGATATAGGTACCTATATATTTATCCTTTAATATATTTTAAAACGTTTTTATTAACTCGCTTTCTTATCTGTCTGTTTGTCCGGTACTTATCTTGCAATCGATTTTTTGAATACTTTCGGTTACCCGATCACCCTGAAATTTTGCACACAACTTTAGCTCCGATGACAATGCAATATGGTATACTCAATATACCTTTATATCCATGGCGGCAGTCTCAGGAGGGCGGATTGAAATATTTTTCACAACCCCTTCGACATGGGTATCAAATGAAAGGGTATGATAAGTAGAACACCATAACCAACATATTATACTCAATATATCGTTTGGCCCATGGCGGCCATCTCAAGAGGGCGGATTACAATTTTCTTCACAACCCCCTCGACATGGGAATATGGAATGGCAACCAAAATGTTACGCGGCGTGACGTAGACCAAATTTCAAGGAAGAAGGATTCTGATTAGCAAGAACGCGTTAAATGGTCGGCGCAGCGCCAGTGAATCTGCGAATGTATTTGCGCTTCGGCGCTGGTGACGCGGAACCCTAAAATTCCCTACTTTGGGAATCACTGATCTAGAGCAACCAGACGACCAGACTCGCCAAAGCTGTGAATGCTTTGGTTGATACGCTCGGTTAAATACAAGCAGATCGCCAGTAGACCGTTTTGGTCTAAAGCCGTAATGCCTGTGGTGTATAATTTGGTTGGATTCTAGATATTTCATCAGCTTTTTATTGATTATTGTCTCCATGATTTTGGAGAGAACAGAAGTAATTGCAATTGGGCGGTAGTTTAAGGGGTCGCTGGCAGTGGCGGTTCCTCTTTGGAAGCAAAGGAAGCATTGCTTCCCTTGACCAAATAGGCAACTTCAAAAAAATAAATTTAAATATAATCAAGAAAAATCTCAATATATTTCCACATCTGGAAACACTAAACCTGGAGATATTGCAGCTTCCCCATATTGTGTAAGGCATCGATGAAGTATGAGCGGCGAGTGGTGAGCGGCAGAGTGACAATACTAAAGTGCCGCTCTCCGCTAAATCGAGAAATTAAATTTTTCTGGTGCCGCTCTTATCGTTTCCGAGGCCTGGGGAAGCTGTAATATCTCCAGCTTATTTGCCCAGAAAATTATCGTGAAAACTCCAACACATTCAATTTAATTGTACTCACACCCGAGCAAAGGTTCGCGTTGATACAGTACCCTCAGAAGCTGAGTTAAACGCAGCTTCTTCGGCACGGCACCGAACAGCGGGAATTGAGAAGTCGAAGATAGAGAAATCTGTTCTGGCTTCGAGCAATATTAAATTTGCTCTTAAAAATTTGCTTCGAAATTTTGTTTTTGACTCTCCTTAAAATATGAATTTTCGTTTATGGATATTGAGTCAAGAAAAAAGAGATAGAGGATAGGTGAAGTTTCTCTTTATCTATCGTGTGTTCTAATGGGGTGGCAGGCGGTGTATATCGAATATAAGCTGATAACTTTGTAGCTTCCATTATATTTTTTATGATTCTCTTTAAAGATGATTTAAAGGGATAGAGAATATTTTTATTAATTCTATTTTGGAGTATGGGTTGCCTGAAGTAATTTTTTGCAAGGAGAATGTAATGATTGTAGGCGGTGGGTGGTATAGGGGGTGTATGCTTGGTATGCAGGGTATCATTATTACTATTTTTTAGATTTTGAACCGAACTTATGCATTTGTATGAAAAATTAAATGAGATCAAAGTAGTACAGTTGCAGTTTTTCAAAGGCTTTAATTATTAACAGAATCTGAAAAAAGGCGCAAAGCAGCGAAACTATTTCGAAAAAATTAACGAAAAAATGCAAATATTCACGATTGTCTATTCGATTGCTTTTTTTGGACCTACACATACCGAGATATATGTATCTACATTATGTATATTTAGAAAGAACGACCAAAATGATAAAGTTTACACAAAATGGCCGATAACTTATGTAGCCTCGGTTGCTATAGGTAGAAAATGTCCATTGCGTATAGTATTCGATGTAAATAACATATCCCAAAAAAAACTTTTTAGACTGGAAACAATTCCTTATGTTTTGCTTATCTGACTCCTCTATATGTTATTTTTCAGTTTTTATCGTTCGCCTTGCGCATTGCTTCCCTTATCCTGAACCTTACGAACCGCCACTGGTCGCTGGCTTCATCTTTTTTTGGGATTGGCTGAACATGAGCTAGTTTCCAAGAGTCGAGATACAATCCGGAGAAGTAAGACAGGGCAAAAAGTTTGCGCAAGGGTTTAGCCAAAGGTGAGGCATATTTTTTAAGTAATATAGGGGAGATTTCGTCCAGTGGCCAGTGGATTTATTGACATCGAGTTCCTCGCGGGTCCTGAAGTGAACCCCGTCCATTGAGTGGGTGGTGTTCTCGAGAGTGGAGGGTGACAGCTGGTTACTACTCAGGTTCAGGTGAGCGAAAATGTAAACAGACCCTGTGAAACCGGGCATAAATGAAATAATTTTTATTTATTTCATTTTTGCAGACTAAAAAATTGCAGGTCCCAAGAAGAAATAATTACTACGGCCCGCAGAAAAACACGTTAAATTTATTCTGACCCATATTAGAAAGGTTGCCGTATACCCTCTATACTTCGGTATATTATCTAGGTAATTACAACGTCATTGTTTAGCTTAGTATAAATTCTAGTGTTGTTGCATTCAATTAGAAAAATGTGTATTCGGTGTGTATTTGTAAACAACCTCTCAAAAGTCCTTTTTTTAAATCTTCAAATTAAAACTTTTTCCCATAGACAGGGTAATAATTTTCAAATAACAAAAAAAAGAGGACACGATGCCATTATTACGTCCAGTCTTGTCCTACTATCGCCTTATGTCAATAAAGGACATCGCTATTCATTTAAACAAAATGTTTCTTATCAAAGGGACGAAGACATATTTTCCTTTTAGGCAAAAAAAAAATAAAATAAAAATAAAAGCAAAAATACAAAAAAACAAGGACAGAGAAAAAAACCTCTCGACCTTTTCAGCCTTGACCGTTGTGCTATCTCCAAGTTGACTCTCGGAAGCATGTCAATAATTGCCCAAAGAGCAAGGACATCTAATTTTATCTTTACGGCCAGGCACAATGCGACTCGGCGCTAAAGACGTTTCGAGATAAATTCAATAAAAACTCCTGGGGTGAAATTAGTTCCATTTTACGCATCTATTTTGTCCTAATAAACTAGCAGCTTCAGGAGCTCGATGAGAGTTCCTTTGTCGTGTTGGGGAAAAAGGTTCCAAGTGTAAACTTTACAGCACAGGGAAAAAAACGATCAAATTTCCCCACAGTGGAGGAATATCGCCCAGCACTAATTTGAGTATCAAAGTCTTAGAAAGTGTGATGTTTGCTCGATGTTGTAGGAAATTGAAAATTTCAAGTATTTTGGGGCATGGCGGACACGCAAAGCAATTTGTGAACATGATTTAGGTATTTCAATTCGAGATTTATTGTTTGTTCGAAGATCCCTAAAGACGGTATAAGGGTATAGACTGAAAAATGTGTGAAGTGAATTACTTCATTCACATGACGACCTCCACACCACTGCAATTCACTTGGCACACATTTGTTTACACATTTTCCAGTCATTGAATCTTTTAAATTTCACCCTCGTCGCCAGCATCAATATTATCTTTAGATCGTCGGTTTCCTTTGTGATGGCATCATTATGTCTAGCCAACGAGCTAACCTTATTTCTAACCTAATTCAGATCTACTTAGTTATTCAAACCAAGGGTAGATATTGCACGACATGACATGCCCTCTAGATGTGAAGGACTGGCAATACAAAGGATGATTCAACTTACTCGTTTTTTTTCAGTCTGCTGACTAGGACATGTATTTCTGAAACAAAAACGTCAACTCTTCACAAGGATCTTACAGGTAGGAAGAAATGTATTTGTTCATCCCCTATTCAACCAAATATGTGAAGCTTTGGCAGAAGAGATGGTTTAGTCGGGACTGCATGAACACAATGAACCTGATGAATTCACTTTCAAAGCATTTCCAAGTTCCCTGAGTGAATCGTTCTGTACATCAAAGCAAGGAACTCCTGTAAATCCACCTCAGGAAAGTCAAATTATCATTTGATAATAGGTCTTCATTTTTTATCTACAATGTGAGGGATTAACAGGCCGCAATCCAAGGCTGACTCTTACCCCGTTTATGACTAGCTTTAACCCAGGTTCAACCCAGGTTCAACCCAGTCATAAACGGACGTCGAGTTGAAACTGCGTCCACTCAACCCATCTCAGCTCTCCTACCTGGATCGAGTTGATATTTCACCTCATATACGCGGGTTGAGTTGAAATAGAGTTGAAGTGACATTTGTGTTTTGCTTGTTTACCATCCGTGAAGTCCGCTTTCGGCGTTAGTTTTGTGTTCGATGTGTTTTTCTGGTACAGGAAAAATAAATTATTTCGTTCTGGTTTTTACGTATCTATAAATGAGAATTTCACACTAAAATTTGAGGTTATGTTTTGATATCAATGCAACTCTATTTCAACCCAAAGTGAACTCAACTCAACATCATATACGGTGGTCGAAGTTTCAACTCAATTTCGACTCAACTTTTCGACCTAGTCATAAACGGGGTATCTGTTCGTCTCGAATTCATCTCCGCTCGACATTCTTATGGCAGGAGCCCTGCACCCAAGTGTTCCTCTCACTCAATGGACCGGTTTTTCTCAACCACTCGCATGGTATAACGTTTTAAGAGCCTGTGCAATGAAGCGAAGTAATCCATGGGATTGCGTACAGGTTAGTGATGTCTTCGATTAATGATACGGGGTCCGCAATAATTACCTGTCCTGTAATGCTGCAAGATATCGTACTGACCCTGTTCCCGAAAAACGTGAACATGGATAACGTAGATGTCCCAGAGGTAAGGGGGAAGAAACTGTAGAAGCTGAGAAAACGATTTCCGTTGGAAAAGTCCCAGGACGACGGTATACCGAACAGAGCGGTGTAGCGGGGAGCCAGTGTGACATTGGTAAAACCCAAGTTCTTCTTTTTTTATGTGAAAGTTTAAGCTTAGGTGTCACCCTTTAGACTACCAGTCTGTCATGTCGTATGTCGTTCACGTCATGGTGAAATATCTAACGTGACGCAGGCAGTACCAAACTACCAAGCGTACAAAGAGCTGCACGGTCCGGTAGGTGAAGACTCAACTTAAGCGGACATTTCGTACCCTATTATTAACCTGCAACGCTTGTATTATTATGCCAGAATCTAATTGGTTTTTGCCGTGGACTAAGGGGAAGCATAGAAAGTAACTGAACTGGTGACCGTCCTTCTATAAGGGGAAGTAGAGGACTAGGTTCCGGTGGCGTATCAACGGGCGAACACCAAACGTGATTGAAGCATAGTCCTCGGCCATGTGAAGGGTATCTGAAGGGTGGTAGCAGGACAGTATGGCCGTACACCACCCACACGCACACACCGACTGGTATACGTTTGTAAATAATGCGATTACAAAAAGTTTGGCCATCCTGAGGCCGTATGTGCCCCATCAAAAATTGTTAAAAATTCTACGGGCATCACATCTCCCTTAAAAAGCCAAGCGGGCGGTTGGTCGCCCGCTGTAAGCCCATTTTTTATTTTTACTCGGGAAACAAGGTATTTGTAGTTTGGTAAGATAAAGTGTTACAATTCTGTATTGACTAAAGAGTGCGCGAAATAAAGACCCAACCGGGCTCAACAACTAAGCAGAAAACCAAAACCTAGGGTGGCACCAAATGGGGTATACTGCTGTGAAGGTTGCTTATGAGTAAGGACTGGTTTTGGCATCATTGAAAAGAATCGGACGTACTGAACGAGAAGACCTATATAGGAGGTCTAAGCGTCCCCTAGATTAACGTTCCACTCTAGAAATAGTAAGGTTGTGTTGATTTGCATTCATGTGATTCCCGTTGTTGAGGGGAATAATTGTGATATTTTTGTACAAAAGCGTTTTGGTACCAGGACGGTTTTCCTTTTTTTCAGGCAAATAATAATAAAAAAACCAAAATGTTCGCCAAAGTATTCACAACGTGCGTGAGCCAAAAGTTCATCCCGAATCCTGGTAAGCCCCCAGGGGGCTCGTTGTCAGCCTATAGACCGATATACTTCCTAAAACATAAGGACAAGCTTTCCGAACGTATAATATATATAACAGATTACTCCCAACGCCACGAGGGAAGGTGGCTTGTCGGAAAGGCAATACGTTTTCAGAAAGGCTAAAACGATAACGGATGATGTCAATGTGATGTCTAGCCGATCAACCATAGCAATGGATGTGAATAAGAGTTGCGAATTGGTACTCCTTGACGTGAGAAATGCTTCCAAGAGCACGAAGTAGAGCAAGATCATGAGGGAGTGAGAGATGATAATACAACCTACGGAATCTCCCAAGGCTACGTTCTAAGCCCGTTCCAGTGGATCATGATGTATGATAAAGTTCTGGCGCTACGCCCCCGCGGAAATCGTTAGCTGATAACATCGAGATCGTGATAGTAGGAAAACGACTCGACGAAATCGAGATAACGAAAGAAGCGACATGCTTGAGGCAGATCCTCGATGTCTCCCTCCGCGATCGCCTTCGAAACGAGACAGTCAGACAAAGATGCGATCAGCAGACACTGATCGAAAAGAAATGCAAAAACGTCGACTACGGTGATTTGGACATGTTTGCCGAATGGATGAAACAAAAAACTCTTGGTTCAGAAGCATAGTCCCTCGTTTATGAATGGCCAAAGAAGGTCCCAGGCTAAGTTGACGCAAGCTACGGGACATCCCTCACGGACCGCCAGCTAGCGGATCAAAGGAGAAGAAGAAGAATTGGTCCTAAAAATTAGTGGAGTGTTTTGACCTAGATTCCAAGGACTGGGCCCTGACCTAGATTTTACAAAACCGGGTTTTCCCATGTTAAACCGTCCCAATACCTACTTATACACAACTAAATATTATTGATGGTTTTTTTCATTTGTTTCTCTTTTATTATGAAACTAAGGTAACATCCATCTATGGGAATCAAAAACACTGTACAGTTGCTTAATTCAAAGTTGTAAAACTGCACAATAGATCCAAGACATACATATACGTATGTATAGTTCGATTACTGCAGGACACCATCAGAAATAATTTTCTTTATATCGATCGGATTTAGTAACCTGGCTGTACGTACATAATGGCTATAAATACACCTTAATCAATCTAAAAATAAAGGCAAAATTACGGTTAAAGGAAATTCGAATATTTCAACAAAGAAAAAATAATATCATGGCATTTTAATTGAATGTTTGATTTACCCCCAAAAAATGCTCCCGCCAATATAAAACATTAACAAAAAAAAGGATATCCGATCCCAGGATCTGTGAATACAGAACTTCCCATTTGCGTACAATTAATGGCCTTGAAACGAATCCTGTATGTGTATTTTTTTCCGTCAATTGCTTTTTAATATCTCAAACCTTTTTTTTTTTGTATGTTTGTTTTTCTTTGCGTTCAAGTACACTCGCTGCTGAACTTTCAGCATATACATACATATATGTAGTAGGAGTATGCCCAGGTCTGGGATTTAAGAAAATGAAAAGATGGGAGAAATATGAAATTTTTCTTCGTTATGACAGTCAAAAAATATTACCAAACTTAAAATCTCCTCCTGCTTTATATATTATAAATAAGCTCCCCCTGGAATGAGAATAGGAAATAAACTTAAGGACGAATTAAGAAGATTTTAAAATTACCCCCAGAAAAAATTGCCCCCTATTTGTTGAAGGGCTCTGGGTTGAGGTTGATACTCGAAGGGATCTGAAGGAAGTGAATGCAATTACATAATTTCCTTTTTCTGGATTACCTCGAAATTCACAGTAAATCCCTTTAATCTTAAGTAATGGAGAAAGTAAATATTCCGTGCGGGATTTGTATTAGCTAAGCGCCGATTACAAAAATAATAACTTCAATTATCAAAATGTCAACAGATGTCTTTGGATACAACCTGGACTAATGTAAAAAAAAATAAAGCAGTAGGTGAGCCTTGAGTAGACAACGAGAAAAAAAAGGAAACGAAAATCAATAGGAAAAATATCGTCGACCGGAGAGGACGAATTTGTTTATAGTAAAATAATCATTGTAAAAAAGAATTTAACGTTGCTTGACGGTAAAACCAATTATCAAACTCCGAGCTATGACTTGTCTGAACGGCAAGGTGGACAGCACATGCCCTTTCATTTTCATGAAGCTTAGTGTAAATGCCCAGCGGGGAAGAAAAGTGCTTCCAAACTCAGCGCCGGCCCTAGCCCTTGTTGAGGGTGGAGCAAGATTGTCTTTCGGCGCCCTTTGTTCGTCGCTTTCACTTCACATAAATTGTATTTCCAATTGTCCTAGATAAAACATTTTTCGAGTACTGCCGGCCTGTCATTTCCTTACATGATTATATCTCCCCTTTTGCAAGCCTTTATGGGCTGGAGGCCCCATAAGGATTTGGATGTTGGTTTTAGGTTCACAGTTCCGCCTGTAGCGGCAATAAGGTACGTCTACACTGGTGCGCTTTTTCTTTCAACAAGGGCATGCGTCAAAGCGCACGTGGAGGCAGAGTGGAGGCATGCTCACAATGCATGCATCTTGGATGTTGAAAGAAGGCAATCCCACCAGCGCAAGCCATGACGCACGCATATCCAACTACTTGGATTTTTCGTTCAACTCTCCTTGTAAGTTAAGTTTTGTTTGTTCGTTAGTGAATTTTTATTTGTTTTCAAGTGAATGAAATTTAAATAATCTCCAAAGTGTTGAAAATACCCAAATTAATTTGACCAATTAATGACAATAAATAGTTTAAATAGTTTCTTTATTATATTAAAACAAAGTTATTAATAATGTCTACTCAGTCTACTGAAGAAACTACTAGAAGACGTTTTCTCTTAACCTTTTGCCTTTTTTTAATTACAACAAACGCTGCACTAATTCCGAGTAATAACTCTGTATTCATTTTTTTAACAACAATGAAAAAAATAACAACTCACTAGATTACCGATCAACTCATTGGGGCAATGTGGACACTTGTTGCATGCGTCAAACCTCCGTTCAATCGCGCATGCTATGTTGAAAAATGAAAGCGCAAATTGAAGCGCATGTTGAATTGAAAGAGGAAGACGAAAGCGCACCAGTGTAGACGTACCTATAGAGGAAGTATGTTTTTTCCGAGTTGCTTCCCCAACGTTTCGCCAACAGCGCCATCTTCTTTGGAGGCTATTTGGTTGTTTGTATTGCATGGTTGGGCATTAAGGCTTGCCCCAGCTAGTAAGGTTGAGAGGTCTCTCATGTCATCAGCCGTTAAAAAAGAGGCTTCTCATGCCATCAGCCCAAAATTGCAGTGTTCACCATCCTGACAACGTCATCTCTGTGAATTTTATGTGGTGTACTTTGTGGAGTATTCTCCACTCCTACACCCTTAGGGTCTTCTTTTGAACCCCTATCCTTTCAACATAATGTCAGTGGAGTCTTCTGTTGCTGCCGGAAAGCAACCGCGACAGCTTGTTCCCGTCTACTTTTGCTGTAGTAGACCCTTGCTTGCTCCTTCCAAGGCTTAAGGCGGCCCATCATAGAGGGCGCACCCACCCCTACTGACCTGGGCTGTTCTGAGTCCTGAACCAATTCGGCTACCGCCTCCAGAAGACTTCCTTGCACGGTAACTAGTTGTTTCGTGGTTAGAAGAGTCTCCGGATTGTTAGTCGCAAGCACGCCAATTCTGACACTTTCCGCTATTTGACAAAAGGTCGGCTTTGGAGTCGTTCTAGAATTCATTATGCTCCCGCCAAACTTGGAGGATGTGGCCTAAGGCCATGTACGATCGGTCTTGGCGTCAGTGCTCCCTGCCTGTGCCGTGTTCGAGTCCAGCTTTTCAAAAGGATTTTCAAACAGTATGGCGAAAGCCTTCGCCCTTTTCGCCGGGTTATTATGCCCTAGAGAACATCCAGATGATCTAACCCTCTTCTTAATCGGTATCCCTTTCTTCCTCGGGGGCCACACAGACTCTACCAGCCTCTACACGGGAGTAGCCAACTTCCAGATATCGCATAAAACGTTTTCGGGTTGCGCCACCCCATCTTCTGAAAGCGGTCGTTTTTTCGAGTGGCCTCTCCCATTAGGGTGCGCCTACTTCCGCAGGAGATCTAAGGAGATCTCCCTATGAAGGAGTGATCTCAACGTACTTCATCCCTCGGTTTACGGGCTCAAACTGCCCTCCCTGAAGAAGAATCCCGAAAACTCTCCTTCACTGGAACCACATCCGACACCTTGAAGCATGCATCCAAAAATATCTAACTGGCCTTGTAGGTCGTCCTTTTGGAAGTTGTGTGAGCCCCAGAAATGTTTGGAGCGTTAAGAAGTGATCCATCTCCAAAAGTTTTTTTAAGGTAATTTTATATTGATACCACGAGCTCGGCGAAAAAGGGCGGTCGCCCATGGCAGAGCTCCGTATCACCAATGGAAGGCTAATTCAAACTGAAGTTCCCCTGGTATCCGCAGTCCATCATTAGTAGCACATTCACGCAGTACCATTCATAACTTCAGCACGATTGTTTACACATTAGGATTGCGGTTTTTGTCGAGTTTAGAGCCGCCATATTCAGTCTGCTCCATGGATCTCGAGCAGGATGTGGCCTAAGGCCATGTACGATCGGTCTTCGGCGTCAGTGCTCCCTGACTGTGCCGTGTTCGAGTCATATACATGGACTTGGCAAGGTACAAACAACGCCCTCAAAAAGTGCCATCAAAACTATATTCTTTGCTCGAAATTGTTTTTCGCATTCATTTTGGCGCCCCTTACCACCTGGCGCCTAGAGCGACCGCTCCACTCGCTCTACCCTAGGGGCGGCGCTGCCCAAACCGCTCGAGCTATAGGGCCGAAATTTTGACAGTGCATCCCTATAATGACGTGGACATCCACTTTTTTGAAACTCATCATCAAATGGGGTTGAATAGGTTGCATCGAACTTTGTATAACTACTATACACCATCAATAATGAAACACGGCTTCATGGATTTTTCCGAATTCAACCCCTAAGGGGGAAGCAGGGTGGAAACAGTTGTATGAGAATTTTTTTTTTTGAGCTGAGGTGATATACGCGGCAATTTGTTTACCATGTTTATTAAAAAAATGCACTATATTAAACCTTTTTTAGGGATAATAACAGCTGATTTTTTTTTTTTTTTTTGAAGGAAGACAGTGCACATAATAAACTGTTTTTATTTAAAGGCGTTGCAAGGCACGCAGGTTTTATGCTAGTATAATATATTCTACTGTTCGCTAACGCTTTTTACTTCAAGGTATTAACGAAATATATATATATAGGAACCAACTAGGAAGCTATATAACAAAGATATCGATATTGACGACGGCAGCCAACGCTCTTTACCTATATTCTCACGCTTTTTTACATTTAAGTAACTAGCTGCAGCAATAAAAACTTTACATTCAAAATTATTTGTTACTTTTTGGATCATTTTAGAATAAAAGCGTATTTTTAGTTTTTTTTTTAACTATTCTGTTTTATTTGATTACCCTTTGCCGTGTAGAGTTTTCACTTTATCAGACTATGGGCGGTGTGAATAAAAACTTAGTGTTCACTTACGGTGAACACTTCTGAACAATTCACTCATGGGAAATTTTGGGATTCAAGTGTTGAAGTGTCAAAGTTGTACGTCAAGTAAGAATCAAAGCAGGCAAACTTTTTATTTTTATCAAAAAGCAAAGTAGTACAGGTAAAATACTAAAAATAGCGAAAATGATTGGGTGCATGCTGCAAAGGTTACAGAGATCTTCCTTTTAGGGTGCCTAATAAGGAGTTATAAGGGGTTTAGGCTCAAGGGAAGGGCTTTAGGCTCAAAATATCAGTTGGTAATTATATCGAAAAATAATGTTCACAAAGTTTTGAAGATCATCTACAGAAAAAGTTATTATACATTAACCCGAACGAAATGCCATTCATAAGATATGACCATATCACCGTTTTAAAGATTTGAAATACTCATACGCCCTCATTCGCAACTTGACATAGATGTTCACATGTACATAAAAGATGAGCCTAAGTATGTTGCTTTACCATAATTAGTCTATGAGTTATTCAACTTTAAGTAAATTTAAAATAAATACAATTCTTCGTAAGCACCCTGTATCTTAGTGGATAATGTGGATAGCCCACTCTAGAACAATTTTGTCCTCCAAATATATCCAGGAATCCCCCGTGAAAATATTAGCTACGTATTCCAACAAAGGGCGGTGATTTGGTGATTCCGATGATAGCTGTATAGATTGAAGTTTGTAAAAGTGGTGGGTGCTATACCAAAGCTTGGAAAAATTGAAACCTTCTTAAGATATGTAGGTTTTCCGAGCTTTCAAGTCGGTGAAGATCTTTGCATCCATAAAACAGCAGCGGCAAAATAATTTGGGAGGTGTGTAATACTACATGCACAAGAGCAGATAAATGGCTCAAGTTTCCGATTTCACGTGAAGAAATGAAGAAGGCAAAGAAGAAATGGTTGGCAAAAAATAAATTTCCTAGTGAAATTGATGCTCTGGATTGAATGCATGACTTTTATGCGTAAAACATGGATAAACATACTTTTAATAAAATGAGGAAACTGTCCTTTAAGTTGAAGTTTCCTTTTTAACTTTCTCCATCGATTATCTCTTTCAAATTTCATTTCATCAAAATACATCCAGGAATGACCCATAAATATATTAGCTACGTAGTCCCACAAAGGATTCATCCAACGTCTGATGACCTGTACAAGTCCCGAATTAAAAGGAAGCTCTCTGCCAAGTTTCAGCCTGTACCCAATCATTTCCGCTATTTCGCTATTTCTTTTTTCGGCCTATTTTCCTTACTTAAAAAGGGAATTAACACGTTTTTGAATATTAATCCTCGGAAAAGAAAAAGTCACGGTCAGCGGTGATTCCGGTGATAACTTGAAGTCGTTGTTTATAACAATAAGGAAGAAACTCGTGGTGGCACTATACCAAAGCTTGAAAAAATTAAAACTTTCTTAAGACATGTAGGTGATCCAGGCTTTCAAGTCGGTGAATATCTTGGCATCCATAGAATAATATTGGCAAAATAATTTGGGAGGTCTGTAGTACTAGAGAGAAATGGATCAACTCTCCGACTTCACGTGAAGAAATAAAGGAATGGTTGGCAAAAAATAAATTGCCTAGTGCAATTGGTGCTCTGGATTATACACATGGCATTTATCCACAAAGCATAGTTTTAATAAATTGACAAAATTGTTGAAGTTGAACTTTCCTTTTTACTTTTTTACTCCATCGATTATCTCTTCATCTATTTCATCCAAAAAATCAATTACATCATACATTTTTCGTTTCAAAGCTCCTCGCCACTACCCTTAATTTTTACGAGCGTTCACTCGCAAACAAATGTAAAAACATAATTTTATTCACACCAAAAAGAAGTGTTCACTTGATATGGGGAAATGACAGAGTGAAGTACTTAACGAAACCTAACGAAGGTTATTTTTATTCACGCCAAACTAAGTGTTCCCTGCAAAAATGGGAGTGAACACTTGCACTCAGTTTTTATTCACACCACCCAATAACAGCGACGAGTAGTTAAGTGAACAATTAACTGCAAAACGTTTAATTGGTACACGGAAAACAGAAAAAATCGTGCTATCCACCAGGGGCGATGGTCCAATTGCACCCGGCGCAATTGGAAGGGGAACTTAAAAAAATTGAAAAAGTGATGACGCCTTGATACCATAGTTCTTGATTTGCAGTTCGTACTAGTCGTACTATAATAGATCAATAATTTGGCGAGAGGCACCTGGATCGCCTCTGTTCTGAAGTTGTTGAAATCGCCGAAGTTGTTGAAAGCTCCTTCCACTGCCAAGGTGAACCATTTTTATTCTATGCAAGATTATAAAGAGGAAACTACATGCAGTTCAGTGACCACCGATTATACCGTGAAATATGAAGGCTTGGAGAACGACATGGGACCTTTATTATGGTATATAGATTTTCGGAGTCCAGGATTCCGCTTGAAACAGCTAGGGAAGTACACTGAAAAACATCCTGGAGCATATGTTGAGGTTGCTAGATGTGTGGCAACATTAGCAGGAGAGTTTTGTGAAGCTAAAGTGCGAGGAAACCAAGCACAAAAGCAAGATTGCCAAGCAAATCTTGATTGGGCACAGGTGTAAATGGTGCACTTGCACCGGGTGCAATTTCAGAAATTAAGTTTTTAAGAAAAATATTTAAAATTTCTATAAAAAGGAATTGAAAAAGTGTTCCCATGCCTTCATTTTCGTGTATATAACTTCACAGAGTGTTTGTTTTTCATTGCCCTTCACTACTATAAAAAAATGAACATCTGATGGGGGCGCAATATGGCATACTTCACCGGGCGCCAAAAAATCAAGCGCCGGCCCTGCTATCCACCTATCGATATGACAGTACTATCGATTTGTATTAACTAAGTACCGATTACAAAAATAATCACTTCAATTATCAAATTGTCAACAGGTGCATTTTTAGCCTGTTGGACCAACGTTTAATTTCATTTTTTTTTTGTTATAAATCGATAAAGCGTCATGAGATTCCCTGCTCATGGCTAACGACGCGAGTTATGAAGTTAATACCTAATGGATTTTACCATCAGTCTTTCCTGTGTGGCAAGGCATATTTTTGTGTCAATAAATCACCCCCTCCATAAAGGCACATTAATCATGAATTTAGAATCAATAAAGATTTCGAAATATATCCACACCTTAATAATTTATAGCGGCAAGCATAAACCCGATGAGAGACGAAACGTCGAAGGGGTAATCTCTTCATATAATACACGAACCCGCACCTCCGACGAGTTTCTCATCTAAAAAAAAAAAAAAAAATAAAGGGAAGGACTACCCTCGGAGCATATAAAAAGTGCCGAATCCCTTAGATTTGATTCGTTGCCAAGATTTTATTATTTTATTAATATTCCCAACATTTGTATGCATAACAATAAACTTCTCGCATTTTAAATGGCGCCTGCTGAGGTTAGGCCTATTTGAATATTCTGAGGAAGTGCTGCAAATGAATTTCCGGGAGTACCTTTGTTAACATGCGTGCAAAGTAAAGTGAGCCTCCGAGAGAGAGCATATAGCCAGCCAGCGACTTCTGAACAGGGTGGGGGGGCTAAAATATATTCGTCGAATCCCTATCCAAACCCAAATACGTGCAAAACTCAAAACAATAAGCTTTGTGTCTTGAAAAGCTAAAAAAAAAAACACACAAAAAATAATAATTCCGTCAGGTAGGAGAGACACGGAAAAGGGCTTCCGTGTGGTCCCCAGTCCGTGTGAAAAGTTGTGCGGAGCACAGGCCTAACAAGGGAACGGCTATAAGTTACGCGCTTAGTCGCAAGGATATTTATCATATCCCAAGAAATATATTTCGCGTGTTAATGGTAGCAGTGGGACCAATTAAATTTTAATGGAGTTATTTATAATTTTTATGTTTAAGGGCCTGAGCGACTCCTCAGAGTTATTATAGCTCATAATTTTGCCACGTTGCCTATGCAACACGGCTAGAGCACCACTTCTAGGGACTATTTTCGAAAAAGATCGTTCTACACCGGTGCGCCCTGGATACCTAGCCCCTGCACACTGCTACCTGCGACGACGAGTACAAGACGAGAGGTGAGAACACAATAATCATGACAGAAGGTGTGATATCATCCTCAAAGAGAGATGGGACAATTGCCTTTTCCCTTTGGTCATAATTTAAGCACGTTTTTGTAGGATCCTCTCAGCTTTGTAGGAATAAAAGCTTTTTTCGTGTGTTGTTGTTTTTTCTAAAAACCAGTCACGTTGTTGATGAAGGTGCACCTTGAGTAAGTGATATTATTTTTTGCGCCATAATATATTATAAGTGTTAAAAATGTAAATCTAGCAGAGGCGTATTGAAAAGAAGACACCACCTAGGTCCCCAAACAGGAGATATTTATCCTCTCAACAGTATTTAAAAAATAAAATTCCATTTTCACAGGAATTACAATCTAGCCATGCTAAGTACATAGTATAAGGTAGAACAAAGCTCAAATGGCACGTTTTATTTTATTAAAATCGTCTAGGTTGAGAGGTGTGAATAAATGTGTCATTAAGCTGTCGAAATAACTCATTAAAGGAAATTAACTATTGGACGGAATCGTTAGGCTGTCAAAACCAGGACCAATTATTTATTGCCTGTGACTGTTTTTTGCTTGTCAATGTCAATGCCGACATTATACCCACAAAGGAAATTACTTAAGGATATACTAGGAAACGAGAATAAGGATTATGTTTCTTGGTTCAATAACGTATAGATGCTTCAAGAGGCATTTTCAATGGAACTTAGCCTCAAGATGCACGAGCCAATGCATTGATCAATTCGAACTGTCAATTGTCTGATTTTTAACTTCCCAGTAGGAAGTTATTGTAATCGGTCCGAAAATCGAAATCGAAATTTTCTACGTATTTTCATGTTTCATGGTCCCAATAGAATTTTAAGCAAAAAATTGAGAAGAAGTATGTGTGTGTGCGTACGTATATGGTCATTTTTTCCTGCACGATATATATCTTGCGATAGATATCTTGCGAACCATAAAAGATATCAACTTCGTTGAGGTGTCGTTCGTAGCGTATTAACGGAAATATGATCTGAAAAGATTTTCATAAAATTCGGTCGAGACGTTTTTTTGTTTAAACGACTTATGTGATTTATGATTTATGTACCTACCCAATATCGCGTGAACCAACAATGATACCGACTTCGTTTGGATGCCGATCGTAGCGTATTACCGAAGTAATACTTTGAAAAGATATTCTTAAAATTTGGTCGAGCGGTTTTTTTTTTTTTGTTTGAACGACAAACGTGATTTTTGTACCTGCACGATATCCGGGCTCCAAGATTGATATCGACTTCGTTTAGGTGCCGATCGAAGCTTATTAACGAAAATATGATCTGCAAAATTTTCATAAAATTCGGTCGAGCCGTTTTCCTGTTTAAACGACTCTCGTGACTTTTGAACCTGCACGATTTCGCATAAACCAAAAATTATACTGACTTTTTTGAGTTACTAACGAAAACATGCTCTAAAGAAAATTTCATAACATTCGATAAAGCCTTTTTTGTTTAAATGAAAAGACTTTGGCTAAAGGTCACAAGGACCTTAAATTGAATAGTTTTGCTAATAAACTCGTAGAGTGGTCTGGTTTCAGCAGAGGGAAAGCTTTCCGTCGTCATCTGTCAAAATCCTAGCACTCTTTAAAAATAGTGCAAAAATTACGTTACACTTTACAAACTCAACGAATTTTTCAAACCAGAGGTCTGCAATTTTTGCGCTGGGAATTGTTTTCCGCGTCCCCGAGGTTATGGAAATTTAAGTTCATCTCGGATTTACTGAACAATGTGGACTTTCCGGTCAAGTCCAACAAGTCTTTTACATTGATTAGTTTCGCTAATATCTCTTGAATAAGCGAACGTCAAGATATCCGTGTGAGTGCAAATTTTAGTTTTTGGGGTGTGAATCCGAAGTTGGCGTCTTCGTACCACAGCTGGCGCATGTTGTCACTGGATCTCGGACACAACCAGGCCAAAAATAGAACGCAGAAGGGCCCTAAAAATAACGTAAACTCTACAAGCGACCCGGAAAGACGTCACCAACTAGAACGGGAATACTCCCAATTACATCGGGAGGTAAAGAGAAGCGTCCGGCGTGATAAAAGGCAGCAGATAAACGAGCTCGCAGAACAAGCGGAAAACGCGGCAAACACAGCCAACAGTAAGGTGCTGTACCAAATCGCTAAACAGCTCTCGGGAAAGCACTCTACTAAAAAGCATGCCGTTAAGAGTGCGGATGGAAGGCTGCTGTGCAGCGACGAGGAGCAGCTCCAAAGATGGAGAGATTACTTCTTCGCCGCCCTGAATGGTTCATTTACACAGGAACCTCAGGAAACCAGCAACAATGCACAGCCAATATCACCACCCGGGCCCCATACAAGATGGAAATAGTAACCGCAATTCATGCGATGGCCAATGGTAAAGCAGCAGGAAAAGATGGCATCCCGCCAGAATTGTTGAAAGCCGACTCAAGCCTCATAGCAGATGCGCTTCAGCCAATCCTGGAAATAGAATGGAACACCTGTACCTTTCCGGAGGATTGGACGGAAGGTATCATGGTCAAAATCAAAAAAGGGGGACCGAACAATATGCGACAACTGGATATGCGACAACTCTGTTTATTATCTACTGTGGGCAAAATTTTGTCCCATATATTACTATCTAGGATAAGTGAGGCAGTAGACCGAACGCTTAGGAGGCAGCAGGCCGGATTCAGAAAGGGCCGCTCCTGTATTGATCATATCAACACATTACGAATAATAGTGGAGCAGTCTACTGAATTCCGATCCCCCCTTTAAACTATGAGAAAGCGTTCGACTCGGTTAATAGGAGCTTCATTTGGCAGGTACTACGGCGACGTGGACTGCGTGATAATTCCAAAAGCAGAGTTCTCCATAATGGAAAATTATCCGACAGGTGTGAGGTGAGCTCAGGAGTACGACAAGGATGCATACTTTCGCCTTTATTATTTCTTATAGTAATAAATGACATCCTTATCGGCGCTGTAGATAGTAAAACAGGCGGCATACAATCGGGTTTGCTAGACCGCCTTAAGGATCTCGACTACGCAGATGATATCTGTTTGCTGGCCCACAGACACCAGGACCTCAAAAACATGATTAACAATTTGGCAACAGAAAGTAGTCCAGCAAGCTTAAGGCTAAATCCGACTAAAACTAAAGAAATGCGGATAAATGCAAACACCATTGAACGGACCGCGCTTAATAACCGTGACGTGGAACTGGTAGATAAATTCCGCTACCTCGGTAGAATTATTACCGAAAATGGTGGGGCAGAAGAAGACGTCAGTTCCAGAATAAATAAAGCACGAGGCGCATATGCATGCCTGTTCCGCATAAGGAGATCAACGGAGATCTCCAGTAGCACCAAATTGTGGCTGTTCAGGGCAGTTCTTTTGTACGGTTGCGAAACATGGAAAGTCACCCAATTCATCACAGGGCGCCTACAAGTCTTCATCAACAGATGACTGCGTCGTATCCTAAAATACCACTGGCAAGATAGAATTTCAAACGAAGAGCTATGGCGCCGCACAGTGGGACCAAATCCAAAAAAGCTGGCCAAAAGTCAAAAATTGCCTTAGATGATGTCAAATTTTACACTCGGGGGTTTTCGGGGTCGCTGATCACGAATATGGTGTCAAAATTTCGATTTTCAAAATGGCGGACTCAATATGGTTAACATAACCTCTCCCAATAGTCAAAAACTTTAGTAAATGATACCAAAACTTCTCACTTAAGGGTTTTCGGGGTTGCTGATTACGAATCCGGTGTCGAAATTGCGATTTTCAAACTAAAAGACTCAATTTTAATAACATAACCTCTTAAAAAAATAAAAAAAATTGTTTAATATAATTTTTAATACTTTTGATTTATTTTTTTTTTAAGCAAGTTACTTTATTAGGAAGTAAACATTTTTTTTTTGTTTCTCAAGGAACAATGAGTAATATGTGATTAATAGTTTTCAATTTTATTTTTTGCAATATACGGTTGAAAAAATTCCCTCCGCAATCCTCATTTTTGGATGTGCTGCACGTATGTGACCCCTAAAAACATGGAGGGACAATTTTGGGCAACGAATTTTTTTTGGAGGTGAAGGATTACACTTTTACCAACAACGCCCAGCAAGTTTTGCAGGGGTGCAGAGGGGTGCAATATTACTTTTTGTCCGAAATATATCGCACTCTTACAATCCTAATTCATAAAAATCACATGTAGTAGATGTTTACTGTGTATTATATACTTGCTTAAAGGGTATACTACATTTTTTTTAAACTCTACATACCTTCCAAAGAAAATTCCCCTTTAAACGACCACGATTGCATGGTTACTTAATTTTTTATAGCGTTTTGAAAACGTTAACATTTTTTCACAATATTAACGTTTAAAATTAAGCAAAAAAGGTAAAGTAACACTTAAAATTTATCAGTCCGTAGAAAAAAATCTAACCTTCCGTGACTGATTGCTTACTATTGGAAGTGTTCTCGAACCAACCCCCCCCCCCCCAAAAAACCGCAATATAGTAACTTTATTTTTAGACTTTTGGCCAGCTTTTTTGGATTTGGTCCCACTGTGCGCCGTGCCGGCCAAGAAAGGATAGACGACCAAATCAAGCGAAGGAAATGGAATTGGGTTGGCCACACCTTGCCACGTAAAAACGAAAATCTAGCCAAACAGGCCCTTGACTGGAATCCTGGGAGATCCTGGTCGGAGCTGTGAGCTGTCGCGCAAAACAGAGTCCGCTGGAGGGCAACTGTTTCCGCCCTATGTCCCATGAGGGATTAAAGGAGCGTAAAGAAGAAGAAAATCATATTTAGGTACCAAAGTAACATATTAAATCCTTGAACGCTTCCTAGTCATTTCAATAGCCTATGTAGTTAGAATTGGTCTCTTCGGCACTAGTATATCTTTATTTTAAACATAATGTCACACAATATATAGAATGCATCATGATACGATCCTTCAAGTGTGAAATGTTTTCAGTCCATTCTTTCCGACAGACAACAGACAAAACAGCAAAGTTCTTAAATTCTACTCAAATAGTTCGTATTTTCCTAAATGCACATTTCTAAAAGAACTTCTTTTGACATAGAAAAGTTAAAAGAATTGGAACGATTCAATACGAAATAAACCCTCTAGATGCTCGTCATTTAATTTGACTCCACTTCCAAAAGAAATAAGAATTTTTCCGCATTGTAGCTGATACCTTCTTAAAGACCTTCAAGAAATTCTAGCTAACTCGTTCTTATTTAAAGAAGGAAAAGAACGCTGCTATTCAAAGGCAAGATGGAGTCAGTGTATGACAATAAACTTCATTGAGTTATTTGAAGTCTATTGTGATGCTTATTTTCTCGTTGAGACTCGAGATTTAAGGGGATGTTCCGTCACTTGTGCGATGTACATGTAATAGAGGAGTATGGCGTATGAAAAATTCTTTTCTTTAAATTCTTTTGATATTCATCCTTAAAAATGAAAATTTTAAGGCTCATAAAAAAGCATGAAAGGTTTCTTGCAACATCATAAAAATTATTTGAAAATTGATAAAATCTTTATCTTGCACAGAGTTGTATGTATGCATGGATGTATAGATGATACAGCCGAGCCTTTTTGATATCACGGATGAAGTTTATGACTGATACACGTTATCATCATCTGTTGCTTGGAATTGTTTGCTGTTTTGTTACGTGTACAACGAGAGGATGTAAACGACACCCAGAAATATAAAAACTCATTTCTTAATGGATACTGTAAAAAAAAATATATAACGAAAGACCTACCAGGAATATGATTTTTGAGGGTTGAGGATTGAGGGTGAGAGGCAATAGAAGCACGAGGGTGGGGAGCAGCGTTAAATCACTCAAGTACACATAACGTAATATTTATAACGTCTATATAAGGCGGGATTTTGAAGATTTTGTTGATTGATTACTGAGGTATATTTTATGATAATTAAATAGATAAAAAAAAGCGTCATTGAATTTAATAGAGGAATTGTAGAGTGGCTTTCAGATGTTGTAACAATACGGATTTATGTATGTTTTTAGATGAGCTGCTTATCAAGTCCGTAAAAGGATGTTAAAAATTCAATTTCGACGTCTTTTAAGAGATTATTTACTGTGGATTGTTATGTATCTCGAAAATATATTTGATTTTCAGGAAATGTCATCTTTTTCTTATTTGACATTATAAACTAAGGTTGAAACTCACATTTGAATTTTGGATTGTAGTAGAATCCGCATGGCGTAGCTAGGGGAAAGTGTGGGCACCGCGCCCCCCACCAGCAAAATACATTGACCACCCTAGAACAATCCACACTATGTTAAGAAAAAATATTCAATACTATTCCTCGTTCAATTATTTTATCATCCCCGAAAACCACCTTTGACCAAATATTATCGAAATCTTCATAGTCGGTTCCGAGAATGTTTATATTAATTAAGGCCCTCATTCACATACAGGCCTCCAGCAGGCCGTGGCCCTCCAGACCAGGTCGGGTAGTACGAGCCGATGAAGGCCATACATTGCTCAGCTTAACTGAAGGTGAACTTATCGCGACTACATCGTCTCAAACCTTCGAACATATTTTAGTACGAGTAAAGTTCGGAAATAAATACAATACAATGCTTGACAAAAACACTCGGTCCCTTCGTAATAGGAGAAATAAATTGTACCGCGTAGTGAAAAATAACAACAATGTTAGTGCTGAGCAGAAATCTGAATACGCCAGGTTAGCCTCAGAATTTAATCATAGGTCACGGGAGGCCTATACTACCTATGCAAAGACTGTCGGTAAAAATATCATACGTAATCCTAAAAAATTCTTTGATTTCGTTAACCTAAAGCGAAAAACATCAGGCTACCCGACAACAATGACAAACGGTATCACGCACTCCTCTCTCCCCCAAGAAATTTCAAACATGTTTGCGGACAGGTTCAGTGAAATCTTCTGCCCCATTTCTTCGACTGCACACACTGTCCCAAGAGAGCATTCCAAAACTGCGGTCCTTATAGACAATATATCTTTATCGCCCGAAGATATAATGACAGGTCTTATAGATCTGGAGGTCAATAAAGGTCACGGTCCGGACTGTCTACCTGCAAGTTTTTTGCAGAGCCACGCCCAACTCATTCTACTCCCTCTTCACCTCATTTTTAACAAGTCCCTTTCTGCCGGTAAGTTTCCTTCGGTATGGAAGAAATCCTTCCTCACACCAATCTTTAAGTCAGGTGATAAACATGCGGTGGACAACTATAGGGGCATTCCTATCCTATCTGTTATCCCTAAACTATTTGAAAAACTTATCTATGACAAGATTGCCCCTCTAATTGTTCCGAACCTAAACGATCAGCAACATGGTTTCAGAAAAGGTCGTTCCACCACATCCAATCTTATGATAATGATATCCGAACTACTGTGCGGTATGGAACAAGGCCACCAGTTTGACGCTATCTACACTGACTTCAGCAAGGCATTCGATCGAGTAGACCACCACATTCTATATATGAAATTATTAAGATTTGGGATATCCGGCCCCCTTCTGGATTGGATAACATCCTATCTTAACGGGAGAACTCAGGTGGTAAGATTTCAGGGCTTCCTCTCAAAAGAAATCAATGTAACCTCAGGTGTACCGCAAGGCAGCCACCTAGGGCCACTTCTATTTAACATATTCATTTCCGATCTATCTGAAATATTAAATGGCATTCCGCACCTCTTTTACGCCGATGATTTAAAAATTTATAGTGCTATAAGGTCTCAAACTGATGTATCCTTTTTACAGTCGAAACTTAATGCACTACATGACTGGTGCACCACTAACAATCTTCTTCTTAACACCAGTAAGTGCCACGTAATTACCTTCTCCAGGAAAAGAAACAAACAGCTGCAAAATTATTATCTCAATGACAATGTCTTGGATCGTGTCGATCACATTGTTGATTTAGGCATTGTCCTCGACAGCAAGTTAAACTTTAACTTACACTATGATAATATTATTGCTAGATCCAACAAGCTGTTGGGCTTTATCAAGAGAAGAGCTAAAGAATTCGACAATGTTTGGGTTACTAAAGCCTTGTTTTGCTCATTGGTCCGTCCTATTCTTGAGTATGCGTGCCAGATCTGGGATCCTATATTTCAAATTAGTATTAATCGAATAGAATCTGTCCAAAAGAAGTTCCTTCTTTTCGCGCTTAGGAACCTCTATAATCCTTCGGATTTTCACAACCTTCCTCACTATAAGGACAGGCTCAAAATCCTTGATCTCTTGCCTCTATCCCTTAGACGGAAATTGCTTATATCTTGTTTTACCCTGGATGTCCTGAACAACAACCTCAAGGTGCAGTTCCTGTCGGACACAATCAAATTTAACGATACTCGACAAACAAGACATTCCAAACTGCTTAAAGAGTACCCGCATCGCACTGAATATGCTAGAAACGAGCCCGTTAACAGGTGCTGCATTACCTTCAATTCCTACGCGTCCTGTTTCTCTCCCTCAATTAACAAAAGTTCCTATAAAAGAAAACTAATTTCCCTATTGTCCTCTTCTAACTAACATTATAGACCTAGATCTTAGTTTAATATTTAAATATTAAATACTGCAATGTTCCTTATTAATGTTAATATGTATTTTTTTATCTGTAACTGTTTTTGTTAAGTGCCTTGTTTGGCAAATAAATAAATAAAACCTTGAGGTAGCCGCCTGACAGGCCGTGGACTGCATGTGAACTTATGATTCCCTATATAAACACAGGCGAAGACGACAGTTAAGCGTAGCAGGCTATTAATTCAAGGGCAAAAACTAGTTGGGTTACTGGTTTGACCCTTTCAGTCCACACGATTAAGTTCACAGTATGTAATTTAACTAGGTGTGGTTACGTAATTTGTAAAGTGTGGAACTTAATTTAACTGAATACGGGTGAACATACAGGACTTCGCACATCGATTCCACGGATGCACGCATTCTACGATCGTAGAACAAATAAAAGACAGATGTGATCAATCCATTCGGGTTGTATGGAATTAAATGTTATTATTATTTTCATTCCTACGGTGGCTCAAAGGATTGATTGTGGAGCAAACGAAGTCGAGGGCCTCTTTAGGTCAGGAACACCCAAAGACTACAGCCCAATCAGCCTATCATCTAAATAGGCTAATTGAAATTATATCCGAGGCAGACCATATCAACCTCGGAACTCTCTGGGGCGCAGCACGTCTATACAAAGGGCAGACCCACGGATACTGCCCATCACTCATTGGTTTCAACCATAGAAAAGTCACTCCAAGTCAAATAATACACATTAGTAGTATTATGATCATAAAAGGAAAATTTCCACAAGTCCTCTGTGATCTCATGGAGGCGAAGTTACTAACTCTGTTAAACTGGGCTGCCACCCGCGCACTCAGAGTTAGCCCTGGAAAAACAGAATTAGTCCTCTTCACGAAGAGGTACATATAAGGACAGCGTTTGTCCGTCCAATACTCCTATATGGGGTCTTAGTATGGTGGCCAACCTTGAATAAGTCCACTGTGCTAAACAAACTACAGATGCCCTAAACGTTATGTCATACCTCTCTCCGTAGAACCTTGTGGCAAGGGAAAATGCGACTATCACATTTGGACCGGAATTAGAGGAGGGCGGGCACTTTAAGGTTCTAGACTCTGTCAATATTCTCACAGAAACCGATTTTCGCACATCCGATGTCATCTTTACGAAGCACTACGAGGTCCACATCCCGTCCGGTCGTGAATGGAGTAATAGACCACATAGTATTCAAGATGCCATAAACTTCTTCACTGATGGCTCTAAGCTCGACGGTCGAGTGGGAGGAGGAGTCTTCTCGCCGAAACTTGAGGTTGATGTCTCCTTACGACTACCCGATCACTGCAATGTCTACCAAGCGCATGTTTTAGCCATAGGTACATGAGGCTGTTTTGCAAATCAACTAGCAAGGCGACAGGAGCCGAACTGTCTACATCTTCTCAGATCGTCAGACGGCTCTGAAGGCCCTGCGATCTTGCACTAATAACTCCAAAACTATCTCTGAATGCCGCAGATCACTTAACGAGATGCCTCAGCAGTTCAGGACCCCCCTCATATGGGTGCCTGGTCACCGAAATATAAAGGGAAACTGTAAAGCTGACGAACTGGCTAGGAAAGGCACGACCGCCACTCTCCTTCCTGGAAAGGAAAGGTTTGGTATGCCTTGGGCTACCTTTAAACTCCGATGCAAACACCACACAATGCAACTAGCAGAAAATCATTGGAGAGATGCACCTTGGCCAAAATGACTTGGCCCTCCTACGATCCCAGGCGGACCATCTCACTGCTGAGCCTCGGTAGATGAGACCTCTCAGTTACAGTGGGAGTGCTGACCGGACACTGTCTGATAGGGACACATGCGGCCCGCTTAGGTCTCGAAAGCTACGACTTCTGCAGAAGCAGGAGGAAAGTGTAAAACACCTTCTCTGTCACTGCCCAGCCCTAAGCAAAAGGAGACTTACCACTTTTGGCGAACCCTTCCAGAAATCCCCAAGTTTGGGATCCCGCAACTAAGAAGATTCATTACGTCCTCGAGGTGGTTTAGCGAAGAAACGACACTTTAACACTTGGCCTAAGTGTTCGGGCTGTGCAACAGCAGCTCAGCCATATCTAACCTAACCTAATATGGACGACTTTCTGAGGACAAAAAAGTCACGCTATCACATCAATTGGCGACTTCCCGACGACAGTTTTGTCGCAGCGCAGTCGTCCGCGTGAGTATGAACAAAGCCGAATTTAAGGTTTCGTTACTTATGTTAGGTATTCTGTAAAGGAAGCTGAAGAATATGTCTTTCGAATGCCAGATGCGGTTAAAATCAGAAGAGCTATTTTTATAAACATTCGTGTTATTCCAGTGTAAGCTTTTTATTTACATTTTCGAGAAAAAGGATTAAATCACAATTTTTCATTATATAAAAATCATCAGTGGCGTAGCGTGGATTTCTGCCACCCGGGGCGAACCATAAATTTGCTGCCCCCTACTTTCGAATTGAATTGGTACCACTTGTTCTATTAGTAAGATAGCTAGATTAGATCTGTAGAGCAAGATTAATATCAACGTGGACATTGTAGATTTTCAATAATTTTTAATCAATGAATCGAAAACCCAACTTGAATTTCAAGTAATTTTCAATACAAGAATTCAAGGCATCATGTAAACGCAATGAATGTTCGGTATAGGGCGCGCCAAAATAAATGGGAATTTTACGCGCAGGCGAGGAAATGACAACTCCACATACATTAACATTCCGTGTATGGAAAAAAATTCAAGCGCACATGCATTTTAATTTCCCTTTTGAAACTATCGTTTACCGGGAACAACACTCCACCATAGCATCTGACCAGGCCAAGAGTCGCAGTGAGACGGATTAAATTGTGATTGAAAATATAAATGAGCGGGTGATTTGAGCTTAAGCTAAACTCTTCTCTGTCCAATATCTGGAGGTTTCATTTCCCATCATCGTAGCCCAATACTATTACAGGGGATTTTACCGACAAATGCAGCAGCTGTTGGAGCCCTTCTCAAACTTCAGCATTTCGATGGCTTAATCTAGAAAGGCCCTAACACGCATTTTGCGAATTTCACAGGAAAGCCGAAAAACGTTTAAAATTGCCATTGATACATGATGTTAGGGCGTTTAAAAACCCATCAATAATTTTGTAAGTTTTTATTGCAGATCTCCCAAATTTCTGGAAAATGTTTAGCTACGTACAGGTTATAATTTACCATCAAAATTTCAATTTTGAAAAATTTGATGTTAGGGCCTTTCTAGATTAAGCCATCGATTTACAGCCCGCGTCATAAAAGAAGGGAATCTTGAAATCGCTGTTTCCATGCACATAGAGAGTCTCATACAAGAGAGCAACGTCACTCTGTTTGTCCATTCAGAAGTACACCAATGAGAAATTTAACATACGAGATTAATTTTTTTGGCGAAACTTGCTTTATTTCTTGAGATAATTGCGAACGAACTTACAACAAAACTACAATTCAACTGAAAATAAACAACTGAATCATTTTTTCATCACAATCTAACCGACTGATTTATTCACATTTTGGCAATTCGCTGTCAGCTGCCAATGGACACCTATCGTGTTTCATATGCGCGCTCATTTCCCTTCTTTTATGGCACGGACTCTAATCATAAGGAATATAAGTAAAGTAGACGTAACTTCCACTGAAGTAGATGTAACATCCACTTACCTCCATATTGGTCATACAGGGCCGGCGTTTGGCTTTTTTGCACCCGGTGCAGCATGCCATATACATATTGCGCCCTCTTCATTTTTGTTCATTTTCTGATGGCAGTAAATGAAAGAAGACACAAACACTCATTGAAAATGAAAGCACGGAGTTTTTCTTTCACTTTTTTTTTGAAATTGCGCCCTGTTCAATTGCGCCCAGGGCAAATGCACCAGTTGCACCTATGAAAGTGCGCCACTGCCTTTGTTCAATCAGGATTTGCTTCGTGATCTTGCTTTTTTGCTGAGTTTACTTACGCTTTAAGTTGACAAAACTCTCCCGCTAATGCTGATTAATGCTCTCCGATGATTTTCATTGTAAGCTGCACTTCTTTAACTATTTCCAGCACTAATAATACTATATACTCGAATCTCCATAACGGAGGTCTCTATGTCGTTCTCCAATCCTTTATATTTCGAAGGATAATAGGTGGTCACTGCACTGCATATATTGGTTTCTACGGTAGAGTCTTGAATAACAAAGCAGTCCACTTAACAGCCTTACTGGACGTAGAAGCCGCTTTCAAAACCTTCAGAACAGAGGCGATCCAGGTGTTTCTCGCCGAAGTAGTGATCTATAATAGTTCGACTAATTTGAATTACAAATCATGACCTATGGCACCGTGCCAACCAAGAAAGGATAGACGACAAAATCAGGCGAACTAAATGAAATTGCATTGGGCACACCTTGCAGAAGACAATAGTAAAACGCACAGAAGGTGCATTTCGTGTAATATATGACAATGGGATGACTTTTTCAATTTTTTCAATTTTTTTTTAAATCTTAATTTCTGAAATTGCGCCCGGTGCAAGTGCACCATTTTCACCTATGAAAGCGCCGCCCTTGCTCTCATACATCTATATGGAATGGTATCTAACTTCACCTCACTTCACTTCCCTTCCCATTTAGGTTTGGCCTGTAGACACCATCAGCCAGGACATCGTGCTAGATGTGGCAATGGTTAGGGCTTGATGTTACCAGCAGCATCTCTAGCTCTGTCCAGTTTGGCCGCCGCCCCCAACATCTACGCCGCCCGGGGCAATGGCCCCCTCGGCACCCCCCACGCTACGCCACTGAAAATCATTCACTTATCCGTGACACAATCGATTTTATCAAGGTATTCCAATTCAATATAAGAGAAGAGAAGTCACTATATTGATGCTAAACATGAAAATGTTATATGTCAGTGTGGTATTCCTTTTCCACAAAAGAAAAATACGAAAATCTCCTGAGGAATCGCCATTGGCATTAACTTCATCCGTTAAAATATTGAGACTATCCTGTTGATCCAAGGAGGAAGTTTCCAACAAAGCACTCGCTTTGACATGGATTCAAAGAACACCGCACGTATGAATGATGGATGACATCAATGAAAAAAAAAGAAGAAGAAACAGAACAACAACAACAACAACAACAAAAAATAAAATAGAAACCATCAATTACGATTTATGTTATCAGTGGATGTGCTGAAGTCATATTTACTCATAAAAGAAATTTTATGGACAGTGGAGTGAAGCCCATCGAAAGATAAATGGAAAATGATATACTTCTACAAGAGCCCACTCATCACTGGAATATATGAAGTCTCTGGCGGTATAGCGCTATAAGGGCGGAATTAGTTGGTTTTTATTTTTATAAATAAAGTACTTACAGGAATGTATGATGTTTAACAGCCGGTTGACCGATAGGTGAGTGTGTATGGGTATATAAATCTAGAAGAATAAAGAATGGTATTCAGTGGATGGGGTTGGAGGTGCAGTAGGATTTATGGAACAACTTGGAAAGGGGAGCAAGTGATTTGTTATAATTTGTATTTTTAATTCTGTTCAAATTTCATGTTCAAAAATTCTGAAAAAATTCAGAGATCAACCACAAGTGGTATGTGATGCAGCTTCTGGAGTTTGATAATATTTGGAGTACTATTTCTGAATGTGGTACCGAAAGGGTTAATGAAATTTTACCCATGTACCACATTAACAGACAGAAAATAGCCTATTATATTACTTTTTAAAGCCACTCCTAGATGGCGCTGTCATCGAGAGCTTTGTGGCGACCCGACTGCGAAGGTGGTTCAGCGCTATCTACATGTTAAAAACGGTTATACACAACAACATGTTACAGAAGAACCACTGTACACAAACGAAACAAAAATACTTTACTTTAGATATTAATTTTAGGATAAGTAATCATTGATGTATTTTAACGTTTAGTTTATGAATTGTTTTAGAATTAAAAGTTAGTTATCTTTGTACAGACTTCGGGTAAACAATGAAATAAAATAACTATTCGATACACCCTCCTATCTAATTTTTCCTATGAGGATTGGGAGTCAAGTCCCCATAGGAAATTGGTGACCCCGAATAGGAGCGAAGGAGGCCCGACGACGTTCGAAGGAAGGAAGACCCGAATCCAAGCGAAGGAGGCCCGACGACGTTCGAAGGAAGACCCGAATCCAAGCGAAGGAGGCCAACGACAAGTGAAGGAGGGAAGAGAGACCCCGAATCCAAGCGAAGGAGGCCTAACGACAAGTGAAGGAAGGAAGAGTGACCCCGAATACGAGCAAAGGAGGGCCGACGACGAGCGAAGGAAACCCGAACGCGAGCGAAGGAAGGAAGGAAGCCCCAAAGACGAAGACCAGTCCCGAATACGAGCGAAGGAAGACCAGTGCCAAATACAAGCGAAGGAAGACCAGTCCCGAATACGAGCGAAGGAAGACCCGATCACGAGTGAAGGAAGGAAGGAAGCTCGAAAGACGAGCGAAGGAAGACCCCTACCTAGAGCGAAAAGAAGATCCCGAGTACGAGTGAGGGCCCGGCCAGTTGCTAAGGCCCTAACGAAGGTTCCGGACGGAGAAGCTATTCAAGGACCTCCAACCGGAGGAAAGTAAGGACAAAGAAGCGAGAAGAAGACGATAAAGAAGCGAGAAGAAGACGATAAAGAAGCGAGAAGAAAACGATAAAGAAGTGAGAAGAAGACGACCCATTGCCGAACGCTAAAGAATTTGCATTGAAGACAAAAGTTAGTATTTAGAGTTAAGAGTTTGTTCAATTATATACATACAAAAGTCAAAACACATGAAACATTCATATTTGTTTTAAGTCCACTAACCACGAGTTGCTAACGGTGAATTCGACCGATTTGACAAAGTTTTCTTTCGTGTGTTGCAAGTATTACTGTTCGGGAAATACGGGAACCGGGCAGTATACATATTAAGTCTTTCGGGAACCACGAAAGCAAATTGTAATTTTTTTGTCTTCTTAACAAGTTTGCGCAAGTAAAAGTCAATTCGGAAGTACACGCGAAGTCTTTTATACACATATATCCTCACAAACTGGGAAGGAATTGGTGACATGGATCAGCCAGCTGAAACACCAAATGCTGTGCAGGCATCAGCCAACGCACAACAGCCACCACCCCGCTTCCTCAACGGGTCATGGTCACGAATACGAAGGCAATCAGATAAATGCGGTGTCTAATATTAAGTTACCACAACCTTTCTGGAAGACATCTCCAGCCAGGTGGTTTGCGGTGGCGGAAGCCGCGTTTGGATTGAACAGGATCACTGCGGACTCTACGAAGTTTAGGCATGTCTTGGTTAATTTAGATAGCGAAATACTGGGAGTCATAGGGGACATAATAGACTCTCCACCAGAAAGAAACAAGTACGACACGTTGAAGACACGTATCATCACAGCGTTTGGTGAGTCATCTGAGACACGAGTGCGGCGTCTATTAAGGGGACAGCCAATTGGAAATGAGAAACCCTCGTTATATCTCCAGCGCCTGAGGAATTGGGCTGGAGGTCAATGCAACAATAACGTGCTGCGTTCGCTGTTCATTGAACAACTACCTGAACAAGTACGTGGTATCATAGCCGTCAACGATACTGAAGATCTGAGCGGGTTAGCAGTTCAAGCGGATCGGATTGTTGAAGTCATGCAGCCGCACGTCTATGCGCTAGAAAGGAAAAGGCAGGAGGATCCAGATAAGGGATTTAAGCAAACGCCAACGGGACATAACACAAGAGCTGATAACGCAGGAAGAGGTAACAACGCGAACGACACCGTCATCAGCGAGCTGAGACTTGCTGTTGAAACTCTGTCGAAGGAGGTGAGGAATCTCCGGTCAAGGTCACGTGGTAGAGACAACGTCAAGCACGCACGAGGTAGATCGAAATCGCCATGGAGAAAACCACAGGAGAACAGTGGAACTTGTTTTTACCACCAAATGTTTGGAAACAAGGCACGTAAATGTCGACAACAGTGCTTTTGGAAGAAGAATTCGGAAAACTAGGGGAACCGACGAGTACTGAGGCGTCCGTCGGTCAGCGATCAAGCTCAAAACGTCTCGTAATGCAAGACCGAAAGACTGGCACGCGATTTTTAATTGATACGGGAGCTGATGTTTCTGTACTACCGAATAATTTTAGTAAAAATTGTCAAAATGATTCTGAGTTTTTTTCTTTATTCTGCAAATAATACCAAAATACCGACTTATGGACAAATGAGAATGACTGTTGATTTCGGATTAAGACGCATCTTCACATGGAACTTCATCATTGCTGACGTAGCGCAGCCGATTGTAGGAAACGATTTCTTACACGAGTACCATCTACTTCCAGATCTGAGGAATCGGAAGTTAATAGACGGTATAACGAACCTTACCGTGTATGGCACGCTGACAACAAGCAAGACGCTGACACCAAGCAGATGCAAAGCAGCACGAAAGGAAATCAACGAATGGATAGAAGAAGGTATTGTTAGCTCCTCAAGCAGCCCTTACGCAAATCCCACGATGATGACAAAGAAGAAGGACGGAACATGGAGATTATGCGGGGATTATAGGCGATTAAACAAGATGACGTTACCAGACAAATATCCTGTACCGAACATACAAGATTTTTCACATCGTTTGCATGGATGTACCTACTTTACAACGCTGGATTTGGAAAGAGCGTATTTCCAGATACCAATGGCACCTGAAGATCGAGAGAAGACGGCGTTAATAACACCGCTTGGACTCATCGAATTTAACGTAATGCCATTTGGACTAACAAATGCCGCACAATCTTTTCAACGGTTTATTGACACAACGTTAAGAGGATTGGAGTTCTGTTTCTGCTATGTGGACGATATTTTAATAGCATCGCGCTCAAGGGATGAACATATTAAACATATAAGGGAAGTCATCCAACGACTAAAGGATTATGGGCTTATAATAAAATTAAGCAAGTGCCATTGGGGACAGGAAAAGGTAGAATACCTCGGATATGAGGTCTCGAAGGACGGGATTAGACCACTGGAACATCGAGTACGCGCGATAAGGGATTTCCCCAAACCAAACACGGTTCAGGAATTAAAGATATTCTTAGGAATGGTTAATTTCTACAGACGATGTATCAAGGGTGCAGCAAGTATCCAAGCACCTCTGCATTCTCTTACCACGGGAACGAAGAAACGGGATAAGAGACCCATCAACTGGAACACAGAGACAGAGGCGGCATTCGAAAAATGCAAGGAGGAATTAGCAAAAGCCACGATCATTGCTCATCCAGCAGAGGACACACCACTGAAGCTGACGACCGACGCGTCTGACGTTGCGATTGGCGCGGTACTGGAACAAGACATCGAGGAAAAACGACAACCGTTAGGATTCTTCTCAAGAAAGATGTCGGAAACACAAGCGAGATATAGCGCATACTACAGAGAACTTCTTGCCATATTCTCAGCGATTAAATACTTTTAGTCCAATCAATCTACGGAATCACCATGTAAATTTCCAGACAATTGAAGGCAGGAAAAAAAAAATATGGGCGTGTAGAACACTTAATTTGAAGAATGATAGCGTTTTTTTTTTACGGAACTGCATTGGCGAACTTAACCTAAAAAATTCGCAAAAGTCAAAAAACCGTTTTTTCGCCAATAAAACAAAAAGTTGAGCTCGGATCCGAAAAAGTTAAATTATAAAGTTATAGGTATTAAAATTATCTTTCAATTGATGTGGTACAAAATATTGGTTAGTGTCTTATACATGGAGAAAAATGCTAAAAACCGCTAAAAATCGCTTCTTTTTCTTTTATTTTTTTCTTTTTATTGATGCGACCTAGAAACTTTTTATTTGGTAAAAATGTTGCTTTTGGCAATCTGAAAACTCATTATTTTTTTTGGCTCGAAATTTTGCAAAATATGGGTGAAATTTCGATTTATGTAAAAAAAGACGTTTTCGTAAAATCCTTCGTCTACAGCTCCTCGACCTCGTAGGACATTTTTTCGAAGCTCTTTTTCTTCGTTAAGAGTTGGACTATCATGTACTATAAGTTAAAATTGGAGTTTTTCAATTTTATGTACAAAAAAGTCCACCGCAAAAAGACAAGTTTTTTTGCCGCAAAAAAGACAAGTTTTTTATTTCATTATTTTTCGACTCTAACCTACTATTTAATAAAAGTTTATATTCTTTTTAGAGAATAAATAGGTAATTTGGTCATACAGTAGGTTAGAGTCGAAAAATAATGAAATAAAAAACTTTCTTTTTTGCGGCAAAAAAACTTGTCTTTTTGCGGTGGACTTTTTTGTACATAAAATTGAAAAACTCCAATTTTAACTTATAGTACATGATAGTCCAACTCTTAACGAAGAAAAAGAGCTTCGAAAAAATGTCCTACGAGGTCGAGGAGCTGTAGACGAAGGATTTTACGAAAACGTCTTTTTTTACATAAATCGAAATTTCACCCATATTTTGCAAAATTTCGAGCCAAAAAAAATAATAAGTTTTCAGATTGCCAAAAGCAACATTTTTACCAAATAAAAAGTTTCTAGGTCGCATCAATAAAAAGAAAAAAATAAAAGAAAAAGAAGCGATTTTTAGCGGTTTTTAGCATTTTTCTCCATGTATAAGACACTAACCAATATTTTGTACCACATCAATTGAAAGATAATTTTAATACCTATAACTTTATAATTTAACTTTTTCGGATCCGAGTTCAACTTTTTGTTTTATTGGCGAAAAACCGGTTTTTTGACTTTTGCGAATTTTTTAGGTTAAGTTCGCCAATGCAGTTCCGTAAAAAAAAAACGCTATCACTCTTCAAATTAAGTGTTCTACACGCCCATATTTTTTTTTCCTGCCTTCAATTGTCTGGAGAATTTCCGTAGATTGATTGGACTATTTAGACACTTGGTGGAAGGACGAAATACAACAATATTCACGGACCATAAACCGCTAAAGCCTCAATTATACTGAACGCAACGGACCGGAATGAAATGTCAAAAAAAGTTTCATTACAGAGAAATTGTATTGAAGTGGTTATACTGGACGCAGCGCAACGGAACGGACCGGATCAAAGTTTCAAAACTTTGGAACTTGAAGGAACCGACGGATTGAAGTGTCAAAAGCAGCATTAAAAACAGCTGATTTTGTCATTTATTATTTAGACCAAATTGTAGTCAAAGTTTGTTGAAAAATTTATAAATAAAGTGGAAGATAATGATATTCTATGTCGATATGGATATGAAAAAAAAGCATAAGTCCAAAATATGGCAAAAAATTGCTTAAAAAAGTGACATTTGAATACGTTCGATTCCGTCAGTATAACCAGCACAACTCCATTCCGTTAACTCTCCATTCCGTTGCTTTCCGTTGCGTCCAGTATAATTGAGGCTTAACGTATGCTTTTAGCCAAAAATCGTCGAAAGCATCACCGAGACAGCAAAGACAATTGGACCTAATAGGACAGTTTACTACACATCTCGGGAATGGATAATGCAGTAGCCGATACTTTATCAAGAATTAACGTTATTGTCTTACCAGTTTGTGTCACTACGGAAGACATAGCGAGTGAACAGGAGGAGGACGAAGAACTGAAGGAACTACTGCAACAGCCAGGTGCAATAAAATTTAAGAAGCTACGACTATGTAACACGGAGACTACGGTATATTGCGACGTTTCTACCGATAGGATACGACCATACTTGCCTAAACCATTAAGAAAGAGGATCTTAGACAACGTTCACAACACTGCGCATTGCAGCGGCAAAGCTACGAGAAAAGCTATTTCGAGAAAGTTTATTTGGCCAGGAATGAACAAAGACATCAACGGATGGTCACGATCTTGTTTACTATGCCAAATGTCAAAGATTAGTCGACATACTAAACGAATACCACAACACATAGACGTCCCGGATGGTCGATTTCAACATGTTCATATCGACATTGTGGGACCGATGACTGAAGTAAGAGGGTACAAATACTGCGGCAACCACGGCGATCGAAGCGTTTTTTGAAACATGGATCTCGAGATATGCCACACCAGCTATCATAACGACGGATAGAGGCACGCAATTCGACTCGCAAATCTTCGACGCTTTCACGAAGCTGATTGGAAGTCGGACGAATCGCACCACAGCATACCACCCACAGGCGAATGAATTAATCGAACGATGGCATCGTTCATTCAAAGCCGCGATAAAATGTCATCAAAATGAAGACTGGATAAAAGTATTACCAGTAGTCATGTTAGGGTTAAGGAACTGTCTCAAAGAAGACATCGGTACGTCGAGCGCCGAATTGGTATTTGGTACAACCCTACGAATACCTGGCGAATTTTTTATGCAAGACGACTTTCAACCTGATAGAACAATGTTTAAGGAAGCGCTGAGGGAACACATGCAAGAGCTACGTCCACGTCAAACCGCACATCACAACAAGCCAAGAATCTTCATACATAAGGATTTAGCTACGTGCACACATGTATTTGTGAGGGTAGACGGAGTGAAGAAGCCATTGGACCAGCCATACACCGGACCCCATCCTGTTATCAAGAGAGATAATGATGCATACTATACCATTGAGGTCAACGGAAAACACTCAAACGTCTCAATAGACCGATTGAAGCCCGCGATTTTACAGGAAACAACTCTTCAAGATGATTGGATAACGAGACAAACGCCAAGACACTACGAGGGAACAGCCGCAAAAAGGAATCTGGTACGTTTCGCAACACCTAACACCTAGTTACGGTATTACTGGAAGGGGAGTAAAGTGGCGACCCGACTGCGAAGGTGGTTCAGCGCCATCTACATGTTAAAAACGGTCATACACAACAACATGTTACAGAAGAACCACTGTACACAAACGAAACAAAAATACTTTACTTTAGATATTAATTTTAGGATAAGTAATCATTGATGTATTTTAACGTTTAGTTTATGAATTGTTTTAGAATTAAAAGTTAGTTATCTTTGTACAGACTTCGGGTAAACAATAAAATAAAATAACTATTCGATACACCCTCCTATCTAATTATTCCTATGAGGATTGGGAGTCAAGTCCCCATAGCTTCGTTGAAAATCATCGCAGAGCTTCGATATTTTGCATGAAGGTCCTGTTGAAATAAAATAGCATTCGAGCATCAAAATAATAAATAGAGTTTCGTCAAATCCAATAGTAAATGTTTAAGTTAGCCTTGCGTTTTTTTTTTGTTATCCTTTTTATGTCATTAATTTTGTTAAATAAAAATCTAGTCTTTTTCAGGAATCAAATAATAAAGGCTATTCGGGTTCAAGAATATTGTTTAATTTATTTTAAATCCAAGAGGTTATGGGCCCAGTGTAGGGAACGCAATCCGGGATCCCGGGATCCCGGCTGTTTTTGCGGTCCCGAAAACCCGGGATTGACACGATCTAATCCCGGGATCCCGCAAAAGTTTTATTTAAACAAAAGACGTGTAAACGATGCCCAAAAATAATAAAGACCACAGGTGGATCCACAAAAGGGCTTCATACTCACCTGAAAGCAATACACAGTATTGAAATAGGGAGGAAGGATGACACTTCTTCAACATCCAACAGTATTTTAACGCCTGATCCAGCAAAACAACGCAAAATATCAGATTTTGCAAAAAAAAAAAGAGGAAAACTCTCTTGCAGAAACGGTTTCCCGACTAGTGGCACGAGATGGACTTCCCTTTGCAATATTCATGACTTCCGATGATCTAAGAAGTGCATTAAAAGCGAAAGGATTCGATTTACCAAAATCAGAGCATAGCTTCCGCAAAATGACAATGGAATATGCTAAGACAATCCGATCGAGAAATGTGGAAGAAATTGAAGGAGACAAAAAGCAAGGACGGAAGTTCAGCATTACGCTTGACGAATGGACATCAGTGCGTGGTCGTCGATACATGAACGTCAATATCCATGGAAATGAACCCAAATTTTGGAATTTGGGCCTTGTGCGTGTTTCTGGATCTATGGCAGCCGAAGTTTGTGTAGAAATACTTGACACTAAAGAAATATCATTTGTCTCTCACTGACGACATCGTGTGCATTACCACCGATGGCGCAAGCGTAATGGTCAAACTTGGAAAACTTATTGCTGCGGAACAACAACTTTGCCTTGCTCATGGAATACAGCTAGGAGTTGTGGACGTGTTGTATAAGAGAAAACTGCACGAAAATCACGATTGCTTGGATGCAAAAGCCGAGAACTTACGGGAATCAGACGATGAGGACTATGAAGAAGATTTCCCTAGTGAACTTCATCAAGACTATGGAAGTGGAATTGCTGTCTTTGAAGAGGAAACTGTGGTAGATCTGGCGGACAATATATCTCCTACCATCGAAAAAGTGCGGAAGATTGTTCGTATGTTTAAACGATCCCCAGTTAAAAATGATTTACTGCAAAAGTATATTCGGCAAGAGCAAGGGAAAGAGCTCACTCTTCTTCTAGACTGCAGAACAAGGTGGAGTAGTCTGTTTGTGATGTTGGAACGATTTTGTCTTCTTAAGACTGCTGTTCAAAAATGTCTAATAGACCTTCAATCCACGGTCTTTTTGTTAGAAGAAGATTTCATCTGCATCACCGATCTCATTTCAGCTTTGAAGCCTATCAATCTGACTGTCAACGCATTGTGCCGTAAAGATTCTAATTTATTGACCGCCAAATCAGCATTACAGTTTTTGATGCAAAAATTAGATTGTCAGAGAACTCCAATATGCACCAAATTGGCAGCATCACTCAGATTCCGTATACGTCAACGTGTTTGCACAGAACTCTCCGGAATCTTAAAATATCTCCACAACCCTTGTGTTCCGGAAGATGACGATCTTTTCGAAATACCCTCGAAAGCTACGATACGTAAGGGTCTACATAATCTTCTGAAAAGACTATCAGTTATAAATCCTGATCAAGATCAAAGCACTGAGGTAACTGACTCACCCGGAACTGAATTAGAATCCATTTCAATGGAAGACCAATTGCAAATGGCGATTGCGCATGGGTTTGCCAAATCAGCCATTCCGTCCGCATCGGCAGCTAATTTCAATTTAGTAATAAAAAGAGAAATGTTACTATTTGAGAGCGGTGGAGCGCGTGGCTTCCATATGCAGAAGGTATATGACTTTCTTTTGACCATTCCACCAACAAGCGTGGATGCTGAAAGGGCCTTTTCCGCAGCCGGAATTTTATGTACGAAGTTTCGGTCAAGACTTAATGATCAAACATTGGATGAACTTTGCTTCCTTCGAAGCTATTTTCAGCAACAGGCTAAGCAGGCCTAATTTTTCCTTAGTAATGAATTGTTTTTCTGGTTTTTTTCTTTTTTTTTTAATTCGCAAATGAAAATTAAAGTTTGGAAACTATAATATGTATGTATATGTAAGTAAGTTGCATTAAACTTCGTTGCTATAAGTTATATGTTTTCTTTGTAATATTTTTTTTACTATAAAAACAACCATACCATCCTTATGTTCCTAAAACCCCCCGAATCTTCGGTGACGAAAAAATTGAGTTTTCGGCAACCGGCATAATCCCGGGATATCCCGGGATCCCGGGATTGGTGAAAATGAATCCCGCGATCCCGGGATTGGGAAAAGCTCCCGGGATTGCGTTCCCTAGCCCAGTGCCGAATAGAGAGAAATATAATATAAATTTGAACATTGCGGTAAAGCAAAACAAAATAATTATAAACTAAATCAAGCGACAAATATGGCAGAGTCAAATAAAATATTAATTACAAGATTCGTTTACCATTTCCCAAACAATCGTTGAACAAATCAGCAAAAGTACTCGATCTCATTCATACGGATGTATGTGGACCTATGCAAACGGTATCACCGAGCGACAAGCGATACATACTCACATTTATTGATACGGTTATTTATCTGCTGAAAAATAAATCAGAAATCGAAATCAAACTAAAGGAGTATGCAACAATGGTGAAAAATAAATTTTCCACAAAACCTAAAGTCATACGTTCGGATCGAGGAGGAGAATACATCGGAACAAAAGTTGTTAATTTTCTGAAAAATGAAGGAATTCAAATCCAGTATTCAACACCATACACACCGCAGCAAAATGGAGTTGCAGAAAGAAAAATTCGTACGTTAGTCGAAATGGCGCGTTGTATGTTATTGGACGCAAAATTACCATACAAATTTTGGGCTGAAGCGGTTAATTCAGCAAACTACATACAGAATCGACTTCCAGGCAGAGAAATCGAAACGACACCGTTAGAAGCATGGAATCAGCGAAAACCAGGTATCAAACATTTCTCAATTTTCGGTACTAAATGTTTTGTTCACATACCAGCAGAAAAACTTCGAAAATTGGATGATACAGCAGCAACAATGATGATTGGTTATGATGAAAATTCGAAAGGATACAGATACTTCGACCCGATCAAAAACAAATTGGTGATAAGTCGAGATGTTCGGTTTGCGGGAAATTTTGTGGATTCAATCAGCTTTGATTTATCATCATCCGAAATGCAAAGGCACAATGACGCAAAAGGTGAATCGAGCATCATTGGCATTGAAAATTGTGAATCATTGTACAATAACGAAAGTGCGCGCAAATAACGACGACGCTGATGCAGGATCAGAAAGTCAATTTCAATCAAAATCTGAAAGTTGAAATGAAGAAGAAAATCAAGGAGCTGATTCAGAAAGCGGTGCTGAAAGTGACGGAACATCACCACGAAGAGTTTCCCAACGTGTGAATAAAGGTGTACCGCCACGACGATTGATTCAAGAAATAAATATTGTGTGCAATGAAGTAACCCCAGTAGGAATTCTAGGAAGGCCTTACCGATGGAGCACTGAAATAAGTACTCATCTGGTAAGGGGTGCCCCTTATTTTCTTGGTGCTAGATGAGCCCTTACAAACCCCATTACAAGAGAAGGCAGATGGTAAGGTGTAGTCCAGAATTATATCCAAACAAGTGAGAGTCGGCCCGATGGCTCAAGGGAGCTTTCCTCGAGCTTTCATAAATTTTATAGAAAGAAAGAAAACGGGCAATTATATTCGTCGACATAAAAGGCGACGTTAGCATACTCAATAGCGCGGCTCTCATTCGATACGGAGGACAAGCAGCTTTGGAGAAGTGGAGAATTTAGTTGGGGGACTGCTTAGGTAAAGCCACTCTCAGGCTTGGAAAAAAAGGCATTTGTAAAAGATGAAAAAAAAAAATAAAAGCATTTCGACACCGGATCACATATCCACAGGCGCCCATGAATATCTCTTTTCGCAATGTTCCATTTGCTGC
Source organism: Thereva unica (assembly GCA_949987705.1). Classification (NCBI taxonomy): domain Eukaryota; kingdom Metazoa; phylum Arthropoda; class Insecta; order Diptera; family Therevidae; genus Thereva; species Thereva unica. The sequence continues at coordinate 10,359,719 of OX465282.1, forward strand.
CTTACTATACCCCTTACAGATGAGCAGTTCTATGTGTAAAAGTAAGCACTTCTGTAAAAGGGAGTGGTAAGGCCTACCCCTTACCAGTAAGTGCTGATTTCAGTACTTCTGTAAGCTTACCGGTCCTACTGAGACCGATCCGAAAAGGATTGCTTTATACATGTATGTATTTAAAAGCTCTGCTCAACACATAGAAAGATAAATTAACTTTATTCATTCGGCATGCGCGCATCCCTTCCCAAATTATTTTGTTGAGTTTTTTCAGTGTTTGTTGCCGTTTTAACTAAAAAGAGGGGAAATGATAGAACAATATTTATAAAACTTGGCAACGAGGTGCGCAGAACTGCTCAAATTTTTTGTGTCACGGCGTTTGAAAATATCTATACAATTACATATCTGAGCTAACGATAAAACTATTCAAGGTTCGAAACCAGTGCCTGAGATCTCTTAACTGCGAACAGACTCGATAGATTATACGTTGAATTATAGGCCAAAATTACCTGTCTCAGCAAAATTATTAGGGACTCGGTGAAAAAAGATGCGAAAGAGTGGTACAAGAGAGAATTCAGAGGAATGCGACCCTCAGCCCAAGCTATTCGTAAGCTGGATAGATTAACGCGTAGAAAGCGAGAGAGAAAGCAAGTTTGCACAACTCAGATGTTACAGCGAATGGCAGGGTTTACCGAGGCGTGGCAGAAAAGCTGGAACTCTTTAAGAACAGGTATGAGGCGATATTCAAGACACGAACCAGTGAAGTGGCGATAATGATCGAACTAGATCTTCCAAGCCCGAATGTCCCTTTTTCAAACGCGAATCCGGCTTCAAGACTGGTTGAGGGTTGGCTTTCAACCACGCCTGAAGGTATACTCGGCCCATAGGTTGAACAACAAGAAATCGGCAGGCGTAAACAGAGTCTCTAACTACTTTCTAAGGAAAAGTCTTGGAGTACAGGCTCCCCAGCTAGCGGTTATTTCAATAACTGCCTTAATAATAGTTTCTTCTCCAACGCGTGGCAAAAAGCAAAAATTCTCTCGGTGCCGAAGATAGCAAAGCCAGTAAAACCAGAGGATTATCGACGTGTCTCCCTGATCTCAAATTTGGGGAAACTGTTGGAAGGTCTGATCCTAGGCTGGAGGATATCTGTGACGACAACCAAATCAACCCGCAGTCCCAGTTTGGATTCGAAAGGGAGCAATCAACGGAGCAGGCACTCCTCCTCCTGCATGACCATATAACGCAAAATCTTCGAGATAAGAAATGTACGGTAGTGTGTAGTATTGACCTCAAGCAAGCGTTTATAGGGTTCGGCATCAAGACCTGCTACTAAAGATGAACAACGCGGACTGCCCGTAAATTAATTCATAACTTACTGGCGGGTAGATCGGGAGTAGTCCAGATAAGAGATTCTCTCTCACCCTCATTCGGCATATCTGCGGGGGTTCCTCAGGGTTCAATACTTGGCCCGAAGCTATTTAACTTCTTCTTGCACGACTAGCTAATACAAGTTGTATCCAATACGCGGACGACACACTGGTTCTTGCGGCCAATGTATCCCCAATGGGAGTAGTAGAGGATATCCAAACCCGTCTATGTAGGTACTGGAATACTTGAAACTATGAAATGTCGAAGTCAAGAAACAAACTGAAGCTGAATAAATTTGTTTTCTAAAAGTTAAAAAAAAGTATATAATATTTATGGAACACACTGAAAGGGGAGCAAATGGTTTGTTGTAATTTGTAATTTTAATTCCATTCGTTTTTTTTATACAAAACTGTAAAGAACTGTTCTTGTGAAAAGTTCATCAGTTCAAACACTGGTAATACTTGGCAAAACCCCATTATTCAACTGATTAAAATTGTAAGAATCTCAGATTTTCATAAGCCACTTGACAGTCATCACTTTGCCCGGTAATAGCAGATGCAATTCGAGTAATAATATACAAAAAGTACCTAAGGTGTGTGTCGTGATGGGGCTGGGGCTGGCTTACAGAGCTAACTTGGTAATTCTCTTAATATCCTCCCATATTATTTTAATGACTTCATAATAACAACACTGAATGCAGTATTCCCCAGTTGACCAAATTTTTGCAATTTGTCCAAAGTGAGGTCGTAACTAAACAAAACTTTCGAGAAAGTACGTGAATTTTTTATATACCAGACAACGGTGCCGTGTGCAAGCAAATTATTATACCCATGTATACTTTCCCCTCGTATCTACTAGTAAATGTACTATAAGCGGGCGCGGTCGTAAACCTGCTATGGCTCTTGGCCGACAGTATTTGTGATCTTTAAATTTTTCCATCGAGCTTGCCATTTAACTTAAGGTAATCCTTTTGCGGTGTAAGCTCTATTGTATATGCACGGTGGTTATGAGAGAGAACTTCAGCATTATCTTAGACCAGTGCTAAAATGTGGCTAAGTAGGGGTTTTATGACTCTTTAGGATTGTGCATGTTTAATGGGGAAAAAGTCGGTTAAAAGAGGGTTTTAGTGCTTCTGCTGCTGATATTGAATTTTTTATCAACAATTTCAACAGCGATAAAGTTATTTGAGGGGTTTAAAATGTTTTAGCTAATAATATTATAAAAATATGTCAGGAAACGACAGAATTTCCTATGTATTGATATCAGGTAACGGGGCTGAAATTTAATCAGCTTATTTTCTTACGATTCATGTGGAAGTTATTGTAATATAAGGAGTATTAAAACAAGCTAGGTAGGAGCCGCAATGTCATTTAAACCGGACGGTAGGACACAATTGGTGCTGAGGTGCGCAGTTTCCTAGACGCACTAGTGAAAAACTTTTCCGTAAGAAAGGCAGTAGAGGAGTAAAGTCGAACCGTCACCTCCTCGCGCTGCCCTCAGAATAAACAATTAAGGCGCGTTTCCAATACAGCGTGGAGCTTCACGTTATTTGGTATCTCTACGTTTCACATGACAGCATCGTATTTTTTTTCTCTTTCAAAATTTCACATTGCCGCTGGACGCTAGCGCAAAAGTTGGTTCTAGTTCTACTTTCGCGTTGGCAACTGCGAAAGCTTTCGAAATTTTAGCTGCACCTATGTTCTTGCTGAATGAAGAAATTAGCAAAAAAAAAACTAATTAAACGGATTTTATTCAATTCTGTATTTCATAATTTGGTAAAAGAAAATTTAATATTGGAAAAGTTATTATTATTTTAGGTATTATTTATTACTGAAACTTGTATTTTCGAAAAAGCTGTATTGTGCATTTTCGAATTGTTGTTAAACTGTCAAACTGCTTATTGGAAAATATCACAAAAATAAATCATGGCTTGTTTAAGTAGTGAACAATATTTTCAATTTATTAAGCTCGTGCACGGTGAAGAGCTCTTGTGGAATGTTACATCCATGGACTTCCGAAACACCGAAAAGAAAAACAAAGTTTGGGTCTTTTTTTAATTTTTTCCTGGGCTAGTATAACCGTGCTCATCATATTTATATATTGAGCTACTACAACAACAGCCGAAATTTCTCTTTCCATTATCATACAATAAAATTAGAAAAAATTTAACAAGTTTGGCAAAAACTATTTCGTCTATGACATGACATTTGACAGTTAAATTATTTGAAAAATATTATAATTTCGAAAAAGCTGACTTGCTCCGACCAACTTGAAGCTGCTATTTGAAACAGGGCTGAGGTCAGGGGCGGATGGGCAACATCTTAGCGGCCCGGGAAATAATATTTGCCGGCCGTTTTTTAAATTTCCGGATATGGCTAATATATACATTTGCAGTGTGTTACGACGTTTTTCATTCAGAATTTGTAAATTTTTTAAATAATCATTAAAGCGCCAGAAAAACACACCTCCCTCTAGCAATACGCAGCCGTGGCTGATTAAATGAACACAAGTTTATAGGAGGAGCTAAATGAAGCTTTTAAGCATTTTTAAAACTTTGCACTCCAGCATGCGCCAAATGTCACGGAATTTGATAACATTTATACCACAAAATAAACAAAACATAAAAGTTTGAGAGTTATTTATGGGCAGTCGGAAGAACCAATGTATAATAATACAAATGAAAAATTCATTCCGGTTCTTAATTTTCGGTAAGTAAATGTTTATGAAAATAGGCTGGTAAATCACTGAGACCAACGGTGGGCAACCCCCGGACTGCCGAAAGTTTCTATCCGGCCCGCGAGAACTTTAGAAGAAATTATAACTAAATATTTGTTGATGTAATTTGTCTAGTTTGAATTGAAAACTAAACGCACATAGCAGCATGTACATATGTTCATAATTTAGTACTAATATTGAACTGGGATCCATTGCGTCTTTCTGAATCTCAGGATTTCGAAGTGCCATTTGACATTTTCTTTACTCATTTTTCCTGAAACTGAGAAAAAAAATTTGTTCCCTTCTGGAATACTTAAAAATCCTTGCCATTTCCACTATCGTTCGGTGTTCCTCCTTCGTGCCCCCGTTTTTCTCACGCGAGTATGGCGCTCTAACCCTCTACGTAGTCAATTTAATTCTCAAGCGGGCGCGTGATATTAGAAACAGACGCGGACGGAGCACCATGGAACGAGTGTCTTCTGTGGAGGCGCTGGTAAGTCTGTAGCGGTGCGTATGATCTGCCGCGACCCGCGAATCAGTAACTTACAGGTGCGGCGCGATCGTCCGTATAAAAACAGACGAGCATGAACAATGGAGTGAACGAACGAGCTTATTTTTAATTTCTTCCTTAATTTCTTAATTCTAAATAATACCACGAAGGCCGCAGTTGCAGCGATACGTTCCCTTTCACTTTACATTTTGGAATAACAAAATGCTTCGAATTTCAAAACCCACACAGGCCGAAACGCACCGTTTTAAAAGGGAGCGTGGCTATCCGTGGACGTCGGCCGTGCGTGATAATCAGCAAAGTCACCAAATCATCAAAAGGTCCTCGCATATCAGTAGACGTCAACTCTCCAGGTTTAGCTGTTTTCGAACTCATATAACATCTCATAGTTCAAACACAAAGTTCATCAACATCTACTCACGCACCCTCTAGACCCCTAACCTATACTTTCTCTTTTATCCTTCAGGTCAAGCCAGTGTTACCGTTCTGCTACATATTTAGTAGTTTCACTACCTTTTTTTAAAAAAAATGATAGTCTACTACACTACTACATCAAGTTATCATTCTACTACCTTTTTTTCGATAATTCTAATATTTTTTATTCATGGCTAAGTCGATCGCAGCCCTAGAATAAGGAACTACAGGAAAGTCCCTCAATCGTTCGTGAGCGTGTTCTTGAGCGTGTTCGTGAGCGTAGTGAAATCTGGGGTCAGTGACTGTTGAGGGTTTGCCGACTGTCAAGTTAGTCAGATTTTGTTTACATTAACTGAAATAGCTACCCATTATTATTTCAGCGAAAACATAGCTTGACGCTCATTATGGCAACTCGATGTAAATAAGGCAATAAAATGAATAGTCTTGATCTAAAACAAACTCGGGTTAGTTACACCATTTATAACTCAAGAAGGGCTGGACCGATTTTTATGATTTTTGATTTGTTGGATTGTCTCTGTTCACGAAAAAAAATGTATGAAGAAAATTCAGAACGGCTATTTTGATGATATCATGATATATACATATGAGTTCCAATGAAACGATTTGGTATAGAATTATCATTCCCCATGAGCGTCATCCCATTTGTACATTTGGGAGTGCATCTGGAGAATGGTGAACGAGCCTTTTCAACGCATCGAATGTTACACAACGTGCTGAAACACCTCCAGCAACTACTTTGACCAGTTTTTTTTTTCTTTTCGCGAAAGTGATCCGTTTGCACGAACTTTGTTGTACTCTGAGATGCCGCGTTATTATACTTGGAACGCTTCATCGAAGAAATTTCAACGTCGAAAGCAAGGCGATGCGGTTCCTGATCATCTGGATGAGCGTTCTACTGATGCACTTGGTCGCGTTTACACAGTTCATCCGAAAAATTACGAATGCTTCCACTTGCGATTGTCGCTGGTGAATGTTCGTAGGACGATATCATTTGAATTACTTCGAACTGTGAGATGTGCCTAGCATTTCGTCCTGCAACAGCTTAATTTGCTTGAAAACGATACTCATTGGGGCATGATAATCGCTGAAGAAATTGTTTCTGCATCTCCATGTCAGATACGCACATTATTTTGACATGCTTCTCATCGAATCCACGTGAATTGTGGAACAAGTACAAGGATGACATGTCCGAAAACATTTTACACCAAATTCGTTTCAGCTCAGGGAATCCCGATCTCGAGGTGAATGACGAAATACATAACCAGGCTTTGCTTTTGATCGAAGACATGTGTTACCTCATGTGGGGCAATTTGTTATTCAATTTGCTTGCCTCCAATCCAGCTGATGACAAACATACGAGTTGCATTGCTAAACGATCCATCTGCCGAAGATTTCTCTAAGCAATTGCTGAGTACATAATAGTAATTGCCGTGCTCTTGTCGACGAATCAAACTTGGAGATCCTGGTCGGAGCTGAGAGCTGTCGCGCAAAACAGAGTCTGCTGGAGGGCAACTGTTTCCGCCCTATGTCCCATGAGGGATTAAAGTAGCGCAATGAATGTCGACGAATCGAACGGATTGATTTCGTATCCGCCGAATTTTTGCAATTCAACTTCCGATTCGTTTGCACTCACCATGAAGATCAACAAATCCCAAGACCAATTCTTGAGTGTTGTTGGCCTGAATCTAGAAAATGAATGTATGAATATATTTTAAAATTGATTTAAAATAAAATAAAAATATGCTACCACTTTTTTTCCAAAAGGTAGTAGATTTTACTTCTCTCAAAATTCTTCTTACGGGTATCATTGCGTCAAGCTTACTACTAGACATTGCACCTAAAGATGGGTAACTCAGGTCTGAGTCAGCTCAAAGATCCGCGTCTTTATAATGAGTTAATGAATCGGTTCGCGATTCTGAGCTGAGTCGGTTCTTAAAGAGTCACGGGTCTATCATGAACGACGGGATCTTATACTTCTTCTCGGATCCGACGAATCTTTGTGCTCTTTAAGCTCTCTTAGCTAAATTTGCTGTGATAGTGTTGTGCTTTTGAATTTCAGGAAACTTTGACAGCTTTGTTGTTGTGTTTAATGAATGAATGAATATTACTGTATTTGTTTCTTCTCGACCTCGAATGAATGGAAAACAACTAAATCGATTTATCTGCAAATTATTATTAAGCTTTGAGATAGTTTCAGGATTTAAAAAGTTGTTTTCTACTAGGTAAAATTTTATTGTTATGACAAACAGGAAGCTATATGCGCATAAATACAGCAAAAGAAATTCATATTGTATTCAATAAAATTGAATGATTCAAAAATTCCTATTTTCCTATTTCCTATTTCTAATTGGAATTAAAATTAAATCTAAATCCGAATTTTCCTATCCCGTACATACACGGAGATGCAAAAAGCTCAAATTCCGATTTAGATCATACCATTTCACACCACCGTTTTTGTGAGCTTTTAACTCAAAATGCGCTCTAAATTAAGTTGAACTGAGAGAACCGAAGCGCAAGTTTATGTATGGATCCAGTATTCTGAAGATACGACAGAGCTTTTTTTGAGATGACTCTTTTGAACCGGCTCTGGGAGTCGAATCTTTTGAAAGATGCAGATTCGGTGAGCCGGCTCTCGTAAAAGATCCGTATGATGGGATCTCTAATTGCACAATGACTTAAATGACATGACGGGCTAGTGGTACTACTTTTTGAGTTTAGGACCGAGTGATGGATAGCGTAATTTACCACATTAAAGATCTTTCACTTCAAATGCACATTACAAAATTACAGCTCTTAAGAAAATGTCAATTAACTACTACTGCCCGCGGAAACAACGTAAAGTTTACTTTGGCCCATGTTATAAAAAGGTTGCCCACCCTTGACTTAGACGTACTTTCAACCACCGGCCCTGCGGGCCTGTGAACAGACGGCCCACCGGGAAATTTCCCGGTTCGTCTTATGGCCCATCCGCCCCTGGCTGAGGTGCCCGCATAACCTCATAAATACAGTCGGATTCACACTGCAGTAATAATACTAGTTTAAGGCATTTTATATAGAAAACTAGATTGCAATCATTGTATATAGATATAAGTGAGTAGGCCTAGTCAGGATAGTATAATAATAGTATATAAGAATAGTACATAAGAATCCCTACTATAAATACGAGGGAATTTTGTATAGGAGTCAGTCATTGTTCATCAAGCAGCAACTACAGGGCGCGCAAAGGGCTTTAGCTCTTCGCTCTATTGCTGACAACAATATTTAAAATAAAATATACGTTATATAAATATAAAGTTTTATTTAAAGGAGAGCTTGTTCCAATCATTACATGGCGACCCTGCAGCATAGTAAGAACCTAGAAGAAAAAATAAAAGACCCGAGAGTAGGACCAAGGCCGATAACTATAGAAGAATATAGAAAAAGAAATCGGAAGCTTCCAGAAGTGGGTGAGGCTAAACCTATAGAGCTGGTGAAGCCGAAAAAACCCAAGGGTGGCTACGAGAGGAGATTAAGAAAGAAGAAGAAAGAAGCACTAAGAATTGCAGCAATTGCGGTTAGTGTAGAAGAGAGGAACAAATTCATTCAAGAAGCGAATGAAATTACTAAAGAATTGGACCAAAGAAGAAAAAATAAAAAAAAAAAATAAATAAATAAATAATAAAAAAAAAGAATTTTAAAATTTCGTTATACTTAAAATGTTATTATGTTACTAGCTCGTTCTGATGTTCACTTGTTAAAATATTGATACTAATAATTAAAAAAAGAAAAAACGAAGTTAAGATGAGATATGTTGCTTAATAAAAGAGCACAAAAGTAATAAAGTTGAGGGATATGCCAGAGGATGAGGCATCAGAGATTTTGAAAGAATTACATAGAATAAAGGCGAATATAAAAAAGGCGCCATATAAAATAAGAACGACAGAGAGACTGTTGAGAAGAAGAGTTGAATTGAATGAGCTAGAAATACGAATTAACGCTGTAGAAAGTAATGAAGGTACACTGACAGAATTTAGAACAGTGTACAAAGAAACAGATGAAATAATAAAGTACCAGTTGAGTGTAATATTAACTGAGGAGAAGGAAACAAACTCAGAAGAAGGGCAAGATACCTTGAGTGATAGAGCTTCAGAAGTTTCGATTATAAATTTGAATCAGCAGGAAGGCAACAGTATGGGGACTCTAGACCCATTCAAGATATTAAAATTGGTACCTACTTTTGACGGTGAAGAAAAGGAACTGACCAACTTCATCAATACCGTTGAAATTATAGGAGAAACATTAAAAGATGACCCGGAGAGGGTAAAACTAGTGCAATTGGTGCTAAAAGCACGGATCACAGAGAAGGTCAGAATAAAGATTGGAGCAAGTACTCCGCAAGGCATAGTTGGATTTAAGATATTGTTCGAGAAACATTTTAGGGTGAAACGCAATCCCTTAAGTATACAAAATGAGTTATCAAGGATTCAACAAGGAGGTCAGACGGTTCAAAGCTTTGCGACCAAGATACAAAATTTAATAGCACAACTGAATGACGTGCAAATAACAGAGCATGGTGAAGATAGTCGAAAACTGATTAATGCTCTAAATGACAAATCGGGATTGAATGCTTTTCAGGCAGGTCTAAGAGAACCTTATAAGACAGCAGTATTTGCAGCGATGCCAGAAAATTTAGACAAGGCTGTAAGAATAGCCAATGAAATAGAAGCGGTGAATGACATTAACGAAATGTTCCACCATGGTAGAGCTGACAGAGGAAGAAATGGGAATGAAGAATTTTATAGGAATAACTGGCAGAGCAATCGGAATAATAAGTTCAAGAATGAATATTTAGGAAATCAGAAATTCAGTAGGAACTGGGTTAATGATAGTAACAAATATAGTTATAAAGGGACTGGATACTTCGATAAGAGGAATTCTGCAGAAATAAAAAGGAATACGCTCAATGGTGTAACGGTCAGTTTTGCTCAAAAAGATCTCTAAATAATTACTTGACTAAAAATCACTGGCGGGAATGAAAACTAGGAAGTTGTACGGGATATAGAAAGAAAAGTAGGCGGGGAAAGAAAGAAAAAGACGGGAGGTAGAAAAAAGTTTTTTGGTCGGCTCCGGCAGTCTGTCAGGTAGAGAAAAAAAAATCAACCCGGAGAGCCTGTAATTTTTGTGGATACATATAAAAATAACTATACCAAGTTGGTTGTCCATATCGGTAAATGTTAACCCCAGTTTAGACCGATTGGTCCAGAAAAACTTCCGGAGAAGCTGACGTTAGAAGAGGGAAGTCAGCCTCATCTTAATTCTTCAACTTTTGCTGGAAGCTGACTTTAGAAGAGGATTCGTTAATTTAATTTATTAATATGCAATAATTTTAAGGGCAGTTATTATTACTTTTTAATCTTGTTTATAAATGGTTGTAACTTTGGCGGCTCCTTGTTAGAGCAATATTTTTGCATTCTGGTGTTGGATATTCTTGGAGTTGGTTCCGGTAGTTTGGTGTTCCGTTAGGTTACACGGTCCTTTGTAGCATCGTTTGTACAAAGCGAGGAGTATTGGCCAGTACTGCGCGCTTTATTGTTGTCCTTCATACATATGTACCTAAAATAACGTAACACTTATGTTTTGAATTTGATCAGTTAATTGTTAATATTTGACACGGGCAGCTAATCAGTGTCGTGGTTGTTAAGTTTTCAATGTAATGTTTGTGTTGATGTTTACAGATTTATTAAAGGATTGTAAATACTAGAATGTCCAGGTGGTAAATTTTTCTTGGTGGAATGGTTGAGGCGGGGGTCATTCCTTTGCAGGGCATGACGAGGCACAGACGATGACCGGGGAAGGATGGAGGCGGAATTCAAGGTTGCACAGGCACAGGTAAGTGGTGAACCAACCGCGGTAAGCCCCGGCCACACACCCCACGACCCCTCCGGCGAGCTAGACAACTCCGTGTGGCCGGCGTAGGAGTTCCGGAATTTAGTTTCCTTTCTTATGTATGGTATTGGCTCCTTGGTCATGCTATTCCGGGCTTATGGCTAAGGGGGTAATACCTCGCATAAGTGGCGCCCACTATTTTATCGCGCCATTATGTTATTACAATGGTAAGCGAGAGAGACAGCCCGATATGCAAGGACACTATGCGCAGCAAAGGTATAACAGAGGTTATAACTCAAAAAATTACACAAGAAGAATCAATATAGTCGATTCGAGAAACGAACAAATCCCCAATGAAGATGATGGTTCAGTATTAGATGAAAATACGAAGTTCAGAAATGCAAAGATGTTTTCATATAACTGTCAACGTATGAATAACTATATAACTGCTAAAATAATAGGTATAAATAAACCAGTAAAATTTTTGATAGATTCAGGAGCAGATATATCAATAATCAAAAGAAACTTGATAAAGAATGTTCAAATTGATAAGTACGATATATGCAGATTAATAGCCATTACAGCAAGCGATACGTACACAATAGGAGTGGTTGAAACGAAAATTTTGATTGAAGGGGAAGAGATTAAGCAGAGACTACACGTGGTATCTGATGATTTAACTATTGGTACAGATGCGATATTAGGAAGAGACTTTCTGTACAAAAATAAGTGCAAGCTCGATTTTGGAATATTCGCAATAACGATTGTAGCAAAAGATGGGGACATCATAGTACCACTTAACAATTATATACCTCAACATGACAGCATAATGATTCCGACAAATACGGACATGAAAATAATCACGAGGGCAACGACAAAAAGGAATAGTAGTAAAGACGTTAAAGGAAAAGAATCGCAACAGTTGGCGAAAAGTACACAGCTGCATATGTGGGAATGTGCTTCAATTTCCGAGACAAAGAATGTAGTTAAGCTGAGATTTGAAATAACAAGAGAAAATAATAAAGATAAAATAATACAAAATAAGAAAAAGATTGCAAAAGAAGCACGCATAGTCATAAAGTTAAATAAAGAAAAGAATGAAATCATAATAGAACTTAGTGAAAATCCGAAAGCAAACTTGGAGTTACTTCTGGAGAAGCTAATGCTATTTACGAAAAAGCACAAAATTGAAAAGCTAGCCTTAGCAAATAATGAGATAATTTTTAAAAAAATAAATAAAGAAGAATTAATGAGAATTTATAACAAGATGGAACAGAATGATAATAAAAGGTTAGATATACTAGTCTATACGCCAGTGACTAGGGTAACAAGTGAAGAAGAACAGAGAAAAATAATCGAAGACTATCATAATTCTCCGATCATAGGAGGACATTCAGGAATTAAAAGGACGATAAACAAAATGAGGCAAAGATATTGTTGCAAAGATTTGGCCAAAATGGTAAAAGAATATGTAAACAGTTGCGAAGTGTGTAAAAGAAACAAACTTGCTACCTACAAAAGAAATAATGCAGATAACAGAAACCCCGAGCACCAGCTTTGAATTACTAACGATGGACACAGTAGGGCCATTGAGACAAGCGAAATACTATAGGTATATTCTGACAATACAATGTGAACTCACTAAGTACATCATAGCAATACCAATTGAAAATAAAGAGGCAAAAACCGTAGCCCGTGCGCTGGTAGAGAATCTCATACTAAGATTTGGAACGTTTAAAACCATTAGAACAGACATGGGAACTGAATTCATGAACTCAACTTTTAAGAAGATCTGTGAGACGTTGAGCATAAGTCACGTCAATTCAACGCCGTACCATCACGAGACGTTAGGATCAATAGAACGTAATCATAGAACTCTAAATGAATACTTGTTATCATTCAGTCAGAGTCAAGATTGGGATGAGTGGTTACAATATTATACCTTCTGCTACAATATCACACCGCATACTGATACAAGTATATCACCGCATGAATTAGTATTTGGCAAGATGGCAACTCTACCGGATAGCATAGTACAAGAAAAACTGGCACCATTATATCATTTAGAAGATTATGCTGCTGAACTGAAATGGCGTCTCAAACAGGCGCATGCAACGGCAAAGAAGCTACTTGAGAAAGGAAAACAAAAAAGAAAAATATTATATGATGCAGATGCACGTCCACTGCAGGTAGCAGTAGGGGATAAAGTGTGGTTAAAAGCAGGCAATAGAAGAAAGTATGAATCACCGTTCGAAGGACCATATGAAGTAAAAGATGTTAAAAATACAAACATAAAAATTAAGATAGGAGATGAAATCAAAGAAGTCCATAAGAATAGAATAAAGAAAGCATAAAAAGTTAAAACAAAGAAAACAAAATTTGAAGGATGACCAAAACTGAAAATGAATAAATAATATGAAAAATTTTACCTTGAGAGGAAAAATTTTTCTCCTGAACCGTTGGGGGTGAGGTGCCCGCATAACCTCATAGATACAGTCGGATTCACACTGCAGTAATAATACTAGTTTAAGGTATTTTATATAGAAAACTAGATTGCAATCATTGTATATAGATATAAGTGAGTAGGCCTAGTCAGGATAGTATATAATAGTATATAAGAATAGTACATAAGAATCCCTACTATAAATACGAGGGAATTTTGTATAGGAGTCAGTCATTGTTCATCAAGCAGCAACTACAGGGCGCGCAAAGGGCTTTAGCTCTTCGCTCTATTGCTGACAACAATATTTAAAATAAAATATACGTTATATAAATATAAAGTTTTATTTAAAGGAGAGCTTGTTCCAATCATTACAGGGCTACGCTGACGTTGCGCTGAAAGTTGTATTGGAAACACGCCTTTAACGACGGAAGTAGGGAACACACCCTTAAAAGCCTACCAAACCAAGATGTAAATGTCATCATGTCGAGGGCTGCACGGCAATAGGTAGTGTTGCACTGTCCGGAAAGATCTCCTCTGGGCACCGGGCGCACCCAGTTGTATAGAGCCTTATCCTGATATGGCGGCTCTGTCAACAAGGACCTTTTCTTTAATGCCATACTGGTAGAACTTTTATGGACCAAAAAGGGGCGTCGCAAGAACCCTCATACCAGGACAAGCTGGCAGTGGTTCGGGAGGAGCAATCCTCCACTATTTGTGATTCTATCTTGATTGAGGTTGATAAATGTCTTAAAGGCGATTTCCCACCTCAGCGGCAGGGAGTCTCATTAAGATTGCCTGCGTCAACGAACCTACCAGCCAATAGCTTACGAATGCTGTCTTCAGGCTGCATATTTGAGAAAAGCGCCACCTCAAAGTCTAAGCTCAAGTGTCACCCTTTGTACTACCAATCCGTCATGTCTTACACGTCAACGTCAGGTGTCTGGTAGTAAGCTTAGCTCGAAGGATAGAGAAAGGATAAAATAGATTAAAGGGAGTCCGGGGGGTGCATGAGGAGTTGGAGATGAACCTTGCGTTTGGATGTTGCATGAGTTCGGGAAAACTGACTGTGGAAGGTTGTTCCACAGTCGAGTTGTTCTCGAAAAGAACGAACAAGAATTGAGAAGAAGGTCTTTCCAAATTCAAAGGAATCGTATTCTGGGTACCTAATGATATTAGGGAACCGGAATAGATGCTCCGCAGGATGGAAATACAAAGTAGAGATGGGCAATTTGCATCGATGTATCGGGAACATTCAACGTGCAGACACGATACATCGAACTGAACCGATTTTTTATTACTGCTTCGATATATTCGATGCATCGATGTTTTTAATCCGATGCACCGAATTGGAATATGCTTTGACTCCGCACAGTATTAATATGCGCGAGTCGAAAATTCAACTCAATCTTAACTGAACTGAGCTTAGTAATTTCTAGTCTAGAGCATCGTTTCTTAACTTTTTCAGTGTTGCGACCCTCTAAAAGCCAAAAAATGAAGTAAAACATATTGGTTGAAAGATAAAAATTCCAGCATTTGGAGTGATTTTTTCAGTAAAATACCAAAAATTGAATATGATGGAAACGACATGAAAAACAAACATGTTTTATCGGGTTCTATCTTCTTTCGTCAAATCGGTCGAAAAATTGAATTATTAAAGTCGATCTACACAGCCATGACGTCACGGCACCGATGCTATCCGTGTCAGTCGCTTCCGTGATGAATTTTTCACTGACATTCACATAGCACCGGCTTTTCCGTATCAGTACTCAATGTTCAATGGTATCTGTAATTACTTTTTAGTTTTGAAATTTAGACAGAAATCTCAAGTGCACAGTGCAATTTAGAGTAGAATATCTTATTGCAATAGCATTGCTCTTAGAGGAGCAACAACTCTGTAACGGCGAGCAACTTTGCAATATTTTTTGGAAAAAAAATGTTTTAAAATGGTAGTATAGTTTTCAGAGTTATTATATTATAGCTTATTTAAGACTGGAAGACGTTTAAAATTTGGATCTGCCCCCCTTTTGCACCAAAATTTCAATATTTGACTTAGATAAATAAAACACACAAATAGTAATGTTTTTTATTTAAACAATCATTACTTCACTCTATAATAATCAACGTAAGATCAAAAGAAATAATGATACTATGGTAAATGGGGGAAAATCCGGATATGCTTCTGCTTTACACCAAACGTTTAACGAAAACTTAGGTGGCAAATCCAAATATTTCTAAAGCGCTCTTGCCCATGATAGGAGCTAATCCTAACATGGCCCAAATGATAGCATATAATTGTTTACATACAGTAAGTGAAAAATAGTCGAAAAGCGAATTTTCGAACAAGGTCCTCAATTGTCCTACCCCTTTTGGCCCCTTTAAGACCCTGACACGGGTTTTTACATTGTGTTATCAACTCGTAAGAATGTTGGCTTTTGTGCGGATCCACGCTTGTGCCGTGATCACCTTGGTTTAAATTATAAATTCACTTCAAAAATAATTCAGTTTTATTTATTTCAAATTCTTACTTTAATTCTAATTACAATATTTAACATTAATTTTATTTATCTAACTTTATTATTAACTTCAATTTTTACTTTCAATTTAACTACACTACTCCTGTGAATTACATACAAGTTATTTCATGGATATTGCCAGAATTAGTGCGTCACTGATGATGGCTGCGTTTGTTTCTTTGATGCTGCTGACAGTGGTTGCGTTTAAGTCTTTGATGCTGCTGATCGTAGCTGCGTTTAATTCGTTGCTTCTGATATGTTGCTAAAATTTAACTTTGATTAGCAGAATAGATTTGGGATGCTGTCTCAGTACTACAGCTTGGGAGGTTGGCGGTACAATACTCCGCTCAACTTGGGTCGGGTTTGGACTTTGAATAATCTTCAGAGTTGATTCGTATGAGAAGTAATATTGGGATGCTGTCTCAATACTACAGCTTAGGAAGTTGGCGGTACAGTACTCCGCTCAACTTGGATTGGGTTTGGGTTAAAATGCTTTTGAACTTATCAGGCTCAATTCTCCTGACTTGATTGAAACCACTCTTTTCTCAGGCTCAGTTCTCCTGGAAAGACCAAAAGTGATCTGAACTTCATCGATCACTACTGCGATATTTATTGCAGAGGTTTCAATGGAAACGGGCAATCTTGGTGGGGCAATTTGAAGCCAAATGTTTTTTGCTTGTATGCGTGCCCCTTCTCTATATATATAACATCTATTTGTTTTGATTGTGTGTATCACAACCTTTCTGGTTATATACATAATCTATCCTGTTCTAACATTTGACGTTGGAAACATATAGGTAAGCTGGTTTATTTATGTTTAATGTGTTTTATATAATTTATGTTATTTATTTTGTAGGAAGGAGTTTTATTATTTATTTTGGAGAGACGGAGGAGTTATTTTGTGGATAAGACTGAAATGTAAATAGGAATTGCCAGGTAATATTTTGTTGTAATTTTTGATTTGTTTTTGTTTTGTTTATTTTTACAGAAAAAGTGGTTTTGATTTTTGGGAATGATTGAGGTAATTTATGTTTTAAGATATCTGTTTTTTGTGCTTTTTAATTATTTCTTTTAGAGTGCAGCCGCAGCATCGAACATATTCCCCCGCCTTGACAATGTAGTGGACTTCATTGTCAACATTTGGATTTATTTAAATAAATTTATGCTTAGTGTACTTTTGAGTTTTTTATTTTTTTTATTTTTTTTTTTTTTTTTATTTTATTGTTCTGTACACATTTGGGCTTCGTTATCCGCTTTGTTGTTGGTTTGCTGGAGTTTTACTTTGAATTTATTTTCCATGGTTTTTTGAAAACGTAGGTTTCCTTGCTCGATCTTCATGCGAAAGGATTTTTTAGCGCTTCGGATTTTATTCCATGGCAGCGAAATTGACTTGATGAGTTCCCATAATTCCGTGGCAATGATGAGATCTGCTGGTGGTTGTGACCCTCGTGCCCTGTACTCTTCTAATGTTATTTTCCGCTTTGGCCTGTGTGTGGAGTCCCTTGGTTGGTGATGGGGCTCTGATTCCGGGGAGAGAGCGCGACGTTTTGATGTTGGGATTCGTTGCGGCTGGGTCCTTTTCCTAATCTCCGGGCCGGCCGGGAGTGCCTCGAATGGCCTTTTTGATCCTGGTCGTCGTGGTGAAGAGATTTTTGTTTTTAATTTTTGTATGGTAGATAGTTCCCTCGGTGGTGCTGGGTGGTGTTCTCTTGGTGGTGTTGAGAGGTCGGGTAGATCGTCTATCCAGAGATAATCCATTTGGGAATTTTAAAATATTTGGTTTGTCGTCGCCTGAAAATTCAGTTTAACTGTTATAGCATGACAATTATTTTGTACCGGTCGATGTCTGGTGTTGGTTGATTCTAGGTTTTGCTGTTGTTTAGTTGGTTTGTGTCTGTGATATTGTTAGGCGGAAATAGTTCATTAAATGTTTGCTGACTGAAAATAATCATCATTTTTTTTTTTTTTGTTATTGAATTTAGGATGTGGCTATATTGTTTGAAATTTTGGGATCGGTTGTTGTTTCAAATGGAAGTTTGCAAACCTTGGTTATTGGTCGCTTAAGTGTTTTATCGCGTACCTTTACAGTCACAACTCGCGTTAAGCCGTCTGTTCCTGGATGTACTTGAATAATTCGTCTCTCCATCGTTTCCAGAAAGCTTGTACCAGTCGCTGTATTAATTGCCATCTTGTCAGTCGGTTGATTGGTATGTTTGTTAATGACGGCTCTGGGATTGTGAGTAATTGCCCTCCTATCAAGAAATGAGCTGGTGTTAATGCGGTCGGATCACGAGAATCGGTACTTATCTCAGTGAGTGGTCTCGAATTTAGGCATGCTTCTATTTGTGTCAGGGTGGTGCTGAATTCTTCATATGTGAGTGTAGTATTGCCAATTACTCTTTTGATGTGATGTTTCGTGGATTTGACTCCTGCCTCCCAAAGGCCCCCAAAATGAGGTGATGCTGGAGGGATGAATTTGAAGTTAACTCCATCATTTTCGAGTATGGCTCCGATTTCTTCATTTAATTGGTGCATTAGTTGTTTTTGTTGTTTCTTTAAAATTCGGCTTGCTCCCACGAAATTTGTACCACAGTCACAATATAGGTTAGCGCATAGTCCTCTTCTGGCGGTGAATCTTCGGAACGATGCGATGAATCCTTCTGCACTCAAGTCTGTTACCAACTCGAGATGGATGGCTTTGGTTGCCATACATACATAGAGTGCAATATATGCCTTGTATTTTTTCGGATTTCGGCCCTTGTGCGTTTTCATCTCAAAAGGTCCACAATAGTCAACTCCTGTGTTGGTGAATGGTCGTGACACATGTAATCTTGGTGCCGGTAGGTTGCCCATTAATTGTTCTTGACCAATGGCCTTTTGTCTGTAGCAGATCATACATTTGTGAATCTGAAGTCGGATTGTATTCCTGGCATTGAGCAGCCAATATTTTTGTGAGAGGACTTGAAGCATCAGTTGTGTTCCTCCATGCATAGTGTCCAGATGGGCTTTATTAATGATGAGCGTTGTTAAATGGGACTTGTCTGGTAATATGATAGGGAATTTTTCGTGAAAGGGTAAGTCGGAATGTTGTAGTCTTCCGCCCACTCGCAGAATACCATTTGTGTCAATGAATGGATTTAGCCTCCATAGTCGGCTTTGATGAGATAGTGACCTTTTCTGTTGGTTTGTTTTTAGTTCATTGGTGAACTCCCTTTCTTGAACTCTCCTTATCCAATATTGTAATGCTTCGTTTAATTCCTCAGTTTTTAAGTGCATGGTTTTTCTTTGGGTGACGGGCCTTCGGCTATTATAGATAAACCTCTGGCAATATGCTGTTACACGTATAAGTCTTGTCAGGGATGAATATTTTGACTCCAAATCATCGTTATGAATGCTGATTTTTAGGTTGATGACTTTTCGTTGTTCCAATTCCGTGTGTTTTTGTTGTCTTTCCTTTGGCCACTGTCCTTCGGATTGTTGTAGCCAATCCGGCCCTTTCCACCATAGTTCGTGTTTGCATAGTTCCTTTGTGGACATACCTCTGGATGCACAATCTGCCGGATTTTGTTTGGATGGAACATGACCCCATATGTTTCTTCCTAAGGTTTCGTGAATGTGTGACACTCGATTGGCGACAAATGTCTTCCACCTTGTGGGATGACCGCGTAACCATGCAAGTACGATTTCTGAATCTGTCCATGCATGTGTAGTATGGGGAATTTCTAACTTTAATGCTGTAGTTAAGTGACGGATTAATTTTGCCAGCAGAGTTGCAGCACATAATTCTAACCTTGGAAGACTTATTGTCTTTACTGGAGCTACCTTAGTTTTGGCACCTATTAATGTTGAATGTCGTTTGCCTTCTTCGTCGGTAACGCATAGATACACGGCGGCTGCATAAGCCCTTTCGGATGCGTCAGAAAACCCATGTAATTCTGCCTTTCGGTTTGTCTTTGTGTAATGTGTCCACCTTGGTATATTGATGTTGTTGATGGCTAACAGATTCTCCTTATATCTGAACCACTCGGTGTTGAGATCCGGTGGGATTTCATCATCCCAGTCGAGACCTCTCTGCCATAGAGATTGTATGATTAATTTGGCTTGTATAAAGATAGGTGCTAGTAGTCCTAGAGGATCAAAAAGCTTAGAAGTCTCTGACAACACGGTTCGCTTTGTCCATGTTGGTATATCCGGACTCCTTGTGTATGTATATGATAGTGTGTCGGTAGCTGGTTTCCAAACGATACCTAAGGTCCTGATGCTGTCATCCAGCGAGATTTCGTAAGATAGCTTGGTTTCGCGCAGTTCTGGTGGTATTGCCTGTAAAACTTCCTTGCAATTCGAAGCCCACTTGCGTAGCGAGAACCCTCCTGATGTCATTAATTGTAATAATTGTTGTTGTAATTCTAATGCACTGTCGATGGTTGAAGAGCCTGATAATAGGTCATCTACGTAGAAATCTGTTAGCTTGGTATCGGAAGCTTCTGGATACCTTTCCTTCTCGTCCAATGCTAGCTGCTTTAGTACTCGTGTGGCTAGGTATGGCGCACTTTTCGTGCCAAAGGTGACTGTTAATAACTTGTACTCCTCAATAGGCTGGTTTGGTGAAGTTCTCCAGACGATTCTTTGATAATCTGAGTCCGCCCTTCGTACTCGAATTTGTCGGTACATTTTCTCCAGATCTGCCGTAAATGCAATACAATGCTTTCGCCAACGTATTAGGATGGTGGTTAAATCGTCTTGTACTACCGGCCCCTTTAACATCATATCGTTGAGTGATACACCACTGATGGTTGCTCGTGAGGCATCAAACACGATTCGAAGTTTCGTAGTAGTGCTGGTTTCTTTTATGACTCCATGATGTGGCAAATAACTGCAAGTATAGTTATCCGCACCTCCTATCGTCTGTCGATGCTCATCTTCGGATGTGGTTGTTTTTTCCATATGACCCAATTCTATGTACTCTTCTAAACATTTGGAATACTCTTTATAGACGTCTGGATTCTTCAGGAAACGCCTTTCCATTTGGAACAATCGTGTGACTGCTATGTCCTTGGACTTGCCTAGATGATCCTTTTTGTTTACTTCCTTCAGCGGTAACTGTACTTCGTAACGTCCGTCTGGATAGCGCGTCGTAGTTTTTTGAAATAGCATCTCACACTCCTTTTCTTCTTCTGTATATAGTGGTTTTTCTTGTAGCTCTTCTAATTCCCAGAATCGTTTTAGTTGATCATCGAGATCAGTGCTTATGTGGAAGTTTTGTATGCGGGTTGAATTGTAGGGTTGGTTCTTGATTTCACCTGAGATTATCCAACCTAATGAGGTTTTTTGGGCTATGGAGCTTTCATCTGGGCCTTTTATGAGACCCTCCATTATGATCTTGCTGTATATCTCTGCACCTAATAATAGATCAATCCTCCCTGGTCGATGATATTCTGGGTCTGCTAATTCCAGATTGTTTAGGTGTATCCAATCCTGTCGTTTAACCGGTTGCATTGGCATGGCCTCTGCCACTTTTCGAAGCACTAGTCCAGTTACTTCGATACTGACATCGTTGGTTCTCAATGGTTTGATGAAAAACTTGGTTTTTATCCTTGGTTTGCCTATGTGTTCATCGCCTACCCCATGAAGATGAACGTTAATATGTTGTCCCCTTAATTGTAAATCTTGCATAATTCTCTCTGTTACAAATGATGCTTGGGATCCTTGGTCGATCAGAGCGCGAACGATTTGTTCTCTTCCATTTTGTGAGACAACTCTCACTAAAGCTGTGGCCAAAAGAACATGATTGTTTTGAGCTTTGCTTACCACAAAAGATCCCAACTTGGTTAGGGTGTCGGGCTGCTCCACTTGGTCAAAATCTTGATTTGGTTTACTTGATTTTTCGTTTCTTGAAGTATTAGCATTAGGGTTGCTCAGGTTTGCGGTCGCAACTAGTTGTCTTGTAGTATGAACTTGTTGCTTGTTTGTAACTGGCAGATTGTTGTCATGGAGTAGAGTGTGATGTCGTCGTTTGCACTGTTTGCAGGTTCTTTGGCTTGGACACGTTGCGAGCATGTGGCCATACCCGAGGCAATTGATACATACATTGGTTGTCCGAACTGATTCCATTTTTCTTGCTGCGGATTGGCTTAGGAATTTTGGACATTGCCGTATGCTATGATGTTGAACACATAGTGGGCATGAAGGTTGGGTGTTGACATGGAATGCTTGCGTTGTAACCTTCGTCTTTGCTGGGAAGTTTCGGTAAGTTTTGTCTGTTGCTGATCCTCGGTTTCCGACGGCCTCTAAGGTTCTGAATCGTCCTTCCATGAATTCGCGGATGGTACTCCATGTTGGTATCTCGGTACTAGTGTTAATGCTTTGTTCCCACAGTTGATGCGTTTCGGGTGGTAATTTTTGTACGACCATGAAAATTATCACTGCGTCCCAAGTCTGCACTGGTACGCCTAGATTGTATAACGCTTGTAGGCCTTCGGTGGTTACATCCATTAAACTTTTGATTCCTTGTGAAGACTCGGTGGACAACTTCGGTTGGTTAAATAAAAGTTTCAGCTGGGCATTGATGAGTATTCTTTTATTGTCGTATCTCTCTTTTAGAAGTTTCCAGGCAGGTGCATAATTGTCATTCGTGATTTGTACTTGTCGCAAGAGACCTTCAGCTTCTCCACTTAAATGTAGCTTTAGATATTGCAACTTTTGGGCGTTTGATAGGCTATAGTTTTGATGAATTAGGCTCGTGAACAGATCATGAAAGGTTGTCCACTTCCGATAGTCCCCGGAGAATTTTTCTAGTGAAATTCGTGGTAGTTTGATCAGATGGTCCTTTGCTGGCATGGTTATGACCCTTTCCTTTTCTGAGTTGGGAGATTGGCTGCCTTCATCTGCTATTCGATATTCTGTTTCATATCTTGATTCGATTGCTGCATAATGTTTGTAAAAGAATTCCTCCATTCCTTCATATACCTCTTGCTGGAAATAGTTGCTTTTTAATCGTTCGGAATCCACAGGCTCGTCATTCTTGGCTACAAGAATTTCTGTATGAGTTTCTTGTATTTTCTGGAATAACGCCTGAAAATCATGTAGTCGTTTTTTATAATATTTATCTGTTCGTCTATCGGCTCCATCCTTCTTATAATTGATGATGAATTTCTCCAACATCTCCTTTCGTGCGAATTGTAACTTTATTGCTTCTTCCATTTTGCAGGTAACTGGTTCCTTAGATTTTCTCTTTTACGGTAGCGTGATCAGGCTAAGTTTCCACTTTCCTTTCGGAATCCGGCTCGAAGGACCAAAATGTGCCGTGATCACCTTGGTTTAAATTATAAATTCACTTCAAAAATAATTCAGTTTTATTTATTTCAAATTCTTACTTTAATTCTAATTACAATATTTAACATTAATTTTATTTATCTAACTTTATTATTAACTTCAATTTTTACTTTCAATTTAACTACACTACTCCTGTGAATTACATACAAGTTATTTCATGGATATTGCCAGAATTAGTGCGTCACTGATGATGGCTGCGTTTGTTTCTTTGATGCTGCTGACAGTGGTTGCGTTTAAGTCTTTGATGCTGCTGATCGTAGCTGCGTTTAATTCGTTGCTTCTGATATGTTGCTAAAATTTAACTTTGATTAGCAGAATAGATTTGGGATGCTGTCTCAGTACTACAGCTTGGGAGGTTGGCGGTACAATACTCCGCTCAACTTGGGTCGGGTTTGGACTTTGAATAATCTTCAGAGTTGATTCGTATGAGAAGTAATATTGGGATGCTGTCTCAATACTACAGCTTAGGAAGTTGGCGGTACAGTACTCCGCTCAACTTGGATTGGGTTTGGGTTAAAATGCTTTTGAACTTATCAGGCTCAATTCTCCTGACTTGATTGAAACCACTCTTTTCTCAGGCTCAGTTCTCCTGGAAAGACCAAAAGTGATCTGAACTTCATCGATCACTACTGCGATATTTATTGCAGAGGTTTCAATGGAAACGGGCAATCTTGGTGGGGCAATTTGAAGCCAAATGTTTTTTGCTTGTATGCGTGCCCCTTCTCTATATATATAACATCTATTTGTTTTGATTGTGTGTATCACAACCTTTCTGGTTATATACATAATCTATCCTGTTCTAACATTTGACGTTGGAAACATATAGGTAAGCTGGTTTATTTATGTTTAATGTGTTTTATATAATTTATGTTATTTATTTTGTAGGAAGGAGTTTTATTATTTATTTTGGAGAGACGGAGGAGTTATTTTGTGGATAAGACTGAAATGTAAATAGGAATTGCCAGGTAATATTTTGTTGTAATTTTTGATTTGTTTTTGTTTTGTTTATTTTTACAGAAAAAGTGGTTTTGATTTTTGGGAATGATTGAGGTAATTTATGTTTTAAGATATCTGTTTTTTGTGCTTTTTAATTATTTCTTTTAGGGTGCAGCCGCAGCATCGAACAACGCTGGTACCAGGGTGGGTTAATACATTGGCGTTTGTATTCATTGGTATTGATTATTCATTCTTTTTGGGATTAGTCGGACCTATCAAGTCGGTGCCCGCTAGTGGTACGACCTTATCACACACATTAGATAAAAGTAAGTAGTTAAATAATTCTTGATGTAACCTTGATGTTCGTTTATTAGGAAAATAATAGGAAGATACGTCGTTTGGTGGTAGAACAATATATGCCTTTTATTGAAATGAAGATGATAACGATGATGGGCTAAGGCCTTTTAATGGCAAGCCGGCGACGATGCAACTCGTCCCGGGATTATACCCCACGAAAATGTAAGTACTCCGCGAACCCCCGGGGGGCGTCCACAGGCAGATAAGTGGTGATGCAAAAGTTTAAGGTGGTACCTCCGGTACTCACATCCTCCAGAAGAACTAGCCCTACTATTAAGCCCCGGGTTACCGCGTTATGGATCATCGGGATGACAGGATCCGGACTTTTTCTTGTTAAATTTATTTTTGTGCGAGAAGCCGAAGTTGGCCTCTAGGGGCAACCAACCAAGGGTTTCTCGTCGCAACTCTCCTCGCGGGTGGTGTGGAAATGGGTTCAATTGAAAATAACTCGATAAAACATCCTACAATAATATAAAGTATTACCGCGCTGTAAAACACTTCGTGGTGAATGAAATTAAAAAAATTATGATTGAAAATTATTCGTTATGAAACCCTGAAAAAAGCCGTTGCAGTTGAAGGAAAAAAAGTTATAGCCTTTAAAAGAAAATATTGTGACTAATTTTTGTGTTGTAAGGATTATAACTTCTTAATTATTCATTTTACCACAAAATTTCTTGCTAGTAAATTGTAGATAATTTAATTCTAAACAAAAAGTTTTTTATGCAAATTTTCTGTAAGATGGACCGCTTCGGAGATATAGTGCAAAAAGCATTTGCACACCTTTTCAAAGATGGGGGCCAAATGCGGGGGGGGTTTATAATCCCGAAAACTCAAACTTAAGCCTTACACTGACCCCCTACACATCCCAAAAATAAAACCTTGTCCTGCATTTTTGCAATGTTATAGTACCATATCCAAGGACTAATTGAACAGAATGAAGATCGAGGTGTGGTCTGAGATGCTTTGGTCTGAGCAACAACAAAGGAAATAAAACCGGAGATTAAGATAAGTACCTACCTACAACCATTTTTTATTAATTAAAAAAACATGGCAATGCCAATGAAGATCCGACATTGATATGTAAGAGTGTACAAAAACATTCGTTAGGCTTCAGCCACCCACAGAGTGGATTTGTCACAGTTGATCCAAAATAAGAAAAAGGGTGATCAAATAGGGGAAGGTAGAAGAGCAGCGACCAACCGCTTGTACAACTAAGGTACCTAGTATATTTCTTAATAATTGCACTTAGGTGAGCTATAAATTGGTAAATGTTAAGAATATTACATACAAAAATATTTGTGTCTTTAAATGGTAATGGGTGTTCTTGAAGTATCAAATTTTAACGAGGTAAAAGCGTGCTGGTACCAGGGCGGTTTTTTGGGGGTTTTCTGCAGACCATTATTGATTATAAAAACAAAAAACCACAAAAAATAAAGTGGTGGAAAATACTGTGTCACCCACTACCTTAGGTTCTCTGTAGGGTATAGATCAGTGATACCTAAAGTGGTCTACATATATCGACCCCAAGGGTCGACGACGAACGAAAGGGGTCCATTTCAACGAAATAAAATTGGGGGTCTATGAGATGTAAATAGGGGTCCATGACAGAGGATATCATTTAATCAGATCGTTCATGATAGGCGGGTGGCTCTATACAAATAATTGTTATCGATGGAAGAACTTTAACGTTACATTTAATTGGGGAGGTAAATAACCACCGGTAACCAGGAATTAATTGGAGGTGTTTGTACCGTCGGACTGAGACAAAAGAAATGAGTTGGTGTTCTTGACGGGTGCACATACCCTGGATAAGGAGGCGCAGTAAGGGACCGGAAGAGATTAATGGACCCACATGCACACTGAAAGCCAGGTAGAGGTGAAAGTTGGTGAAAAGAAAGTAGAAATTATTTAAGAACTTAGAAAAGTAGAAAAGTATTGTATCTGCAATATTAGGAAAACACATACTGATGTTTTGGAAAAATATAGTGAACTCTAGATTGCAGCAGGGGGATACAAATCTGCAGAGATTATGCAAGATATTCTTGGGTATACAGCAGCTATTAGATGGTCTTTATAATGCCTTAAAAATTATTTTGAAAATAAGAGACAAAGCCTTTCAGTTAGACAAAGCATTTGAGATTAAGAACTAACTTAGTTTAGTTTAGACGCTGAGCTCGAGTATATGGAAGAATATGTGCAATGTGCAGCACCATAAACAAATGCTCTAGATATATTGCAGAGTGATACATTTTAAGGAATTCTTGCTCCTTATATAATTTCTGTGAAAAATAAAGTTACAGGAGGTGTGTAGTGGATGTAGTATATGCAGTGATGTGGGCTGGGTAAATACCCAGTGGGAAGGTAAATATAAATTGGGTATTTACCCGGGTATTTACCAAATGGTCATTTAAATACCCAAAACGAGGGTAGTTTCAATATAATGAGGATGTATGCCAGCTGGCAGCAAACATGTGGATTGGCAACACTAATGACCTCAGCCTACCCAAAACTCAAACTGACACTGCTTTTCTCTCCATTTTCCATTCTGTGTTTAATGCTAATGCTGTACTTAACCTAACTTTTTTATTATAGTGGAGTTGTTAGTTTCGTTAACCTAATTTTTTTTATTATAGTGGAGTTGTTAGTTTCCTATCCTAACTTTTATATTATAGTGGAGTTGTTAGTTTCTTTTTTAAGGGGGTCTTCTCATCAAAAAAGCCTATTTTTGTATGTTTTTTTTTGGATTTTTTTTCCGAAACTATAACTGATATCATACTACTTTTTTTTTTATAGTTTTTATCACGTATTAAACTTTGTGTTAAAAAATTTTGAAGCTCCTCCGTCCACCTGGGGCCGCTGCGTAATTTGTGAAAGTGAACCCGTCACGCACTGCCTTGGCATATTTGCCGCACGTTTTCGGCCTCCAGGTCTATCTGAAGCCCATATTGCAAGCATTTTCTCAAAAAGTATTGTTCGTAGCAGGTACAGAACTAGGATTATTTCCATACGATAAAAATTGTAGGTGTGAGAGCGGTTTAAATTTTTGTTTCAAAAATTTTCGTGTTTTTTTGAACTAAATTTGTTATAAAAAAGAAAGTATGACATCTACAAAAAATATCCTAGTTCTGGCCCTGCAGAAGAAGATACTTAACAATCTAAAAAAAAAAACAAGTCGATTGGTCGACTAGTCTTTTCAGAAACGTGCATCAAAATTTCAAAATGGTGTTTTCGAGAAAAACGCATTTATAGTTTTGAAACCCTGTTTCTCTGTGAGTATATGTTCCGGTTCGCGGCCAAATATCTCGGAAACTATTACGAATCCTATCATATTCTTTCGCATGGTGATTCTAGGATACATATACTATAGAAAAATGAAAGAAAAAAAATTCCATTTTTTCAAAATTTTTGATGAGAAGACCCCCTTAAGTGAATTTTTAAATGAGAAAAATGGGCAAGAAAAAGGGTCCTGCTTGGCAGTTTTTTAAAAACAAAAACAAAGGTGGTGTTGTGTGTAAGTATTGTAATATTCAATACATGCATGCTAATGTGAATAAAATGGCGAATCATATTAGAAAATGTTTTAAATGTCCTGAAGAAATGAAGAAAATTCTTTTTCAGCCAAACACTGCATCTGTATATACCAACAAATTAGGCCTTTCCAGCACAAAAAAAGCTCCTGAATATCTCCAACAGCAAAATGAATTGCAAATTGATGTGCCATTTGTACCAAAAGAAACACAACCAGGAGGGCCAAGTTCAAGTAGCGGCCAAACGATTGATTTAACGTCCCCTGGCAGAGGGAATGCCAGAAGCGTTTCTGGAAAAACTTACCATTCCAGTGTCAGTCGACCTCAACTATCATCAGCAACTTTTAATAACAGCGGAGGAAGCCTATTGACCTTTGTGGACCACATGGACAGTCAATTAAATGTAAGTAAGATAAAATTATTTTTTTATACAATTATAAACATTACTCAATCAGTTTGAACACATAATCGATTTTTTTAACTAAGCTACCGTAAGGTAAAACCTGAACCAAATATTACGTGCCGTACCGCAAGCGTACGTACCCTAAAGTACGAACATGAGTGTTCGTTCATATGGCGCCGACCTAAATTAACTTAATGAACTTGCATATGTTCGTTGGTTAGAGTACGTAAAGTTACGGTACGACACGTCATATTTTGTTCAGGCTTAAGCGTTTACGTAATGTAGCTTATTATTTTACGAGTGATTGTTTAAACAGGAAAACTTAGAGTTTAGAAAAGTGGTATAGATGCAAAACTCACATTCTCCACTCTTTTTAATTTTCGAGAAAACGTGAAAAACTGTTTTTAATTTTTTGTTAATGTTTTTTTGTAGGAAAGCCTCAACCAAAGTTTGGCGAAAGCAGTCTTCATAAGCGGTGCCCCGTTATCTATGGTTGATCATCCACTGTGGTTAGAATTCTTGACAAAACTTCGTCCATCTTACAAACCACCATCCAGATATCGTCTATCTTCTTCATATCTCAAAGCTCAGTATGCAGAAATGCAAAATGAAGTCACAAGCCAGCTAAATGGCTCGCAACACTTACATTTACAATGTGACGGTTGGAGTAACATCAGGAATGAGTCAATCGTTAACTTTGTCGTCTCAAAACCAGAGCCACTTTTTGTGGAGTTTGTTGCAACAAAGGAGAACAGACACAATGCACCTTATTTAGCTGAGTTGATAATCAATGTAATTGAAAAATATGGCCCTGAGAAATTTTTGGTAGTAATTGGAGACAATGCTTCCAACATGAGAGCTGCCTTGGCTTTGGTTAAGCAGAAACATCCATCAGTTATACCACTTGGTTGCCTTGCTTACCTTTTGCACCTTCTATGTGAAGACATTTTAAAATGCAACACTTGCAAATCTTTTATGACAACTGTTATTGGCATAGTGAAAAGTATCAAGAATAGCCACATCTTGAAAGCATTATTTGACCGGTTTCAATTGGACAAAAAGTTTGAAGACAGAGTATCTTTGAAACTTCCTGGGCAGACAAGATGGGGAAGCAACTTGCTTTGTTTACAAAGTTTGTTATCAAACAAATATGTGCTCCAGAAACTTGCTGTAAGTGAGGAAGCAGAAATCTCACCAGAAATGAAAAGGCAGTTACTTGATGACGGAGTGTTTTGGGTTCGAGTTCAAAAACTGGTGAACATTTTAGAACCAATCATTGAACTTATCACTGCCTTTGAGTCCAACACCCCCATTATCCACAAAGTTTATACACAGTTCCACAATTTGCAAAAAACACTCAAAAAAGAAATTCCAGAATCCCCTCTTCACAAAGCTGAAGGGAAAACTGTGCTAACCAAATTAGAGAAACGTGTGAAATTTGGTGTTGGCAAAATCCACCTGGCTGCCGACTTATTGAATCCTTCATCTCAAGGCTGCAATTTGAAACCAGGTGAGCTGCTCGATGCCATTGAGTTTGTTTGTGAAGTAGGCAGCAACATGGGAATAAAAGCAGTTGACCTTCGGCAAAACATTGCGGATTACAGAGACAAAGAAGGGCTGTGGCGGCGGTCTTATGTTTGGGAAGGTTTAAAGGATAATGCAAAAGAAGAAGCAATTAGTCCTATGTTATGGTGGAGGGGTTTGAAAGGAATATGCGTGCTACCTGATGTTGCTGTGAGAATTTTAGGAGCTCCCGTGACATCTGCTGCTACTGAAAGAACTTTTAGCACGTTCAGCTGGATCCACTGCAAAAAAAGAAATAGGCTGACGACTGAAAGAGCTGGACAAATAGCCTATTTGTCACATAACTGGAATTTGATCAACAGGATCCCAAAACCAAAGCCAGAAAGCAGACCACAAATTCAAGAAGGCTACAGTGAAACAGAAGTTGAAGACAAGGATGGCCAAATGCAAGTTTCCTGTAGTGATAGCGGAAGCAGTGATTATGAAGAATGCCCCATGTCACTGTCAAGCCATTCAAATGATCAAGAAGAATACACCTCTGAGCCTGAAGACTCAGAATAGATCTTTTTTGTTTTTGATTTATGAATATCAGTTTATTTTGTTTTGTATATCAAAGGCTTTTTGCCTTATTCAATTAAAATACTTAAACTAATTAAGTTCAATTTATTTTTTCCCAGATTGTCACTGCTATGCTTTACTATGTATGTTCACTTCTTAAGCATTTTTTTTTTAAGTTTTCAGGTTAGACCTGATGACCTGTTTGATTTTATTTCCTAATATTTCAACCGAAGTGCTAAGTCCAATTCTAATTTCTGTTAATTTTAATAACTTTCTAATGTTGTAACAACTCAGTAAAATGAGTTTGCGTACATTTCCCAAACTTACTCCGAGATGAAATTTTTTTTTAAAATTGTAAAATACCCGGGTATTTATGAACATTGGGTATTTACCCGGGTATTTACCCTGTATATTTACCCCGATTCTTAAATACTTTACATCACTGAGTATATGTAGTATGAGAAATAAAATAAAATGAGGACAACTACATACATTACATACGGCGAAATAAGGGCACGAAAAAAAGTGAATATTAAAGCAAGATTTAACACAAAAATACAAATTCGGGAAATTTATATGCACAATTCTTGTTTTCGGAACTTTTTTTATCTAACACGCAAAGATGTCAGAAGTGGAGGAGGCTATTTTTAAAATTGCGGAAGTGTTAGAGAAATTACAGTTCCCAATAGGACCTGTAAACTTTCAGAATTACTGAAATAAGCACTTTAGCTCAAAGAAATACTAAAACGGATGATTGTCACGGGTTACAATTGCATCCATTCGATGAGGCCAACGAGTCATTCGAGAATTACATGCAACGGAAAATTATCTTCGAAATTCGTTTACGGGCAAAAACACTCCCTCATAGCATCTGACCACGACAAGAGTGGCAAGAGGTCTCGATTTTGAGATTCCCAATTGTTTTGGCGCACGCCATGATATTGGCTTATGGGTGCAGGGAGGCGCACCGGGTTCCAGCTAGTTTAATTTAAATTAGAATTCAATTTTTATTAACGTAAACACTTTTCAGAACATGAAATACATATCATAAAATAACTAGAAAAATCCAAAGGCTTCTGTACAGAGCATGTGGGGTGCTAATGTAAGCCCTAAGCCGAACCATTTTTTTTTTTTTTTTTTGGAAATTTGCCTCGTTCAAGTATCTCCATAATAATTGATTACTGATTTTATTGTAATTAGAGTCGAGTATTAAAATTTAAGACCAAAGAAGTTTATCACGTATTAAAAAAAATTTAATTTGAACTTTTAAATTCAATTAATTAATTTTCTTGTCTTTTCCTTTCCTCTCCTCTTTTATAGCAGCGTTTTTCTCTGTTAATTCACTTTCTAATTACTCCCAAATAAAAAAAAACATTTAAGCTTATTGAAATCGAAATGTAAGTGAAATTTTTAACGTATTTTTTCGCCGCCATCCCCTGTCCTGTCCTGTCCTGTGTGTATGTAAATTAAACTTGTTCTAATTTTTATGCGAAAACTTTATCCTGGAAGCGCTTAATACAGAGATCCCCAAGTAATTACCATCGGGAAACTTAAATCTAACAATTTTCTATCTCACCCCCGGCCATTCCCCCGGCACTCCACCATGACCCCCGCCCGCGCGGATTCCAACGTACTTCAATGGAGGGTTTAATTAAATGCCGCCTCCATCGGATTTGTTGAGTTCTTCTCGTGTTTTTTTTTTATTCCTTATTAGTAGAAAAGTTACCGTATTTTTTTTTTCTTTTAAAAGAAAATCAATCAAAATCATTTGATTAAAACCAGATTTTGATAAATTGTATTTTCCAATAGAAATTAATTTCCGAATTGAAAAAAAAAATGCCTATTGGGGAATATTTTTCAAATTTTCACTTTTCAAAGGGATTAATATAATCATTTGATGGATGTTTCCTTGAGATTTGGGAAGGTCCTGTTTCTTTATTGATGGTGATGCTAACGTTAGAAATTGTTAATTCATAGATTCTCTTATCTTATATCTGGAAATGGATGCTTTTGGGGATCATAATTTTTCAGTTCTGGATTCCCGGGGAACGATTCAATTTAAATTAAAACATTCACCAGTTTTTGGGATGAGTTAATTAAATATAGTTGAAGAAAAAATATTTTTTTTTATTGATTTAAATTATTATGTTCTGAAGGCTTTTATTTATATTATATTTAATAATAAGATTAGGCAAAATATCGCTGGGAAATATTTTAAGAAATTTTCTCCTCGCTTTAATTATCGTGCCTATGAATGTTAATTATAAAAATACAGATACAGATTTAAAACTAGTTGGGATGTGGGTTCGACCCTTTCGGTCCACACGATCAACTTCCCAGTAGGATGGAAGGAAGCTCTTTGAAATAACG
Source organism: Thereva unica (assembly GCA_949987705.1). Taxonomy (NCBI): domain Eukaryota; kingdom Metazoa; phylum Arthropoda; class Insecta; order Diptera; family Therevidae; genus Thereva; species Thereva unica. The sequence goes on from OX465282.1 coordinate 10,392,567, forward strand.
ATAAGAATGGTAAATCCGCAAGGCTTTTCTAAAGAACTTTTTTTTGTTGAACAGTAGCAAACAAACATGTCCCTGGGACTTCGTTCGCTACACTATAAAGCGAATTCATTTTGAGCGTGTTGACGCGCTGATGATAAACTGCAATGGTAAAAACTTCATTTTCAATTCGAACGATTTCAGGAGATAGTACCAAAATTAATCAATGTAACGGATTTGTCAAACTTGTCAGAAAAGGCCAAACTGTAATCACTGGAAATCCCGCGATGAACTCAATTCCCAAAACTGTAGGACATGGAAAGCAATCCGACATTCAAACAGTTCTGAACTAAAGTTTGAAAATTTCGTCATGTTTGTAATGGTTAACGTATTTGTTGAATGGTTTTTAAAGAAAACACGGATTTTGACGAGTGATGACTCTTTGGGAAGCTATTGCTCGGCTGAATCCATAAAAGTGAACTTCATTTTGAACGGGTGTCATTCCAACGCTTCGATCGGCACCTCAATGAAGTCAATATCATTTTTGGTTTGCGTTCTATCGAGCATGTATAAAAATCACTTACGCCCTTTAAATATAGATACCGCTTGATCGAATTTTATGAAAATCTTTTCAAACTGTACTTTTGGTAATACGCTACGATCGGCACCTCAAAGAAGTCGGTATCATGGTTGGTTCGTGCTATATCGTGAAGGTACAAAAATCACTTACGTCGCTTGAACAAAAAAACGGCTGGACCGAATTTCATGAAAATCTTTTCAGATCATATTTCGGTTAATACGCTTCGAACGACACCTCAACGAAGTCGATATCAGTTTTGGTTCGCGCGATATCGTGCAGGAAAAAATGACCACATCCGTACGCACACACACACACACATACTTCCTCCCAGTTTTTTGCTTAAAATGCTCCTGGGACCTTGAAATATGAAAATACGTCGAAATTTTCGATTTCGATTTTCGGACCGATTACAATAACTTCCTATACTGGGAAGTTAATAAACTCCCTAAAATTAAAAATAACACGAAAATATTTTATTTGTTATAGATAGAGATATAAAAAACTAAAAATTTACCTCCCTCGAAAAATGTAAGAAATATCTCTCCAACTTCACTCCCTCAAAAAATGTAAGAATTGTCTCTTTAGTATGAAATTTCACTCCCTCAAAAATGTAAGAGATTTCTCTCCAGTTCGTATTTACAATCTCACCACGGCTCGGTTTAAATTGGATATTTTACTGTGGCAAAAGAAATAAGAAAATGTTGTTCCAGTTCGTGTTTACAATCTTACCTCGGCGCAGTTCAAATTGGATATTTTACTGCCGCAAAAGAAGTAAGAAATGTCTCTCCACTTCGTAATTTACAATCGCACGGTACACGCTCATATCCCAGTAGCACATTATTTTTGATCCGGGACATTTAATAAAGTTGAGGCCTCAGTACAAATTACTATCGTGTACGGGACAAATGAACTGCCTCTTGTAAGTTCGGCTCAACTCTAGATGCCATCATGCATATTGTTAACTATTGCCTGACAACCTCCCAAGTACCTTTAGTCTGGAAAAAAAGCCATAGTGACTCCCATTCCTAAAAAGTCCTGCCCCGTTAATCTGGCAGATGCTAAAGTTTTTGAGAAAATTGAATCTACTCAAGTCTTGAGACATCTTGATTCTTATAATTTCCTTTCTAAACTCCAATCTAGCTTCCGCACAACTCACAGTTGCCAAACTGCTATATTGAACGTTACAACTGATCTTCGTTCCGCCCTTGACCGAGGTGACATAGCAATACTAGTTCTTCTTGACTTCTCCAAAGCATTCGATTCTGTAGTTCACTCGCATCTGCTCTATAAACTTAGTCAACGGTATCACTTTTCCTCTTCTTCTGTTTGTCTTTTCTCTTCTCTTCTCTCTAATAGATCTCAGTGTGTTAGGCATAATAATGTTACTTCCTCTTTCCTAAGTGTTCCTGCAGGTGTGCCTCAGGGTTCGGTTCTTGGTCCTTTGCTGTTCTCCCTCTATAATTAATGATCTTCCTTCTGTTATCCGTCGCTGCTCTTTTCATTTGTATGCTGATGATCTGCAGCTATATAACTCTTGTCCTACTAATCAAATTGAAAATTGTGCGTCTGAACTCAATAGCACCTTGTCTCGAATAAACGAATGGAGTTCTAGTAATCCCCCTTAAGTCAAATCCAATTAAATCGCAAGAACTTGTCCTTACTGGTCGCTCACTGCCCCCGGTTGGTTTCTCACCTCTTTTACTTAATAATATTCCCCTTCCAATCGTTGACTGTGCCAAAAACCTGGGTTTTGTTGTCAATTCCAAACTCTCCTGCTGCAATCACGTCTCATTGCTGCTCTCTAAGATCTATAGCACACTTCGTAAACTATGGCTACATGGCAATCTGTTATCCTCGCCTATTCGAGCCAAACTTATTAAATCTCTTGTTTTTCCTCATTTCCTTTACGGCTCGCTGGTATATATTTCCTTCGACTCTTCTTGCCGTCAGCGTCTTAGAGTGGTATTTAATGATTGCATTAGGTTCATTTTTCATATGAGAAGATCTAAACATGTGTCGGATGTACAAAACCCCTTACTGGGTTGTGACCTCTTTCAACTCCTCGATCTCATGGCTTTACTTCTCTTGCATAAGGTTTTTTATACCAAAAGCCTTTGCTACCTTTCTAACTTCCTTTTTCCTTTGCAAATTAAATTTTGTACTCTAAAAGATGTAAATCTTGTGTACTTTGTTAAAATATAGTTGCTATTATTATTATTACTAGCTGGAGCCCGGTGCGCCTCGCTGCACCTATCAATGTGGTGGATGGTGGTCGTTCAGTCCTTCTCGCTACATTATCCGTTGTAAATATATACGTTGGCCATTTTGGAGATGAACTACCAAATGAACCATAGTTGGACATCCTTTATGAATGGTAAATGAAAAAATTCGGCATACCGCTCCATTACTGCTAACATAACGTCCCATTTAATATTGTGTTATTTCGTCGATCGTATTTGCATTAGTATCATCGAAAACAGCCATGCCACTCCCTTCCGTGAAATATTTGCATATGCATTTGATTGGTTTGACGGAATTGCAAAATTACACATTTATGTGAGCATTGAACGTCTTGGACAATAATGGCGAATAGGGTACGACCTAACGATTGTCAACTTCTAAATTCTGACCATTAACCTTCCAAGTTATATATCTTTGCCGTGCAAAGGACAAATGGCCTATATGCATTATAGGTCAAAATGGCTTTGTATCCTTTTTTTGATATGAAATATTCATATTTATCCTTAAAAAAAATTCAGACTGATTGTCCTTTTTAATTAAAAGTTATCAAAGTAAATGCTCACTTTATTTGCTTCGGTTTCATGTATTTTGAAAACTTTGATCTCGTTTTTCTCGAATCGAAGTTTTTGCATATCGGTCATTTCGCCTTTGCACGGCAGATCTGGCATTAACCTCCGTCGATCGACGACGATACAATCGGTCTGAATTATAGTTTCAGAAATCAATGCTCAATACTTTGAGCATTTCCCATCTATCAGGTATCTTGATTCAATCTCCTCCCATTGTGGGTTGCAAGTAAAAGTTATGAACAAATCTGGGCGACCATATGCTTTCCCACACACGTGCATCTACGTTTAAAGCGATTTCTCAACGTTCGTTTCGAATTGTATCGATTTTTTTGCTCCACCTATCTGAAATTATTAAAATGACGGTTCGCCTGCCCCAGCTTCCATAGTTTTTTGTCCTTTTTCACATAAGCTTTTGTCGAAAACTACTAAATCAAGTCCATTTTAACATAAAAATTGGGCCAAAAGGAAGAGAGGGAAGTGGTGTAACTTGTTCAACAAAAATGTTTTGGGTGAAAACTAACCCAAGTACAATTGCTTCCTAGATAAAGAAACATTACGGAATATACATTGATATCCCATCTAATAATATTAAGTTACTTTTGGTGAAGCAATACCCATGTACCCCGAGAGTATGATAACAAACCGGATTACCAAGTATTGAGTAGTGATCCGTTTACGCCAGCCCAATGATAGTAGCATGTAAAGGTATCCCAACGTTATTACTGTTACGTTTCAATTCGACACCACTATCGCTGCTGCAATTCTTTTTTAGAACGATTTAACTTTTTTTATTTCATATAGTAAAACAAACCGATTTCACATCCAAATCATATCAATTTAATGTGAAAAAAAAATTTCCAATAGGGATATCGACAATTCTTCTCCAAGCGCTATTACAAAAATACCAACAGACATAATCATGAAATTGTACATAAACCTTGCTGTTGAGGGCTTCTGACGCAAACAACACTCAATCAGTCATTTCATACAGCCAATTTTTCAAACATCGATTACATACAAAACAATGATTCATTTTTATATATATAGATTAATTTTCTAATTAATATTCAATTTAAAAAAAATTACTGCTAAAATATTTCAACATTTTCATAAAACAATTTTTCATATTCCTTCAGAAACTTAAGGAACTCTCGTTAAGTTTTTGCACCATTTTTTTTTTTGTTCATATCTTTAAGGACACTTCGGTGTCATGTTGTTATATATTTTCTTCTGACCGGTGAGAGACCATAAATCTGCATTTGTGACGGCATTTGGCCAAAAATATCCCAGTTTTCGCTTGTTACTTGGTGATATGTGACACATGCATTGAAGTCGTGACCGCCAGATAAATCTCAGACTAAGAAATGTTGATTTTGTTTTGGTTTTTGCCATCCTTGCCTTAATGTCCTGTGAGTTGCTAAGTTTCAAGATTCTGTGTCTTTTATCTCATTATTGATTAAAAGAAAATGATTGTGGATTGCCAATGTACAGTTGCGTGCAAAATTATCGGGACAGACAATTTTTCTGGTATAATTTTTATATGATAACATCTTATTAAATATTATATATATCAAACCAAACTACTTTCGTACTGCAATCGAAATATATACTGTTTTAATTTTCTATGACTATTTATATTTAATCTAAACAAAAATGAAATTATATCTGTGTTCAAAAATATCGGGACAGGAACGTTTTTTTTATTTTTTTCATCATGTAGGCAGCCTATACTTGGAATTCAGTTTTATGATCATCAATTTACCAGTTTTAAATTGTCAAAATGCCGAAACGCACGCTTTTACCGATACGCGAATTAGTTATAAAGCACCATAACGAAGGAAAAAGTTTGCGTGAAATAGCGGGTCTACTATCAATTGGAAAAACAACCGTTAGTAATATTATCGAAAGATGGAAGACCACTAATTCTCTACAGGCCAAAAGTAATCCTGGAAGACCGAAAAAAACCACCGACCGCGTAGATAAGATTATTAAAAGAAAAGTAGTCGCGGATCCGAAAATGAACGCTGCAATTGTAGCACGTGAATTGCGTGAGGAAAACCTGGCAGACATCAGTCGAAGTACTGTATCTCGTCGTCTGAATCTAGTGGGGCTTTTTGGACGCGTGGGAGTTAAAAAACCGTTAATTAGTACAAAAAATAAGAAGGCGAGATTGAACTTTGCGAGAGAACATCAACATTGGACAGCCGAGGATTGGAAGAAAGTGCTTTTTTCTGATGAAACCAAAATTGATTTGTTCGGAAATGACGGCAGACGATATGTACGACGACCAGTGGGCACCAGGTACAATTCCCGCTACCAAATTCCAACTGTGAAGCATGGCGGAGGCAGCTTAATGCTATGGGGAGCTTTTTCGTGGAAGGGTGTCGGCCCGGTGGTCAAAATTGAAGGCAAAATGAATGCTGCCATGTACAAAAACATATTGGAGGATCATATGCTGCCATATTCCCGAAAAAATATGTCGCGAGGGTGGATTTTCCAACAGGATAATGACCCAAAACACCGTTCTGGTCTCCTAAAAGAGTTCTTCAAGAAGAAGAAAATTCGTGTTCTTCCATGGCCAAGTCAATCTCCAGACTTGAACCCTATCGAGCATTTGTGGAATGAACTTAAAAGTAATTTAGGACGGGTGCATTGCACTAATGTGAGAGATCTGTGGGTTAAAGTGCAAGAGGAATGGAGGAACATCCCCCAAGACAAAATGCGAAATTTAATCGACTCGATGCCTCAAAGATGTTCTGCAGTAATTGCGGCAAAAGGGATGGCTACAAAATACTAGCTCAATAAGTATTGCAATATGTCTGTATAACTTTTATTGATTAAAAATCGTGGTGTCCCGATATTTTTGAACATATCAGAATTGTTTTTTTTGTTATAAATAATTGAATATGTTATTAATTTATGTTATAATTACATATATTTGAAATATAATAAATGTACTCTATTTTTCCGTATACAAAGTTTTTGTAAGTCTCGACGCAATTCAATAATTTGTAAAACACCAGGTGTCCCGATATTTTTGCACGCAACTGTACGTAGGATAAGCAACCATTGATGTATTTTAATGTTTAGTTTATGAATTGTTTAAGAATTTAAATTTAGTTATGATTATATAGCCTTCGGGTTAACAAATAATAAATAATAGTCTATTCAATAAAATCTCCTTTACAATTATTCCTATGAGGATTAGGATTAAGACTCCATAGGAAATTGTTGACCCCGAATACGAGCGAAGGAGGCCCGACGACAAGCAGAGGAAGGAAGAGCGAACCCGAATACGAGCGAAGGACGCCCGACGACGAGCCAAGGAAGTTCCGAATACGAGCAAAGGACGTACGACCACGAGCGAAGGAAGGAAGGAAGTTCCGAATACGAGCGAAGGAAATGCCGAATACGAGCGAAAGAAGCAAGGAAGCCCTGAAGACGAGCGAAGGAAGACCCGAATATGAGTGAAGGAAGGAAGGAAGCCCCAAAGACGAGCGAAGGAAGACCAGTTCCGAATACGAGCAAAGGAAGACCCGAATACGAGTGAAGGAAGGAAGGAAGCCTCAAAGACGAGCGAAGGAAGACCAGTTCCGAATACGAGCGAAGGAAGACCCGAATATGAGTGGAGGAAGGAAGGAACCCCCAAAGACGAGCGAAAGAAGACCCCTACCTAGAGCGAAAGAAGATCCCGACAACGAGTGAGGGCCCGGCCAATTGCGAGTGAAGCTATTCAAGGACCTCCAACCGGAAGAAAGTAAGGACAAAGAAGCGAGAAGACGACAAAGAAGCGAGAAGATGACGACAAAGAAGTGAGAAGAAGACGACCCATTGCCGAACACTAAAGGCATTAATATTGAATACAAAAGTTAGTATTTAGAGTTAAGAATTAGTTCAATTATATTACATAGAAAGGTCAAAACACATGAAACATTAATATTTGTTTTAAGTCCACTAACACGAGTTGCTAACGGTGAATTTGACCAATTTGATACATTTTTTCTTTCGTATGTTGCGAGTATTACTGTTCGGGAAGTGCGGTAACCGGGCAGTATAAATAGTAAGTCGTTTGGGAACCACGAAAGTAAATTGTCATTTTTTCTGTCTTCTTAACGCGCAAAAAGGTTTGCACAAGTAAGAGTCAATTTGGAAGTACACACGAAGTCATTTATACACACATATCCTCACAAATTGGGAAGGAATTGGTGACATGCATCAGCCAGTTGAAACACGAAGTGCTGTGCAGGCATCAACCACCATCCCGTTTGGTAGCAGCAGGTCATTGTCACGAATACGAAGGTAACCAGATAAATGCGGTGTGTAACATTAAGTTACCACAACCATTCTGGAGGACATCTCCAGCCAAGTGGTTTGCGGTGGCGGAAGCCGCGCTTTTGGATTGCACAGGCTCACTTCGGGGTCACCAATTTCCTATGGGGACTTAATCCTAAACCTCTTTTACAATTATTCCTATGAGGATTAGGATCAAGTCCCCATAAAATTGTGGCGACTACGATGCGTTCACCGCGACATCCACATGTCAAACATAAAGACACAAACCGCTGTACACAAGCCACGGCGAAAACACTTAACTTCTATACGGCGAATCCCAAAGGTTTTAGTAAGTAGGCGTAGGTTAATTTATTATTTAATTTTAAGGAATTGTCATAATTTTAAGTTAGTTATAAATCGATTATCTTACTGTTAACAACCATGTTGATTAACATACATTGTAGATAAAAATTGTTATAAAAGTATTCCGGAGTTATTCCTGTGAGTGACTAGCCCCACAGGAAACTGGTGACCCCAACGTGATTTTAGAAGGAGGACCCCGACGTGATTTTAGAAGGAGGACCCGACGTGATTTTAGAAGGAGGACCCCGACGGTTTTTTAGAAGGAGGACCCCGACGGTTTTTGAGAAGGAGGACCCAAGACTCGCATCCAGCTTAACAGAGGTCAACAACCAAAGGAAGGAGGACCAATATCCATCCCTTTGAAGGAAGACCTGACATCGGAGAAGAGAGGAAGAAACAAGAAGAGTGAAAAAAAGAAAAAGGAAGAAATAAGAAGGTCAAGCTAACTTGTGACGCATATGCAAGTAAAAATAAGGTACGTCACAAATTAGCAATAAGTCAGACACATTAGTATAAAATAAACGCTCACACACCTTTACCGCAATTGTTCAATAAATTTGTTTGAAATTTAAATATGATGTATGCAAAAGAAGTTGTTTAGAGTTGGCTTAACCACCAAGTTGTATAGATTCTAAGTTAATGATGAAACTTGGGATTCGGTGCGATTCAACTCTCTCCACTCCGATATAGACGTAAAACGGAAACAAGGCGGGAGTTTGCGAAGAACCGCCTAATTAAGTCATAGATTCGTATCATTGTTGCTGGTTCAGCTTGAGTATATTGGGTTACAAATTTCCACTTTATGTTGTTTAAATTTTCATTACGTTCGAAGTTACAAGTTTTACACGTTACGTTACGGTTACATTGATTCCTGACGATAACAGGAACAAATAAGACAAGTCGAAAATTAGGAAAGTCTGAACTATGTATTTGGCTCGCGTTGATATAACGATGGAAACTTCGTCAGGGAATACGCAGGAAAACCACATGTCTGACCGCGATCTTCTACCAACGCAACACCAACAAAATGTTACGTCAACAGAAGGTTCAAAAGGGAGCGAAGCTGCTAGGCTCAACGCTGTGTCTAGTGTCAACCTACCACGGCCATTCCTGGAGGGATTCACCAGCCAGATGGTTCGCAGTGGCAGAAGCCGCATTCGGACTCCACCGAATTACATCCGGCTTAACTAAATTCAGACACATTCTAGCAAATCTAGACAATGAGTTTTTAAGCGTGATTGGAGATCTTATTGACTCACCACCCGAAACAGAAAAAAAAATTTTTTTTTATGTGACAGTCTAAGCTCAGGTGTCCCCCTTTGTACTACTAGTACGTCATGTCGTTTAGGTCATGGTGCAATGTCCAGTAGTAAGCTTAGCTCGAAAGATAGAGAGAAGGACATAATAGGTTAGGGGGAGTCAAGGGGGTGTTGCAGAAAGTGGCGATGAACCTTGCGTTTGAACTCTTGGATGTTGTATGAGTTCGGGAATACTGTCTTTGGAAGGTTGTTCCACAGACGAGTTGTTTTTGTTATAAACGAATTTCTAGATCGGAGTGTGCGCGAAGATAAGGGCTGTAAACTGTGGGGGTGAGTCGAGCGGGCAAGTCTTGTGTTGCGGGAAAAATGTTGCCGTGGAGGCATGAGGTTACTTATTTCAGTGGAGCAATCATTATGAAAAAAACGATAAAATTTTGCTAGAGCTGCAACATTCCTACGGTGGCTTAATGAGTCAATTGAAGGGCAAATGGCGCTGTCACCAATAAGTTTGAGAGCGCGGTTTTGCACCTTGTCCAGCCAAGCTAAGATGGTTCTTGGGGCCCCGGCCCAGATATACGAGTTATATTCAAGACGGGGACGAATGTAGGACTTGTAAATTATAGCCCTGGCAGACGGCTGAAGGAGAAATTTGCACCTTTTGAGGAATCCTAGACACTGGGATGCTTGTTTAGCACTTTGGATTATGTGGTTATTCCAGCGCAGATCTTCAGCTAATGTTACGCCTAGGATGTTTAGAGACGGTTCTGCCGTTACGGTCTTGTTGTCCACTGAAATAGAAAGCGGTTCGGTGCAAGTTTTATTGGAGATGAGACAGTACTTAGTTTTTAATGCATTAAATTCGACACGGTTCTTGTGGCCCCAATCAAGAATTCGTTCAATGTCCCTGTTGATTGAATTGGTCAACAGTTGGCGATGATGTAGACAAGGTCTGGCACGCGCTTGTGTTACATTATCAAAACCATAGGAGTAACGTAGAGTATCGTCATCAGCAAAGCTGTGGAGTGAGTTGGAGGGGACTGAGAGCAGGTCATTTATAAAAACTAGGAAGAGAGCTGGTGATAGAATTGAGCCCTGGGGAACACCTGCGGAGATGTGGTGGGGGTCGGATTCGACGCCATCCAATACTACCTTGATTGAACGGCCTGAAAGGAAGCTCTCAATCCAGTTCTTCAGAACAGAGTCAATACCAATAGCTTGGAGTTTAGCCAACAGAGCGGGATGCCATACTCTGTCAAAAGCCTTGGAGATATCCAGAGCAACCAGACCAGATTCACCAAATCGGTGTATACTTCGGCTGATGTGCTCCGTTAGGCATACAAGGAGGTCGCCAGTAGATCTTTTCGATCTAAAGCCGTATTGTTTGTCGTTCAATATTTGGTTGTATTCAAGATATTCCATAAGCTTTCTTTTTATTATTGTCTCCATAACTTTGGAGAGAATAGAAGTAATTGCTATTGGGCGGTAGTTAGTAGGGTCACTAGCTTCACCTTTTTTCGGTATGGGCTGAACATGAGCCAGTTTCCAGGAGTCAGGATAAACTCCGGAGAAGTATGAAAGTGCAAAAAGTTTGCGCAGAGGTTTAGCCAAAGGTGAGGCACATTTTTTAAGAACTATAGGGGGAATTTTGTCGGGGCCAGTGGCTTTGTTGGAGTCCAGCTCTTTGAGACACTTATATACTTCACGCGTCCTGAAGAAAACTCTATCCATTGAGTGAGCGGAACACTCGATGGTGGGGGGTTGCATGTCGGCATCGGGTAAGGAAGAATTTTCGGCGAACAGAAGTGCAAGTAGATCGGCCTTGGGTTTGCTTTCTGTTATCACCTGTTTGTTATAAATGAATGGAGGCGTTGAATGTGAAGTGAAATTCTTCCTGATGGAGGTTACCAAGGACCAGAAGTTTTTACTGCCAGCAGTGGAGTTTATGAGTTTACCTCTCAGTCTGTCATCGAATAATTCTTTGACTCTCTTGATGGTGGATTTACAAGAGTTTCTCAACCTGATGTATTCACGTCGAGATGTTTCGCTCGGAGAGTTTTTGTACTGTCTGTAGGCGGCTTCTTTGGTTTTGATTGCGTTCATACACTCTCGATTGAACCATCCATATTGCCTAGGCTTTATGGATTTGGAAGAATGGGGAATGAATAAACGCATTCCGGCCCGTATAATTTTGGTAATACAGATGGCCGCAAAATTAACATCGCGGTTCTGAAAACACAAATCCCAATCAGTAGCTCGGAAAAAGCGAATCAGCCCCCACCAGTTGGCTTTCGGTGTTCGGTGAGTCTCTGAAACACGTCTTCGACGATTATTACGAGGGCAACCGATGGGAAGCGAGAAACCATCGCTTTATTTGCAAAGGATGAGAAGCTTGGCAGGAGGACAATGTAACAGCACAGTGATGCGAACTTTGTTCATGGAGCAATTACCAGAGCAAATGAAAGGGATCCTGGTTATGAACGACACCGAAGACCTTGGCGCACTAGCATTACAGAAGCTCGGCAGAGCTGAGGTAACTCAACCACGGATCGAGGCAATCAACATGAGGCCAACGCAGCACCAAGACAGAGTTAGTGGATCAAATGCCATGAAAACGAGGACTGGGTACAAGTGCTACCCGTAATGCTGGGATTAAGGAACTGTTTGAAGGACGACATTGTCTCATCCAGCGCTGAACTGGTTTTCGGTGCGACATTGCGGATACCTGGGGAGTTCTTCATGCAAGACAATTTCCAAGCGGACCAAACAATTTTCAAAGAAGCGTTAAGAGAACGCATGAGGGAACTGCGTCCACGTGAAACGGCACACCACAACAAGCCAAGGATATTCATACACAAGAACCTCGCCACTTGCACACATGTGTTTATGAGAGTTAATGGTACAAAGAAGCCACTTGACCAGCCTTACACCGGACCTCATCAAGTGATCAAGCCAGACCAGATAGCGACGCTTACTATACAATAGACATGAATGGCAAACATACCAATGTTTCAATAGACCGACAGCAATATTACAAGATATAACAAATGAAGATAATACGACATCAACACCTAGGCCAAGAACCTACGAAGGGCCAGCCGTTAGGAGAAAGAAAGTAAGTTTCGCAACACCCAACGATTAATGACGATGTCGCAGGAAGGGGAATAGTGTGGCGACTACGATGCGTTCACCGCGACATCCACATGTCAAACATAAAGACACAAACCGCTGTACACAAACCACGGCGAAAACACTTAACTTCTATACGGCGAATCCCAAAGGTTTTAGTAAGTAGGCGTAGGTTAATTTATGATTTATTAAAATGTTCCTTATGTTTTAATTTGTAATTTTAGACTAAGTGTGCCTTGCTTGGCGAAATAAATAAATAAATAAATAAATTTAATTTTAAGGAATTGTCATAATTTTAAGTTAGTTATAAATCGATTATCTTACCGTTAACAACCATGTTGATTAACATACATTGTAAATAAAAATTGTTATAAAAGTATTCCGGAGTTATTCCTGTGAGTGACTAGCCCCACAAAATATTATACAGTGCTGACATCTAGGCGTCACCACGGTATACAGAAAACGAAGGTAGTGTAAAAGCGACGGCAGCTTCGAATACCGTAAAAAATGGGCGCCTGGTGACGTCAGCCGTAATGCTGAAACAACAACAACAGCTTCGATTTTATATGGGAAGTGTCCCCCACGTGACATCAGCACTAAAATACCGTATACGGTATACAGTCTTTTACATTACCTTGTTTCTGAATACCGTGGGCGTCACATTTGAAAGAGCCTTTATATATATTGTCCAATGAGTGAAGTAATGGCATTTTCCTTCAAAAATGGACACTAGTACTTTTAAATTATACTATAGGAAGACAAACTACGAAATTTACATGACATACTCCTACTAGAATCCAGTTCATGTTAAATTCAAACGCGCTCTTTTGAAATTGTTGAATTCATAGTACACGACTTTAATCGAGGTCGCTAAAAGTAGTTGACAATTTTCTTTTTATAATCATATTCTTATATTAAGGAAGCCTTTTGTGTCCTTCCGGTATTTCACTTATACTCGTGCAGGACCCAACATAACTTCCAATTTGCCGGGACCTTCGGGGACCCAATAGATTGCGGAATGTATAGATTTGTCGTCCGATGAATTTTATGACTTGAAAATTGAAATCGAAAACCAAATGTTTGGTGTGTGTTATACAGGTCGGATAAAGGGTTGGGTCATAAATCGGGTGAGTATGGGACTCATCCCTTCATTTCTTGGGGGCAGATCGGGACGCGTGTAGAGATGCCTTAATATTTCATAAATACATATATTCAAACTTCTTCTGGCAGTTGAAGGTTTTTTGTTGAATTTTTATTTTAAAATAAAAAATACAATTTTATGGTTATTAAATTGCTAGAAGTAAATACGTAAAACCAACAAAATTTCTAGGTCATTTACATCGTACGCGAGCTGTTTTTCACCGTATTACACACGGCATTCAACAGGTACATATACATATATTGTATACACCAGAATAATCTAAAAGTTAAATTATTTTATCTGTGTTGTGTATAATGGAGCAGGCGGCAGATTTCACGGTGCATTATAACCAACCGTACAAAATATCTTTGCCTCAAAGTTAATTTCGTATTCTTTCTGCCACCTACGTACCAGCCCCAACACCACACCGTCGCCATTCCGCCGCCCTTTCCGTCATTTTACCCTCATTCGGTATTTTGACACGTTTACATGGTTATCCACTCAGGTGGCGTGAGATATTTAGATGTGCGTGTATATCATAGAATATATGAGCTTTCTCAACTCTGAAGGTCGGAAATTGAAATGAAAAGGACGCGCGTAAGATGTTGCGAATAGGAGCCTGCTGCTCCTTTAAATTGAATTCTCGACAGACATGATGCTTCGGAACTTTCTGCTTTTCAACTTTTTAAATTAACTTTGACGCTGACGTTTTTTTCCTTACCCTTGAACAAAACAGATCAGATTGGTATTTCATTCTTTACAAATTTGTTAAATTGTTTATTAAATCGAAAGATCATGTTTTTGAGGCGATCAAAGAAATCAGAATGCTGTTGTCTTGGCAAAATGAATTAATAATTTATAAGTTGAGGAAATGTCTTTTAAGGGTTGAACGATGATGGGGAAATATGCAAATATAGCATAAATATGTTTGCCTATATGTACTGTGTAGAAGATCCTGATTTTTTAATATATGTGCATATATGATCTTTTCGTAATGGCGTTACTGACTCTTGAGCTATTATATAGACTATAAGTACACCCCCTTGTACTCTCGACGGTTATATTGTAATACAGAGTGTAATTTAGGTAACAAGCTTTAATCGGAAAGACACGAGAGATTTTTATTCCGCCGGTTCTTATCCAATACTACGAGCTGAGGTGGCACACAGCTTTAGCTCCGATGACAATGTAATACGGTATACTCAATATACCGTTAGATTTACGGCGGCCATTTCAAGAATAACATGGAATAACGGCGAAATAACATTGACATGAGTATCAAATGCAAGCATATGATAAGTAGAATACGATAAGCAATATAGCATACTCACTATATCGTTAGATCCATGGCGGCCATTTCAAGAGAGCGGATTACCATTTTCTTCACAAACCCCTGGCCATGGGTATCAAATTAAAAGGTATCATAACTAGAATACAATAAGCAATATAGTATACTTAATATACCGTTAGATCCATGGCGGCTGTTTCGAGAGGACAGATTATTATTTTGTTCACAACACCCGCGACATGGGTACCAGAGGAGGGTGTGATAAGTAGAATACAATAAGCTATATGACATCATTGTAAATCCAACATGGCGGCTAACACAAACTGGTCGATTACCTAATTCTTTTCAACAACCTCGACATTGGTATCAAATGAAAGTATATGCTATGTAGAATAAAAGAAGCTATGTCTCCTTTTTTGAAAATATGGTATGAAGATATTTGTAAGATTTAAAACGAAAAAACGTGAGGTGCATACTATAGACAATATTAAGGAGTGTAGAGTAACTGGGTTGAGAAATCATTCGCATCAATCATGTATGCGTCTCACGTTTTACGTTTTAAATCTTACAAATATTTTCATAGCTATTACAAATTCACAATCACAAATTTACAGGACTATCTGGATGGTGTTAGGAATAGATATGAGGTTCTAAATGTGTATGGTGCTAGGAGAAATTTTTTACAGTGTGAAACTAGATACAAAACCGTGAAGAGAAAACAGAATGCGGTCACAGACAATTCAAAATCTAGAGCTTCGCGGGTTGAAGTTCCTTTAGGGGATGAGCTAAATAAGATTGCTACCATTAATGCCAGAGATGATGAGAGGTGTTGGCGTTGCAAAAGAAAAAAGTCTGCGATGTTAAAAATTAAAAAGGTATCGCAAAAAGGAAAATGAACTACTAACTAAATTAACTGTAATTTAACTGGTTGATGCATAAGGAAAAGGAGGAGGCAAAAGAGCACAGGCACAAGGAGAAGATGCAAATGATTGTACGAATTTTTCAAAATAATAACAATGTTGATAATAGTCAAACGAATTCCCATAGTTTTTAGAATTATATTTTTATAATATTGATTCAATAATACTGACTGAATTAACATAAGTATTGAAAATGAACTAAGTTTTCTGGCATTGTAAATGGCAATTTTACAAAAATAACAAGAATATTAATTTTTAATTTCGTTTAAATTCGTACGCTTAAACACGGACTGAAAATAAACAAACAACCGTCGCTCACATAACCTCACTTGATAACTATACAGTCCTTTCTCCTTTAAATCTCCTCTCATTCTGCATCCTTATTCAATATTTTAATATTATAGCTTAACACGTCAGAAATTATATAAAATATATAGATTGTATTTTTTTTTTTGGCACGAATACTGAAAAAGATTCGCCACCCCTGGCAATGAGTGCTGCAATTTTTTAAATCAAGATGGCGAAAAATGAAAATATATGTATACAAGAACTTTTTATATTTTGGGTTAAAGTAAATTTTATTACTAATTTAGTACTCATTAACACAACAGCTGCGATCCATTTAGATTGGTAAAGTTAGACTACCCCTTGCTACATATACATTTTTTTCTTTATTAATGGTTTCAGGGGTATTTCTAGTTGGTAACCCTAGTTTTCGACCAAACGGTATCATGGTTGTCGCTTGAAAGTGTTTGGATATTATTCACAACCCAGCGGGAAAATATTGCAGCTATTCTTGACAAGCAGTAAAGAATTGCTTCCACATCGTACCCTTTGGAAGGTATTACGAAGATTTTAGTTTTCTGTTCAACAGACAAATTTTTCAAGCATGCCCATATGACGAAGTTTTTAGTCACACAGTCTTGCGTGAAATTTTGCTTAAGTTTTAAATTGATTAAAATTTTATAATTAGTAAGGGTAATAGTAAGTTTTCTCTGAGAAACAATTAAAAAGACTTTCCATGAGACGAATGAAGCGGTAGCCACAGTCAAGCGGACGGAACGACAAAGAAAGACAAAGAAAAAAAGGGGGGAGCGGATTGGTTCTGTTTGGGCATTTATGCAGGAAACACATATTTTTGGCGTACAGTGTTCTCTTTAAATGCTTTCGAAAAAGACCCTAGAAAAAAGCTTCCATCGACCTTCTCAAGAAGCTGCCGGGAAGAAAATGCAACGCTTCCTTCCAATGACATACAATTATAAAAAAGATATGACGTGGGATACGGACAGGAAGGGATCCTGAGCTTCAAAAGAGGGCTTCGTCATGCCTTAAAGTAGGCTTCCGTACTCCAGTACCAGAGCGAAAGACTAGTTTCCACGACTTCGCTGGTATGGATATTCGGAAAATGGAGGGACATTAAAAGCTTTACTGAAAGCACAATGAAAAAATGGACTGTAGGGAGGGTCCCTTTTCAACAATCTGGAAATTGTCTGCAATGTCTGCAGCGCATGTTCCTAGCATTGATATGAGACCAAGCAGGATTGTCCGTGACAACGAAGACGTCGAAAAAGTGTATAGTTGGTTTTCTACACATCATCCATTCCCAGATGAAGGCAAATTGTACTGGATCGGCTCAGGTTTAGTCGTAGAAGACTACATAAACTGCCAGAATTCATTCGAGATTGGATCAAAACTCATATTTGCCTAAATAGAATAACATTTGAATCGATAAGTTTCAAGAGAGAAAGCAAAGTACTGTCACTACCAGCTATTTCCAACACTGTTAAATCGTACTATACCAAAGTTTCCATCAACTACTGTTTCAAAGACTGCTTGTTTCGAAAAAATCGAAAATAGATTTTCGTGACTTGACTTCGTACGAAATATCACCTCATCCGATATCGCTTTTTTCGGAGTCAGGAATGAGAAAAGGTGAAAAATCAAGTCTCTACAAACTTTTTTCACCCGTGGAGAAAACGTTAAAATTACTCAAAACACAGTGGATGGAGGTTGGTTTTGCACAAAGTTGTGTGGGGGGACACTGTAAAACTATCAACATCATTTGCAAGGAATATGTTGACTTTATTTGGCAAAAACGTCGTCGTAATCTTTGATGGATACCCGACGGAAGTTGAGTACAGAGGAATGAAATCTTTTGAGCGATTAGGAAGAGCGACGAAACAGCAATCGATGGCTTACGAATTCAATCAACACCTTTGCCTCAATTAATTCCAAAAAAAAGGAAAAAGTGTTGCAGAACTACAAAAACATTTTCGGCAGCAGAAACAAAATGAATTTTTGGCAAAGGAAAAAACATCAAAGAAATCGAAGAAAAAAGCAACATACAAGCAATCGACATTGTCAGCCTGTATGGAAAGGACGAAGGAAGGAATCTTTAAAACCGAGATGGTTGAGTGCCCAATGGTCCTGCACGGTACCTATCCGCTGCTAAAAGCCCTAGGAGCCCTGCAAGAAGTAGACGTGACGGTATTGGCCGACGCAGACCGCTACTTATGTCGGCGGAATCTCTTCGAGCGATCCACCGAGTGAGATTGACGGCAATGTGGGATGGCTGCAGATTCAAGCGGTGTGTCGTAACGAGATGAGTTCTGAAGGGTGAAGTTGAGACTGCGGGGGACGCGGAAGGGGACAATATGGCATCGTCGTCAGCCCGTCCTGGAATTTCAACACTGCCCGCCGGTCCAACCACCGCTGAGGAACCGCTAAGGACTAGCTTAGTATTTCTTACGAGGTTAGTATACCTTCGACCGTCGGGGGTATCAACCGTATCTTTGGGATTTACGACGTCCCTGGTATCTCGGAGAGGATGAAATGATTTTAAGAAGCCCGACTATCTCACAATTCAGAACCGAAGGCTTTTATTCTCAGGGTCATGGGTCGAGCCACACGTTTATGAAGACATTGGCAAGAAGGCCGTTGGGTTTTTTCGGCTCCGCAACCCTCGCAAGCCGGGTTTGTGGTGCCCAGGTATGTAACGGCGGGATACTACCTCCTTCTGCCATATTTTTTGTGGGAGATAGATGAAAAAAAAATCAAAAGGGAAAAATTTACGCAGCCCAAAAGTTTAGCTAATTTTACAATAAAGTGTACAAGTGTCCTAGTGGTACAAAACCACCCATGCAAAATTGCAGCTTACTCGCTTTTAGTTCTCAGAAAACTTACAATTCACCTGTATTATACGTAAAATAGAGGTTCAGATTTTATCATTTGAACAGAATTTGGTAGAATTTTATAATTTAGAATCCCACTGGAGGAAGAAGCACTATCGCGCCTAATGTGCCCGCATTTCAACCGTAAGACATTAAATAATGTTTGTCACAACGTAAGAAGTAAAACGTGGGAAAAAGTATGCGTAATGTTTGTTCAGCATGTAAAGAAAATGTTCTTACGGGATCGGGGTGGAGTGGGTGCCGCGCAAGGAAAGGGTGATGGTAAATCAAGATTTCTTGTAGCTTTTGAAGTGGTGCTGTACTGCAGCCATTCGTAATCCCACAACGAGTTTTTCGCCCTGAAAGATTTCTTTCTGGGTTTTTTTTTCTGCTTTCTCAACCTTATCTTATTATGTGTTCTGAAAGAGGAAAATCTTTTTAGTCTGCTACTGTGCAAACAATTTTTTTACCCTCAAAGAAGTTCAAAGGTAGTTAAGCTATTTCTTTTCCCTGCACACAAGTGGGAAATATATCGGAAACATATTTCAATTTAAAAGTGCAAAAAGTAGACATCACGTAAATGGGTGAAACGGAAAGTTTGCCTTAAAGCTTATGCCTCATGCTGAGTTCAAGAAATAAATCAACAAAGTCGAAAGAAGTAAAAAAATCAACGAAATGGCGGCGGCAATGGAGGGGGTATCCTTACCGGGGGGTAGTAGAGCTAAGGACCAAACATGAACGCGGCTGTGGTGGGGAGTAAACATTTCCTCTATATTAGAGTTGTCTGGCAATTGTCGGGTGTTTTAAACTTGAAATACAAGACCAAGTTGTAGAACAAGCGGTTAAATTTGTTATAGAAAACATTACGGTTTTTTTTCGCCATTGTTGTTGTTGTGGAGAGAGAAAAAGGAAGGAAGGTTTTTCCGATTTTTTTCTATTCTCTTTAAAAAGTGTAAGTGACGCCATCGGAGGATTTTTTTCTAATTAGTTTGATTAGAGAGCGTTCAATTAAAATTAAAAGGGACAGATGGTAATAGTTACACTATGCTTGTGTGGCCTGAGCTTATTACGGCAAGTGCTCGGGCAAATTTACAAACATTTACGGTGATTAAAAAAGTTTCCTCTTTGTGCTGTTACACGATCCTGATTTGTCGATAGCAGTTGCGTTATCTGATTAATTTATTTAAGTTTCTATTGGCCCCGAGTTTCTACTGTAACTGAAGTTTGCCTGGATTGAGAGCTTAGATGATATGGAAATATTTTGAATACAGCGCCGGTCCTAGGGTAGAGCGAGTGTAGCGGTCCATCTAGGCGCCAGGTGGTAAGGGGCGCGAAATTGAAAGCGAAAAACAACTCCTAGTAAAAAATAAAATTTTGGTGGCACTTTTTGAGGGCTTTGTTTGTAGCTAGCCAAGTTTATGTACTCATCAATATGACTCGAACACGGCACGAGCAGGGAGCACTGACTCCAAATCCGATCGTACATAGCCTTAAGCCACATCCTGCTCCTTTTTTTTTATGTGACACACTAGAGACTTAGGGAAGGCCCCTTTGTACTGTCGACCATGTATTTTTATTTTTGAAATGTCGAACAGCAGCTCTAGTCGGAAGATAGAGAGAGAAGTGAAGGAAAGAACTGTCACAACCTAGCTGCGGTAATTTATTTCACCTACTCCCAACCATTTTGCGACTCTGACATCGGGGCATCGAGAACAACTCGCTGGAGTGTTATGCCTCCTGAAACGAGTTGAATCTCATCAACCAACCGATGACATGCGCTTGGTGGAGCGGGGAAGAGAACTAGTGAAGGCTATGACAGGAGGAATCTAGAATGCAAAGTGGGAAGAAGAAAGAAGGAAAGTTATGTAGGCGGGAAATTGGGAAAGGCTAGGACCGTGGCACCGCCGGGAATCGAGCCCGGGACCTCTGGGGATAGTAGTCAGGTGCCTTACCCCTAGACTACCGAGGCCTCTAGAACTATGGAGCAGACTGAATACGGTGGATCTAATATCGATAAAAACCGCAATCCTAATGTGTAAACAATTGTACTGAAGTTATGAATGGCACTGCGTGAATATACTACTAACGATGAACTTTGGATATCAGGCGAACTCCGGTTTGAAATAGCTTTCCAATGGTGATACGGAGCGCTGCCATGGGCGACCGTCTTTTCTCGCCGAGCTCGTGGTATCAATATAGAAATATCTTTAAAAAAACGTTTGAATATGGAGCACTTTTTAACGCTGCAAACATTTTTGTGGTTCCCACAGCTCCCAAAAGGACGACCTACAAGCCCAGTTAGATATTTTTGTATCCATGCATCAAGGTGTCAAATGTGATCCCAGTGAAGGAGAGTTTTCGGGATTATTCTTCAGGGATGGAGAACTTTGAGCTCACTCTTTCATAGGGAGATCTCCTTAGATCTCCTGCGGAAGTAAGAGCACCTAATCGCAGAGGCGACTCGAAAAAGCGACTGCTTTCAGAAGACGGGGTGGCGCAGCCCGAAAACGTTTTACGCGATATCTGGAAGCTGGCTACTCCCGTGTAGAGGCTGGTAGGGTCCGCGTGGCCCCCAAGGAAGAAAGGCATAATAGCCCGGCGAAAAGGGCGAAGGCTTTGGTCATATGGTTTGAAAAGCCTTCAGAAGAGTCGGACGCACCCACAATTAAGTCTAGAACGACTCCAAAGCCGACCTTCTGTCAAATAGCAGAAAGTGTCAGCCGTGATTGCGACAACAATCCGGTGACTCTTCTCACCACGAAACAACTAGTTACCGTGCAAAGAAGTCTGCTGGAGGCGATAGCCGAATTGGTTCAAGTCTTAAACAGCCCAGGTTCCTTATTGCTGTTGACGGGAACAAGCTGCCGGCAGCAACAGAAAACCCCACTATCATTATGTTGAAAAGGATAGGGGCGCAAAAGAAGATCCTAAAGGTGTAAGAGTGGAGAATATTCCACAAAGTGCACCGCATAAAATTCACAGAGATGACGTTGTCAAGATGATGAACACTGCAATTTTGGGCTGATGGTAGGACAAGCCTCTTCTAACGAGAAGGTGACTCCGCCATCTCAACCTTACTGACTGGGGCAAGCCCTAATGCCCAGCCATGCAATACAAACATCCAAATAGCCTCCAAACAAGGTCGAAACGTCGAGGAAGCAAGTCTGAGAAGATATGCTTCCTCTATTGCCGCTACAGGCGGTGCTGTGACCCTAAACCACCATCGAAATCCTTATGGGGCCCCCCAGCCCATAAAGGCTTTCAAAAGGGGAGATCTAATCCCGTAAGGAAATGGCAGGCGGGCAGTGCTCGAAAAAAGTTTTATATAGGACAACTGGAAATACAATTTACGTGAAGTGAAAGGGTCGACCAAAGGGCGCCAAAAGACAATCTCGCTCCACCCTCTACGAGTGCTAGGGCCGGCGCTGAGCGTATATAATATAATTAATTATATTTTGATGAAGGCAGCAGTGATGAAGATAGTAGGAGTCTAATTAAATGTAGGAGACTATTAAGAAATTCTTCGAATCTAGAATCAGAAGAAATTATGTAAGTATTCACTAACGGAGTCACACTTGAAAACCTCATTTCGGACCTTAACGGCAAAAAATCCGCGGATTTTCATCATCAGAAAATCAGAAAAGACCGAGTATTCCATCAAAACGGAGAATTCAACATGTTCTTTAAAAATTCTATCAGTGCACCAGGCAAGACAACCAAAATATGGTATAATGCAACAAATGGTACCATTTTAAATATGTAGAAATGCCTGCTGACATTGAAGAGAAGGATTGGATGTGTAACCAATGTGAAAAGAAGAATCTGCAGGATCAGATATTTAGGGCAATACGCTCAAACAAGCGAACAGCCACGTCAAGTAAAGCAGCTTCTCAAAAATCACCATTGAAAGAGATCTGCAGGAAGAAGAAAAGGCAATTCCTCAACAATTACATCCTGAGAGCAGAGGAAAACTTTGCCCAAAACAAAACACGGGAAGCATACATGGAAGTAAACTTCTTCAAGAAAGGCTTCAAATCCTCCTCCGGTACATGTAGAACAAAAGAAGGCACTATAGTCACAGGCAGCGAAGATGTAAAGAAAAGATGGAAGGAATTTTTTAGCGAGCTGCTGAACGCAAATGAGAGCATCAGACGTGTACCAGAAGTCCGTCTACAACATAACGATGACACCAGAGAAACAAATGTACCCACTCTGGAAGATGTACAAAGTGCCATACGATCATTAAGAAACAACAAATCTCCAGGAATTGATAACATCCCAGCAGAGTTGATCAAACAAGGAGGCGAATCGCTCTCAGCAGCTATACACGAATTACTATGCTGCATATGGAGGAATGAAAAAACCCCCGAAAGATTGGGAGCAAAGCTTTATCTGCCCAATACACAAGAAAGGGGATAGATTCAACTCAACTGTGGAAACTATAGAGGCATATCTCTTTTAAACACAGTATATAAAATAATGACCAATATAATTAAGGCCAGACTGGAACCTTATGCAGAAGCTGCAATAAGTGAATACCAAGCTGGGTTCAGGAGAAATATATCAACAATGGATCAACTTTTTCAATAAGGCAAATACTCCGAAAATGATGGGAATATAACATCGACGTATATCAACTTTTCATCGACTTTAAACAAGCATACGACAGCATCGACAGGGAGCAAATGTATGCAACAATGCTGGACCTAAACTTTCCCCTAAAGATAATAAAATTAACAAAAATGACAATGGAAAATACAAGGTGTGCTGTCAGAATACAAGGAGAATTGACGGAGTCCTTCCCAGTCAAGCAAGGCTTAAATCAGGGCGATGGGCTAGCAGCGATGCTATTTAACCTCTGCCTAGAAGGAGTAATTCACAAGGTTAACATTGATGCGAACGCAACCCTGCTTAACAAATCCAAACAGTTGGCAGGATATGCCGACGATATAAACTGCCTTGCAAGATCACTGTCATATCATAGAGAAACATTCACAGAATTAGAAGATGGAGCGAAACATATAGGGCTGCAAATAAATGCAGAAAAGAGCAAGATTCTAATTCAGTCAGGGGTGGAAAGAAGAAGAAGAAACCACAATACCACCAGGGGGAAATATAACTTTGAACGGGTTAACCAATTTAACTACCTGGGGTCCACAGTCAGCGAAGACAACGGTGAAACGATAGACGTACAAAGAAGAATAAACTCCGCGAACAGAACATACTTCTCACTACTTCCAGTAATGAAATGCACAGAGCCATCCACAGAAAAACCAAAATAAAAATCTACAAAACCATCATACGTACAGTAGCTACGTATGGATGTGAAGCATGGAGATCTCAAGAGTTAACCCTTCTAGCACAGAAGGCGCACTTTTCAGTTAAGCATGAAAATCTATATATACATACACATACACACATGTATATATAAATATATATATATGTATATATATACATATATAGAGTTTCTCTTCTAACGCAGAAGGCGCACTTCCCAGCAGGGCTGGGAAATTTTACCACTGCCGTGGCTCAGCTGAGACATGCAAACATAAAATATTAAAAACATAAAAGTTCAAAAACATTAAACAGAGAAGCATGCAAAACTAAAAAGGGAGTGAGGCACGCAGAGAGTCACGCCACTTGAGAAGTGTCCTTTTAAGGACAACTTCACTGGTTAGCAAGCTAAACACACTCCTATTGTTGTTAGTATTTATAAGCATGCGATTAACGGGTTCGAACATGCCATAATTGGTGTTAGAGGAATTAATGTGCAAGAGAGGTTCACCTCTCAGGTTGTAGTTATTCACTCTAAATGACGCGCGGTTTCTTAAGAAACCAGAGTCCACCTTGTCATTCATCAGTCGATGAACGAATATAACGTCAGCGACCTCACGGCGCTTATGGAGGGAGCTTAAGTTGAGCAATTTAAGTCTGTTCTCATAAGGCGGAAGAGCGAGTGGGTCATCCCACGGGAGGTGGCTGAGTGCAAACCGGACGAACTTCCTTTGAACCGATTCGATTCTACTAACATGGGAGGAGTAGTAAGGAGACCATACCTGGGAAGCGTAGTCAAGCAAAGGCCTAACCAAAGATACGTACAGGTGTTTAGTGACGAGGGGGTTGTTGAACTCTTTGGACCATCTTTTTATAAATCCCAGGACTGAATTGCCCTTGGAGGAGATATAATTGATGTGGGTGGAGAAATCCAACTTACTTTCTAACCTAACCCCAAGATCGATTACAGATTCAGTACGGGAGACCTTGTTGTCAAGGAAAGTATAGTCATAAGTTATAACACCACGTTTCCTACAAAAAGTCATGACCTCGCATTTACTAATATTAAGCACAAGGTTGTTGTTGGAACACCAAGAATAGAAGGTGTTTAGATCTGCTTGCAGAAGTTTGCAATCCTCTATACTCCTTATGTGGCGATACAGTTTGATGTCATCAGCGTAAATAAGGATTTTACAGTGCCTTAGCAGTGTAACAATATCGTCAATTGATAAAATAAAAAGAAGAGGGCCAAGATGACTGCCTTGCGGGACTCCAGAGGACGCTTCGATATTCTTCGATTTGACTCCGCGGAATAGAACCTGGTAGGTTCTATCGGCTAAGTACGACTGGAACCAATCCACAAGGGCATGCGGAAAGCCTAATTTCTTTAGTTTAAGAACTATAATAGAGTGGGAGAGCTTGTCGAAAGCTTTACTAAAATCTGTATAGACACAGTCAGTTTGGCAGCCAGTGACAAAGCCTCTAATTGTGTGTGAAGAGAACTCCAGTAAATTAGTAGTAGTGGAACGGGCTGCAAGAAAACCATGTTGGTTTGTTGAGATAAGCCTCTTGCAGATAGGGGCGATAGCAGAATAAATAATAGATTCGAAGAGTTTTGGTATAGACGACAACTTCGCAATTGGCCTATAATTAGATATTTCGTTTTTACAGCCTTTCTTATGGACAGGTATTATAAAAGAGTTCTTCCATAAGGTTGGGAAGCGCCCTTTATTGAGGGATTTTTGAAATAAACAAAGAAGAGGAGACAGTAGGGCCCCTGCACAGGATTTTAGAACAGCTGGAGGGACTCCATCAGGGCCGGACGAAAAATCTTGTGGAAGTTCATTTATATGTTTCGAGATATCATCCCTGGTTATAGACAGGGAAAAGTTTTGAGCCGTTTGGATTGCATTGATATGTCGAAAATTGTCTTCATCTGGTTGGAATACAGGGGACGAGAAAGATTTGAGGAAGAACGATGCAAAATTGTCACAAATTTCTGCTGAATTAGAACTAAGGGAGTTCTCGTATTTCATGGTGTAAGGGTAATTATCAACTTTTTTCTTTGTGTTGATAAATTGAAAGAATGCTCTGGGATCACCATACACTTTACCTTCCATGTTTCTGAGGTACTCTTTATAGAGGGTTTCGGAGAGAGCATGAAATTGGTCATAGCAATTGAGAAATGCATCGAAACTCGCAGTGTCTTTCTTCTTCAGGTAGGTTTTCCAGAGTTTATTCTTCAGGTTTTTGGTACGTCTCAACTCGGAGTTGTACCACGGTGGGGATGATCTGGACGATTTTAACGGCTCGATAGGTACACAGGATGCGAAAGTTTCATACAGGACGGAGTAAAATCTGGCTACATCGACATCCAACTCATTAGGTGAGAGCAACCAATTGAAATCGACCGAAGTGAGCTTGGATGACAGTTCCTCAAGGTTGGCTTTTTTAAAGTTAAAGGTAAAGGTTGACTCCTCTGGGATTGGCTTATTGTTAAAGACAGAACAATAGCTCAGTAGAAGAGGAGGGTGATAATTATCGACAGGTGACAAGACAATTGAGCTAGGCTCAACATTCATGTTGTCTGAGTCGGAAAAGAATACAAGATCTAACCGCCTTCCTAAAATATTATTCACACCGCTCATTTGGCACAAGCCGCAGGAAAATAAGGAATTCAGAAAGTTGGATTCCCTAGAGTTAAGGTTGTTTCCAGGAAGGTAGTTATCGTCATCATCGCAAGATACCCATTTAACATTGGGTAAGTTAAAATCACCTACAAGTAGGAGTTCATCTTTGGAATCCATCATATCTTGGATATGATTTATGCAAGTGATTAGAATATCATAGAGATTTTGACCTCTATCGTCAAGAGTGCTGAACATATCTGGTGGGATGTAACAGCAGATTAAAAATAAGTTGTTATGAACAAGGGAGACTTTGAGAGCGAGGACCTCAATGTCTAAAGTGTTGGAAAAATCAGGAAGCGTTATTAAGCAACAGTTGAGAAGGTTACTACATGCAAGTAGTACACCACCTCCACGAGCCTCCGAGTCAATATATCTATCCCTCCGAAAAACTTGGAAGGAAGAGTCGAAAAGTTCGGCATTAAGAATCCCACTGTATAGCCATGTTTCTGTAAAAGCGATTATATCGAAATCACTGGCCGAAGTCGACAGAAACACATCTTGGGTTTTAGATCTGATTCCCCTCACGTTTTGGTAATAGAGGGAAAGCGTCTTAAGTTTTTTGAAACTTGTAGAGTATCAGGAGTGCGCTGCTCGCGCGTGCGGGGGACAAAACATTTTGAAAAGGCACCAGGAGGCCAGAACGTGGGGTCTAAAAGCTTTTCAGCGGTATTGGGCGGTGCAGTCAAGATGAAAGACGCAACCGGTTTGGAGACATTGCTGATCTTCCTGCAGGAGACTGTAGCAGGGTTAATAGTTTTCCCCATTAGGTATTCTTTAATTGCCTCGCACGTAGTTTCAGGGGAGAAACGCGAAATGAAAATAGTTCGCGGCTTGGGTACCGTTATCAGATTAGCGCAGGTTACCGGAGACTCAGTATCTCCAGTGCCCGACGGTCCAACGATACTAATAGAAGAGGTTGATGCCGCAACCGGTTCTGGGATATAGTTTGAGCCCACTGGAAGTGAGGGTGCGCGGATAGACGAGCTAGTATAGGGGTTTGCAGTGACAGCATCCGTAACGTTAACTTTACGACTGCGTTTGCGTTTTCCATTCTTTCTACGGGCTTTCTTGTGGTCATGAGCCGGACTGGGGGCAGTCTCCACCGAAGGGCCCTTTTCAAGTATTATGGCGGGGTCATTCAGGGCTGTGGTGTTAAGAGCAACTGCATCATCCGCCGTTAGAGAAACAGCTGTGGGACAGGGTGTAGAAAGAAGCTTCTCCCCTACCTGTGAGGCGTCCGGTGAGGGGGAGTTTATTCTATCACAAACATTTTCAAATTTTAGCGATAGAGAACTCAGGGCTTTGTGATTTTGCACCACTGCTGTTGACAGCGATTCAATATCAGCCCGAACACGCTTCGTACTCCTTTTAATGTCGTCTAATATTGGATGAAGAGGAGCTAAGGAGTTGACAGAGCAGGATGAAGTGGCGACAGGATTGAGAATTGCTGAATGTATATCGTCGATCGAGTCAAAAACTGTTGCAACCCGGGAAGAAATTTCTTGGAATTTATTTATTAGGGAACCCGAGTTGGTCGCAACAGAATCAAGGGTGTCTGATAAACTATCAAGGCGGACGTTGATCGACTGGACATCATCGGCTAGCATCTGAAAATGTGAGACATTTCCAGAGAAGGTGTTAAAACGACCCATGACTTTTTCATGTCCATCGAGAAAGACATCAGAGATGTCTTTCATTAGTCTTAGGACGTGGCAGGGCTGAATGTTGAAGCATTCATTGCAAGTTGACCCTCTAGGGGCCAAAGGTTTGCCACTTATTCGAGGATTGAGGCAGGTGAGGTGAAAAACGCCTCCACAAACACCATCACAGAAAATCCCATCTCGGGCAATTTCCGAAGAGCATAGCTTGCAGACCTGATGACTCGCCATTAGAAAGAAAAAATAGTATAATTAAAATAAAACAAAAAAAAAATTAAAAAATTGAAAACGATAAAACCCCGATTTAACTGCGAAAACAAAATAAGACAAAATTGTTTAAAACAATTTTATGCAGTTTGAGTGCAGATGGGTTTCGAAACGTTGCATAACCTCAGGTGAAAAAATAAGAAAAGGAAAAAAATATTAAAAAATGAGGTTATGGTAATTGAAAATAAAATTAACACCCAATTTTATTTTTTTTATTCTTTTATGCCCTCTGCACAAAAAAGAATCAGGACTAAATGAAAAATGTTT
Source organism: Thereva unica (assembly GCA_949987705.1). Classification (NCBI taxonomy): domain Eukaryota; kingdom Metazoa; phylum Arthropoda; class Insecta; order Diptera; family Therevidae; genus Thereva; species Thereva unica. Next base: position 10,421,628 of record OX465282.1, read on the forward strand.
AAAAAAAAAGATTAAAAATTGCACTAAGGGTAAAGGTTACCAACCTCGAAACAGCTGGGGAAACCGTAGCACAACAACACAAAAAACAAAAGAAAACACCGAACACAAAAACAAGAGAAAGAACACAAAAATAAAATGCTCGAGCGAATTGTCACTAGCACTGGAAATTAAAAGCCACTTAAAACACAAAATTAAGTATTTAGAAGTTGAAAAATGGCAATAAAAACATAAAAAAAAATTATTAAAACGCGGACGACCGGCACCAACGACACTGACAGTTGACACCCAGACAAGATGGATATACGGCCCAATCAATGAAGGCAATGCATGGAGAATACGTTACAATCATGAATTGTACGATCTATACAAAGAGTGTAAACTCTCGACACCTGCTAAGCTACTGCGTTTACGTTGGGCCGGTCATGTCCAAAGAATGGATAACTCAAGGATACCAAAAAAGCCCTGTCTCTACTACCAGATGGCAAAAGACCAGTTGGCAAACCACGGTTAAGGTGGGAAGACAATGTTAAGGCCGATGCAGCAAAACTGCTCAACACAAGAAACTGGAGACAAGCTGCGGAGCAGAGAGACGTCTGGAGGAAGAAGCTGATAGAGACCAAGGCTCGAATCGGGCTGTAGACTCATCGAAGAAGAAGAAGAAACTTTTCGGCTTGCGCAAAGCTAAGCCGATGAATTCCCACACAACGATTTCATTAGTGCAAGGACAAGGAAAACCTTGCGTGTGAGCCTACTTTAAAGGTGGCTCTACACGATGCTATAAATACTTCCCAAATTTGGACGCTTGAAGGTAGGAGGCATCGTGTTTGGACGTTCGAGCTGCTGTCGGTACTGATTCAATCGTTGGAAGCCAACACTCGAATGAAACGTTCACCGCATCGTGTAGAGCCCGCTTAAGTTCTCAACCTCGTCAAAGAAAAATAACTGCTAAACTTAGTCAAGTGGTCTGGCTTACAACTATTAGTTAAGTATAGCGGTGTAGTACAATAGTCCATGAGAGTCGCCACAGTACACTACGGTCTAGAAGTTCGTTTCTAAATAGATCGATTCGACTGTGGAATAACATTCCGCAGTCTGTATTTCCGAAATTCTATAACCTCTAAATGGGTTCATGTTCATAGTCATCTTCTCAATGACCCCCAATGGTCTACCCTATTCCCTTTTTTTATCCTTCAACCTAATGAACCCTAATGACATGAGGCACTGGCAATGAATATAAAAGGGGATTGCTATGCTTGATTTTGTGTTCAGATAAAAATTTTACTTACGGTTTAATCAAAGTGTCTTGTATTTTACTTGAACTGCATAAAATAGTTGTGTAAAATCACTTTTATTTGTTAATAAACTTTAAGGATAATGACTGTTAAAACAAAAAACAATTATTTTGAGGTTATATTTAACTTTTACTTAGTAAAAGCCACCCACAATAAATTAATATTCACCGAAATCACAATTCGATTATGTATTTTAGTAGCAATATTATTACTATATTATTACCATTTACCTTTATTTTAAAAAAAATATTTTGCTGTTTGTTGCTTAAAACATTTTTAGGTTATTAATTTTAAAACAACAGTAAAAATTAATTGAGAACAAGCGACATCTCTGGAAAATATCTCTAGTTAAGTAAATGAACATTTTTCCCCAATACCGGAACTCTTGCTTTCAAAAAAAAATTATATATCCAAGACAGACTCCCATTTATTTAAAATGTAGCTTGGCTTTAATGTTTTTATGAGAATTAAATTAAATTATTCATTTGTAAATATTCAATTAATTACAAAACAATATTTTAACATAATAATTAAAATATTTATCGAAAGCTTTTTTGTATAAACTGAAAAGTGAATACAGCCGCACTATTAGTTTGGACTCATACCATGCATAAACCACTGTAAATGAAATCCAAAGCTGATTGTCAAATTTCTACCAGCCAAAATTCTTTCAACACAAATCTTGCCTGGCCCAAATGCATTTCACAAGTTGTAAAGGCTCTTTTCGCAGAAGGTATAATTAATACAATATCAATTCCTGTATTAATGACATCTTTCATTTCAGAATTTACGTATCATAACAATTCCACTGCCAAGAATATAGACTACAAAGGTAAAAACCCTCAAAATAATCCGCATATAAAACATTTTGCTTACAGTGTGTACATTGCCAAATCAGCACCGTGGCTTTCACTCATAACAATATGCGAAGAACAAATTATAGCTATCAACCTCTTTCCCAAGATGTTCCAAGTACAAGTCATGATGCCCTGGAAGAGGAAAACGAAAGAGTTGCCGAGGAGCTAAAGGAGAAGATAGGTGCACTAAAATCCCTTACAATTGACATAGGGAACGAAGTCCGATATCAAGACAGGCTCGTTCGTGGCATTGATGATGATATGGACAGAACTGGGGGATTCCTGCAGACGACAATGTCCAGAGTCATACGGTTGGGGAAGAACGGCGGCACCAAACATATGTGCTACATGTTTCTTTTTATTCTATTTGTATTTCTTGTTCTGTATTTGGTTATTAAGTTAAGGTAGGTAAATGCGAGATTTATTATAATTTTATATGTTGTTATATTCATTATTTTCCTATGTAAATTTATTATATTAATTGGTATTGATTGCAAATGTGTTTTGTATAGAATTTTTTTTGGAGAATAAGACGTTAGATTCGTAAATCTAAAATGCTTATTCAAATTACATTCCTTTATTCCTTTGCGTCCTCGTTTCTATTAGATTTAAGATACTGTAATCAGCTGTATACGAAGGAGTCAATGTTTTTCTCCCAATGATTCGTTACACTGCATCCTCTTCCGAATAATTTTTGGAATGCAATAGAAATCAGCATAAACTTCTTCTTTAGAATTGTGTTACTCTAAAGGTTGGTAGTAGAGCGGTCTCCAGTGCGACAACAGGCCACAACCTCAACGTGTGTTGAGAAACTAGAATAAACTCGTAGCCTAGAGGAGCTAGAGGATTTATGTACAATCACTAACTTGAAGGGCTGCAAGCTCCTGATTTTGAAGCCGGGTCACAATGAGCAATCGTTTATGTCAGACTTAGGGCTTCGCAGTTTCGGGAGCTGCCCCGCTGAACCGACAGCTACAATCAACTACCAGCCCTATTGTGCTTAGATTTAGCTCCCGCTTCCTGAAATTTAAAAGTTTGTCCGCTTTTGCTTTGTCGATTTGAATGATTCTTTTAGCTTGACGAGCACTCTGCGTACTTGTCCAGCTATGAAAAAACCGCTGCTCGACCCAATTTTTGATGGCCGTGGCGGCTGCTAAGCTACAAAAAGGCACCGGACCGAAAAGTGTGAGTTTGCCCCTACTCTAGCCAGGCCGTCGGCAACCTCATTACCAATGGGACCTTCGTGGCCCGGAATCCACATCAGCGTAACATTTTTGTTCCTGGTAAGAGATTTAAGAGATAGGGACCAATCCAGGACAGTCCTTAATGGCATGCCTGTCTGAAACCTTCTCCATTGTTTTCAGGAGAAAGGAGGAGAGGCTGATAAGTCGATAGGATTTTGCTTCCCTATACAATCTTCCCCGATTTAGGGATAAAGACTACCCTGGCCTCTCTTCAACATCTTGGATTATGGGCCAGCAAAAAGCTACCCCGAAATAATTACCTCTAGTTTATAGCTACTCCAAAAATAATTCGAATTATGGATCATCCAAAAAATATTACCCTATAAACGGTGTAATTCGAATTATGGCTTAAACCGAAATGTTTCGGCTTAAGCCATAGTTATAAGAATGTATTTAATACCCGTTTATACGCTAATTCGAAATTTTGGCGTAACTTTGAGTTAAATCGATTTAATTTTTCCGCTATAAACTAGGTAAATGACAGCAGGATTGGTAAGATATCTTCCAAGCCTCTCTGAAGGAGAGCCGGGAAGATGTGTACCTTTCCAGCAGAGAGGCTTGAAAGTGCCTCTTGTTATTAAGAAGAACGGTATCCCTCTCTTCCTTGGGGCAACGCAAAGCTTAGCAGCAGTTTCACAGAAGTAGCCAGCTTTCAGAAGTCGCCTAAAGCGTCTTTTGGTTGCGTCACCCCGTTTTCTTGAAGTAGCTGCTGTTTCGGGTCGCCTTTCCGATGGAGCGGAAGGTCCCCTTGCTTCCACAGGTGGGCCTCTTCTTCTTCTTATTTGATCCGTTAGCTGGTGGTCCGAGCGGGACGTCCCCGCAACGGATACGCTGCTGTCGGTGCCGCTGGGTCTCGAACTCTATTCACGATTCGTTTCCACTCTTGCTGGTTTTGGCGACGTCTCGAGCCGCGGTAACTGATAACCTCTAAGGAGATCTTCCTCCATTGAAGGAGTGATCTCAGCGTGCTCCACGTCGGTGTGAAGGCTCAATCTGCCCTCATTGAAGAACATTCCCGAAATTTCCCTTTCCATAATCGGCACCCTGCTGCATGGGTTCGAAAATGTCCAACAGGCCTTGTAGGTCGACTATGTACTATGGAAGTCTCAGAAGTGATGGAGCCTTAAGAGGTGCTCATTAGTTTTTTTTAGAGTATCGATATTGATCACACGAGTTGCGCAAGAACGGACGGTCGCCCATTGAAGGGAAGGCGAAGGTCTCCCTGTGAAGCTTAAGAAATTTATCAGTGTTTTGACTCCATAGTCTGGAGATTTCTCTTAGGCCTCGCACAACGTAACAAATTGCTGCACTCTTTTCTTGAGGGTATTTCGACGGGAAAGTCTTTTCTAAAGGTTAATCTAAGGGAAACGTCAAGTCTTGTTGTAGCGACCATACCCTTGGATAGCAGGTTCAAGATGTCCGTAAAATTTCGAGGTCCTCTCAGCCCTAGGTCATTATGTGCTTTTCCTGCGCTTCTATATAGCTTTTTATTGTTACTAACCACAAAAAACAGAGATCACGCTTCCTTATGGTGTATCTCTGTTGGCGTATTTGGTTACCGCCTTGGTTCCCAAATTTTATAATCCTCGAGCTGGCATTGCCATTTGGGGGATGTTGGAGTGGATGATCCTTTCCAGTGTCTTGATCACGAAGGAAATTAAGCTAATCGGCCTTTACTCCCACGTGGATTCGTGTGTTCGTTCCTCTGTCTTTGGGATGGAAATGACTCTGTCTCGTCTCTAACTCATGGGAACAAATCCGAGCCACACGCACACTAACTCAAGTAATTTCTGCAGCGTGACTGGTAGTATGCTGACTGGTGCTTTAAAGGGGTAGAAGGCAAGAGTCCCCAAGGGAACCTTCTTCTTCTCTAACGCTTTTACAATCTTGATCCGGTTCTGGCCTCTCGCAAGTGTTCCCTCCACCGGTCCCAATTCTGAGCCGATATCATCCAGTTTGGCATACCTAAGCTCTAAGCGTACTGGTCTATACCATCCTTCCAGTCGCGATTGGGTCTCCCTCGCTGTCGCACCCCATAGGTCTTACCGCAGACTACTTCCCAAGCAGGCTCACCTTCGCTCATACGAACTAGATTTTCTACCCACCGGAGACTACCGAGCTTTATTTTCTCAACAACGCCTATGCCGCGATAGCGATCGTAGATCTCATCATTGTAGAGCATCGCTTGTTGTAGTGTAGGCCCTCCATATTTAACCAGATCCGCGCGACTGCCATCTGCATCCGAGGCCTTATTGTTTTTGACCTGGTTTATGGCTCTATTAACTACTGTAACAGCATAATGGCGCGATATAAATAGTGGGCGCCACTTATGCGAGGTGTTACCCCCTTAGCCACAAGCCCGGAAGAGCATGGCCAAGGAGCCAACACCATACATAAGAAATAAAAAGAAAATCCGGAACTCCTACGCCGGCCACACGGAGTTGTCTAGCTCGCCGGAGGGGTCGTGGGGTGTGTGGCCGGGGCTTACCGCGGTTGGTTCACCACTTACCTGTGTCTGTGCAACTTTGACTTCCGTCCCTCATTCTCCGGTCATCGCCTGAGCCGCGTCAAACCCTGAAAAGAAATGATCCCCCCCTCAACCATTCCACCAAAAAAATATACCACAGGGACATTCTAATGTTTATAATCATTTATTATATCTGTAAACCTCACCACAAACATTACATTGGGACCTTAACAACCACGACACTGATTAGTTGCCCGTGTCAAATATTAACAAGTAACTGATTCAATACATAAGTGTTACGTTATTTTTGGGACATGTGCATGAAGGACAACAATAAAGCGCGCAGTACTGGCCAATACTCCTCGCTTTGTACAAACGAGATTACAATCAACAGAATCACTTAGAGAAAAAAACACATTTCCCGGAACCAACAAAGAACCAAATATTTCTGACAAGGGGCAACACAAATTCACAAATAATTAAAAAGAATATTATAAAGTTAATACTAACTACTATTAAAATTATTATTTTAGTAATAAATTTTTTTTTTTTTAAATTAAAGCAAAAAGAAAATTATTTTGTGTAATTTTTTTGTGTGGTTTTTTTTTCTGATCCAGCTGGTGTGGATGCACTATAGGTATTGCTTAATTACCTGACTATCGAACGGTATATCAATTGGTAGTAATGAAATATACAGTTCCGCCTTTATACTAGTGTCTGCTGTTTGATAAACGTCATCTACTTTTCCGGCAACTTTTTTTCTATTTAAACCATATTCGCGTAATTTTGGATAATCTTCGGTCTGTTCTCCATCCCCCCTCGGTCTTCTGATTTCATACCTGTTACTTAGTCCACCAACTCTCCATTGCCTTCAGCCATTTCTCTACACGTTTTTCTCGTTTTTTTCTGAAATTTTGGTGACAGATAAACGAAGAGTATTATAAACACAGGGTCCTTCCCCTCAAATAAATAAAACAGTTTGTACAGACCAATACCAATCCGCAATTTTCTCAAAAAAAACTATAATCACGCAAAACACACTCCGAAATATGTATATCCGGAGCTATTAACTACAGGGCAAAACGCAATCCTTGTATCGCTGGTATCCCTTTCGGCACCTTCAAATTTCTCCAAATCCCTTTCTGACTTGTTAAATTCTTTCCCTTTTTCTTCTTATTTTTTTTTGTATTTTCGACTAGAATTCACCGCACCGAAATAGTCCTGTTTGTTGCTACTTCGGAACGAAATTGTTATTTTTTGGCAAATGAACTGAATAATGAAGGTTTTTGTCTTCCAGCCAGTCGTATGTGTTCAAAACTGATTTTTTCCTTTTTTATATAATCTTAAATTTTTCCGAACACAAACTTTTGCAGTATATTTCTGCATCCGTCAAAATTCGAACTCCTCTTTTCTGTTTTTTTTCATTTCTCCCCGCCTACCTTTTTGTTCCCAACCCACTACTCGATTTTCTTCCCCACAGTAATTTTTAGTCAAGTAGATATTTAGGCAAAACTGACCGTTACACTACTAAGCTTGGTGGCAGCAGTGTATGGTTATCATCAGTTATCGGTGGAGCCCCCAATTATTCAGTTAGGACCCTTCCTTTTCCGTTGGTGGCCTATTTTTTTCTTCTTTTCTGAGCTCTTTGTATTTCTTCAGTCACACACAAGTTTGCATTCATGATCGAACGTCGTTCCGATCTTTACGACTTCTGCCTAAAATGGAGTCAGCAGTACAAATGGCAGGCATCTCGTCTTCAGGACTTACTTTTCGCTCACTGAGCGCCAACAAGATAGTGATCCGAGTCGAAATTGGCACCTCGGTACGTTCGTACCGTTATCAAGCTCGAAAGGTATCTAGAGGTTTTTAAGTTAGCAAATAACGAATTTATGATCAAATCCTAAAACTTCTAAATAACGGGGCCAATAAGGGGGACGAATTTTGTCGATTGTATTCAGTTTGTGGAGATTTTTAAGATCGGAAATAACGAACTTACGATCAAAACTTAAAAATTAAAAATGAGGGGATAAAGATGCCGGACGAATTTTGCTATTTGCGCTCCGATTCCGATTAAATTCCCAAATTGCCTTATTTAGCCAAGAAAACTCGAATTTGTTGACATATGGCCAAGGGCAATTCGTTGGCGTCTATATTATTAAACCATATTTCTCCCATGGTCAGTAGAGTTGGAAAATTTGAAAGTAGAAAGTATAACCGATCAACTTCAAATTGTGCACATATGCACCTTACAATGTAGTGCGACCGTAATAGAATCGAGATAGCGGTTCGAAATAGCGGCCGATTACCTTTTTATTCACAACTGCCTCAGTATGCTTCCGTTCAATCAAATTTTGCACATATATGTAGTTTGCTTGACGGTGCAAACTGGCCGTTCTATAAAAAAAATCAAGATGGCGGCATTTTTGCATTTGCGTTCAATGCATGATATCAAATAAAAGGGCATGACAAGAAGAATGCAATTAGTAGCGTGCCGTCAAAATGGCGGAAGACATATAATAGAGATAGTAGAAAATAAAATTTGTGTAATATATTTTTACAAATCAATATAAATAAATGTATGGGTTCATTTACTTCCTTTGCCTATTGTTATTTTAAGACAATGGTTTTTAGGAGTAAACTCCAGTCACGCTTCGAAGCTGACATGCACTTTTGTATTTTTTAAATACTCTTTCGCTAATATTTATTTTTGGTGAGGGATTTCCTTTTTAAGTCTATTTCATGCTGAACATTCCATCTGAATCGCTTGGGGCGTACGTGGATAGAATTTCTTCGTTGTCCGAACATTTTTACTACTTCGTTTATTTCAATAGGTGCAACGAAGTGCAACGGGCTCCAGGCCTTAATTTGCAGCTAGTATTTTATAAATACACCGCACCGACGCAAAGGCAGCATCTCAATTTGAATGAGCTCCGGCAGACTCCAAAGGCGGCATTGGTGGTGATATTTAGGTGAGCGAAAAAATTTGAAGCAATGGCGACAAAAGTAAGAAGTTTCAAGGAAATGACCATGGAGGCTATACAGTCTCCCTGGAAATGACAGTTAATGGCACAGCAAGAAGTCGAAGATAAGTTGTCATCCGTTTTGAGCTTATGATCGCGGGTCTTATCATCGAAAACGAAGAAATAAAATTAAATAAATTAATAGAATGATGAATGAAATAAGACAATAATGAAATGAAATGAATAATTGTCGAATTGCGTCGTTTTTAAAATGAATAACTTATTTAGGCACGACTGCTACTTTTTGGTCTCAAACTCAAACTCGCGTCACGCGCACTTCCTTTGCACACCCGTTTTTGGGTATATGTAGCCATGTAGCTAACTAGAGCATGGCAACTTTTGGTAGAGCTCCAGCAAAAGGCAGCAGCGTATAATTCGACAGTGTACGGAGCAAAATAGCTACGAGGAGTGTGAGGATTGCTGGAGCTCGACCAAAAATTGACATGCTCTCGCCAGCTACATGGCTGCAACATTTAAATATTTTGCTTGGATTAATCGCTTTCGGCAACATGAAACGCGTTTCGCCTATTCGACTGTTCATCTGTATTTTACTTATCTTTGGTGGTATGTTATGCATTTTTTTATGCGCACTTTTGTGGGAGTTGCACTTTGGGAGTATTAATATGTACATATTATGTAGTATTTTATAATAATATTATATTAATTATGTTATATTATATATTACGTATTATATACTATGTACTTTGTACTATATAATATGTACTATGTATTGATTATTATGTACTATATATTATGCACTATGTCACATGTACTGTGTATTATGTACTAGGTATTATGCATTATATACTAGGTATTGTGTATTATGTACTAGTAATATATACTATGTACTAAGTATCATGTACTTTGTACTATGTATTATGTAGTATGTACTATTTACTATGCATTATATATTATGTACTATGCATTATGTAGGATGTATGTTGTATTATCCATCCATCCATCCAAAGGCGCTACAGCCCAAATCGAGCCTTGGCCTCCTCTAGGGCATTTCTCCAAGTTTGACCGTCCCTTGCAGCATGTCTCCAGTTCCGGATGTTGAGCATTGACTCTGCCTCAGCCGTCACAGAGTCTATCCATCTTCTCTTGGGTCTACCTACTGGCCTACTTCCCGAAATTTCTGATGCCATAAGCCGTTTTGGGATACGATTGTCCGACATCCTGATTACGTGGCCGATGTTGTATTATGAATTATGTATATTATGTATAATTACGTTGTCGTTTTTCTTAGTTTATTGCAACAGCAAGTAACAATAAAATAAACTTAAATGGAATATTCATAAACAAAACTTATTAATCCTTATTCTCCTGCAATATTAAGATTGATATGGAAATATAGACTGGCCATAAAAGTTTTCACTTCCAACGTGTGGTTCTAGGCACACTATTTTTTTTTTTTATTGTGAAATGTGCGGTATGTGTGTTTGTGCGGATTTTTTGATAATTGCGGAAGATGGGTAGCTTTAACCCGTGAGCGAAGCGGCCGAACAAAAATTTTGCCCTTAAAGGGCGGCATTGGTGGATGTGTACAGGACCGCAAATGGTCTAGGCTCGTTTCTGCTAATACGATAGCTACCAGAGACCACCACTAGATGTTATGATCGCACTTCTATCGGTCTCTAATAGTGGCGCCTCGTGGTTGTGTAATATACTATAAGTTATTCCACCACCAAACTAACATAAGCATATTTTTTCCATAATTACTACTTCATGGCATTTATTTTTTTTTTGCTTAACCAGTACTCCTTAAAATCTAAAATATAATAAAATCAAATACATGTATCCACAAACAATATTCTAAGAAGTAATTAATCAAAGTAACTTAACATGTAAATTTTCATTTGTCTACCGAAAAAATTAAAAAAATTGTTTTCTCTTTCCATTTTAATTTCGTAGTAAATTTTATTTTTAGGATTTTTTATTTAAACTTGCAACGTTTTCTCATATGCTTTGCTCGAGGTCATTCATGATTACAGCAGTTTGCAAAACAGCAGAATTAAAGAAGATTCACGAAAGAAAGAAAGATGCCTTGTAATCTATAATTTTTTTTTGTAGTAGCTTAAATATTTGTAAGTTAATTTAAAAAAACAAAAAAAATAATCTAGTATATTCCCTTTAATATAGGTTTGTAGGTTTTTTCTTTTGTTATTATTATAAAAACAAACAGCAATAATTCTAATTTTATCTGCATTCTATATATTAATAAAACAAATATGGTTGATCCAGTACAAAGTACATGAGCGAGAGAAAGAATAAATATAAATATTTGCTAACCTACGCAATGTTAGATGATCTCTGGTGCAGTATATCGGATTTATGTTTGGTAAATATTAGTAGAAAATAATTTTATTTGGAAATTATGGTTTTATATTTAAAAATTATATTTGAAATTTTGCGATTTTTAACGGGGATTTTTTGAATTTTATTTACGTTCGATGAGAGCGTTTTATGAGAGGTAATGCCCAAGCCTGATTAGTTAGCTGCGAGATATTACTTGCAACTTTTGACCAGTACTGTAGTTCCAGCAAGCGATCAAACCTCTCTAGTCTATAGAGAAAATACGGTAGAAGACCGCGCGCATTATTATTACCATACCATACCATACACATGTTCACCGAAAAACTCTCATCGCGAATATATAAAAAAAAACTTACACATGACATCACAGACGAGCCCCTTTTTGTAACGTGAGAAAACTGGAATATATATAGAGCTTGGGTATGACGCTCTAGAGTAGTATCAGACAATTATATCAATGGCAGCAGCGCCCCCTTTCGCGCATCTGCGCTTTAAGTTATATGGCCCCACCTGCTTGCTCTTGTTTGTTTCTGCACAACTATGCAGGAAAATTCTATAAAGATATCCACATCTATCCACCGGTCTTTTTGCCTTGATTTTATATTTAACCCCACGTGGTATAAAAATCGTCAGAGTCAAGAGTATATCAGCGCATCATCATCGTCTCTATGGTGTGTTGTTGTGTGTTATCTCTCTACTTTAGGATTAACACTTTTATATAATCTCCATAAAATATAACACTTTTATTCACCATGTTGGTTGGTGCTTCCATTATTCTGTGCTTTTATATATATTCCGTTAATGGGAACTGGGTCTGATACTCTATAGAGAATACTATTCTATAGTATCTATAGCACAGCTTGCATTTTGGGGGGAGATTTTCTGATTCTGAAGAACACTGGCCGTGAAAAGTATATTATCGAGAGAAGCGGGAATAGTCAGTCGTTGTTTAACCGTCGTGTCGGTAAGTTCGATTTATTTTATTTTTTTTCGAGGGGTCTATAGTAAAGATATGATATCCCAAGTGCGGCGAACTAAGTTTGATCTTAGCTAAAGACGTTTTTTTTTTCAAAATTCAAAAACCGTTTAATAATAATAATACCAAAAAGAAAGTTCAAATTGCAATCAAAATTCATATAACAGTGCACAATAAAAATATTATAAAGTGTCGAGTGCATCTTTGTTGTGGGGTTTTTTTTATCATCATAACAGGTATGAGAAGGAACTGAATCATTCAATTCATAAATATGTTTTACTATAATATATTTTTATGCAGAAATATAGTTTTTAATAATATTCATCATATTTGTTAAATGTCGATATGCTAATTTAATGTGAGTCTAAAATACTATCGTCGTTGTTGCATAGTTTAAATATATTACTCGTAATAACTTAAGAATATTATTTTACTTCGGGGAAATCCGGTAAAATTTCTGTTTTTTAAAAAATTACTGGTGAACACATGGTTCTATAAAATAAGTATGGCGTTATTTTTCTTTTTAAAATAAAACTCCATAACCTGTACTTCTTGTATGGATAATAATTTTTACCGTTTAGAGTATAAACAAAACATTTAAAAAATGCAATATGTAAATCCATACTCATCCGAATTTTGTATCTTTAATTTTAAATTAAAGCAACTCTTTAAAAAATTACGCACTTTTACCCAAACCTCTTTTATATAACAGTATTTGGCTATTTGGCACACCAAAATTTAACACATAGAAAGGAACAAGGAAGCGTGTAAAAGGTTCTCCATAGTTTCCTTTTAGCAGAGATTGGGTTGGAGAAGAAGTGCGCGTGGTGTGGTGGTGATATAAAGTCTGGTGACAATCCAAATTTTGGGATAAGGTTACTGACTTCTACGACTTGGCAGCAGTGAAAGTTTTACATACTATATACATATACTATATAAGTTTTACAAGTACATACATATATGTAGAAATATGAAAATCATATTGCAATTCTTAAGGAAATTTTTTTTTGAAAAATGTTAAGTACAAAAATTGTTTCGGTTCAAATAAATTCTTTAGGTTATCACTTAAAATTTTTTATTGAAAATATTGTGATATTGAATTTAGTTACCAACGAGCTTGTTTTGTTTCCTTTTTTATTTTCGTTGATGCATTATTTTTTAATCTTTTATGTTGTTTAATAATGTGGGTACGGTGGGTAGCAGTACACACGAGGAAAATTCCAGATGTAACATGATTTTTTCATTTTTCAAATTGTACGATTATTGCCATGATTCTTAACCCTTTTTCTAAAATTGTGACCAGTCATAAGTCACAAGTTTTGTTGAATTACGCTTACTTCTTATGACCTTCTTGATTTCGTTTCTATGTCATTGTTGACAAAAGTTACGTCAACTTTTTTTTTCCTGTGTGAGGTATTAGGTCCAAAGGTACTGCGGCCATTAAGTAATTAATTACACCAGACAAGTGTAATTTGATTGAGGACGCCCAACTCATGAAGAGCACGTTGGCAGTCCCAAACTAATTTCGACTTGGTCCTACGGGACCTTATCGCTCTTATTGCCGCTTGGCTATCAGAGAAGATAAAAATCGTCAACTTTACTTGAACGTTTCATTTAGCCGAAGCCTTCTTGACTTTCGAGGCCTTGAGACTCACCACTAGGGAATCCAGTGCGGGATCCCGCACAATTTTTGCGGGATTCGCGTGATTTGGGCAGTAGAATCACCTGTTATAAAAACCGAGGTTTAATAGAGAAATACTAACAATATTGCCAAGTATAAATAAAATTAGATTTAGGCAATCCGAACTCGAGTGTACAATCAGTCGCAATTCCAGTTGCACCCGCAACTGTTTCGCGATCTTCCCCGTTTACGGAAGTCGGAGTTCATACACGGGCCGACAGAAACGAAATCGATTTGAAACTAGTCTGAACGTACGACTGTTTTTGCCGGTCGGAAGCGAGTTCAATTGTGTGGTTGCACTTCATCTGAACTACTTGACATTTTGCCACAACCTCGTGACTAAAAACTATGTGGGGTTCTGTGCCGATTGATCCAAAATCAGTTGTGCTCGTGTGTGGACAAAGGTTTCATTTTGATTGCAAACTGTTTCTTGTGAAACCAGTTTGAAATTGGGATTGCAAATCTGTCGACTTGTGTTCGGAGGGCCTTACGCTCCACAAACTATTTAAATTCGTTGGTTGAAGATATCTGCCTACTAAGAAATACAGCAATAACACAAAATCGTGTAAGTATATTTATGTACGTGTATCCGATCGTGATCAATTACTGAGTTTCCATGCAGTATTTAACTCAGAGGAAGCACCCATGGAAACGCGGGTTGAGTATGGTTTCATTAAATCCAAGACAACTCCACTAAACACGCCGGATTAAGCTGGGTTTCGCAGAGGTGTTTGTTTAAATGTGTTTGCACATATAGAACTGTCATGGAAACAGTATCGGGTTAACTTGAGGGAAAAGCTTTCTGTAAACTCAACGAATACTTTACCCCGGTTCATGGAAACAAAGTAAATGACGACAGGGGATTCCCCACGTGCATATGATGCATTTGTATTGTATATCAAACGAACTACTGAGTCAGTCAAACAAAGTATTCATGCCAATTCTATACTACGCTAGAATTGATTGATTGCGCTGGAATTTCTTACATCGGTAGCATAAACTAGCATAAGCATAGCTGTAACGGAAAGTAATTTCGAAATTAAAATTTATATTACTATGTAAGAAAATTTCAGCGGAATCGATTCTAGCGTAGTTCAGAAATGGCCTGAATACTTTGTTTGCACTGACTCTGTAGTTTGTTACACTCTTATTTCATATAATACTTCATAAATTCATTAACATAACTATTTAGAACAAATTCTATGTTTTTTTTAGTCCCGCAAATCCCGCGGATCCGCGGGATTGTTTATCTCGATCCCGCAATCTTGCGGGAGTAAGATATCGATGCGGGATTGGATTCCCTACGCACCACACATTGTGGCAGGGGTAACCCCGCCGAGTTAAGTTCGCACATTGCCTCTAGCTCCGGCCCATATTCCCCAGACTTTACAAAATCAAGGACAAGGACGTGCTCTATATTATCCTGGACACCTGATAGTGATGAGAAAAATTGGTCTTTGGCAGTTTTGTCTTTTCTTGCACGTTTAGCAAGACCAAGACAAGAGAGGAAAAAACAGGACTGCAAGATCAAGATAGCAAGACTAAGAGGCAAAAGTCTTGCAGTGACGATCAAAAAATCTTGCAGTCTTGTCTTTGTCTTGGTCCTGCTAAATGTGCAAGACAAGACTTTTTGTTCTTTACTGCAAGACTGTTGCCACTTAGTCATGACCATAAAGCCTTGCTATCTTGATCTTGCAGTCTTGACTTGTCCTTGTTTTGTCTTGGTCTTGCTTTGGTTTTGCTAAATGTGCAAGACCAGTCTTGTTCATCACTACTATCTATTACCTGAGTATGCTTGCATAGCGGTGAGTAATCGTGCTCAAAAACGATGGAGATATTTGCTATACTCTTCCATGTCTCCACTCAGGAACTGCCTGAGGTCGTAGTTGTAACCAACCTCTCCACTTTTGGGATAAGTCTGTGGGTCCATCGACTCTTAACACTGCACTGCATTTGGCTTCGCTATATCAAAAGCTGGATCATAGATACGCATACCTTCTCTCGTCAGTGTTTCTTCGCTACACACGTTACATGGTTGCACGTGGTCGGGTATGCCCAAAACGCACGAAGGGCGCATAGTCTTTATGAGGCGTTGCACTTTCTGCTGTTAGCCGTGCTGTAGAACGCTGTTGCTAGCATTGGCGCGCTTATAGCAAGACTGAGCAGACCCGTCAAGCCTTCCAAGTGTGCTTTAAAAATTAGCTTGCGATCGATCATTACTCCAATGTACATTGGAGCGAGCTGTGACTAACTGATCTGCTCCGATATTAGTGTGGACAATAGTTTTCTTGGTTTTCACAGAGTCAGTTTTTTGCTCAGCAATGGTCGGATAGCCGCCTTCAGGCCAGCCTCTCATGGAGGCGTCGTGCTACGAGCTATCCCATGTCATCCGCGATCCCGATCGCCACCGCTCCTTTTGGGAGGCTTAGCCCCAATACATCGTTATACAATGTGATCACATGTTGGGTTGTACACCGTTGGTCTATTTTCCGATTTACAATCAAGTGGCTTAGCAACTTTCCCTTTTAGGTAAAACACCAACTAACACTTTGGGGAGGGGCTGTGTTTGTCTAACTACCCACCCGGGCCCGACAGGATCCGCCGGCACTGTCGATTTCCACAAGCCGAAGCAACAAAAATCGTTAATAAAGTTTAGCGCTTCCAGCGTGAATCCCGTAGTCCCCACTGCGCGTCTCTTTCTCTTTCAGTCTTTCTCTATCTCTCACTCTCTCGCACCGTCTCCACACTACTTTCCGTCAGCTATTGCGCCATCACTGTTAGCAAGTCCTAATCCCACCTCGACGCGGTGCCCGTGGGGTAGTTTTTCGGAAGGAGCTAACAGAAGACGGTCAAATGACTATTTCTGTGCGTCATAAACCAAAATTTTAAGCCGGTTGGGCTGGAGATTACAATACCATTGCTAAAAATCGCCAAACAATGCCTCGAAATCAGATGGCCAACACGACGACGACGTTTACATTTCCTGGAATGTAAGACCGTGATTCCGGATAGAGGTTTATAATACCATCTGATGCAGATGGCATTATGGGTTTAAAAATATACATCAGTGTCATTTTTAGCACCTGCGTTTCCCTTTCTTTCGCTTTGAGGTTCTTTGGGGACTGATTTTCCACCATCAGATTAATATGGTATATTAACCTTCGTCATATACATAGGGCATATACACTATTAACATCTGATGCGCTCGAGTATTTCCATCCGACTATTTTTTTACATTTTGGTGGAGCGGGGAAGGGCAAGGAACGCTATGACAGGAGGAATCAGGAATGTAAAGAGGGAAGAAGAAAGAAGGGAAGTTATGAAGGTGGGAAAGTGGAAAAGGCGAAGGACCGTGGGGCTGGCCGGGATTCGAACCCGGGACCTCTGGGATAGTAGCCAGACGCCTTACTCCCTAATCTGCCGAGGCGAGCCTGTAAACGCTCCCCCACCGATGAAAATGTATACATCATATAAACTTTTTTCTTTCTACCATCTAATCTTCAAAATCCATTTAGCATCGTGGGCTCCCCCGTACTATAAGAATGGTTCAGAAAATATACCTAATGAGATATTTTCATTTAAAAAACCCAATTTTTAAATGATCTTTATTAATAAAATGGTCTACGATTGTAGACCACATGCCTAAACACGCTCCGCACCACTTGCCTAACACAGGGTTAACACATCATATTAGAATCAACCTCGTATTTTCCTTCTTTCTTTAATTTGCTTGTTTTTGTCATTTTAGCATAACAATGTTACCTCGCTTCATTTGAAGAATGACATTGTACTGGCTTAATAGAAAAAGGAAGCACCTCTTGCTAACTCATTTTATAATCGTGTCCTGCCCACCACTAAATTTTTAGTCTGCATTTGAAGTGAATCATTCTTTAATTGGTTAAATCATACAATCCATCACTCAGTCCTCAACTCAAACGGGTTTGTGAATGATTATGATTACACAAAATATTCATTTTTCTGTCTCTTTTATGTGTAACGATTGTGATGTCTATGTAGTTATACGATAAACGTGAACGAAGTTATAATTTTGTTACTGTGATCAGCGAGCCGGATGGAGACTGTTCGCGGGCCGTAGGTGGTCCGCGGGCCGGAGGTTGCCCACTGTTAGTTTAGATTATTTAATATATGTTCGTTTTCATCTTCAATGGCTGTTTCAATTACAAACTACAACTCTCTTTTAGTTCATAGGAGCACAATTGTATATTAAACTTAGATCCATACTATTTATAGTCCAAACAAAAAAATGTATAAACAAACCCATTTATTTTTTTTATTTTATATAGTTTGTGCAAGCTTCAAATCATGACCTCTACAAATTGAAATTTCTTTTATCTTATCAAATCAAAGAAAGTAGCCGAAAAAAAAAGTGAAAATTAAAACCGCATTGGCTTAAAATTTACTGTATCTATTATATATGTATGTATTTATGAGTAATTATTATTTTTTATTATAGATTTATATTATTTTTAAAGAATTCGAGTTATTTGATCATGAAAAAATGATTTATAGCCAACGCGTGTAAAGATAAGCGATATTGTTAATCAGATCATTTCTTCTTTAGTATTACTGTGTACAAGGTATCGCTTAAGTAAATGCTAAAGAGGCTATACCATTTTTTTTACAAGCATGCAATTAGCGGTAAAATACTCATGTCAATCACAGTTTAAAAACTGATAAAGTTTGATAAGACATTGTGTAACTGTTCTAAATAAAAATTTTCCATTTTAAAGGTGATATTTAGGACATTCTAATTTTATTTATTTATTTAAAATCTGAATGATTCGATAGGTGTTTTGTTTTAGAATGCTTTACTATTGTATGTGCTACAATGGCGCCAATTGTAAGCCCATAAGCAAAGTTATGTAACAATAGGCTTATTTTAAAATCATATATTCTGCAAGGCGTTGTTTAAGGGGTGTCGCTCGATCCACACAACATATACGTGTCGTGACGGCGACATCAGTGAAAAAAAAATCGGGGCATCACTGAAAAAAAAATGGGAAGGGCGCGGCATGCTCCCACACCTGCGACCCAGTAGCCCTAACTATAATGGTCTTAAGATACCTTAAGATTTTTTACGCTCCTATGAAATGTCATAATACCAACTATAATGGCCTTAAGCAATCTTTCGTTAACTTTTCCAATCTTTCGTCAAGTCTTTAATGTACGGTAACGAGCGTACAAATCTTAAGCAATCATAAGAAAAGGGTAATTTTCTTTAGTGTTTCTAGTGTCAGAAAACGTTTTTTTGCTAAATGGGTAATTAGGAGTTATTAAATAATTTGGCGTTATTAGTGAAATTGGTAAAAGATGTGAAAAAAATAAAAAGAAAACCTGTTGTGTAAGAAAAATAAATAGATTCAATAAAAAAAACAGTTTTGAACTAATTCAATCAGTTCTTCATTAAAAGTATTGTTAATTTCCATTTTTTAATTTATTGGACGCTTTCCCAGACTCGATTTGTTTACCTTTTACAAATGTCAAAACGTCTTAAGGCTATTATAGCTGAGCTTACGATTTGACAGATAATTAATCAGTCTTAAGAGAATTTGACGAAGAATCTTATGACGTCTTAAGATCATTATAGTTAGGGCTAATGGGACAATGACGTTCTCAGTACCCTTCAGGCATCCGTAAAAACCGTAAAAGAAATACGTTGCCACCGATATATTTTTTTAATTTATCCTGGAGGTTAAGCATATATTTTCTAAATTAAACGGAAAATTTTATAAGAATTCAGACAAGCTAAGAAGGTAAGACGTTCACCTCGTCATATAGATTAGTGAAAACCAGGTCTAACCAATTTGGGGTCGTCCATTAATTACGTGAGGCGTTTAGGGGGGAGGGAGTCGAGCAGAATCTCACCAAATCTCACCTGGGGGAGAGGGGGGGTCACGGCAAATATACGTAATTATTTTTTTAGAAAACAAACAATGTAAAATTGCAAGAAAATTGGGTTAAATTAAGTAAAACATGTTTCTCCACTAAAGACCCTCATTCACTTACAGGCCGGCCGGCACGACTAAGCTTGACTCAGTCTAACTGAGGGATGATACTTCAAGTATCCGCCTGACAGGCCGTGGCATGCAGGTGGTCATGATTCCCTACAGACACACAGGCGAAAACGACTGCGTAGCTTAGCAGGTTACGAATTCAAGTACAAAAATGTTCATGACCTCAACGAAAGCTTCAAAGCGGCTCCAGCCTCACGCCGTGAGCACCCGCAAACAAGCGCAAATGCGAGTGTGGATGGTTTTCACGACTAGCTCGCGCCTCCTTGCTTTCCTTCCGAATTCTTGCCGTCAATTCACGGCTTGTCAGTGAATTCAAGTTCAGATCTTCAGGCCCGAACTGACGATAAATGCTAGTTTTGTCAGCTTTCTTGAACAGCAGGCCCCATACAGTTGGCGGCCAGTGGGTGTATAGTGATACTTGGCCTCAAGGCGAAAATTTTCAGCCCACGACCTGCTGGCGACCTGTGTGTAAATTGGGGCCTTAAGATATGGGTAAATCCTACACAAAAATTTGCTGTCGATTGTTTAGCCTCCACCGGCTAGAACATAGAGTCTAGCTTCTCCATCGAACTTTGCTTTGAGCTATTCTCAATACAGTCGTTGCAATCCAGGTTTTATCACAATTTTTAATTTCTTTCATAACTGTATGGTCTACAAACTCCTCCTCTACAAACTCCACCTCTACTTCCTTGCAGATTCTATTCAAGCGCTCTTTTTGTTAATGTGTTATTTTCCTAGGGTGTGCCCTATCCACGTTCTCAATCGCACCTCGCCTCATATTCAGTTAAAAATCGAAAATTAGGAATGAATTTATCTCGATAACCCGGTAGTTTGTCAAGGATATAAAAAAAACTGTGTACACACACACAATGCACGAATTTTTTACGATTTTGCTTTAGGCCTGACTGTGACTGATGTGATCTATTTAAACCTACCAATTTTTACGAATATTGTTGCATGGCCTGAAAAGAATTGAAAAATGAATATGTTTCTGTGTCTTTTGAGATTCGTTGGTTAGGTTTGGCTGGGTGATGGTGCAGCTTTTCACGCTCACACCAAGAGTAATAAAGCATTATTTTTGAAGTGAGACATTTAAAAAAATTGAGGCCTCAGTACAATTTACCTTCGTGTAAGGGATAAACGTACTGTTTCGTGTAAGTCCTACTCAACACTACTCACAAGCCAAGAACTTTACTTAACCAAAATTTACGTAAAGCCGATAATTTACGAGATATTTGCGAAAAACTGATTTTTATGACCTTTGTGACCTTTAATATTTTAAGACGCGGACACGATATTATATGAGACTATTGAAACCTCATTTAGAATGCCAAAACAAAGGTTCCTACAAATTTTCAGCTTATTACTTCTCGTTCCGAGATGAAACCCTAATTTGACTGGACTATTTGGTCGTGATAGGTCTCGATCCCCAATGTGTGCATGTTGAATTGAAAACGCTACATATGATGAAACGAGTTCCCAAGACCTTAAAGAATTCAATGTGTCTGTCAGCTTTGATCCTGAGCTTCGGAGGGTTATACAGATGGATGGTAAACAAACAAAACAAATGTCACTTCAACCCAATTTCAACTGAACCCGCGTATATGAGGCGAAATATGAACTTTATCCTGGTAGGAGAGCTGAATTGGGCTGAGTGGATCCAGTTTCAACTCGACATCCGTTTATGACTGGGTTGAACCTGGGTTGAACGTTGAACGGGGTAATTTTGATAAATATTGTCTTTGACTATTACCGCACTTCCATTTGCAGCTGCATTTTCAGGGTGTATCGTGTACGAACTTTATAGCTTATAAATTTAATAAAAATTGTTTGGCAACGTGTCTTTCCAAAATCAAACACACATCAATTTTGTTTAGGTCTAGGATTGCTTTTTGCTTGATGATTGAGTAATCCGTTCTATGACATGATTTTTATAGGGAAACAATATTCTACCAATAATCAAGTTGTTCGAACAGTTGTATCAGTATCTCTATTTTTTTTTTATGTGGCATGGTCAAGCTCAGGAATCACCCTTTGTACCACTAGACCGTCATGTCGTTCAACTCATGGTGCAATGTCTAGCAGTAAGCTTGACCTGAAAATAGAAAAAGACTAGGAAAGGTTAAGGGTAGTCTTGTGAATGCATAAGGAGACGGCAGTGAGCCTCGCGTTTGCACTACTGGGTGTTATATGAGTGCATCCATTTTTTAACAGCCGCATGAGTCACAACCGTCATGGCTAGCAAGAGACAGTCTTGTTGGAGTGTTATGACTCCTGAAACAAGTGAATCCCACTAACCAGCCGACAAAAGCTGTGACGCCAACAATACCAGACTACCAGGAGAACAAGGAGGTGCACCGACCGCTAGATAAAGACCCCACCTAAGCGGTACCCGCCTAATTTGGTACCCTATTATTAACCGGTTAAGTCGGCAGGATGCCTTATTAAGGCTACCTATATCTATTATTATATGTTAATGTGTTCAAGTCATGAACACCAGTTGTTGTACTTCCCCTATCAAATGTGCTTAGCTATGTTAGTTTTTTCATAACACTATGATTCCTAAGATGATTATATAGGATATTAATTAAAATAATATTGAAATTGTCTTTCTTTCATTGAAAATTTATTTGGAACACAAAAATCAACCGCATATAGGTACATTTATTGACTTTTGATTTTATTCTATAAATTTTAAAACCAGTTTGTGTTAATTTCACACACTGCTTAATCCGATGTGTCTGTCCATGCGAGTAAAAATTGCATAAAACTTAAAACTCGGGTGTATTCAAGCGTTGAGAAGTAAAAGTTTAATGTCTGTTCATGAATCTTATTTCACTTTTAAAAAAACTCAACTAATTATTGATCTGCCTTATCATTGAAATATAACAATGAAGTCTTCTTTAATATATAACCAAGCTTTTGGACGACGCCAGCTACATATGAACGTGTAATGATCATTGTTTTGGTTTAGTTTAAAGTTGTTACATGAAGAAACGCGTGTTTTCCGTGGGATTTCTAGATTACTATCTGCTTGGCTGAGCATCCGTGCGGATTTCCCCTAATTTACACAGGGCAACAGCTCTTAATATAAATGCTTAGTCTAACGTTAATATGTAACTTTCAATAATTTTTTACCGGCTAGAAACGTGCCATTGCCGAGCTTATGAGATAAAGATTAACAAATTAAGGTCAAATACTGATAACTGCAACGCGAACTTTAAAACACATGTTAAAATGCGGTCATATAATGCATCGTTATTATTATATTCATATTTCTAACTAGTTAGCTAAACTAACTTAAGGTGTTTCTAAAGTATGAACAATTTAATTTTACAATAACGGAATTTTACGATCGTGAAAAATGAAAATAGAGAGTTTTTAATGGGGTAGCTAACAGGTGATCGTATATTTTCAATTCCATATTTTCTTGAAACTTGTATTATGAACAAAAATGGACAAATCCACTTATTAATCTGGCGCCTACGATTGTTTAAGCAGATTAAAATAGAGTTTTATAATCTAGAAAATATTTCCTTTTCTGCATTTTAAAGATCACTGTCCAATAACGTGACAAGATAGCATTGATTTGTTATCAAATTAGATTGTTTACAATATCTTTTAAAGTATTTCAATGATTTTCTTGTTTTTTATCTGATTTTTTAAGAAAGTGATATAATTTTTATATAATTTTGGAATTTACTGAAAAAAATTGAAAGTTTTTAATTTTTTTTGTAGGTAATGAATCATCTAGAAAATTGTACGAACGATTACATAAGTATTCTCACAACTGACATTGAGATATTTTTGTTTAACTGTGTCGCTCATTCTCAAAAAACGGTTTTATTGCATTATAATTCCATAAAAAGGTAATCGATTTTTTTTAATATATTGATTAAATGGGTTTTTTGGGGTTGATACACCCCAAAAAAAGTAATAGTTATTGATTGTACAAAAAAATACCAATTTAAATATGGTAAAAATTGATTAATGTTTTTGAAAGCATCATAAATAAAATTTTACGACAGTTTTTCTACCCATAAATTGATAATTTAATGCATATGAAAGGCAAATTTTCGATAATTTTCAGAGTTTGCTAAATTTGTTATTACGACTCGATAGTTACAACAGCTATACATAGTATAACTACTAGACTTTCAGGGTTTCAAGTCATTGATGAGTTGGTAGTTACATAATCTCACGCCTGTAGTCCCTTATGGGATAGGTAGAGCCTCGTGAACAAGGAAGAAATGAGTTAGTAAAGCTATTTGTTCAACACACTGCTATTTTTTCAATACGTTCAATTTTTCAAGACATCGTTCACTCCTCAGATGGACGACAGCCACTTTGAAACTGTTTACCTGTGCCTTAAGAAAGCTATAGCAGAAAGTTGTTGATGCTGTTGGGTGAGCCGTGTTTGAGTGGGAATAGCTATATTGGTATATTGAACGGCGTCGAATCTAATTCCCACCCTATCTCGGCCGGAGTTCCTTAAGGGTCAATTCTTTCACCTCTCTTTTCCTAATATTCATAACTGATCTGCTCTTAATCCCTTCCAACCCACTTCTCAGCTTCGCTGATGACAGTACTCTGCGTTATTCTTACGCTTTCGACTAAATAAGACAAGCGTCACCATCGCCAATTCATGATCAACTCTATCAACAGGGGCATCCAACACATTGTGGCCGCAAGAATCGCGTTGAGTTCAACGCCTCCAAAACGAGCTAGACAAGGTGCAAATCCGCGATGACAGCCCTTGCATCTCCATTGACTCTCTGAGCCATCGTAGGTAGGAATGTAGCAGCCTTGTCAAAGTTGTATCGCTATTACCTTAGCGACTACCCCACTGAAATATACGCCCTCCTGCCGCCATGGCAATATTTCACCCGCAAAACAAGACTAGCCCAATTGGCTCATTCTCATATCCTACAATCTCCTTTTTCGCGCACACAAACGTTTAAAAGAAATTTTAAAACAATTGGACTGAGGAATAATCTCCCACAATCAATTTTGCCGAACTCGTACAAAAACCCAAGAGTTCAAACTTAATTTTCATCGCCACCTGCTCCAACAGCCCCAGACCCCCTGATCTATCATATTCTCTCCCGCATTTCAAACCAAGCTTGCTACTAGACATTGCACTTTGACCTGAACGACTTGACAGACTGGTCGCACATAATTCCTATGCTTCGTTTTCCAACATAAAAAAAAGTTGGATGCATATTGTTTGCTATGGTCAGGCCGTCTTAGCTTATAGCGGCCGGCCGTCTTAGCCTATAGAGACAATCGTTAAATGAAATTTTCATCTTTCTCATACACATCGAGTCAAGTTTAGGGAAAGTTATACTATCATGCTTGAAGTGGGTCATGGGAGCGCGTGGGAATAAGGAAAAAAGTTAACAGGCACTTTCACTTTTGGGTGGGGAATCCATCATGTACACCTAATAACGCAGAACGTTGGACGGCCGTCTCGATCGCTGGCGATGAAGGAACGTGGACGAAGCAAGGCTTTTCATACGAAAACTAAATATATTATATTAGAGCTAATAGGGGCACATACACTACAATGTTTTATGCCTTCAAACATGTCCCACAGTCTTTGTGACAAACCTTTTTGAACGCTAAGGTTACCCATAATCTACATGATTTTCATTTTGCTTTAAGATTTCATATCGAAATGAGTTCTTTAGTTAGAAATAAATTTTTATTCATATTGAAAAAATGTAAATGTGCAACCAAAACCAACAGAAATACACCCAAAAATACGACAGGGGAAATTTTTTAGTTTATCCATAGATCTTTCAGATGAAACCACGAAAAAATCAGACCACTTTGATATTTAGGACAAACTTTGGCAATCGTAAAACCAAAAACCAGATTCACCACACAATGTCGATCTTTGTTTGAACGCAATGAAAACGTTGTGTTGTTTGGACCCTATAAAGGCCTTATAATTGTATAGCTAAACTTTTCTAAACCTACCTGACTAGCATTTAAAAAGGGGATTGGCTCGAGCATGTCGAACTAGGGTGTTCCCCTTAGTTTCCTCATGAGCACCACACTTAAATTTGTTGTTGTTGTATTGCTTCATATTTCGTGAAGGGTGTAATTTACCATATTCAATGGACCAGTTCTGGTCCGATTACAGAGGTCAAGCAGCATTGGATGTGATGAGTACTCAGTTGGGGGCCGGTTGTCGCACAAAACAGAGTCCGCTGGAGGGCAACTGATTCTGCCCCCCATGAGGTATTAAAGGGGAATAAAGTAAAGTAAGTAAAAATTGGTAAAAGATATTTCCGTTTAAAAATATAAAACTTTTAACACCGCCGCAAATATGTATTATCCACATTAAGTTTATAAGTATAAACTCGTTTTACACTTCCATTCGGCTCCATTCGCCAATGTATACACTTAAGGGTATAAGTGGAAACGTACCTTTCTTCTCTTTTCTTTGATCCGTTAGCTGGCGGTCCGAGCGGGACGTCTCCGCAACGGATACGCTGCTGTCGGTGCCGCTGGGTCTCGAACTCTATTCACGATTTGTTTCCATTCTTGCCGGTTTTTGGCGACGTCTCGAGCCTCGGTAACTGATAACCGTTGATTCCTTAGATCACCCTCGATATTCTTTAGCCAGGTTTTCTTCGGTGCCGATCGCTGGATTCTCCAGCCTGCGGGACGGTCTCGCCAGAGAAGTTTACGTGGCAAGCGGTCATCATCCATTCGGCAAACATGTCCAAACCAGCGTAGTCGACGTTTTTGCATTTCTTCTTCGATCAGTGTCTGTTAATCGCATCTTTGTCTAACTGTCTCGTTTCAAAGGCGATTGCGTAGTGAGACACCGAGGATCTGCCTCAAGCATCGCATTTATCCTGGAACAAGCACGGACAGCATCGAAACGGCGGCACCTGCAACAAGCATTGCACGCCTAAGTAAAAATTCTGTTTTTGTAAATGCAGCCCCCTATAGGCATATCCCAATGAAACACGGTGTGCTCATTTTTTTTATACAGAAGGGAGCAAAATTGGGACTTTAAAAAATAAAGGGTGCCATTAAGCATACTCAGTAGACCGGTTCTCGTTCAATTGCACAGTTCAAGCATCATTGGGCTTGGTTAATACCTCATTGGGGGACCGCTTGGTGGTCGATTCATTCATATCTATAACAGAGGTAAGTATAGTTCTGGCTGGTGCATTTTTAGATTTTCATACCTATAGCGGAAGCGTCGAAATCGAAAATCGAGTACTGCATACGCTATGGCAGTTCGCAGAAATATCAAAAAAGTACTCATCGATTCTCAAGGAATCTAGTATTTTTGAACGAGTAAAAAGCACTTATTGAGTAATTTACTTTCGATTCCAATCGTGACTATTTAATCGAGTACTCTCCACCGATTCCGTATCCCTACCCTGGCCCAACACGATTCGCCGGCACTGCTCTGAGGTATTCATTGCCCACCAATAGACTACAATTTGTTTTGATCTATGCATAACACCTTTTTTAAAGGTGAACAAACAACAGTGACACGAACACGTAAAATTTAACTAAAGAATTAAAACAGCTTTCTTAAACTATAAAGAAATTTTTTCTACATATCACGCTTGCGCTGAACTGAAATAGGTTCAATGAAATAAATTTCAGTTATTAATTTGTCGTGAGTTATTCATGTTAGATTCTTTATTCTACCATTTCAGATCGGCTGAAAAAGTAAGAATGATAGCTCCTATCATGACTTTTTATTTATATATTTTCAGATAAAAGAACTTTTTTCCAAGCTTTTTAGCCAATCATCCAAGTATAACGTCGTCTTAGTTCATTTAATTTCGGCAAAACGAAATTCCTAAAATAAAACATATTGACTTTGACCTTACTTATAATACTTTCAGCTTTTATTTTTAATTATTTAAATTAATCGTTTTTAAAATATTCCGAATAAAAAACAACAAATTTCTAAGAATTGTTTTGAACGTGCTCAAATTTGTGCGAACTTGAACTTGATATCACAATGTTTAAAATGACGTTGTGCAATAAACAGAAGTAGTATTACTAAAAATCGTTAAGCTACCAAGTAGAGTAAAGTAGAATTAATTTAATTAAAAAAATTTACTCTTAGAAACAATATTTTATAGATGAACGAATATATAGCAGTAAACTGAAGAGGTTTTATCGCAGCTTATTGTTAATTGTTAGCTTTATTTATTCGGATTAATTTATTTTTTATTTATTATGGATTAATAAAAGCGAAACTCTCTAATTTCATTTAATAAACATTAAAACTGAATGACAAATTAAATATTGTCACATAATATTCCTATTATAAATAATTAACCGATTAACTGATAAAACAACACTCAAAAAGATAATTGCTTGTCTGGCATTGGCGGAGTGCGTTTGGTATTGAACTCTCCCAAATAAAATTTATTAATTCAATGCTTGTTCTGAATACAATTATTTTGAAAAAGGCCGCCGATAGTATTATTGTTTTAATTTATGTTTTACCTGTTTCTTTCATCAACAACTCACCTCATTGCAATTCTGTACGATTTTTTATATCATGAATGAAATGTGTTTTATTCTTCCGACTTATTTTTTAGAGGTTGAATTGAGCAAAATGCAACTTAATGTAAATACAACAAAAATAAAAAACACGATGTGCCAAGTGGACAGTTTTACATGTTTTCAAAATATTTTGTTGATTACTTTTGCAAATCGGTAGCAAAAATATTATGGTTTAAAAATAAAAAAAAAACACACATGGTTATTGTGTCAACTGATAAGCAGCAGCTGTTAAATAACTTGTTGGTGGAAGAAAGGTGTATTCCTACGTGATTTCTCCGACATTAGCGCTTTCTAAGAGGTAGAAATGAATTTTATTTACAGAATAATTAAGCTGTAATATCTTTTATTGCAGGTTTTTGTACCGATAAAAGTATAGCAATAAATTACTAAACCTTCAAAATTATGAACACTAATCAGGAAAACTGAATAACAGACTAATTTTTCTAACTAACAATGCATAACGATTTTTAGGACTAATTATTGCCGCCATTCATGTCATTTAACTTTAATGAAAAAAAAGAACAAATGATGAGATCAGGAAGTATTGACAAAGCCAAATGGTTTTTGTTGTCTTAAAAATTAGCTTAAACTCGATTTTTAATATAGTGTAAATTCCAAAACAAAAATTAACTATAAAAACTTTTTAAATGTTATCAAAACATCGTAATTTAGATTTATGGTTGGTTGATTGGTTGAAATGGCGACGCCTACATACTCTGCTTGACCTTCAATTAGCACTTTTTTGACACCACTGATTCTCGTGACCACTAGGTTTGAAATGTGGATTTAGATCAATTTTGTAGCATTGAAAGACTTTGTCAAGATCGTTGAATGTTCTGTTGCTAGATCCTCAAGCACGTTCAGTATATGCCTGGCAAATGAACTGTGCCTACCCCTGGCTAGTGCCGGGCATTTGATAACGATATGCACAATATGTACTTTCTTTGGAACTTTGTTCTCCAATCCAGCTACGGAGTTTAAAAAAAACTCTATATGTATATTAAACTGGATGAAGTCATTTGGAAAATCTCTCAATCTCGTACAAACAAGTTCTTCATCGAAATATGGTTTGTTCTGCAATGAAATTCTGGTTTGCGAGTCTTACTTACTTATTCCCCTTTAATAACTTATGGGACATAGATCGGAAACAGTAAAAGCGAAAGTAGACATCCTTGTCGTACTCTTGAGCTCACTTCAAAGCTGTCGGATAATTTTCCATTGTGAAGAACTCTGCATTTGGAATTATTGTATAGAGCTTTTATTAACTCTATAATTTTGCTAGGCAATCACTGTTGCAGTAGTGCCTGCCATATAAAGCTCCTATTACCCGAGTCGAACGCTTTCTCATAGTCTAAGTGGTAATTTAGGGCGCAGTGTCCGGTAGCCAACAAGTGTCCTGACATCATTTCTACTGCGCCCTAACAATTCCTTGGCTGTCTTAAGCCCGGTACCCACTTGTTGCAAACCGGCGTTTCGTATCCCTGTATCGTTTCAATTGTTGATTGATACGAACAAAACAGGAACCCAAATTTTTCGTGTATCATCACTGCGTTTCGAATCATCCAGCCTGTATCATGTTTGATGCGGGAGCGCGATACGGTTATCTGGTCAATGGCAATAAAGCAACAGGATACGCGCATGCCCGTCCACACTTCCTCCTAAAGCGTATCGTATCATTCCTTTGATGTGACGGAGAAAAACCGCTAAATGAGAGATCGGGTTTGGATTGTATCATTTCGCACATTTTGAAACGAAGCGTTGCAATTTTTTTAGAAAAAAATTTAAAGAACGGTGATACGAAACGCCGGTTTGCAACAAGTGGGTACCGGGCTAGGGAACTGCACTTGGCCAGTCCAAGCCCGGACCTCCAGTGTTCAGAATGTTTCATTAAAATCCGATCGGCCAGGGCCCTTTGCAGCAAGCTGGTGGGTGCCACAATAGGTGGTTCTGGACCGATGAATGCAGTATCAGAGCCCTGTTTAGCCAGGGCATCCGCACTTTCGCTGCCTTCGAAGACCCGAGACCCAGACAGGGGTTACTTGGTTGAGAACGCCTAGCTCACCAAGACCACGTTAATTTCGACTTGGTAATACGTGATCTTATCGCTCTAATTGCCGCTTGGCTATCAGAGAAGATACAAATTCGTTTGTTATAGTAGGCCCTTCTTAGATTCTCCTGAGTGCATGCCAGAATAGCGTACACCTCTGCTTGAAAGACAGTTGCTAGGGCACCTAGGCTTATCGCACTGCTGAATCTGGGGCTTTCACTCCAGACTCCGGCGCCCACACCTGTCTCCGTTTTAGAGCCATCGGTGTACCACTAGTCCGTCTGGCAATACTTTAGAAAAATTCCAGGTTAGCCAGATTGTGCAGTGCTGTCTCAGTGGACTTTCCCGCCTAGTACGCATGCTGATAGGAGCTTAGTGGTTGGCGTTGAAGATAAGTTTCCCACCGCTCTGTGGAGAATTATCTCCATTATCTCCAAGGCAAAAGACGAGAGACTTATCGGCCTGAAAGATTTAGCCGAGGTTTAATCCGAACGCGCTGGCTTGGGTATAAATGTTATGCTGAGGTTCCTCCAGACACGCTTTTACACAGACACGGACAAATTCGGAATCGTCAAGTGACGTAACCATGTAGACATCCTTTTATATTGCTTGTCGAGATTGTTGTGGCATATGGTTTTTCGTGTGTGAAAGGAGTCGATTGTGGAATTCTTTGCATTTTCAATAGACGCAATGGAAATGGAATTGTGGGCAATCTCAGATACTGGCCATAGACGAGCTGTGTTCGGTAGGTATTTCAAGCAGTGGCGGCTCGTCCTTAGGGGCTAGTGGGGCTTAGCCCCACCAGAAATTATCGAATAAATAATAATCTTCCATTTTTAATTATTTTCATTTTTGCAAAGAAGCAACGCAATTTTTTTTGTAAGTTATTACAATTTCTAAAAAAAATCTCAAAATAATAACCCACAAAAAAATTCGAAGTAGAACTTCATAAAAAAAAGTATCAAAAACAAACCAAATAAAAAAACAAAGAAAAACTCTGAGCTCTCTTCTCTCTATCAAAATAATCTTGCCGAATCATAATGCCATCCATTCCTATAGGAAAAATATATTTGCATGCAATTCTCTACCCTCAGGGGCTATCGTTGAGTCAGCCCCGGAGATGAACCATTTTGTATGCAAAATTTTTTGACGCAAGCGATTGATTCATGCACTTTTGTTCTACCAAGCGGGGCTAAAATTTGTTAGCCCCGAGCGATTCATTGGGATTCTCTCACTGGCATGTATGGATTCTCTCGCTCTGCTGGGTTTACTCACGCACATAGAGTGCCAGTGTTGTCGATTCATTCGTTTAGTTCTCTTTATTATATTTCTAAAGGAATTTTGCCTGCATTTGAGACTAATTGGCCGAACATTGAGAATTTTTTTTAACACATGGGTTAAATACGTGAAGGGCTGATTTTATTTAGCCCGTAGGATATAAATTTAGTAATAAGTAGTAAAAAGAGAAATTCTTATTGGAAAAATTGCTAATTGGAGATTGAATTTTAACTGAAAGTTTCAAGTTTATTTAAGTGAAAAATGTGTGATTGCAAAATTACGGTAGATTATGTATGTATATTGAATTATTCGCCAATAATTAGTACCTATGTATTAAATTATTAATTATTTAACTATTTGTTAAATATTAATATATTATTTTTTAATATATACCTGTACATATATTTTTCTTAGATTAGATTTATATTGATTCAATTTTTGGTTTTGCTTCAAATGAATCACGTAGATAATTTATTGAAGAAAAAATGTCTCTTTTGTTATTAGAAGAAAAATTAGAAATTAAATGTTTAGGGCCGCATCAACCATTTGATTTTAAATAAATTTGCATTGCAAAATACTAAAGTAGAAAATTTTGGTCGGATTGGTGTTCCAAAAAAGAAATGGTTTACGATTAGAATAGAAAAAAATTCATTGTCTTGTTTTTATTGCGGTTTGTTTAGAAGAGAATCGGCTTGGACAGAAAGTGGTATCCGGGATTTAAAGGGACGTCCCAGTGAAAAGGCTAAATTTAACAATAATAGGCCGATTTAAAAAAAATTCTTTTAATGAATTCCTCTTTGTTTAAATAGTTAATATTGCATGAAACATAAGAAAATAATATTAACTAGTTCTTGTTTTTTGCTATTAAAAATCCAAAATACGGGTACTTTCAAAGTTAGTTATCTCATTGAGTTTTTAACCGATTGTAACTTTCCTAAGATCAAAATGTTCGGAAGAAAAACGTGAAAAAAATCATCAGACGGAATTTTGATATCTGTTAAATTCAAAAAGTTATCAACATTTTTCTGAATAAAAACTTGAAAAACGTGAAAAACGCGTGAAAAATGGGACATTTTTAGACTAATTGTTTTCAAAAAAGATATCAAAAATCCGTCTGATGAAATTGTTCGTTACTTTTTTCTGAACATTTTAAGCTTTATAGGAAGCAAATCTGTTAAAAAATGTAGCAGAACATTACCGTCAAAGTTGAAAAAGGTGAATATAAATGAAATGGTCAGCTCCGGTTGAAAGGCGCCGAAGCTCTTTAGCGTTCCGACACTGCGCCAAAGAAGTTGAGCTTATATTCTTAAAATATGCCTAAATTTGATAGCAACGAATAGAGTTAAATTCCTTTTTGTAAAATCATTTCTCAAGCCCCACCAACTTTTAGAGGCAGGAGCCGCCACTGATTTCAAGACCCTTTTGATTGTGTCGCGCATAGGACGAAAAAGTCAAGGCGATTTTTCTCAAATTGCTCTTAAACTTGTGCCTACCAGGATTTATATGCACATTGATTATGTGGTCTTGGAAGTGTTCTGAACATATCACTGTCGTTATTAGCCAAACATATGGGCTTCTGTCCAAACTTAGGTTCCATTGTGGCTTGCATAAAAAGGATGCCCTTATCAATTTAGTGACGCATGACGGCATTTCCATTTTTTAAGCTGGTCTGGCGCCTGCAAGCTAGAAGTAATAATTACGTTAGCTAGAAGTAATAATTAATGTTTTGTCTATGAGTTATGGCGTTTTCATTATGTTTCGCCCTATCTGAATTGGCTTGTTTCCTTTTTTATATCTCATCGATCTAAGCTTAGAAGTAGCTCTTTGTACTAACAGTCCGCAATCTTATTGGTCATATCATGGTGCAATGTCCAGTACTAAGCGTCTTCTTCCTCTTCTTCTTATGGTATTGATTCCAGAAGTACCGCGGCCACTCGCTTGGCCTATGGTACTACATCCCTATACTACATCCTAGTTGTAGGACAAAAGCTGAAGCTGTTAAAGTCTGTTCGAGCATGGTCTCGTTGAACAACGTATCTTTGCCATGATGATCTCAGCCAATAGAGTCTCGGCACGGTACGTCTTATGCGTTCAAGCTCGGATACCTGTTGGAATGCGATAACGCTGCTGGCAGCCCGTCGATCGACCATAATTTCGACGCCACCGGAATAGTAAAGAGTCATCGTTTCATAGATTATTGGCGGGACGATCGTCAATGTCCCGGTACCGGTTAATCGTAGTTCGATAGTGCAGCAACTGATAATTGCATTTCAATAATCTCATTGCTATTATTTCCTTTTGACCGACGTGATTTCCTGTTCGTACAGGAAGCGATTTGAGTTTCCATTTTCGGTGTGACTAATTTGGGACTTCGGCCAGTAACCCACTTCACACCAGCATCCTTGGTCCCCAGCGCTGCTGCATCGGCTGCCCCAGATGCAGTAGCATTATTTCATAAATAGTTAGCTCGTATATCCATGCGATTTCTTGTCTAGTTTCTTCGGTTTCCCGATTCTGGTCAATTCGGCAGGTCGACGATCCTCCTCCTTTCACACCTTGGGCTTTGGACCAGACGGACGGCGACTCATTATTTAATAGACTCTATCTAGATATTAATCATCAATCATCAACTTAATATTCATAAAATAAAAATCCCTGTTAACCTGTATAAACCTGTATAAAGCATTTCGTGCGGTTGGTGCGTCATTATTGTTATTTTACCACATGTTCATAAACAATAGACTGCGACCTGCAGCTACTACTATGCCCGACCATGACTTTGTGACAATTACAATTTTATACTCTAAGCCGCACGAGACGTTGAGTAATTGTGTAACTAATGATTGGATATGCTAGTACAAAAAAAATATAATATTATATTTCATGTATAATTTAATCCTTTGGCTAATTTATGTCGTTTAAGTTGTAATAGTACAAAATTAATATTTAATAAAGAATTTATGCTATAAAGAAATTTTAACCGCAACTGAAATTCTGTTACGTATATAATCAGCGTCGTAAAAAGATAGTCATCTACTTTTACATTAATTACTACAAATGATTTACGTGATTGCGATTGGATTGTTGTTGTATGGCTTTTTAAATTTAAATGGGAATTTTAGATGTTTTGGTGTGTAATGGGTAAAGATGAGTAATCGGTTTACACCTTGCGATTACGTGTCAGCATTTTTTTAGAAGAAATTTTTAGGGGTATTGTGAGAAATAAACTAATGTAATCTGATTATCAATATTGCTAGGATTAATAATAAACTAGTGGGATGTTGTGGCTAGAGACTAATTACACTTTTTCATGGTATTCTTTCTGTTGAATAACACTTCAGACTGGATGACCATAAAAAAATCAAGAAAATGATATTTTTTCACTTTTGATTAAGTAAATGTTTATGTTCTCCTGAATATCATTATTAAATAATATAATTTAGTGATAGATTCAAAACATGTTTCACCGAAGTAAAAAAAAAATATTAGAGATGCGCCGAATATGGGTTCGACCGAATACGAACATTCGGCCGAATTATTCGGTTCAATAAGCAAGTTCAAATTTTTTTTTATGTGATAGACTAGAGGCTTAGGGAAATCCCCTTTGTACTGTTCGACAATCTATTTTTTTCGTATTGATTATCAAACAGCAGCTCTAGCCGGAAGATAGAGAGTAGAAAGAGAGAGAGAAGTAGGAAGGAGCTGCCACAGCCTAGCCGCGATATTTTTATTCCACCTCCTTCCAACCATTTCGCGACTCTGGCATCGGGGCATTTGAGAAACAACTCGATGGAGTGTTATGCCTCCTGAAACGAGTTGAGTCTCATCAGCCAACCGATGACATGCACTATGACAGGAGGAATCAGGAATGTAAAGAGGGGAGAAGAAAGAAGGAAAGTTATGTGGGTGTTAAAGTGTAAAAGGCGAAGGACCGTGGGGCTGGCCGGGATTCGAACCCGGGACCTCTGGGACAGTAGAAATCCGTAGAAGAACGACCGATCGACCCAATGAAATTTATTTCTATGATAAAAAATATGCCAACAAATGTGGGTTGCCTAACGAATATATATTTTTTCGTCAATGAAATTAGGGCCTCACCCTACGCACATAAGTCGACTGATTCGCAACACCAGTTTTAAACTGGTTTCAGCATTATCAAGCTCACAACCAGTTTGCAACCAAAATGAAACCTTTGTCTACACACAAGCGCAACTGATTTTTGACCAATCGGTATTCTGTGCTCACGAAGATTTTGTTGAATAAACTTTGACTCGTCCAAAATGCAACCACGCAACTGAAACTGGTGACATTTCTAAGCGTGCATGCGTTGCATTCGGTGACAGATAATATAGAAGTCTGTGTATTCAAATCCGACTTGACGGAGTATTCCGTGAATGGAATGCATCCAACGCAAATGTCGGTCTACTTTCAACTTTTTCTATATCTATAGCCGCATGCGTCATAGCATACACAATCATACGCTCCTTACTTAGATTTTTGGGTTATGTTTAAAAGCCGGGACGGAATGCAACTAAGCATGTTAGTGGGAAATCGCTGCATATCATGGAACCGCTGAATGCAACGCAGGTACGCTTGTCTGTCACCAGCTTGATATTGCTTCCGACCGGCATGAATAGTCGTACACAAGCAGTTGCAAACTAGATTCAAATCGGTCTCGTATCTGTCGACTCGTGTGTGGATTCTCTATTTTTTTTTTAATTTTTGATTTTGTGAATAAATATGGTTACACAAAGAAGTGTGTTTCAATTACAAATACTACCTATGTACGGTTCCAGCATAAAGCCTCTTTAACATAATGTAACTCTTAAAATATTACCATTTATATATTCGGTAATTATTCGGCAAACTAACCAAATATTCGGCCGAATACGAACATTAAAAAATACGCCGAATATAACTTTTTGTATTTGTTGCGTAAAGGCTTCTTCTACTTTGATCCGTTATCTGGTGGTCCGATCGGGACGTCCCCGCAACGGATACGCTGTCGGTGCCGCTGGGTCTCGAACTCTATTCACGATTCGTTTCCACTCTTGCCGGTTTTTGGCGACGTCTGGAGCCTCGATAACTGATAACCGTTGATTCTTTAGGTCACCCTCGACATTCTTTAGCCAGGTTTTCTTCGGTGCCGATCGCTGGATTCTCCAGCCTGCGGGACGGTCTCGCCAGAGAAGTTTACGTGGCAAGCGGTCATCATCCATGCGGCAAACATGTCCAAACCACCGTAGTCGACGCTTTTGCATTTCTTCTTCGATCAGTGTCTGCTGATCACATCTTTGTCTGACTGTCTCGTTTCGAAGGTGATCGCGTAGTGAGACACCGAGGATCGGTCTCAAGCATCGCATTTTTAAGACCTCGAGCTTCTTAACGTCCAGTTTGAGCAGTGTCCACGTTTCAGATCCATAAAGTAGAATTGGAAGGATCAACGTTCGGTAAATGCGTACTTTTGTTTTGATGGAAATATTTGTTCGTTTCCATATGCACCGCTTGAGCGAGGCGAATGTTACTGTTGCCTGGCCTTGTTGCACTTTGGTCTTCTCTACATTGATTTTTAACCCGTATGACTGGGCGATGCGGGAAATGTCGTATAAGATGTCCGCTGCTTCGACATCCATGTCGGCGAAGACAGCGCTATCGTCGGCGAACATTAAGTCGGTTACGAAGTTGTTGTCGTCGTATCGAACTCCGAGTCGTCCATCGAATGCTTCACGCGCATAATCGCGTCGATCATAACATTGAAGACAAGTGGCGAAGCGACGACGGCTCCCTGTCGAACACCCGTTTGAATCGAGATCTCCTCGGATAAGTCTCTTCGAATACGAACGCTGCTGGTTGAGCCATCGTACGACGCTTGGAGAAGTTTGATGATTCTCAATGGCACGTGTTCAGTTTCCAAGGCTCCACAAGCTGTTCCAATAGACGCAATCGAAAGCGGATTTGAAATCGATGAAAACGACGACAGTTCGTTTGCCACAACGAATTCTTTCTTCCATTAGCTGACGGAGTGCGAATATTTGATCAATGCATCCTCGATGTGGTCTAAATCCCACTTGTTTTTTCCGGCTCGTTTGCTCATGGGTAAAGGCGAGTATTTCTTCATCGAGCCGATCTTTGCTTAGCAGCTGTTGATGAGGATTCAATTCTTGATCAAGCAATTCTCTAAAATTATCTCAATCTGTGTTTTTGTGAGTGAAATAGATGTTCTGTTTTTTTTTTAAATTTGCGTTTTTATTAATGATTGGAGAATGTTCAACAACATCATGATTGGATTTTTCTTAATTAAAACAGACAAACATTGGCGCCGCAA
Organism: Thereva unica; assembly: GCA_949987705.1. Taxonomy (NCBI): domain Eukaryota; kingdom Metazoa; phylum Arthropoda; class Insecta; order Diptera; family Therevidae; genus Thereva; species Thereva unica. The sequence continues at coordinate 10,459,722 of OX465282.1, forward strand.
TCTATGATAAAAGTTCTGATTGCAATTAATAAAGAAATCTTCTAATTTAAATGAAACCTTGACTAGATATAAAAGTTCTATTGAAATTTCATTGTCAAGTTCATGACATCACATAGATGACTGTTTTACGCTTAAGAATTTCTATGCTTTTTTTAATTACATTATTGTACTCCATAGAATATTTCCGATAGTATTGAGCTTTTATAAACTCACCAGAACATTTCAAGTATTATTAAACTCACAGATGAAATTTATAGATTGAGCGTGGGGAAAATACAAATGGAAAATTAAATTATTTAATTTCCGGAATTCTTTTTTTTTGTTAAGTTATCTATTTTTCTATTCTATCTATTGCAAAAATCATTACGAAATATTCGGAATAGAATAATACAGACAGAACAATACAAAAATTTCACACGCTTGAAGTGGCTTTGATTTGATATTAAGTTTTGTTGTTTAAATTGCGCAAAAGAAAATTAATCAAGCAGAAAAATAATTGCTCACAAAAAACACCTGATGTTTATTTTTTTTTATCTTTTCCAATACAAGAATATCTACTAAAAAAATGGTATTAATATTTTTACTTTATTTATATGATAAAACATAATCAAGGCTTTTACAGCCAAAACAAACAAAAAAATTAAAAGGAAAAATATAGAACTTTACCACTTAATAATTATAAACGAGGTGGCGTAGGAAAAAATAACCTTTTAGTAATACATAAATACCTACAATAAATACCATATCTAGATATAGAATGAGGAAAGAACTAAAAGGTCAATATAGTTAGCTATTACTATGTGAAAGTTAAGTCCACAATCGATCGATTTATACATATAAATATTTTTGTGTTTATTATTTTGCCTTTTGTTGTTATTATCTAAAAAATATGATGTGAAAAATTTGAATTTTCGTTATCTAGCTCTATTTGAACAAGTTTATTAGCAGATAAAATTTCATTTATAAGCCATGTCCATAATGTTATGTTACTTGAAAAAGATAAATACTTTAAAAAAATGTGAAAAAAAACATAGATAACTAACTATGAGCTCGTGCTTATTCAGAAATGTGTTACTTGTGCTTTTGTTTGATTTAATACGCATCAATACGTTTCAGAAATTCCTAATTGATAATTAACTAATTTATTTAAATTACAAATAAAAAAAATCGTAATTAAAATGCATTTCTACGAAATTAATTAATAAAAAAAATAATCAATTGAGATACCCATAGTCAATTATAAGCAATACCGATGATTGAACAAAGAAGTTCGACAGAAAACAGAAATCGAAACGAGAAGCGTACTGGAAAAAAGTTGTAGCCAACATGGAGTAAGTGGCTTTGAGGCACGAGCACCGTACGTTGTACCAGACAATCCGGCGGTTAGGCGACAAAACAACATTAAAAAATCGGATGGAACTGTCGTGACCCTCCTCCTCTTGGGCGCCTGCAGCGGTGGGTGAAGAGAATTCTTCTACCAGCTGTACAACCACGATAAGCCACAAGGTCCAGTACCTGATTCGTTGATTTTCGAACAGCCATCGATCAGTTTCTCGATACCAAAGCGTCAATTATCGAGGTGAAGACGGCAGTAAAATCGTTGAAAAATAGAAAACCCCGGGAATAAATCAAGTAAGCACTGAAATGATCAAAGCATTAGGTGATGTCTTATCACAAATCCACGTCCTCATAACACACATATGGCATGGGTCCCGTGGGCCTGGAAAAAAGCGATCGTTGTGCCAATTGAAAGGCGACAGTCGGGAATGCAAGAATCATCGCGGTTTAGCCTACCGTCCGTCTCTGTCAATAAAATATTGTTTGACGAGTTAAAAAGAAGTTTAAAATATGTCCAAGAAACTAGAAATCCATTATAGCCATAGATCGTCAAGAAATGAAGGTTATTACTGAAAAAATTAAATTTTCAGGAAAGATAGTATTTGCAAAAATATCCCTGTACTGAAAGTCGTGTCGTGTGCGATAAACTCAGCTTAGTCTTGCTGAAAGTCGTAATTCGACCGAAACGTCACTTTCTTTAACTCAAACGGCTTGTCACGAAAAGACTAGACTTTTAGCGCAGAGACCAATCCACCAGGATTCAAACTCTTGCGCTCTGTTTTGAGAATAAATTGAATTGAAAATGTGATTAAGAGGTTAAGCCATTTAGCGCTAGAAATTTCACGGGCTAGTTGTTAAAGTTATAATTTTTTTAAAAATCAGCAGAAATATAGAGCTTACTTATTACGCCTCAAACGCTGTTCGCAAGTGGCTCATGATTGATTGGTAAAAGTCAGTAGGGATACGGACAATACAGATCTTTCATTTCACGATAACGTTCCCGACCGTAGGATTGAAAAGTACATACACTGTCTGATCCGCTCAAAACTTTTTTTGATCCTTTAATTTGTCTTTTCTGAATTTCATTTCAAAACTCACAAATTATCTTTTGAACATTCAAAATCGACGTAACGACTAAGGAAGTAATCAACAAATTTGCTGCAAAGCATAGACAAATAGAACTTTGATTTTTCCACAAACATTGCTCTGGAACCATTGATCATGCATGTCAATAGTTAATAAACTGAATTCCTTTAATACCCCGGCTTCAGCGGTCAAACTGCGCAAGTTCGAGCAAATTAGTGAATTGAACTTTAAAATGACCTCAGTTCGCATACAATTTTCACATATTCACTGAGAACAAAACAGATCTCAGTTCGCCAGACTGGATTCGAACTGACGGAAAACTTAAAAGCTCGCTCCAAAGCGAGTAATCAACTGGAATAATGGAATGCCATTCCAGTGGGTTTTTGCATTTCAAACTTCTGCCGAAAAAGCTACAACTATTTCAAGCATGAACTGAACATGAACTGGACTTTAGCCTGTGAAGCAACTTTTGTGGATATAATTGCACTCAGGCTGGGGAGCCGGGGCATTAAACACTTCTTCTGGTCTTGTTTGTATTAAAAAATAACAAAAACTTATATCAATTTTGAAAGATAATGTCTAAATTTCAGGACTCGACTTATAACTATGCGCAAGAACAAGGCCTAGAATACAACAGCAAAATTGTTTTTGACCATCTCTAAATAAAACTTAACTTTAGGTCGTTCAACACATATCCGTGACGTGACAGGGACTTTAGTGCAGTACCGGGAACTTAGTGTAAGGAAATTATCGATACAATATAATCCCATGCAAACAATGTTCCCAGACACCCGATGCAGTAGGGCACCGACAATCTCATCACCTTTAGGCGTCCATGCTAAACACAAAAAATACGTTACCACCGGAATTTTTTTAACTTATCCCAGATGTGAAAGAAATATTTTTTAAATTAAACGGAAAATTTATAAGATTTCAACAGAAATTTATGTAAAGTTTATTTGAAATATATATACTCAAACCTTTTTCTGTGCGACCATTTTCCGAAGAGTCCACCTGGCACGAACCCACTTCCATGATGCATTTAATATCACTGTCCAAATTTCGAAAATAAAATGTCCGATGCCATTCATCACCGATACGGAAAAACGCAGTGCTGTTTGAATGTCAGTGAAAAATTCATCACGGAAACCACTGACACGAAAAGCATCGGCGCCGTGCCGTTACATATATGTGTGGATCTTAGCCTCCTTTTATTTTCGCCCCTTTTATGAACGCTGGCCAGTCACGGCCCTGGTGATTGTAAATATGATCTTGAGAGACATGTCTTACTTCTTTTGCGGGAGTAAAATATCAAATATGAACTGGGCTTGTAAATACGAACTGAAGAGACATTTCTTACATTTTTTGATGGAGTGACCTGTAACATAGAACTAGGCAGATTAATGTGTTATATATTCTCACTTTGCATCGTCTCTTGAGTTTTTTTGTGTTTTTAGGATCGGGAGTAGTGCGAAATAGATTTTATTTGCGGCTACAATGAGTATATGGATGTCGTCCTTTATCATATTTTCTGTAGTAAGCATTGTTCCTAAATAGATAAAATTATATACAATTGCCATTCCATGATCGTCAAGGCTGATATTTAGCCCTAATCGTTGTCCTCTTTTTGATACAATCATATTCTTTGTTTTCTTGTCATTTACTGTTAGATTGAACTTTGCGGAGCTTTTTACAATTCTTGAGAAAGTTTTCTTTATGCCTTGCGCTTTGCGTCCAAATATCGTTATATCATCTACGAAAACTAGTATCTGAACGTTTCTTGTGAACAGCCATTAAATTCTGCTTCTCGCATTATTGTTCCCGAGCATTGTTAAAAAAAACATTGGTGAGGTATTTCCTGGTCGCTGACCTGATTCTTAAGGGAAGTTGATTGAATTGATGATTGAACCTCGTCATTTTGGACAGTCCGTTTAACTTTTTCGGAAAACCCACTTCACTCATGTTGTTTCACACTGTAGTCTGTAGGATTTCTATAAGTCTACAAAAAGAAGATCTATTTATATCAATGCTTTCTTCCCATCATTTTTCAAGTATTTGTCTCATTATGAAAACCTGGTCTATTGTCTATCTGTTTGTCTTAAATCCTCCTTGGTAGTCTCCTATTTTATGGTAATTTCAATTACTTACGGCCCCATAAGTTGTTAATCCGGCCCTAAACTCCCCAACATAATTCTTACTACACCATTTTAAAAGGACAATCATTTTGAAATCAAAGACAAACACTCCAAATATATTAATATAGATTAATTTCAAATCTAACTAAATCGACAAATCAAAAAAAAATCCCCGAAATGATACCAAAATAAACAATCCGCCTCACTTATCGCTAACTAGTTAATTTATCTAAAAAATCGTTTGTATCTTTCTAGATACATAAATATAGGACTAAGCAAACCTAGAGGAGTGAGCTAACAAGCTTTTTATCTGAAAATATGCATTTTGATTCATACAATCCTAATATTATGATGTATCATCAAACTACTAATTATTTCCAGTTCTTGAAAGCTGATGTTACAACCTACAAGACATACAAGATTCGATGATATTCATTTTTCAGTTAAAACCCCCGATATTCATTCATGTAAACATATTTGCTGATATTTTTGTTCTAACACATTTTCTTTTCTTTTTTGATGACATTGGGAATTATCTTACAGCTGGATGACACATTTCAAGATATGTCTTGACCTTAAAAATAATATTAAAAACCCCAAAAAGAGAATAAAAGGAACTCCAAAATCACAGTCTGATGGTTGAATGACTCATGGTATGTTTATGAACTCCTTCAAGAGTTTATCGGTTTTAACATAGACCATTTGCGTAAATTCAATGATCTAAAAGCTCTAAGACGAACTGCTAATTATCTCTCTGCCATTTGTCTTATACTACACTTTAGCTCATTTTTTAAAATCAGAAAATAAACTAAAGATTCCCAATTTTATTTTTAAATCAGTGGGCGAACGATGCTTGTGCACGCTTGCTTCATCAAAAGTTATATATGGGGAATTGCTAACGACGTAGTTAGTCAGGTATTCATATTTCCAGATTATCTGTATCAGATGCAAAAAACAACTGGGCAGAAAGTTGATTTTTAAATAAAAGAGTAAAATGAATATCTGGAATGGAAATTGAAACTCTCGAACTCTTGAAAGTTTCCTCTTTTAAAAGTCCTGTAATACGTATGTACGTCATCGGAATAACCTAGACTCTCGAGACCGAGAAAAATCAATTTTCACCAGCATCTCGTTCAGATTGTGTTATAGCACACGCACACAAACAATAGAGAAAATATTTTTTATTGTCGATCTAAATTGGAGGAAACTATGTATATTCTAGTATCTCAAAACACAGCACAAAAAGTCCTTTTATAAGGAAAACCCATATTTGTAGATCATATAACAACATTTGACCTTTTCGATTAGAATTTAGATGATAGCGCTAATCTGTCTAAAAGCAAAATCAAAAACGTAATTCGATGTGTTTTATGTTATATTACTCGAAAAAATAGCTTTTACGATTAGTCCAACACGTACTAAGAATATAACCCAGTCAAGATGAGCCACAAGCCACCAAGTGATAAAAAATTTAAGCTTTACAATAATAAATATAAATTTTAGCTCGAATGAAAAAAAAAACACCAAGAAGAAAGTTGAAATGAGCACGTCACATCTGCTACGGTGTATCATATAGCTGCTCCTGACTTTGTCAGTACTTTTACTTCCACCATGGATCCATTTCTTTTTACCGAACAGAAAGTTCTGAGTGCTAGAATCGATATTGTAGAGATTTAAAATATTGTGTGATTTAAGCAATATACTTTCTCGCAGTTTTTTTTGTTAAGAACTAGTAGTGACCATGAACTTTGTATTGAACTTATATATTGCGAAGATGCAGAAGAATTATTTATATTTAACTACGATATTTTTAATTTTATTCACGACGACTAATTTTTTTTAACCATATCGATGGAAATTTCCCAACAGTTATTTTATTTATTTTCTAAAAATATATCAAATGTATTTTTATTTGATTTATTTGTTTATATCTATTATATTTGAAAAAATAAATATGTAGTTTAAGAAAAACTAAAAAATACGATTTTTTTATTCAAAACCAAAAAGTAAATAATAATTTTGAATGTAAAGTTTTTATTTTACGCTTACTTAAATATAAAAAAAGCGTGGGGCTCTATATTCCTATTTTATTAATACTGGAACTTTTCGTTAGCGCCACACGCTTTTTTACATTTAATTAAGCGGCTGCAGCAATGAAAACTTTACATTCAAAATTATTTTTTACTTTTTGGTTCATTTAAAAAAAATATATTTTTTAGTTTTTTTAAACTATTTATTTTTAGTCTACTATTTGTCTTCCGCCATTTTGCCGTGGCGGCCATATTAGATTTAAAATTACGTCACACATTTTACTGTATTCTACCTGTCGTACTATTTCATTTTATATCCATGTCGTGGACTCGGTGTAACACAATATGAGTGTTCGGTTACTCCAAATTAGATGCCGCGGGATCCCAAGATTTTTGATAGTAAAATTGACTAGTGGGGATATGAAAGTAAGCAAACACTTTCTGTGATGTTTTTTTCAAATCAAGAAGACTATAACCTAGAAATCGCTTGGGCCTTCAAATTAATGACACAAAGCTATTGAAACTAACAATTTATTTAAGAAATTATTCAAAATCACCAAATAAAGAACTTATTTTCATCACACTTCTTCATTTTTGGTTTAACATGATAAGTGACAGTCCCTTTTGACAATTCAAATGCACTACAGAATTGCTTTGACAGCCAGCCACAGTCGCCGGAACTCAAAACTTCGGGCACTAATTTGCAAGAGGGGAAGCGAAAATTTCCCCTCTTTTTCGATGCCAAGAAAGTAAGAAAACACGAAATTTTCGCAAATGGGATCCCGAGGGATCTAATTTGGAGTAGCGGAACACTCTTAATTGCAAAAATCTGCCGCCATCTTGGAACTGCCTTCTAGATTTTTTGACGTGACAACGTCTTATAAATCGATGAGTATAGGAAGTCATTAGCGCAAAATGTCCCGTCCCGTTCCCGTCGCTAAGTAGTGGTGGGGATAGTCGCGCGTGGCGCGACTATTTGCGCTAATGACTTCCTATACTCATCGATTTATAAGACGTTGTCACGTCAAAAAATTAATATTGTAGTAATAGTAACAGCGTTTTTTTTTTACAAAATCGTCAGATTGCACTTAATACTTATACATGATGAGTTGAACTCAGGTTGGACCGAAGTCCAACTTCATGGAGACAAGAGTCGAGTTGAGTTAGGGTCGACTAAGCTCGACTCAGCTCTGCTAAATGGGTTGAGTTGGAATTATGCGTATAGACATGAGTTTAGTGGCTGAATTTAGTTGACAGCAACCTCTCAGCGTTTTGTTTGTGATTCCTTGTAACGTGTAGCGTTTTTTTATTTTCAACTCAACCTCAACTCCTCATGTATGCATACTAATTATGCCAAGTTAGGCCTATTGTGTACGTACCAAGAAGGTCTTTAATTGACGAAGACCAGACTTGAACAGGGCTCAAAAACTCTTTGATAAACGTTCTTCTTCTAAGCCAGATCAGAGCAGCAGGACAATCACATAGAATATATGTAGAAGTCTCGTCGCCTTCCCGCTGGTTTCGACTAAGCACTGCAACATCGCGCATGCGAAGCTACGATATAAAAACTTTTGTATCGCCTTTGCCAACATCCGAGGACTTCAAACAAATTTCCACTCTGTCTTGTGCCAATTATCAACTTATTCTAAGTGAAACCCAAATTGTACCTAATGACGTCTTGGATCATTACAAGTTTTCGGGAACTCTATTCTATCCTATCTATTCTATCCTTTCTCTATCCTACGAGCTAAGATTGCTACCAGACATCTGATCTTGATGTGTACGACATGACGGACTGGTAATACAAAGTGTGGCACCTAAGCTTAGACTTACACATAATAAAAAAGTGCAGAGTCGGCATTCTGTCTCTTGAGACAGTCCTAGGTTGTGGAGGCGATACCGCAGTCCTACATGCCCGCACCAGCAGCCTTAGGTCCGCTCTGTTTCAGGTCTAGTGCCCTTAAGGCAAAGAATCTTAAAAGATCTTGAGCCTGTCGAAGACCTGGGACCGACTCCCAATAGGCTAGATTAAGGGACTAAATCAACTCTGTCAGGGCCTTACAGGTGGACCAAAAGATGCCACAGAAGGGTTCTGGGCCACAGATCCCTCTCTCGCGAGGCTGTTTGCAGCCTCATTCCCCTCGATACCCCAGTGTCCGGGGACACCATTTGCGTGAATGATAGCATAATTATTTTGCACTTATGAAAACTCAAGAAGAACTTACGTTAATAAGTACATTTACATCCTATCTGGCCGCCAGGCGAATCAGAATGATAATGCCCGTAGGACCAAGTCTAAATGGTTTCGGATTGCAAGAAGCTGTGTACTTCCAATCCGGTTATCCATATTTTTGTGGCGATTCCTCAAGGTTTCGCTCGCGCTTGCCTTGAGCCGTCACATTTCGGCCAGAATAGTGTTGGAATGCTGTAGAAAAATGTCTGTCTGATTACCTGACACTGCAACTTACTATATATATATGAAATGGCGGGAGACCTAGGCTTTGCATCGTGGAAAACTAGTCTATTATTCACATTTTCTGACACCATCCTGCGATATCAAGGAACCGAAAATTCTAAACGACAGATTTTTAGAAATACTGTAAGTATTTCATACTTGTTTAATCGATCTGACCTACAAAACTGAGGTATAGGCAGGGGCGGCGCTTTCATAGGTGCAAATGGTGCACTTGCACCGGGCGCAATTTCAGAAATTAGGATATTAAAAAAAATTAAAACTACGCCTTCATTATCACATATTAAACTGTACAGACTGCCTGTGCCTTTTTCCATTGTCTCTAACAAGGTGTGGCCAATGCAATTCCATTTCGTCGTATATCCTTTCTTGGCCGGCACGATGCCATAGTTCTTGATTTCTAATTCGTACTAGTTGTACTATTATGGATCCCTAATTCGGCGAAAAATACCTGGATCGCTTCTATTCTAAAGTTATTGAAAGCGCCTGGTTTTTATGCAAGATTCTACAGTAGAAACTAATACGTGCAGTGCAGTGATCGCCTATTATCCCTTGAAATATGAAGGCTTGGAGAACGACATAGGGATCTCTATTATGGAGATTCGGGTATGTAGTACTATAGATTCTCTGAGAACAGGATTGTGCTGGAAATAGTGAGGGCAGTGCAGATAACACCGAAAAACATCCTGGAGCACTAAACAGCATTAGTGGCGAGAGTTTTGTGAAATTAAAGCGTGAACAAACTCAGCACAAAAGCAAGATCGGAAAGCAAATCCTGATTGGATAAAGGCAAGGGCGGCGCCATCCAATTGGTGCATTTGCACCGCGCGCAATTTCAGAAAAAAATTTAATAAGTGATCCCGTGCCTTCATTTTCATATATTAAAGGAACTCCACAGAGTGTTTGTGTTTTTTCCATTGTCCTTCATAGCGATCAAAAAATGAACAGCTGATGGGGCGATATATGGCATACTGCACCGGGCGCAAAAAAGTCAAACACCGGCCCTGGGTATAGGGGCTGGCTGTCTGTCCTACATTTTATTTTATGACAAAAGTTCTAGCATTGAGTACAATGTCGGGTGGCAAAATCTAGTCAGAAAGAGAATAGATAGAAGAGTATATGACTGTCAAGCGGTTTTATTCCATCCTATACTTTCGCCACTTGGTTAGTTAAGCTTTCTGTTAGCGTTCGCTGACGAATCAGGGGTCCCCAATTCTCACACCAGCGTTGCTGACTGAGTGGGGATTTTGAAAATATCAATAAAAATGATGTAAAATAATGTATTTGTAGTCCTAAATTTTATAATAATAAATAAATAAATTACCACAGGTAAATTGAAGTGGTATGCAAAATTATAACGAATTTAACAAAAAAAAACATAATCTTAGTCGATTTTTTATTTATGTTATTTTTTGTTTTTAGACAATGAACGACCTTCTGTGACCTTATCGAAGATATAAGAACACACTCTCTTGAAAAAATTAAAGAAACATCTACTTTCCTATATGGAATTTATTTGCACCATCAAACATTCACAAGGTCTACATTGACCATGCAGTAAAAATATAATTTTAGTTGAAACCTAAAACATATTGTATATGGACACAATTAAACTATAATAGAATAGCATCGATTCGACACCTTTATTAGACGTGTTCATTGGCTGCAAAAACACATTTCTAGCAATTAAATCTTGGAACAGAGGGGTAATTTTATGTTCATTTTTTTCTCTAGTTTATCATTTTATCAATCTTATTAAATACTACATTTAAGGTAAATCAAAATAGACGACTTGAACTCACGTTGACTAGTGTGATATATACGTATACAACATGAAGCTTTTATTTCTTAAACGGAGAGAGAAACTTTTCTCCTTCATATACAATCTGCACATTTCAATTGACCTCTGCACAAAGTCGACCAGTATAGAGTATATACCGTTGTGCATAAAATCATATTCATGAGCACAGCACAACAACAACGAACACAAAACATTCTAAAGAGCATGTCCAATTTTTGCACCACACAACATGTGACTCTCAGCACAATCACTTCAACATGAGTTGCTGAGTTGCTATTGGTCGATAAAAGGGCTCGATTGTTACTTACCTTTAAAATGTTGTCGAGACGTTTAATTAGAACTCGTGTATGACGTGTTTCCATGACTGCAGGAATGCGCATAATGTTGCATTTCTTTGTTAAGTAGGTCTCTGAAATATTGTGAATGAAATTTCAACACTTGATAAAAATAAGATAAATAAAATGTAGTGTTTATAAAATATGTAGGTCAGGTCGATGTACATATCTGCATAGCTTGCAAAATGTTGATTATCTTTAAAGTATAACCAGCATTATTGATTGAATCGTACTAGTTAAACACGTTTACTTAACCATTTTCTCTATGTTAAATTTAATTTTTCCATTTTTAATTCATAGTTAGCATACCATAGTTTTAACACGCTCTGGGAATATGATTTTATGATTTTTTTAAGTGATATTGTGGATTGTTTGTTTTTATTGCAGCTCGGAATTCATTCTCGGGAAATTATCTGCATTACAATAATTTGTTGACATTTTTTTAAAGAAGGAAGTTGTAATTATAAAGCTGCAACGTAAAAAAAACTTAACAATAGAGAGTGTCATATAATTATTATGGAGTAGACGCGTTGCGCTGTGACTTTATCTGGACAAATTAATTTTTATTCGTAATTTGTTTTAATTGTGGAGAAAAAATCGTCGATTGATGAAAGTTTGATAATAATGATGTAGGTAGCGTCATATCCGAGGATCCGCCATTAGGATGCACATGCACATAATCTTAGATTACTGTATTATGGAGATTTCCAAATGTTCACTAATTCGTGATATTATCTGATTCAATGGTTACCTAAATAATAGGGGGACCTGCGTTAGTAGACTTCTTTTTATTCATTATTCATAACTTTGATTCATTGTGTTGTTCGATATATTCTCTGTGTAAATTATTTAGTTCAGACCCCTAGATTATTTGTGGAGATGGCAAATCATAGTGATCAATAGTATTTATTCTTAAATTTTATTATGCCCATTATGAAGTTCAGGGCCCTTATTCTCTATTACATCATCATCATAAAAAGCTCCACAGCCTGCTATTGGCCTTGGCTTCCTGCAACATCCTCTTCCAGAACTCTCGGTCCCTGGCTTGAAGTGTCCAATTTCTTATACCTAGGGTTCGTAGATCTTCTTCTACGCTATATGTATGTCTCTTTTTTGGACGTACCATGCCTCTGTGTCCGTCTGGTCTCTTGTTCATAATATTTTTGTTATACTGTCATGACTGCTACGTTCAACATGTCATGCACATCATCGGATTCTGTTATTTTTCATAGTTTTTATGATGTTTGGATCTGTATACAACTGATACAGTTGATTGTATCTTCTCCTCCAAACACCGTTTTCGTTGATTCCTGCGTATATATAGTACGCGGGATTTTTCTTTCGAAACACCCTAGGAGATGTTCTTCGTTACTTCTTAATGTCCAGGTTGTCAAAAATTCTAACAAAGCTGCCAAAATCGTATTCTCTAATATGTATAATAGTGTAACCACAATTCCGGCGAACGATGGCAAATTCGCTGTCAAAATTTTTAAAACCATATGTGAAAGCGGAATTGCCCACAATTCCGACGGGCGACGATTTGCGAATGCGACGAAATTCGTCAGGTTAAAATAAATTCAAATTTTGTCGACAAGGGTGGCGATTTTTTATGTCATTGCAGTTTTCTAGTATCATAAACAGTTTTCGAGTTTTATAAGGCAAAGTAGAATTTTTAATTTAAATTATGGATCTTAATGAGTCCCTTATAGAACTTGTAAGAAATTATGAGATTTTGTACAATTTAAAAGATAAAAACTATTGTTGCTTTAAAGAAATGTTCCTCATCAACACTCTTCATTTTCTTGAACATTTTTTCAAAAAACCCATTTTCGTCTCTATCAAGATTTATTTCACGGACCCACCACCGTCGTTTTCTTGTTTTTAAATACCATTCGTAACTTTCCCAAATAAGTTGTAAAATTGAAATTATTTGTATTATTTTTAAGGTTTTTACGTGATCCATTTTTATTTAAAAAAACGTCGCCGCTGTTGTGCTTTAACAACTACAGCGATGCAATTCGTTGAACATGACAACGAAATGTCGTCGTTCGTTGCCGTCGTTCGTCGGAATTGTGGTTATACCATAAAAATTACTAAATTCTAATTTATAAAATATTAGGTATGGGCGACGAAATTGAAACCTTTTGTGCTCATTTTATTTTCTTTCGGGGACATTTCTACCAAAAACGGAAAGAATAATATACATAATAGCAAATAGGAAATATTTTAGTTTGGAATCACAGTTTCGCCCATTAGAAAAGCTAACATAGCGCTTTTTGCTTGCAAAAATCCATTGGGAAGAAGTGGAGCTTCTCCCCTAACATGGCACGACGGATGTACATAGCGATGGGTAGTTAGGAGGGTCGTTGGATTCATCTCTTTTTCGAAATGGGCTGAAAATGAGCCAGGTTCCAAAAGTTTGGGCAGAGGTAAAGCCAAAGGTAAGGCGCATTGCATAAGTACCATAGGGGAATTGTTAGGGCCAGTGAATTTATTAACGCCAAACTCTTTGAGACATCTATATATCTTGCAAGTCCTGAAGAAAACTCCATCCTGAACATTCTTGGGTTTTTTTTATGTGTCATGGTCATGCTCAGGAATCACCCTTTGTACCACTAGATCGTCATGTCGTTCAACTCATGGGGCAATGTCTAGTAGTAAGCTTGATCTGAAAATAGAAAAAGACTAGGAAAGGTTAAGGGTAGTCTGGTGGATGCATAAGGAGAAGGCAGTGAGCCTCGCGTTTGCACTACTGGGTGTTATATGAGTGCATCCATTTTTTAACAGCCGGGTGAGTCACAACCGTCAAGGCTAGCGAGAGACAGTCTTGTTGGAGTGTTATGCCACCTGAAACAAGTAAATCCCACTAACCAGCCGCCAACAGTACCAGACTTCCAGGTAAACTAGGAGGTGCACCGACCGCTAGACGCAGACCTCACCTAAGCGGAAATTTGGTACCCTATTATTAACCGGTTAAGCCGGCAGGATGCTTTATTAGGGCTACCTAGAGTGTGTGTAACTCTTTTAGTAATAGCTTGGTGCATCAGAAACGCAAGAAAAATACGGTTAATAATGCGTTTTTCTGAGAAACGTGTTAAAAACGAAAAATGTTGGGAGGTTTAGATGCAAAATATTAATTTTAAGCCTACATCTTCTAAATGGAGTGTCCCAAGCTTCTTTTTTTTATCAGAAAGTAACACACAATTGCCAAAAAAACGAGCCTAACTATATTACTATGCGATAATCGATATAGGAATTATTAAGGTTTAAGTCTGTTAAAATTTTTTCCAAACATCATTTCGTAAAGACCTTGTATCGGATAGTGCCGATAGGTCCCCTCTTTTTTTTCTTTGAATATACCCCTTAAAGGATTAGCAACTTGTTTGAAACACTCTGTGTATATAGAAACTTCCCAATAATCGAAGAAATTGTAAACTTAGGTACACCCACACCCCTTCATCTCAAAGCAATCACAATTAGTATCCGGTTGGAGCATGTTGAAAGTAAATGGCACATAACGAGGAGGAAATTTGCGTGAAAACCCCGGATATTATAAAAATCAAAAGAAAACAAATGTTTGCCTCGAGGCTTGTTTCGTGCAAGGTTCATGATCTCAGCTGACTGTGCTGTTGATCTAGAAAACTTAGGATTGTAACGTGATCTCTTGTTTACCAGGAAATGGCCAAGGAAATTAATAAATATGTAATGCTAATCAATGTTTAATCGGGCTTAAATCGATATTTTTCTAATTACGAACTAACAAAGCTATTCTTTTTAAAATAATCTTCTCATCTGATTCTGAGAAGACCATGCAAGAAATTTCGGTTACATCAAAGCTATTGACACTACTAAACTAAGCGATTAAATCTAAAACGAATCTTGTTACTCTACTTATCATGTTTTTATGTAAGAAACTGATTAGTGGAGATGTCCATTACATAAAAGGTTATTCCCTGAAAATACAATTTATTTGTAATAAATATAAATTGGTTCATATTTGCGATTTAAGCCATGACTTTGCTTCATAACCTCAAGTACTATAGATAGATATTTAAATAGATAGTGGTACTGTGACGATTTGTGAGTATTAGATTAAATCCATTAACATGAGTGCTTTGCTTGTATAAAAACAAGTATATTTACAAAATTTATTCGTTGTAGAGACTGAAGTTGTTTTTAAAGTGGGTCTCTCTTGAAGTTATTTGCATCGAAACAAAAACAAATTGTTACTTCTTAATATGACCAATTGAAAGTTATTTTCCATCGGTCTACGAAATAGATAAATTTGCGATTTTTAAAATGTCGATCATTTAGTAGTCGTCTTTTGTAATTTAGAAAGATGTTTGTTACTCTAACTGTGCTCTATTTTGATTGATTTGATTTTATATGTAGTCTGGATTGGGGCAGCGTTGAGTGCAGGTGGGTACTTATTCTGCGTAAGCATCACTAACCATGCTGCCTAGCAGGGTTAAAGTTTAACTACACCATAATGTAGCCAAAAAGTTAAGCTCGTGGTTACGTTGTAGTTAACCACAGAGTTTTGGAACAACAAAAGTTTACTGAAGTTAACCATAGTAAGGTTTTTGAAACCGCTCCAGATCTTCCATACCATAAGTTGACTCTGCGGAACAGCGCCGGCCCTAGCCCTTGTTGAGGGTGGAGCGAGATTATCTTTCGGCGCCCTTTGTTCGACGTTTCCCTTCACATAAATTGTATTTTCAGTTGTCTTAGATAAAACTTTTTTCGAGTACTGCCTACCTGTCATTTCCTTACGGGATTATATCCCCCCTTTTGCAAGCCTTTATGGGCTGGGGGCCCCATAAGGATTTCGATGGTGGTTTTAGGATCACAGTTCCGCCTGTAGCGGCAATAGAGGAAGTATGTTTTCTTAGAGTTGCTTCCCCGACGTTTCGCCAACAGCACCACCTTCTTTGGAGGCTATTTGGTTGTTTGTATTGTGTGGTTAGGCATTAGGGCTTGCGCCAGCTAGTAAGGTTGAGATGGTGGAGAGAGTAACCTTCTCGTTAAAACAGGCTTCTCCTGCCATCAGCCGAAAATTGCAGTGTTCACCATTCTGACGTCATATCTGTGAATTCGTTATTTACGGCCTTAAAAACCCCTAGATACGCACTTTCATTGGAATCGGAATACAATTTGGGGCCTCGGTAGTCTAGGGGTAAGGCGCCTGACTACTATCCCAGAGGTCCCGGGTTCGAATCCCGGCCAGCCCACGGTCCTTCGCCTTTTCCACTTTCCCAGCCACATAACTTTCATTCTTTCTTCTCCCCTCTTTACATTCCTGATTTTTCCTGTCATAGCCTTCGCTGGTCTTTCCCCGCTCCACCATGCGCTTGTCATCGGTTGGTTGATGAGATTCAGCTCGTTCCAGAAGGCATAACACTCCAGCGAGTTGTTTCTCGATGCCCCGATGTCAGAGTCGTGAAATGGTTGGGAGTAGGTGGTATAAAATATCGCGGCTAGGTTATGGTAACTCCTTCCTACTTCTCACTCTCTTTCTTCTCTCTATCTTCCGACTAGAGCTGCTGTTCGACATTGCACTCTATACGAAAAAATAGATTGTCGAACAGCACAAAGGGGCTTTCCCTAAGCCTCTAGTCTATTACATAAAAAAATGGCAAAATCGGCCATATTGGCGCGGCCATTTTGACTTCAACCAATATTCTCGGACTTCCAACCAATATTTGAAAACAAAAATAATTAGCAGAATTGTTCCAGCCGTTCTCGAGTTTTGCGCTTAGCAACACATTTAGCCATTCATTTTTATTATATAGATAAGGAAATCCTCTAAAAAGCAATTAGATATTTACATTCGCATGGTGTAATAAGCTCCACGCGAAGAAAATCACGGGCAATAACTATAATCTCATACATATATTTCCGCGAAAAAAAAGTACATTAAAACAGAGTCCGACGTGAAAGAAGTCGAAGAAGAAGCGGGTAAAAGCTAGTTTTATTACAAATATATTCAAATTTTTAAACACGACTATTAAGGTATCAAGAGGTACAAAAATAATAATATATAAATTCAATGATGATGATAAACTCAGAAGAAATACACTAAGAATTATTTAAAGGAGATTTTTAAGATTAATACGGTTCTGTATTCGCCAAGTGACCAGATTTTAAAGTTCGAAATTCGGGATGCTGCTTGTAGTAGCTTGGACCTACATATTGATTCATAATTTTTTCCAAAGATTTTGCGGGCCATATAGAAACTTTTCGTGGGTCCTAGCTGGAGTTGCCCACCGTTAACTAGTCAATGCCTTGAAGATATTTTAGGGGAATATTTCAGAAAAAAATGTGGCTTTGGCACTGTCATTAACTAACGGACCATAATTGCCATTTCTATGGCCGGAAAAGCTGCTCGTGGAGAACCGAGGTCATGTTGGTACCAACGAATTCAACAACCAATATGAATTCGAATAAAAAGCTAAGAGATATAACGTATTTAAATTATGGTATAAGGGCCGATTCACAATTAAAGCGTCAAGCCTTAGTTAACTTTTGCTTAATTGAGGCCTGCAGCTTCAAGCTGTGAATATGTATCATTGTACATAAATCCAATAATCCTAATTTTTGAAACTTGCACTTTGAAGCTTACATTGTGAATCAGCCCTCACTGTTTTAAGTATTTCAGAGCGAGCAAATTTGAAGCCCCTCAAAAATCCCCATTCACCATTCCCCCCGCCCCCCCCTAATTTAGGGGAAAACCCCCAAGTTGGCATCCCTGCTCCTAATTATTTGGCTTGATGTGAAAGCCTATAATTCTGCTTGCGAGAAAAGGTTCTGCAAGTCCCTGCAATGTTCGTCTTTTAGTATAGGGAACCAGAATTGTTTTGTCGAGATTGACATTTAGCCCTAAGCTGGCGTACCAGTTGGCAACCAAATTAGGTGCATGCTGCTTTTACATGGTACCTTCTGATTTACCTGTTAGCACGATCACAACATGGTCCTCGTAATTGGGCGGCCATTGAGTAGCTCTAGGAATTCATCTACAATAAGGCATCACAGAAGTGGAGATAAAGCTCCTTCCTGTGGACATCCTTTTGCTATAGTGCCCTGCAGATAACCTTCAATATGAGATTAGTTTTCAAATTCTTAGCATAGAGTCGGATCCTTCTTCTTTGATCTGTTAGCAGGCGGTCCCAGCGGGACGTCCCCGCAACGGATACACTGCTGTCGGTGCCGCTGGGTCTCGAACTCTATTCACGATTCATTTCCATTCTTGCCCGTTTTTGGCGACGTCTCGAGCCTCGGTAACTGATAACCGTTGATTCTTTAGGTCGCCCCCGATATTCTTTAGCCAGGTTTTCTTCAGTGCTGATCGCTGGATTCTCCAGTCTGCAGGACGGTCTCGCCAGAGAAGTTTACGTGGCAAGGGGTCATCATCCATTCGGCAAACATGTCCAAACCACCATAGTCGACGTTTTTGCATTTCTTCTTCGATCAGTGTCGATGATCGCATCTTTGTCTGACTGTCTCGTTTCGAAGGCGATCGCGTAGTGAGACATCGAGAATCTATCTCCAGCATCGCATTTGGAAGACCTCGAGCTTCTTAACGTCCAGTTTGAGCAGTGTCGGAAGAATCAACGTAAAGGCGTACTTTTGTTTTGATGAAAATATTTGTTTGTTTCCATATGCACCAATTGAGCGAGGCGAATGTTGCTGTTGCCTGGCCGATGCGGCTGTGAACGTCGAACGTCGATGCTACTTTCGTTTTCTCAACCAATGATCCCAAATATTTGAACCTCGAAACCTATTCGATTTAGGTTCTATCGAGGTAAACACTGGCTTTCGATCCGTCCGTTAAATATAACATCTCTTGAAACCAACCTTCTTCTAATTACTATCTTCATGAAGCAATTGAAAACACTTAAATTTCTAACTAAGCTTCAAGCCTGTCTTACGATTTAAAGCTGATTTAAAGCATTCAAGTGACTATATAAACGTGATAAAGACAATCACCATGGGAAACCCCAAGCTTTAAAGCTCACAGCAGTCTCAGCTGATATATTTCACTTTTGTGCTGTTGTTTCGTCACTGTGGTCACTGTTGACAACAGCCGACGTAGTCTATAGTTGTTTACTTACTTAATTTTTATAGTAGTCAAAACTGATTAGGATACTACACTTTACTCTTGTGCTAAATCATAAGATAGCCCCCAAACATTGGACATAGTGAAGTGCTATCTATTTATAGCATAAAGAGCCACTGAGCATGACAGGGATTTGGCATTGAAGGATTTGGTGGGCGTGTACAAAAATATAATCTTTGTTATACAAACTTTCGAATCGAGTGTTTGCACATATCATAATTATTGCAATATAGTGAATTAATAGTACAATTAAAAAACCAGAAACCATGGAGAGAAATATGGGCAACGAGAGCTCCAGCCTGCTGGCACATTCATCCCAGTCGCTTGGATATGGATCCAGAACTATAGTAATTATATTCAGTTTCTACTCATAATCTTAGTTTAATTATATTTTGTTTATAAGAATTTAGTGTATACGTAGGATGTTGACCCAAAATGGATATGATGAACTTTTATCCTATATAGACAAACGTATTTAATAATAATAAGAAGGTAGAAATATACTTTGTACTCTCGTTTTTTATCATGTTTGTATCTTTTTGTTTTGTTTTGACTTGTTATCATGCTGCTGCATACGCCCTCTGTTTTCTTTTGAATGCTACGCATTTCAGTTGTATAAAATTGTTATCGCTATTCCAGTTTGAAGCTTGTTAATGGAATATAGAGGGTTATTTTAATATCAAATATCTTTATCACTAGCGCTACAGCCCTCGGTGAGCATTTGCCTCCTCAGGAATCTTCTTCCATGTTGTTCATGGTATTGCGTCTTACTCTTCCAGTTGGTAATCCCAATGGTTCATTTCTATGTCGTCTTTATATCTCTTCCTAGGACTTCCTTGTGGGTTGTTTATAGAATATAGGATTTAGGATGTATAGAAGGCAATCATTTTCCTTTTATATGATGGTTTATTGATGGCAGGGAAGAAACGTGAGCCGTGTCTATTAAAAACCACACAACGTCGTATTTCTAGTAGTGCGTAAATTCATTAATGAATCTGATCCTGCCTGGCTGCTGCTGCTGCCGTTTCCACTCCCGCTGCTGCTACTGCCGTGCATGCTTATGTAAGAGCAGCGCCTTCAAATAGGAGAAGTTCTGCATCTTCTGGAATTAATAATTTTATCTTTATCTGGATGTGGACCTACATGTGCTTTATCTGCTGATGTATTTGACGATATTCCGTAACTACATCTGCTGATTAGTAAACTGGCTTACCGGCAGGGAGACTATACAAGAAGTTAAAACTCTTATGGGGAAAATAACCGGAAATGGACGGGTAGCAGAAACTAGACTTCTAGTTAATTTTTGGCCACACGTGTCGCCTAAAGCTGACGTGCCCCACATAAAGTTAGCTGAATTTTACCCACTTCGACGATTTCTTCAAAATTAAATGGAGCAATGTGAAAAAAATCATTGGAAATTAATAAAAATTCATTGGAAAATCCATAAATTGGTTAAATACGAAAAATCGCATCGATATAAATCCAATTTAGAAGCTGATTCTTCAAGTATAAAGAGTCCATAAATTACGTGAGGCGATTTTTGGGATTTTTCGACCCCCCTCCCCCCTGGGTGAGATGTCGTGAGATTTGGCTCGATTCGCTCCCCCTCCCCCCTAATCTCACGTGAGATTTTTTAGATTTTAAAAAACACTAAAAATACGTATTTCCGGGCGTAAACCCATGATTGAATTAAATATAACCGATAATTCGAACTCATACTTGCCCCGCTTGTAGTGGACACACAACTACTAAAACGTGAGCATTCAGACTCAACAAGAATTTCATTACGCTAAAATTCGGCGAGGGTCCTTCCTGTAGTTCTATATTCTAATGGCCTTTCCGCGGGTCAGTTTTAGTTGGCTCGTACGCCGCAGCATTCGTCGAGTAGCGGTTTTGGCTGGCCGGTAGCGGCGAAACAATCGAGGGGCCACTATGGTACTTTCTGGCGTTCGCATAAAAAATTTTGTGTATGATTTAGCCATATCTTTAGGTCCCCTTTCACCTACAGTTCAACGGAAGTCCGTGGCTTGAAAGTTCTCGCCTTGAAGCCAAGTATCGCCACCCACCTCCCCGGCCGTCAACTGTATGGCATCTGTAGTCCAAAAAACTGACAAAAATCTTTATGTGTGTGGCTATTTATCGTCAGTTTGTGCCTGAAGATCTGAACTTCTATTCAGTCTCAAGCCATGAATTTACGGCTCGAATTTACACCGTATCCTGAAAGCAAGGCCTGAACTAGGCGCGAAAACCACCCACACTCGCATTCGTGGGTAGTGACGGCGTGAGTCTGGAGCCGCCTAAAGGCACAAACATATTGGCCTGAAAGCGGAAACATTTCCCATACATTTAATTTCTCCGCGCCGTCTGCCCCTGCCCCAGTCACGAATCTGTTTGTGCGTTTAAAGTTTTCGTTGAGGCCGTGAAAATTTTTGCACTTGAATTTCCAGCCTGCTATGCTAAACTGTCGTCTTCCCCATTGCGTCTGTAGGGAATCATAGGCCCCTGTGCTGAATGTCGAGTCGTGATTTGTGACAAGTTTTTTGAGTTGAAGAAAGTGACGTTTTAATCGAATTACGATTTTCAGCATAGTGGCCTAGAGGGGAAGTGTTAAGTGCGAGTTTAGCCCCCTATGCTGAAAGTCGCAATTCACCTGAAACACCACTTTCCTCAACTTAAAAAACTTGTCACAAATCACGACTCGACATTCAGCACAGAGGCCATAACGTCACCTGCGTGTCACGGCCTATCAGGCGTATACGTGAAGTCCTCATCCCTCAGTCCGACTGATTATTATGTGGCCGTCATCGGGCCGTGCCTGCCGACCTGGCCTGCCGGCGGCTTGTAAGTAAACGAGGGTCATTTTTTACTTAATTTCACCCAGTTTTCTACCAAATTTACACTGTTTCTTGAGGGATAAAAATTACGTGATATTTATCGAGACCCCCTCTCCCCCACGTGAGATTGGGTGAGATTCGACTCGACCCCTTCCCCCCTTAAACGCCTCACGTAATTTATGGACGACCCCTTAGGCGTAAACATTAAATATCTTAATAGTTAACGAACTTGGCCATGAACCGGATGAATATAATCGGCCATATTTTTTGGGGTACATGTGACTGTGGCGCCCTCATTAATCAAACGAAAATTGTCAACACGGAGTTTGTACTCCTTGTATAGTCTCCCTGCTTACCGGGTTGGGGTTCTTACATTCCGTGAAAATAAGTTCAACCGTTGGCCTTTGCACTTTTGCCGAACCGTCTCCGTCAAATCTGTCTAGTCAAAGGGTCTGCCGTAGGTTCCATAGCAAAATGTTAATGCTTGGAAGAGTTGCTAGCCTTCGCTGGTAGGTGAGAATATAGCGTCTCACACTCGCTGCTACCGTCGTTAGTTCGTTATCCAGGGCGCACCACGTGGAGGTGTCGGTAATGTTCCGTATTTTTTTCACATTTTCATGCTGCTTTTTCCAGCGCCACAAAGACTTCCTTTGCTGCAGACATTGTGCTGGTCTTTAGCATTCCTAGTGCTTTCGTTCTTCTTGTTGACCTTTCTTCATGTTGATCCAAGAGTTTTACTGAAATGTCAAGCGGTCCTCAACTAAGTACTAACCACTTCCAATTCTGCTTGACTTACGCAAGCAGTAACCGGCCTATTGAGTGTGCTAATGGCACCCTTTATGGTCACCAAAATAGTTGCCCGTTTACGTCGTCTTATACAATTTTTTAAAGCCCCAATTTGGCTCCCTTTAGTCTATAAAATAGTGAGCGAACCGTGCTTCGTTTGGACTATTCCGTGTGTCCTTTATTGGTACGTTCCTTTAGCGGGTTGCAATTTGCAAAGTAGAATTTTTTCTGAGGGGTATGAAGCCTGTTTCATGCTAAGTGCGAGCAAGTCTTATTTTAACTCAGGCGTACCGTGCTCGTTTCGGGTGCCGTGCAGGCGTTTTGATGCCGTACTTGCCTGCTGGAGGCTAGGAGCGGTTCAGCTTTATTTTTTTTACACGGGCAACCTTTTTCTCCCTCGTAATGAAGGGTTTCTAGTTCTTCCATCTTGTGCTTTTCGAATTCCTATCTCTTCTCTTCATCATCACTGTATTGTTCTTCTGCGTGTTTTTTATATGCCCCGTACTTTCCCTCTGTTGTTACTACGGGAAGCTCTATCACTTCCTTACGCCTAGACCACGCATCATTGATACTTTCAATATTGTACGAACTTGGTTTAAACTTCTCTTATTCTTTATTCATCTTTTAGACTTGCTCTGATAAGTTTTGATGTGCGTGTGCTAGTCTTTATTTTTTAATATTAGATAGTCAGGCTCTGATTCTGAATTTGACCATGACGTGATCGGTGTCAAAATTGGGCCCTCTGTGCGTTATGACATCTAATGTGATCGAACTATGCCTACCGTCGATAAGAACATGATCTATCTAGTAACAAACATTAAATTTATCTAGTTTTTTAATTTTATGTGCTTTGCATTATCTCCTCCTAAATTTTCGAGTATCATTTTTGAGGTAGATGATAATTACTTTCCAGCATTATGCTTGATACTTTTATGTCGAAAAATTATGCAGCGCTTCTTTATTTTTTAATATACTACTTAGGTCTTTTCGTCGACATGTTCCAGCTCCAGGGTGAATACGCGGTTCAATGCTTTGACTCACTCATTGATAAGACCAGTCAGGGATCAGAGCCATGTATAATCACTCTAGTGCTCCAGGTTGAGCTACGCATCAGGCCACCGAACAGACCTAATATTATTCTTATATTTGTTTATTTCCTAATGCTTGCTCAAATTTTTTTTATATTGAAATGCATATATGTTTTTATCTAAAAGAAATTTTATCTCTATTCTAGGAAGAAGAAGATCAACCGCAAAATATGGGGCAATCTACAGTACAATCTCGTACTTTCCCGCAGTATGTAGCAGCCCTAGCCGCCACAGGTGGTGCTTTAGCTGCTGGTGTACTTCTTGGATGGACATCACCAGCCGAGCCTCGTTTAGTGGATAAGAGAGAATACGATTTTGATATAAGTAAAGAGCAATTCTCCTGGGTTGGTGCTATTGTAACACTTGGCGCCGCCGCTGTTTGTCTACCAATTGGGATTCTTATTAATGTTTTGGGCAGAAAAATCTCCATGCTTCTACTAGTCTTACCCTTTACACTTGGATGGGCCCTATTAATATGGGCAAGTAACATTGAAATGATGTATGCAGCAAGATTTATACTTGGAGTATCAGGTGGTGCATTTTGTGTAACAGCACCAATGTATACTGGTGAAATAGCACAAAAGGAAATTCGTGGATCTCTTGGAAGCTATTTTCAATTAATGGTCACAGTTGGTATACTTTTTGTATATATAGTAGGTTGGCGGCTATCAGTGTTTGTAATGAGTTTAATTGGAGGCGTCATTCCACTTGTTTTTGGAGTAATTTTTGTTTTTATGCCAGAAACACCAGCATATTTGGTAAGTTTAATAAAAATAATATTACAATTTTTTTTATTATAAATTTGCTTTATATTGTAGGTCAGTAAAGGAAAAATTGAAAAGGCTATCGAGTCAATGAAATGGTTACGAGGTGCTGAATATGATTATAGCAATGAACTGGCAGAACTTCAAGATGAAGACGCAAGAAATAAAGCTAATCCAGTTTCTGTTGGTTCTGCTTTGTTAAGAAGAGTTACACTTAAAGCTTTGTTTGTCAGCTTGGGCTTAATGTTTTTCCAGCAACTCAGTGGTATTAACGCTGTTATCTTCTATACAAATAAAATATTTGAGGTAATTTTCTTTATTATTATTTGTTTACAATTTTTTTTACATACATACAAACTTGCTTGTGCTCCTTTAATCCCTCACGGGACATAGGGCCGAAACAGTTGCCCTCCAGTGCGCTCTGCTGTATTCGACAGCTCTCAGCTTAGTCCCGAGTTTCCCAGTGGTTGTGGCCTCTGCTAATAAGATACTTTCCCACGTTGTGCTAAGTCTTCCAACCAGACGGGTTCCTTGCGGATTCCAGTCAAGGGCCTCTTTGACAAGATTTTCGCGACGCAAGGTGTGTACCCAATCGACTTCCATTTCCTTCGCCTGTTCGAATTCTAATTGAGAGAGAGAGATTCGCGGTTGCGGATTTGGGAATTGCAAAGTGTCAAATCCGCACTCACTTCCGACCCGCCGGATCTGGGAATCGAGGCCAATGGCTTTTTTTACGATATTTTTAATGGCAAAGGTAGTACGGCCAAACTGCGCGAACAAAAACCTATGCTCAGAAAGGTACATAGTATGTCCACACAATACGAGCTTTTCAGAAGCGCATACGGCATTTCAAATGAAAATTGATTTGTTTTCTCAATTTACTCACGATCCGACCCGCCGGATCTGGGAATCGAGGCCATTGAACTCTATATGAAAAAAAGCAAAAGCGCGTATGAGCTAAGTCCGCGTAGTGTGAGTGCACCATAAGTGATGCTCCCTTCCCCAGCTGTAGAATATCCTGTAGTAACCAAGATGGCTTAACTGCTGCAATTCTGTACATACTTCATTTGTTTTTACAGGTCTTATGTGTTTTTACAGGGTCCGGTAGTTAGCCGAACGCCCAACCCCACTACCAGGGGGCCGGATCCGTGAATTATACCCAATTATCGGATAGGGTGGCTCAGCAATACCCCCGGGTACTGGGTACGTCCGTTGTCGGTTGGTTATCCAGGAGGCTCCAGCGAGCAGGTGACGTTACGACTTGGTGAGGTGGTGAGAAAATGGCGTGGCGGTGGTGTGGTGACTAAGTGGCAAGTGAAATAATTTAATCATATGGAATCAAGTGAGGCGGTGCGCATCAACATGGTGTTGTATTTTGCAAGTGGACTGGCACTACTTCGATGATATCCCGTCGATGTCCCTCTGCCACACCACTTGCAATTTAATCACCATGCCACCACCACTTCACCGCCACCCCACATCAGTGCGCGCCTTGGCTTAGATCTCTGATAAGCTTTCTAAATTCCGCACGATGGTTTTAAGCATCCGCCACACCTGACCAAACAACTACTGACCCCAGGTGCACGAATAGTCGCAGCCAAAGTGCTAATTAGGCCCCCATCCACGGTCAAACAAATCGTCAAATTCCTGGCCAACATCGAAAAAATTGCAAGTGTGCGTGTATAAAATACAAGTTTTCGAAGTTGGCCGCTGTTTGAAGAAAATATTCGTCTGGTTTAATATTTCCTTCAAACAGCTTAAATGTGTGTGTGAGTTTTGCCTGTGTGCCATGTAAAGTTCGCTTTGTTTACAGTAGATTATATGAAATGTCGCTCGGGATGTTTGAAGAAAGTTTTCCTCGTTGATGGCCAAAAATGTCAAAGCATAAATGTGTGCGCTGTTTGTCGAAAATTGGTTTGACGATTTGTTTGACCGTGGATGGGGGCCTATTGGGCCTCCAGTCGCACTGAAGGCAGCCCCTCATCCACCTACCTGCCTAACCCTTAATCTATCCTATCTTTCTTTCTATCCTTCAAGCTAAGCGTACTTCTAGACACTGTACCACGACGTGTACGACCTGACGGACTGGTAGTACAAAGGGTAACACCTGACCTTCGACTATCACCTAACAAATGAATTATTTAGAAAAGAAAAAAATCAAAAATATATTAATACTTTTTCTTTTTTATTTACAGTATGCAAATACGGGCATTGATGATGCAGTTGCCACAATTCTAGTTGGTATTATGCAAGTTATAGCGACACTTGTATCGTCAATGGTTGTCGACAAATTAGGCCGTCGCATTTTATTAATGACATCTGGCGCATTAATGGCTTTTTGTTCAATATTAATGGGCGTTTACTTTTTTATGCAAAAGAACGATGCTAGTTCTGTTGCAAACATCGGCTGGCTACCAATTGCATCACTTTGTGTATTTATTATTATGTTTTCAATGGGATATGGTCCTGTACCATGGCTAATGATGGGTGAACTATTTCCATCAGATATTAAAGGCATTGCTGGATCAATTGCTGGTACATTAAATTGGACACTTGCATTTATTGTTACAAAAACATTCACAAATCTTAATGATGCTATGGGTATTGGACCGACATTTTGGCTATTTTCGTCTATTTCAATTGTTGGTGTTTTCTTTGTATACTTTTTTGTGCCGGAAACCAAAGGTAGATCACTTAGTGAGATCCAAAAAATGTTAGAAGGTGAAAAAACAACACCGATAGATCAAACACAGCATTAAATTAAGAAACTAAATGTTATATATATATATTTTTTTTAATGTAGCCAAACACTTTTTAGTTTAATTTAAAAAAATAAAAAACATATAAACAAGTTCATCAAGTAAAAAGCTTAAGTTTTATACAAAGCAAAACATTTCTAAAGTTTTTTTTTTTAGTAAATTAAATAGACCCTATTTTTACTTGATGATACGTTTAGAATGTAAGATGTAAAGTTTATATATATATACTTAATTATTATACAATCCCACAAAAAATTGGTGAAATACTTATATTTTTGGTGAAAAATACACTATAGAAGAATTGTTTATGTATATATAGAATAAGACTGATCAATTTTAGAAATACATTTATGTCTTACATCTGTACAGAAAAAAACCAAAACAACAAATATTTGTGATTTAAAGGCACATAAACTGTATCTTTATTGTATTGTTATTCAAATTGTTAAATGTAATCAGTTGTATAGATGTAAACTACTTAATGTGCGAGTTTTTAATAGTTTGTTTTAAAATTTAATGCTGTAACGCCAATATTCAGAGAAAAAAAAACACAGTTTATAAAGACATAAAACATCGCTACTGAATCCATTTGTCTACTAAAATACATGTATAGTATGTAATATGTATATGCATATAGCTTCGACCCTTCGAAATATGTAATTGCCAAAATTTTTCCAAAAAAGAAAACTTTGATATTAACAAAATCATATGCATTTATTTTACATATCATAATAAATAAATACCACAATATATTATATAGTATATAATAAGCAGTTAACAAACAGTTCGTACAAACATTCCGAAAACAATTTTTGTGCTTGGGTTCAGTACATACATATATAGATATATAACTGTAGTGTTTTTTTTTTCGAAGCATTTACTTGCCAAAAAAATACTTCAAGATATAAATAATTTTTTTTAGTGAAATTTTAATAATTTGTTAACAACTTGATTCTGGTCATACTTAGATTTAATTGCGATGTAAATTTTAGATATAATAGATATTATTTTGTTTTTTAAATTTAGTTTCACTAAATCACGTGTGGTTTGCTCTCTCGTGAGTTTTGTAAATTTTAATTTTTTAATATATTAGATACAAGTAAAAATACAATAAATGTTCGTTTTTATTTTAATAACCTTAAATTTTGTTAATTGCCATGGAATTTGGGGAAACGCCAAACGCCCTTTCTGAAATTTTGTCTATATTAATGCCATGGTGAATATTTAGACCCGTGAGCCTGTCCACCCATACAGCGCCGGCCCTAGCCTTTGTTGAGGGTGGAGCGAGATTGTCTTTCGGCGCCCTTTGTTCGACGCAGTGATTTCGATGATGGTTTTAGGATCTCACAGTTCCTCCTGGAGTATTCTTCACTCCTACACACTTAGGGTCTTCTTTTAGACCCATATCCTTTCAATACAATTCCAGTGGGGTCTTCTGTTGCTGCCGTGAAGTACCCGATTACAAAAGAGCAGCGCGGAAGCTTGTTCCTGTCTATGTACAGCAACAAGGCTTGCTCCTTCCAAGGGTTAAGGCGGCCCATCATAGTATGCGCACCGACCCCTACTGACCTGGACTGTTCTGAGCTCTGAGCCAATTCGGCTACCGCCTCCAGAAGACTTCCTTGCACGGTAACTAGTTGTCAGAAGAGTCTCCGGATTATTAGTCGCAAGCACGCCAATTCTGACACTTTCCGATATTTGACAGAAGGTTGGCTTTGGAGTCGTTCTAGGCTTCATTATGGGTGCGTCCGACTTTTCTGAAGGCTCCTCGGGGGCCACGCAAACCCTACCAGCCTCTACACGGGAGTAGCCAGCTTCCAGATATCGCATAAAACGTTTTCGGGTTACGCCACCCCGTCTTCTGAAAGCGATCGTTTTTTTCGAGTCGCTTCTCCTATTAGGTGCCCTTATGAAGGAGTGATCTCAACGTACTCCATCCCAGGGTTTACGAGCTCAGACTGCCCTCACAGAAGAAGAATCCCGAAAACTTTCCTTCACTGGGACCGCATTCGATACCTTGAAGCATGGATCCAAAAATATCTAACTGGCCTTGAAGGTAGTTCTTTTGGGAGCTGTGGGAGCCCCAGAAATGTTTGGAGCGTTAAGAAGTGATCCATCTCCAATAGTTTTATTAAGGTAATTTTATATTGATACCACGAGCTGGGCGTGAAAGGACGGTCGCCCAGGGCAGAGCTCCGTATCACCAATGGAAGGCTAATTCAAACCGAAGTTCGCCTGGTATCCGCAGTCCAGCGTTAGTAGTACATTCACTCAGTACCATTCATAACCTCAGCACGATTGTTTACACATTAGGATTGCGGTTTGTATCGAGTTTAGATCCGCCGTATTCAGTCTGCTCCATGGATCTCGAGCAGGATGTGGCCTAAGGCCATGTATGATCGGTCTTAGAGTCAGTGCTCCCTACTGGTGTCGTGTTCGAGTCATATTGATGGCTTGGCTAGCTACAAAAAAACACCCTCAAAAAGTGCCACCAAAATTTTATTTTTTGCTCGAAATTGTTTTTCGCATTCATTTTGGCGCCCCTTACCATCTGGCGCCTAGAGCGACCGCTCCACTCGCTCTACACTAGGGCCGGCGCTGCACCCATATAGCTCTTTAGCCAAGTTTTATTCTAATGCAGTTTCGCAAAGGGTCGGTTAGCTGTCGTTACACTTGGCGGAAGTATAAGCAATACCTGGATAATTTTGCTTATGATAGGATACTGATGCTTGTTGCAGTAACTGAAGGTCCCAATAGCCGTTTCAGGTAGGTTAAGTTAGATTAAATATGGCTGAGCTGTGGATTTAAGCTTATACACTTAGGCCAAAAACCATAGGCAAAAGTATTTTTTTAAGGAGGTGACTATTTAGACCGTGAGGCAGGCAGGCAGGCAGGCAGGCAGGCCTGCCTGCCTGCCTGCCTCACGGTCTAAATAGTCACCTCCTTAAAAAAATACTTTTAAATATTTTTTTTAAAGCACTGCAATGTCTGTAAGTAGGAAAAAATGATTTTTTGATGTACCTTTTTTTATTCTAAAGTACTTAGTACTTTTAAGTTAAATAAAAAGGTAACGGTACACGAGCCCCAATTTTTTTTTTACCAAAAAATTGTCCGCATTAAAATATACATCGTGTGCAAATTTCATTGAAATTGGTGAAATAATACAGGAGTTATCACCTGTTCAATTATTGAAAAAACGGTACTTTAAAGTGGAATTGCAGGATAACGGGACTTGAGCGACATTTTTTTTTGTACCGTTGGAATGTACATAAATAACTGTACTTTGTGTAAAAATTTCATCAAAATCGGAGGTGGGTACCCTTATATTCAACATTTACCAAAAACATTTTATAAAATGTATAATTTCATTTCTCAAAATGAAGAAAAGAATTTTTTCTATAAAAATGCATTTTTCTTATTAACAAAACTTTTGAAGCGACTTCTCATTGTAATCGCTGACATATCATACAGGATCCCTGCGATTTGTATAAAACGTCGTTTTCGGTGAAATTAGCCTGACAGTATGCATTTTTTTGGGAAATCCGACTCCGAATCCCCAACCACACTTCAAAAGCTGGCATATTTGCGGGGGAAACTCTACCGAAAACGACTTTTTATACAAATCGCAGGGATCCTGTATGATATGTCAGCGATTACAATGAGAAGTCGCTTCAAAAGTTTTGTTAATAAGAAAAATGCATTTTTATAGAAAAAATTCTTGTGTTGAGAAATGAAATTATACATTTTATAAAATATATTTTATATGAAAATTAAAGGTCAGAAATTGCATCTTATGACATGTTGGTCATTGTTGTTTTTTTTATTCACGCCATGGTGCAATGTTTGGTAGAAAATGAAGTGGAGAGAAAGAAGGCAGATAGAATGCTCAAAGGAGCTTCCAAGGTGTACTTTGGCAGCCGCGAAATAATTTAGACTTGGTTCTTTGTGCATTTATTGCCCTAATTGCTCCTGGGCTGTCCAAATATATAAAATTCTGTTTCTTAACGCAGGCATTTGACAAGATCTCGGTTAAGACTTAAACCCCGCACCTAGAGTTGTAACTTTTTTTTTGTTTTTGTGGTAAAATGAAGCCTAGGAGTCACCCTTTGTACTACTAGTCCGTCATGTCATGTCGTACAAGTCATGGTGCAATGAGTAGTAGTAAGCTTGATTTGAAGGATATATGGGATATGATAGGTTAGGAATCTGGAGGGTGCATGAGTAGATGTCGATGAACCTTGCGTTTGAACTCTGAGATGTTATATGAGCTCGGAAACACCGACTGCGGAAGACAGTTCCACAATCGAGTTGTTCTATTTATAAACGAACTACTAAATCGTAATGTGCGAGAAGGGGAGGGCTGCAGGGTGAGCCGAGTTGGCTAGTCTTGTGTTGCGAGAAAAAAATTGCCGTGTAGGCAGGAGGTTTTTGATTTCAGTGGAGCAGTCGCTATGATAATAGCGGTAAAACTTGCTGAGCGCTGCTACACTCCTACGGTGGCTTAAAGGATCGATAGAGGAGCAGAGTGCTATCGCCAATGAGTTTGAAGGCAGCTGGATGAAGGAGAAACTTGCATCTCTTGAGAAAGCCGAGGCATTGATACGCTTGTTTGGTGACTTGGAGTATGTGGTTATTCCAGCGCAAATCGTTGGATAAAGTCACGCCGATGATGTTAAGATATGGATCAGCTGTTATATTATCCTTGCCAACTGAAATGGAGGGAAAATTGGTGCAGGTTTTGGTGGAGAATAAACAGTACTTGGTTTTGGTTTCTTTGAACTCAACACGGTTCTTGCGGCCCCAATCAAGAATGAGTTTAATGTCCGCGTTAAGAGAGTTGGACATAAATTAAATTAAATTCTACGAAAAATGAAATGTATTTATTGCTATTATTCACTATAATAAAATTTAAATATAAATACATTGTAACATATAAAATTCTTATGCTTTACATAATTTCAAGTCTTTGTTAATATCTATTATTACATTTTAGAAAATATAGTCTAATAGGTCTCGTTAATTTTTCATCACGCTAAATATTCTTCGAAAATATTATAATATGTTAAAAAAAGAATGCAAAGCCATACACAATTAAATTTCTGGCCAACACTTAACAGCAATTAATGGAATAAATACAGCTGTGACAATATTTGATATCAAGTTAACACTATGATTATCAAATATTCGCATGCCACTGATATGTTTAACATTGTTACCCGGCATATCTACAATTTGTCCCTCAGCATTAATGCCCGAGTACTGGACAGTTGCGCCAAGTAAAGAATCTACCAATGATCCGAAAAGTCCAGCTAATCCACCAAAAGCAATTATTGGCCATTGGACTGGGCTAATCATAAGTTGAGAAGCTTCTGCAGTATATTTAATTGTTAAATAGTATGCTAAGCCAATTGTCAGTCCGCCGAGGAAACTGACTATTAAACCTACAATTGATATTCCACCATTTGTTCCACGGGGAACTTTCTTTCCTGTTGTAATAAGGAAAGGTTCAGTCTTACTTAAAACAGTTCCTAACTCGCTCGCCCAAGTATCACCATTACAGCAAGCAATCGCACCTGAAAATGTAATATATCATGGACCTATATAGTACAAAATGCATGATTATCTTGTTTCTAGTTATACTTACTTAAAACTGCAATGCCTAGCCAACTTGATCTGTAATTTATAGCAAAATTTATTGGCCTTTCTCCACTGCCACAGTCCAAAAGATAAAGTATAGCTAATTGAGTTGCCATGCCTCCATTACAAAGTACTTGTACCCAATTCCTTTGCCCTTCTCCTTATAAAACAGAATCACATCAAATAGATTTAAGTTATCAAAAATAGGACACTAGTTACCTTCCTTAAAGTCTTTGTCGAATTTCCTTTTAATATGTGATCGGAATTTTGTTGCCTTGGAAGATGTTATATAAAAAACGAACAAGCTAACAAAAAATGCATGGCTAGCAATAGATAGAGTAATAGCAACAATGAGGCCAAGTAGGGCTCCAGAATAATTAACGCCTTTACGCCGAAGTCCGTATAACATAAAAGCAAAAGGAGTTAGTGTAGAAAATAGCCATCGTGTTGGAGGTATTACTGAATTTTCTGAAAAATGATAAAATATATTAAAAAGAACATTAGTATCTACAATATTTTGTACCATCATACTCAGGATCTTTCGCCAATTTAGAAAGCGCTAGATTTCCCAGCCACATAAATATCGAGAGTGGAATTGAAAGTCCACATAGCAGCAGCGGCAGGAAATCATATAGCTTCGATTTTACCTTTTCTGCCATATTTTATTTTTGCCCAACTCGAGTTCTTTTAGGGACTATGACCTTTCAACTGAAAACATTCCACCTCGAGATATTCAAAGTCTTGATAACTAAGCGCTAAGAACTGTCAAATTGGCGATTTTTGATAGCGATGAATGACAGCCCCTGGAAATGTTCCCAGGTTGACGTTTTTCCACTGGAATTTAATGAAGCTTCCACTTTGAATTTACAACGAAGATGGTGCATGGATGCTGATGGTGGGTGGTTTATTCAATCTTCCTCTAGCTTAAAATCTCAAGTTTCCTTCATGAATTAATATCTCAATTTAAATTCTCCTGCTATTGTGGAGGTTAGGTTCAATGGAAGAAGTTCCAGATGCCTTGGCGAAACTCGCTCCAGGGGCCCTATTCTCTTCTATTATAATATTGTTATATTTTCTAACGAAACCATTGGTATTAATTTTGCATGAAAATCTAACAATATTGTGAAATTTTTACTCGAACGCTGTTTCTTTATCAGGAGAATAGGGCCCCTGGTCCAGATTATATACAGACAGAAATCTTATAAAATGGTGTTTGAAAATTATGCCTTAAATAGTCTCATTTGCAAACTATAGAGAAGCAGAAAAGTGCCCAAAGAGTGGCTTCTCGACATAATTGTATCAGTCCGCTAAGAAGATGAGTCCTTAACTTAGCTCTGAACTACTAAACTGGACATATTAAATCACGGCACGCATCTTACCTTCGACAAAGGTACGGTACATCAATTGACATCACGCTGGTCGCTCAACACGTTGCCATTTACGTGAGTGACTGGCGGGTGTCAGAGGATCCATCGTACTCAGACCATAGACACATTTACTTTATGGTGAGTGAGTCTTTGGATAGAGTTAGTACATATAGGAATCCTAGATACACGAGCTGACAGACTTTCGGGGCGAATTCAGTAGGGTATTGAAGGGTTCCATGCACTTAATCAAATCTACGATGGATGTATAACTATCCGCGGACTTCCTTACGGAGGCGGTTCCTCTTCTTCTTTTTTGATTCGTTTGCTGGCGGTTCGAGCGGTACCGCTGGGTCTCGAACTCTATTAACGATTCGTTTCCATTCTTGCAGATTTTTGGCGACGTCTCGAGCCTCGGTAACTGATAACCGTTGATTCTTTAGGTCACCCTCGATATTCTTCAGCCAGGTTTTCTTCGGTGCCAATCGCTGGATTCTCCAGTCTGCAGGACGGTCTCGCCGGAGAAGTTTAGGTGGCAAGCGGTCATCATCCATTTGCAAACATGTCCAAACCACCGTAGTCGACGCTCTTGCGTTTCTTCTTCGATCAGTATCTACTGATCGCATCTTTGTCTGACTGTTTCGTTTCGAAGGCGATCGCGTAGTGAGACACCGAGGATCTGCCTCAAGCATCGCATTTGGAAGACCTCGAGCCTCTTAACGTCCAGTTTGAGCAATGTTCACGTTTCAGATCTATAAAGAAGAATCGGAAGGATCAACTTTCGGTAAAGGCGTACTTTTGTTTTGATAGAAATATTTGATTGTTTCCATATGCACCACTTGAGCGAGGCGAATGTTGCTTGGCCGATGCGGCTGTGAACGGAAGCGGTTTCTGCTGCTTACAAAAATAACTGCCCCGTTTTGATGAGAACGCCTAACAGGGAACCTCCATGGTGGAATTACGAGCTCTCCATGTTGAGATCCGCTACGAGGAAGCTATTCAGCGTAGCCAGGGAGGGCGGCAACTGGGAGAGTTATGAAAGCTCGCTAACCACCTATAACAGAGCGATCATAGCTGAAATATCTGGAGGAGTCTCTGCAATAGTGTCGAAGACATTCAAGTCTCAGCAAAATCCACAAAGTTCATCACGAGATCTCGGATCTATTTGAAAAACTGATAGATCTTTCACACAATCTAGGGAAGAAACATTGATAATATTGGTAGGAGGCACACATCCCACCCAGGAACAACAATTTATTCAAATGGGAACACCACAACTTCTGCTGGGCAGCTAACAGGCCCACTTTCTAAAGTGGCCGAAGCTGCCTGGACAGAAGCATACACCGTATTTAATCCCGAAGCTATTGGATAGTTCAAAACATATAAGTCCCCATACATACCACTATTCAACCACAATCCCTAGATTTCTTACTTCCTAATCGCAAGCGAGAGGAACCCCATTTAAGAAAATTTCTAGGTCAGTTTGAGAAATGGAAGAGTATAAGAAGAAAATAAAATGGTCAGACAGCTTTCCAAGATTCATGCCTGCG
The DNA here is from genome assembly GCA_949987705.1 of Thereva unica. NCBI lineage: Eukaryota > Metazoa > Arthropoda > Insecta > Diptera > Therevidae > Thereva > Thereva unica. The sequence goes on from OX465282.1 coordinate 10,495,818, forward strand.
TCGATATCGTATGACGAGCGCCGCGAATTTGTTGGATAATACCATTTGAAACTCTCGCCCTATGGCCGGGTCCCATAGGCACGTCCAATTCTTCTTGGCTGGTGGTGGCGCCGTTTTCCCCGCTCTTTGTAATCGCATCTATAATTTCGCTCGAACGACTTGTCGTGCCTTGACGACTCGACTTTTAGTACAGGGGCCCCTGTTTTGTAGGATAGCGGAGAATATCTTATACACGGTACTCAACAACAATTTATCAATATGTATTACCTAAAAAAAAAACTACATCCAATATTAAGATAAAATTTATTAAACTTTCATACAAAAAATAATAATGATATTATTCTTGATGTTTTATATAACAAGCAAAATTTACTAAATAAAAAAACAAAAAAAATAATAATAATAGTAATGAAAAAATTTGAGCACATTCGAAATATCCTATTAAAAAAAAAGGATTTAATTTTTTGTTTTTCTCGAGAAAAAAGAAATTTAAAAATTTATTTTCTTTTACATAATAATTAATAATATATGACAAAATAAACGAATAGAGAGACCCAAAAATTTGAAGAAAAATAAAAAAATAATAATATATATAGTAATACAAAAATTAAGGTTAATCAATTCTTCTAAAAATATGTAACAAAAATAACATGTTTTATTTTATCAAAGTAAATTAGTATCTATTTTTCCTTTTTTGTTTTTTATTAATTATTTATACAACTGTTACTAATAATATAAAATATGTTTTCCGTGTCTATATATATGTATTTTTTATTTATTTGTGTATACAATAATATCCTTAAAAATTTCATCATTATTGATGTGTTTTATTTTGCTATATAAAAAAGAATTATATATATTTGTATATAAAAGATGTTTTTTTATTTGTTAACCATGTATAAATATATTAAATTTATATATATTTTTATAAAAAGCTATATACAGATATTTCGCTTTGATAAATTGTGTAAAAAGAATTTCTAAAGCAACAATTTTATATTTACAAAATTCTTATTTTTTTTTTGATTTTTTGAATAAGTTTTGAATATTTTAAAAATATGTTATGTGTAGTTTTTTTTATTGTTTTATATAAAAAAATGGCATATTATTGTGTATATAAGTTATTTTTCATATTAGGACACATATTTAATATTGTTTATAATTTTTTTGTTTCTTTTTATTTATATCCTAATATTTTCATATAAAAAATGTTCGTTTTGAAAACTGAAGGCCACAATTAGTTAGTTTCGATCTTAAACAAAATAATAATAATTATAATAATAATAATGGTTTTCTGTCTATACGCGTACACTAAATAGCCCAGTGAATAAGCCGGGAAAAACGTGGTGGAATAGTACCGATATCAAAAATTCTTTTTTTTCCGGGTATTATGTAAACGGTCAGGAACATTCATCATCACTAACCTTTGCATTACCTCGAAAAATGAATAAATTAGGGTGGTTTTAGCCCTCCAAAGCAGCATGCAAGAATTTCAATACTGAAAATGTTTGTTAAATTTATATAGATCAAGAATCCGAGGTTCATATACATGTAGAGGTGGTTTCAACCCCTCAAACCCCTCCTCCTCCAGTGACAGAAAATATTGAAAAATTTACTATTTTGCTCAAGATAATGAAGCCCCATCTTTGAATCCTACCACCGATTGGGGTTGGAACTTTATTGTCGGTGTTTTACATCCTGTAAGAAAGTCAGAACCGCCAGCCCTAAAAAAAATTATGGATGCGATCATGTGTGGGTGGCTAATTGGATGCAGAATTGTCTGCAGTTGTCGAAACAACAGAGTGTATTGCTCACAAAGGTGCAAATTTTGTTGTGGAACAGACTGTAATAACTGCGAAGCACCTGGAGCAGCAGAGGACGGTAGCATCGGTAGCTCTTGAATACGATTCAGATTAGGGGTCGTCCATTAATTACGTGAGGCGTTTAGGGGAAGGGGGTCGAATCTCACCCAATCTTACGTAGGGAAGAGGGTGACCTCGGAAAATATTCAAATATTCCTCAAGAAACAGTGTAAAATTGCTAGAAAACTGGGTTAAATTAAGTAAAACATGTTCCTCCACTAAGGACCCTCATTCACTAACAGGCTGCCGGCAGGCATGGCCCCATGAAGGCCACACAATACTCAGTCTGACTGAGGGATGAAGACTTAAGGTATCCGCCTGACAGGCCGTGGCATGCAGGTGAGTCATGATTTCCTACAGACTACTGATAAGCAAACGCAAGAATAAGGTCCCTATTGCGAGTGTCGATTAACGATCGACTCGACTATAGTCAATTGTGTCGACTACTCTGATTGGACATTTTTTTAAGCAGTTTTTTGTTGCTAAAATTCCTCGCAAATTTTGTCGTGAGCAAAAATTTCGATTATAATCGACAATTCCCAATATCAAACTAAATAATCGACAGTCTATAATCGATAAATGTCGCTTGTCGATTAGGCATTAACACTCGTAATAGTGGCCTAAGACAAGACTGATATAGTTTTGGTCTTGCGCAGTTAGTCTTGCACGTATAGCTAAGTCTTGGTCTTGCTCTTGGTCTTGCTAAATGTGTAAGACCAAGACAAGAATGCAAGAAGACGACAATTTAGCAAAGAAAGTTGTTAATTCAAGTGCAAATATGTATGTTCATGACCTCAACGAACACTTTAAATGCACAGACTGAAAAAAAACTTTAAAATACACAAGCCACCATATTTGCTGGAACAATGCGCAGGCGGCGCAGAGAAATGAAATGTATGCCAAATTCTTCTCTCGCCGTTTCCGCGCCAATATGCTTGTACCTTAAGGCGGCTCCATACTCACGCCATTAACACCCGCGAACAAGCGCGAACGCGAGTGTGGATAGTTTTCGCGCCTAGTTCGCGATTTGCTTTTAGTTTCGAGTAGATACAGCTTGATTTCGTGCCGTAAAATCACGGCTTGGCACGGAATAGAAGTTTTGGTGTGATAGCACGTAAGTTGTTTCAGTCGACCTCTTCATACAAATATTCAAGTGTTACAAAAATTTTTGTATGAAGAGGCCTATTGAAACAAATTACGTACTACCACCCCAGATCTTCAGGCACAAACTGACGACAAATGCCCACATACATAAAGATTTTTATCAGTTTTCTTGGACTGCAGGCCCCATCCAGTTGGCGGCCGGGGAGGTGTGTGGCTTGAAGGCGAAAATATTTAGCACACGGCATGCCGTCGACCTGTGTGTGAAAGGGGGCCTTAAGATATGGCTAAATTCTATGCAAAAATTTCTATGCGAACCCCAGAAAGTGGGATAGCAGCCCCTCGATTGTTTAGCCGCCATCGGCCAGCCAAACGCGCGGCTCGACGAATGCTGCAACGTACCAGAAGGTAGTAACACTGACCCGCCATTCGAAAATAGAACTACAAGGAAGGGCCCTCGCCGAATTTTACGTAATGAAATTCTTGTTGAGTAAGAGTGCTCTTGTTTTGGTAGTTGTGCGTCCAGTGTAAGCTGAAAAAGCGTGTGGAATAAAGGAGGGGCAAGTAGGAGTTCAAATTATCAGTTATCTATAATTAAAGCTTGTGGTTACGCCCGTAAATTCGTAAAAGGCTCTACAGCTTTCTGCGGGCAAATCTGTACCTATATATGAAATCTTTATTCATAATTTATTCATTTTTCGAGGTAATGCAAGGGTTAGTGATGATAAATGTTCCTGAACGTTTACAGAATATGAGAAAAAAAGAATTTTTAAAATCAGTGCTGCTCCCCAGCACTTCCCCAGATGTTCCGACTTATTCACTGAGCCTTATTCACCTATATTTGTGCAAATCAAAAACTACTTTCAAATAATTTTTTGTAGGCATATAATTTTAAACATAATTATCATCTCATACATATATGTACAAAAAAAAAACATAAAAATTTTACTTGAAAAACCCCGAAATAAGAAAATAAAGGAATGTATACGTACATACATTTTCTCAAAACAATGTACAAACAAAGAAAAAATATTTTTACAACAAAAAAGAAATTATAATTAATAATATTAATTTTTTTTTATCTTACCATTAACGTAATAAATGCAATAAAATACTATAAACTAGTAAACAACCGAAAAAAATAATAATATTATTATGATATAATAAAAAGTGTATAATTAATAATATGTATATGTATATTAAAGTGTTAAACTTCGAGTTCTTCCATGGTACGTGATAAACGATTATTATCAATTCGTCGCCTTTGACTTCGTCGAACAGCATCGGCACGTCGATATGGTTCATTTTTTAATCCCAATAGAATATCCTCTAATGCACCATTATATACTTCGTCCTGTTGTAGTAGTTTCTTTTCGCGTACAGCATTTGTTTTACTTTTCAGCTCATTAATTACAGCCTCCTAATGAAAAAAATGGGGAAAAAAGAAGGAAAGGTAAATTTAATATTTTTGTGTGGCAATTTTTTAATCTTTTTATTTATGTTAACCCCAAAATTTGTTTTAAATATCAGTTCTCGGTTACACCAATTCAATTTTCTTAACAAAAAAAAAATTGTAAAGCATCGAGCATACAAACAACATAATTATAAAAACTGCACAAACATTACTTTTACACTTAAAAAATATTTATATACACAAATTTTTACACAAAATAAGTTCAATAGTTTATAAGAAAAATAATGAAGGAAATTAAAGAATGATGCAGAATTACATTCAAATCAAATGCTCTTTTTTAAGAACCAATCAGAAACAGCCAACATAAACATGGGTATAACATTTGCAAGCTGTGAAGAACACACTTTGTAATTCGATTAAAACTATCTAACAGAACTACTCCCACTTTTAACTAACTACAAATTAGACTCCCGTAACATGATATCCTGCGAAACGGTTGCGGTCTAGCATAATTGAAAATTTGCTGACACTCTTGTATAATCCAACGTTTGACTGCAGCACGATCATGCTTTAAAGTATTAATATTAGGTAGAACTAATAAGGCACCTTTGGGCGGTAAAATCGTATCGTCACCTACTCGCTGGTGTCTCCTGGATAAGCAATCGATGACGGACTTACACAGTGTCCGGGGGTATATATGGGCCATCCTATCATACTCGCGGGAACTTTAATACACATTCAGCTGCAGATCGAACCGGCTGGGAAAGAACGATGGGCAAATTCGGACACGGAGAAATTAACGATAACGGGCCGTTCGACGATATAAGACTACGTTTTGATCAACGCAAGATTCCGATCGACGCTAAGGACGTACGTGCAATACGTGGACCCTATTGCGGATCGGCGGATCTTCTTCATGCGAAATTACAGAAGCGAAGAAATTACAAAGCGCGAAGAAAACGGCGCCACCACCAGCCAAGAAGCATTGGGCGTGCCTACCATCGGGCGAGAGTTTCAAACTGCATTATCCAACAAATTCGTCGCGCGGCAATAAAATCGCTGAAAAATGGAAAAGTGCCGTGAATAGAACAAGTAACCGTCTAGATGACGGAAGTGATGTCTTATGACAACAACTCCACGTCTTCGTAACACACATGGCATTCGGATCCTGTCCCGTCGGCGTGGAAAAAAGCGATCGTTGCCCCAATTTTGAAGTCGGAATGCAAGAATTATTGCGGTATTAGCCTCCTTTCGATTATCGGCAAAGTATTTACGAAAATCATACAATGGAGGCTACAGAAACATCGAGAACAAACGAACCGAAAAGAACAAGCGAGATTTAGACCATATCGAGGATGCATTGATCAAATATTCGCACTCCGTCAGCTAATGGAAGAAAGAATTCGTTGCGGCAAAAGAACTGTCGACGTTTTCATCGAATTTAACACTAGAACTACCGACCGGTCAAAATGACCGGTTGCATCAATTCTCATCTCTGTATGTAAAAAGTGCGGTGATCCAAATAACAAATAAACCTAAATAATATTAGTACTTTTTGTGTAAAAAGATGTTTAATTCATGTACCTGTAATGTTAAAATGAAATATATTTTACGTTCTTTAAAACTTTTCGTTAAATTTTTACATTTTGTCCACTTAATAACAAACCGGTCAAAATAACCGGTTTGGTAGAAATAGGTATACAACAACTGTTGGTAGTTCTAGTGTTAAATCCATTTTTGTGGAGACCTTGGACCGAACACGTGCCAATGAAAATCACCCAACTTCTCCAAGCGTTGTACGTTGGCTCAATCAGCAGCGTTGGTATTCGAAGCGACTTATCCGAGGAATTCCTTATTCAAACAGGTGTCCGACAAGGAAACGTCGCTTCGCCCCTTCTCTTCAACGTTGTGATCGACGCGATTGTACGTGAAGCATTCGATGGCGACGCGAAATTCGATACGACGGCAAGAACTTCGTAACTGACTTGATGTTCACCGACGATAAGGATGCTGAAGCAACTTACGGGTTAAAAATCAATGCGGAAAAGACTAAAGTGCTCAGAACGGACGGATCGAAAGCCACTGTTCACGTCGATCGAACCCAAATCGAACAGGTTCCGATGTTCAAATATTTAGGATCATTCGTCGAACAAAAGTAAGTTGCACCGACAGCCAACGTTCACAACCGTATCGGCCAGGCAACAGCAACATTCGCCTCGCTCAAGTGATGCATATGGAAACAAACAAATATTACCATCAAAACGAAAGTACGCCTTTACCGAATGTTGATCCTTACGATTCTTCTTTATGGATTGGAAACATGGACACCGCTTATGCCGGTCGTCAAGAAGGTCGAGGTCTTCCAAATGCGAAACGAATCGTGAATAGAGTTCGAGACCCAGCGGCACCGACAGCAGCGTATCCGTTGCGAGGATATCTCGCTCGGACCGCCAGCTAACGGATCAAAGAAGAAGAAGAAGAGGCCAGTTCTCTGGTACTGAAAAACTTTATTATCCAATTGATATATAACAGAGGGAAGCCCAAGTCCAGAAGGACTTTTAAAAGAAGGCCAAGAGCAACCCTATCATATGCACTGTCTAAGTCTAAAGCGATCACAGAACCAAATTTGACTTAAAGGATATTGTTTGATTCTATGATGTTAAGGAAATCCTTAATAAATGTATTTATGAGCTTTAAGGGAACGCAGATAAGAGAAATGGGTCTGAAGCTACTCAAGTTAGACGGGTTTTTTCCACGTTTCAGAATTGGGGTTATGAGGATTTTAACCCATTCATTAGGTAAATTGCCCGAGATGAAGGTATCTTTGAAGAACCAAATGAACACTTCTTTGGCACTATCAGTCAGATTTCTGATCATCTTAAATAAAATTTTATCATAGCCCGGTGTTTTTGTTTTTGTTTAGAATTTTGTCAAGATCTGAGACAGACCATTCTATATTAGTTTGGAGTCGAAAGGTGCAGCAATTTTATTGCATAGAAAATTTAGAAAGCCGAGGGGAGAAATCTGGTTGAGGAAGAATTCATTGTTGTGATTGCGACCTTTAAACCTTTTAATAGCCGTCCAGAACCGTTTGATGTCCTCTTTGTGACAGATCATTGATAAAGTTTGACCACGATTGTTTTTTTGCTTTTTTAAAATGAGCATTTAGTTTGTTATGCATAATGAGGTCATCAATGGACCCAAATTTGTTGAAACGCGCTAAGGCAGCTGATTTACGACGGAAGAGTCTGCCTAATTCATTGTTCCACCAAGGTTTGGGTCAATACTGAGAAGTACAGTTGCTTAAGCTGTAAGTGGCTTGAATTATAAGGCTCTTTATTAAGTTCAAAATGTTGGAATGCTAATCTCTCTCTAACCTTAATGATTTTAAGGCTGAAATAACCTTGTTAACAGCAATAGCACTATGAGTCATGTTTGACTTCAAGCCAACATATAAATCAATGATGATGGGAATATGCGGGCTACCACTTAAAGATAAATGTTTGGTTTTGAAAAGAAGGGAGTGGTCAGATAAATTGCTGAAGGTTAGATCCAAAACAGACTGATTGATTAGAGCAGCGGTTTCCAAACTGGGGGGCGCGTCCCACAAGGGAGGCGCTTATAGCTCATAGGGGGGGGGGGGGGGGCGGATGTTTTTATATTTTTTCATTTTTTGACGCAGTTATTGATTTCTACTTTAATTTTATTGTTGAATTCCTTCGAGTAAGGGTCTGTAGCGGCTCGCCAGCTTCCATTGGACCGCGCCCGCGACTCTTCAGGAAAGTTGTTGAAGCATTAATAGAGAGTGTTGCCGACAATCCAAATGTGTCGTAACGTCCTTAAACATGAGTGGAACGACTCTAAGCAGGATTATGAAGCAAGATCTTCATCTCTTCCCATACAAAATGCATCTTACTCAGTGATTGTTGCCAATGAACAAGTCGCATCGCTTGCAGTATGGAAATGCCGTCGCAAGAATGATCGATGCGATGACGGACGAAACTCATTTTACACTCTCTGGCGGAGTCAATAAACAAAACTATCGAATTTGGGGAACAGAGAACCCACACGTGGTTTATGATCAAAAACCATCATCGGACCATTTTTCTTTAAAGTTCGAGAAACCGTCGACGGTGCACGCTATCGTTGTATGTTGGTGCACTTTGTGGGTCCGAAAACGGGTGAAAAAGATGAACCTTTTTTCAACATGACCGCCACACCGCTGCCACTACTATGAAGTTCTGGCAAAAGTCAAGTTTATGCCAGCAAGACCATTGACGAACTCAAAGCTAATATACCAGCCGAAGTAGCAGCTATAACGCCCGAAAACAGCTGCTGTTTGCGTATCGAATGGAGGTCATTTAATCGACATAAATGGTAGAGAATATCCTTGTTCATTTGTCAAAATCGGCTGAAAAATGTCGGAGTTATTCAATGTTGAAATACCGAAGGTCCACCCAGCATGAAAATTTACATATTTTATTGGGGGCGCCAAGGGTTTTTTATGTAACAGGGGGGCCGCAGTATCATAAAGTTTGGAAACCACTGGATTAGAGGTTCTAGATATAAAGGGGCTCTCCGTTGTTATGTTTTACAATAATGGGGGCAAACTTCATCTATCGACAGACTTGCAGGGCCGACATTCGAGCGTCTTAAAGCTGACAGAAATATTTTAGAAATCGTTGCAGAAACTGTTTTTTATCGAAATAATTAAACTCCTCGATGAAAACATGTTCGTAATCCAAAATAATTTTATAACTGAAAATGAAAGTAATACCATTCCAAATAAGAAAAAATCATGCATGAAAATTTAATATATAAAATATTCGAGCATTTAATTCTATTATCCAGCAGTAACCTACGTAGACAAATTTTTATAAAAAAAACGAGTATCATGCAAAAAATAAAAAAAAATATAAAATAAAAAAATAAAATATTCACTTACATACACTGTTCTTTAAGCAAACTTAAGAGTGTTCTGGTTTTATTGTGTATATATGTATATGGTTGGAAAAGATGACAGGAGAAAAAAGTGCCGGATGAAAATGAAAATTAATGTGAAAAATAAGCAAAAAGCAAATAAACACTTTACAGGAGAAGTTGTGTGTAACAATATAGGTATTTATATAACACATCAAGCCATTTTAGCAAGTTGTTTGTGTATCAAAGTCTTATCTGAAGGCACATACCCAAATTTCTAATTGGATGGAAGAAAGAAAAAAAATATTGCTCAGAATAAATAACGCAAACAAGATACATAATAATATTGAAAGAAATATATACAAAAAAAAGTTAAGAACAAAATAAATAATAATAAAATGCTAAAAAAAATAAAATTAATAAATTTAAGCTTTCTTTCACTTGTTCATTCACCCTCTTTTTTCCTATGATACTTGTATTGAAATTGGATAAATAACTTTCTTCTTTTCTTCTTTTAATGATAACTATTCAAAAAATTTTGATATAAACGAAAGTTTCAAGAAGAAATTTATATTTCCATAGAATTATTATATTTATGTAAAAATAAATTTACTTTTATAAATATATATGTATTTTTTTAACGGATTATGTTACATTTTCATTAAAAGTGCTATTCTTGTGCATACCTGTTGCTTTTTCTGATTCACTTTATTTCTAAGAATGACTTGTTCATTTTCCTTTTTGCTAGCAGCTAAAGCTGCTGCCTGTTCCAGTCGTCTTCTTTGTTCATTCTCTTGATCAGTAGTCTACAAAAATAACACACAATAAAATATCTTAAAGTTAAGCTCTTAAAAAAATATATCTATATATTTTTTTATCTTACCTTAAAAGCTCTTGTGAATCGCACAATCAAAGAAAAGAAGGCATTAGCGTCTGCATTACGTGCTGATTCTCCAAAGTACTCAACACATTCCTTAAATGCCTCTTGGGCATTCTTCATATCTTGACGGATTTTCTTTAATTTCTCTTCAGAATTATTAAGAAAATCTTTCAGTATATGTGTCTGAGCACCTTTCACTCTTAAGTCTGCCTCCTTTCTTACAATTTCCATACCTTTTTCCAATTCATGAACGTCTGTTATAACATTTTCAAGTGATACTTGAGCCGCTTTATCGATACAGAATAGCTCACTATCGAAATTGAGAAGGTCGGGGAACTTTTGTCGTATTGTTGCAACAATATAATGCAGCAGGCATATTCTTTTATCTGTTGATTTTGTATCGAGTAATGTGTCTAAGCTTTGCAATTTAAATCCATATGCTGGGCCACGTTTGCTGCTATTCAAGTAATTACCAAAAGCTAATACAATTTCAAGTACGGCCTTGAATTTACGGGAAGACTTAAGTGAATTGGCAGCATTTGTTATGGCATAAATTTGCTGAAATTAATAAAAAAAATAATAATAGCAATTATTTTTGTTTATTTTGAACAGGTGTTAGATACCCCTTTTGAGGACTATGGGCTCAGGGAAATACAATTATCTTACTTATGGATTGCCTATACATTTAACCAAAAGGTTTGCTGAGGTCATTACAGCTTATCTGAGAGGGTTTCAAAAGAGATGAGAGCAGCAGAAACTCGAGCTCTTACCAAAGTCGCACGAGCCTTTAGGGAACCCGGTATACCAAGATTTTAGTACGTGAGTGCAAAGAAAAATGTGGAGCACGCGATAAAGGAGAAAATTAGGTGCAATAGTAAAGGAGAAAAGCATGAAGCAACAAGGGCGAAAGGGCTGGTGGAGGCGTCGGCTCAAATAGAAAATTTCCCACGAAAGAGAGAGGGCCTTTAAACGGGGGCGCTGAAGAGAAACGGCCTCAAGAGAAAAGCAAAGAGCCGAAGCCGCACAAGCGCTGTGGAGTGCTCAATATAGAGGTACAGATACAGCAGCACACCCCAAAGAGGAAAAAGGAGAAGACTCAACCCCGCTACTGACGGCACGCCTTGTGGAAAACGATAGCAGCAGGCTCTGCCTGGAAGAAGGAAAAAAAAAGAAAGAAGACTCAAAGTGGGCAACAAGCTGAAGCAAAGGGCTCGGTCGGATGCAGCGTCCATCACGACCAAAGGAGACGCAACGTATGAGATCCTTTGCAAGGTGAGGATAGATGCCTCCCTGGCGGAGCTCTATAACATCGCGAATGGGGTCACGAGAACGCAAAAGAACGACCTCGTGCTAGAATTGAAAAGAGGTGATGCTAAGACGGGAGACCTGGAGCAGAAGGTCAAATTATCGATAAATGGGGTGGCTGCGCCAGTACTAATACGGTGGTGATCCAATGGAGAGATCTGGATGAGATCACAACCAAAGAAAAAGAACTAAGGACCCAACTAGGTGCAGGAAATTGATGTCCTCAGGCTAAGAGAGTTGTGAGGGACACAAGCGGCGTTTATAAGCCTAACTGCTGAAGCTACAAAGAAGGCTATCGCAGTAGATAAGGATCGATTCGGCTGGATCGAGTATGCCGAATGCGGGAACTGGTATCGCTGAAACCGTGCTTCACTGCAGCAGCAGCCAGGATAGAGCATGGCTGTGTAAAAGAGGGTCACAAGGTAAAGGAGCGTGACCAAACTGCCAAATGCCTCATTTTTAGGGAAATAGAGGGCAGAGATAGTGGGCACGTGACCTGAAGTAGTAGAATGTTAGGCGTTCAAGGAGGCACTAAAACGCAGAGGAAGATAAGGTTCTTACAGATTAACCTGAACCACTGTCAAACGGCACAAGATCAGTCTTCGAGGAAAAAATCTACGTCGCAATCGTTTGCGAGCAGTATAGAAACCTGCAGAGCGTTGTCTGGGTAGCGGATATCAGGGAATCAAGGAATACCTTCACGCGGGTAAAAGTAGGCTGAATACACGTCTACAGCTGCTATGCGGCGCCAAGTCTGACACTAGACGATTACTGGTCGATGTTGGAAAGGTTGGCTGCCGACGCGATATAATATTAGCGGGCTATTTCAATGCTTGGGCTGTCGAAAGGGGCAGTCGATAAACAAGAGGGCGCATACTCCTAGATGTATTCTCGCGAACCTCTGTGATCGACATCACTTATGTGATCGATTCAGTGGCGAAGGGCCTACAGTGGCGGGGGAGCGGTGAGTACACGCATAGCGACCACCAAGCCATCATCTTCGAAGTGGGGAAGGGTATAGAAAAGAGAAACCCTAGGTGCGGAATGACTAGAGGACGGGCCGTTATGAAACTCGAGGCAGAGGTGTTCGAAGAAGTATTCCTGTATAATGCGAAGTCGACAGGAGGTGCCAGGGAATGAGCAGAACGAATTGTAGACTCGGTGAAGCAGACATGTGAGTCGTCTACGCCGCGCCGGCAACCGTCGACATTCACCAAACTTCTGGTGGAACGCAGAAATCGACGAATGCTGAAGGGCCTGTCTGAAAGCGAGGAGAATTAATAGAAATCAGAATCGTCCGGATTTCGATAAATATAGCGAAGGGAGACTGAACAAGGCCATCGCTAGAGGTAAATCCGAGCACTTCAAAGAGTTGTGGAAAGAAACGCGTTATGTCAGCGGTCAAAGGCAAACGTTTTCCGCATCTGCCCAGCGCTACTCTAGAGTATTGCGTACATCTTGCTTCCACAAAACGTACGCACCGGCGATCAACCCACCCTTCAGGTGGAACCAGAAGAAGTACCTGCGGTAACCCAAAGAGATTCTGGAGGCCATCGGGCTGACATGGGAGTAGTTGTGGAGGGACCTAGGAGTGATGACCGACCGGAAGTTAAACTTCAAAAAGCGCACTTGGAGGGCACGGAAGATAAACCGTCTACGATTTTCGCAGCACTTGTAAGAATGCTGCCCAATGTTGGGGGCCCTAGACCGAGTCACCGCCTCCTCTTGGGAAGGGGGGGGTTTGCTCAATCCTGCGTTAAACAGGACTGCAAACTGTTGGACATGGAGGGCCGCATATAGGTAGTACAGTGTAAACTATCAATACATGCTAAGATACAGCGTTTACATTGTGCCGGTCATATTCAAAGAATAGATGATTCAAGAATTCGGAAAAAATACCTAAATCTTCTACCAAATGGGAAAAGACCAGTCGGTAAATCAAGGCCATGGTGTTAAGACTGATGCAGCAAAACTGCTGAGCACAAGAAACTGGGTAAAAGCTGCGGACCATCGAGACCCGAGTAGAGGAAGAAGCTGATGGAGAACAAGGCTGCAATTACACCGTAGAACCATCGAAAAAGAAGAATAGAATTATCCTCTAGAGTTGCTCCGTGAAGCATTTTAATTTTATTTTATTATTTAACTATGCTGTAAGTTAATTATAAATAAAAACAATATTCAAAAAAAAAACTTACCGGACTTATTAAATGTAAGCTATCAAAGAAATTTCCCATATAATTCATAATAGACAACTTAGATGATATTCTTTCTACTTTGGTTAACTGTAACATAAACTTATCTTCATCGGTTAGTAAGCTTTGATCTTTCTTTTCTCCTATATATTCTTTATATGCTTTTATTTCAACATCAGTAGGCACCATTTTTTGGAGAATTTCAACATTTTCTAATGATAATTTCTTTAAATCTAAACTATTAATGGCTGCAATCACTTCATCTATGGGCATGTCAAGTTTTCGACGAGATATTGCTGAAATATAATCAAATATATAAGGCCAAAAATTATAAAAATTATGCTTTTAATTACCAATATTTCTTAATCTCGTATGTTCCAACACAGAAACAGTTTCTTGTTTCTTAAATCGTTTGCTAGGGAATGATGATAATCCATCAATTTCTGACGTACCATTTGCTATCGGTCCACACATGCCAATCTTAAATCTTTCTTCAAAATCAGTGAAGTCGATTTGTTTATGAAGTTTCTCATCATCTAGTTCGTTGAATATTGTGCCTCGTACCTTTTAAAAAAAATATAATGATTATCGGTAATCAATTATTCATGAAATTCGATTTATATATAGCTACCAAAAAACATGGTTTAGATTCGTGAAATTACTCACCTGATTTGGTTTTAGCGCGATCCAATTCAGTGTAGGCAATTTGTATTTGGTTTGAACTTTTCTCTTGATGGTCATTGCACCATCAGGTGCTGGCATAAATCCAGCTGCCGGTGGAGGTGGGACAAATGATGACAAGAATGGTGGCGGCTTAGGTGGATCACGTGGGTTATCAACTGCACTCATCGGAGGTGGCGGTGGAACTGGCGGAGGTGGTGGTGTTGGTGTTGCTGATATTTTTGGTGGCGGAGGTGGCGGTGGAGGTGCTGCTACAGGTGACATTTGCGGTGATAAGCCGGATTTTGCATTACCATTCATTATAACATCATGATGTGATCCAGATCTTGGTAAAGATTTAGTCAATGTTTGAAGCTCTAGATTCTTACTTTCAAGCATTGATTCACGATTTCTTAGCTCTTGTTCGTTTTGTTTTAAAATTTTACGAAGTGTTGATACTTCCTCGTCTGCTTGTCTTTTAACTTGAACTAATTCATCACGTTCCGAACGGATTTGATTAAATTCTGATTCCAGCTCAGCTAATTTACACATAAACTCACGTTCCATTTCTGTATTACGATCTAAGGCCCGCCCTAGATCATCTTCTAACTCCTGCACCCGCTCAAGTGCAGCAGTTTTTGTCTCAGAATCCTCCATTAATGCTGCTACATCAAAAACATTATCTAGATATGCAGAAATTTGCACTTGCAATTCTTCTGATTCTGTTAATCGTAATTTTTCTAAATATTTATCAAGACCAAGCGCTGTAAATTCATATTGCAAATGCACCCTATAGTTCATGTCCTCAACAGAATGTACAACAATATTAACAAATTGCATGCATGCCACCATAAAGTCAATATTGAATACGTCATAGTTAATAAAATAATCCATTAGAGTTTGAAATCGCCGATTCTCTTGACATACTTCCTTAAAATTATCAAATGACGAGAGAATTATTTCATGACCACCTTTAACTAAGCATATAGCTGCTAAGAGTTCAAGAACCAAAGCTTTTGTCCGTAATGATTTATGAATTAAACTTAGCGCTATACAATTAATCGCTTCTCGATGCTGTATTACCATATTAAATCCATATTTATTATTCATGATTGCCCGCAAACACATGATACAAACATGTATATCATCAGTTGAGGCTCCCATGTTCAATTTGGCTATATGTCGTGATCTTCGTTTTATACTTGGGCTATCTAATACATCGCCAAGTGAGGGACGTAAGAAGCCGTTCGTTGCTGGTTGACCTTTAGTTTCATTGCTCCCAGAGGATGTTAGAGTTGAATTTGCATTCAATCGCTCCTCTGATTCAGTTTTTGCTTCTTGTATCCTTTGTTCGTGCAACATCATTTGTAAACGAAAACTAAGATAATCAACTAAAGCATCTAAGCCTTGATTACCTTCATCGAGGAATTCTTTAACCCATTCTATGTGATTTGTTCGTAAAGATATTTCAAGATCACGAAGTACTTGTGTTGATGTTGATTCGCCAACTATTTTTCGTTTCTGTAAAATGAATAAAATGTTGAAAAATAGAAATAGGAGAGCTTTGTAGAATTTTTACAATAGGTTTAGCATTTTTGTGATGATGATAGGGTATGGTTTCTATTTGAAAGTTTATACAGTTTTTTTATGTGAGTATCCGAGACTTAGAGGTGGGCCATGAGATGCTATAGAAGGATGTTGGGCCCTGGACCAGTGTTTCAGACCGAACACAAGCTTGTGAAGCCTCATTTTCCTCGATACCCTAGTTATCTAGCAGATCGAGATCCTAGTTTTCCCGAGCCGAGCTCTAGAGCACATCACAGCACACTATTTGAAACTACTTTGGAAGAAAACTTCCACATTGAGAGTGCATTGACTGTCCGAGAACATTTTAATGTTGGCGCCTTCTAAATCTTTCTCAAGCTTCAGCCCAGCGCAGGTCTGGCATGTATTTCAGTCTGGAAAACACAGGACACCTACCCATTGCAATCGCGACCTTGCAGTTGGGTGAACCCACCGTTGTTTGGTCCTGAGCCACCAGGGGACCAGGGATACTGGTGAGAAGTGGGTTACTGGCCGAATACCCAAATTAGTCACACCGAAAATGGAAATTCAATTCGCCGCGTAGAATGTACGAACAGGACATCACGTCGGTCAAAGCAAATCATAACAATGGAATTATTGAAATGCAAAATATCAGTTGCTGCGCTATCGGAACTAAGATTTACCGGATCCGGAATATTGACGATCGTCCCGCCAACAATCGATGACGCTTTACTATTCCGATGGTGAGAAACGAGAGGCCGGCGTCGGGTTTATAGTTATCGTTAGCGTCGGGTTTATAGTCAGCGTTATCGCATTCCAACCGGTCTCGAATACCGGCGTTTGGCGGATATAACCATGGGTGGAACGATCAAGACCCATATCGTATTCGTTTATGCGCCAACCGCGACCAGCCCGGACGCGAACAAGGACGAATTTTACGATCAGCATCAATAGACTCTGGCTGCGATACCTCGAACCGAATTAATCGCGGAGGAGCAGATCGAACCGGCTGGGAAGGAACGATGGGAAAATTCGGATATGGAGTAATTAACGACATCGGCTTACGCCTCCTTTAATACGCAGCGTCAAACAATTGGATCGTTGGCAACAGCATTTTCCGCTATCCACTCAAACACCAACTCACTTGGCGAAATCCATCCGGCAATGACTCGCCGATGTTATATTACGTTTTGATCAACGCAAGATTCCGATCGATGCGTACGTGCATGTGTCGGCCAAATTGCGGATCGGACCATTATCTTGTTCGAGTGAAATTACAGATGCGATTACAAAGAGCCAAGAAGAATTGGACGTGCCTACCGCAACCGACCATCGGGCGAGGTTCAAACGGCATTATCCAACAAATTCGCGGCGCTCACAATACCGGACGATGTTGATGTAGAGGAAAGGCCATTATCGCAGTCCATTGTCGGGTGTGCAGTGAAGTTGTATCCACCTATCCGCAAACGGACGCAGCCATGGATCAAAGTGCTTACAATGGAGCGAGTGCCATGATTAGTGATGAGCTAAAATGGTCTTGTTCTTGCAGTCTTGTCTTGTTCTTGCACATTTAGCAAGACCAAGAACAATAATAAGACTTAGTTATGCATGCAAGAACAAGAACAAGACAGACTGAACAAGAACAAGACAAGACCAAGACTAAATTAGTCTTGTCTTGTTCTTGCGTTTGCTCATCACTAGCCACGTTCACAGCCGCATCGGCCAGGCAACAGCAACATTCGCCTCGCTTAAGTGGTACGCATGGAAACGAACAAAGAATACCATCAAAACAAAAGTACGTCTTTACCGAACGTTGATCCTTCCGATTCTTCTTTATGGATCGGAAAGGTGGACACTGCTCAAGCCGGACCATTTGTTCCAAGGAGTGTATCACAAGCCCCTTGTCTAGTACCCTTTATCCTATAGCTTTGTCCTGGAGCCGCTGTTGCCCCCAGCTCTGAGACAGGCTTCTTGACTAACAACTGCGAGCGACGTCTCTGGAACGTCGTTAGATGGCCACGGAGTTGGTGCGAGTGCAGCCCCTCGTTTGATGACTCTTTGGCTGAACTATCGGCTTTACTCGGTACCGAAGGAAGCACTGGGAGGTGCAGTTTCAGAGCTCTGCCCGTTACCGAATGATCTACGAACTTATGGCTGCCTCTTAAAAAGATCCTTGAAGATCAGCCTCATATAGAAGAATCGAAAGGCGATCCTCCCCTTCAGGTTATCAACCGTGCCATGATCAAGTTAAGAGTACTGCCATTTACCCCCCTCTGGACCACTTTACACTTGTCGGTGGGAGCCGCCAGCATTTTGTAATTAGCCAGTCTAACATTCTGACGGAAATAGCGTCGAATCACATGAGTGTGATGGAAGTTACATTCTTCATCAGAGTGATATCAAGAGCACTTTTTCCCTGATGTCGGAGATGTTACTCCTCACCAATTCTGCTGTGGCAGGGTTTGAGCAGACCCGATGCAGCTAATCTTTTCTTGGAAAGTTTTCCTCGAAAACCGGCTTCACTTCATCGCGTACGTCAAAGTACGTCACAACGTCAAAGTTCGTCTCCTGCAGCTATGCCAATTGTTCAAGTGCAAGGGATTGTTGATCATATTCGTCAACTAAAAGCGAAGCTGAAAGTATGATTTTGAGGCTAGGAAATTTTCGAATTTTCACACAAAATATAGAAGCAAAATACACATCCCGTCCCGACTTTTCTCCAGGCTTGAAAAAAATGTCTCCAATAATTTATATTTGCTCAATTCCATTCCAAATTTCCAATCGCGTGCAACATTTTGTATTATGAAAGTCTTTCTTTAATATCTGATTGAGCATATCAAATAAAAAGCTGAAAATCCCGATTGCAATTATGCAACACTCTTGCAACGAGAAAGAAGTCCATTAAATTCCAATTGAAGGCACGGTTTAATTACGCGCATTATCATTATTGCCGCATAACAAATTTCTTTACTTACTCGATGACTTCTTGATGCCTTCGGGTCCAGGTAAGTTCTCAGTTTTGTTAGGTAATGTGATGGGGGGTCTTTCGCATGTACCATTTCCTGTAAAATATAAAAAAAATGGCTGTGTTATAACAAAAATCTGGTTGGTTGATAATTTATTATTATGAATGTATAAAAATACAATAAAATTACGAAAAAAAATGTACAAACAAACGACGGTGTAACAAACAACAAAACAGAAAATAAATTTCATTTTAATCTACTCTTTGGGGTTCGTGTAATTTGTGTTTGTGTGTGTATAAACACAAAAATGAACAGGAAACACTGACCGCAATCATCAAGTTGAAAAGTCGCCGATGACAGTTGATAACGTTCAGATTGTGTCCCCGCACTGGATTGGGATTGGACATAAAAGAGTGACTACCATACAACACACAACCATCAAAGATATATGGGCAATGTGATATGGAGCCACCAAACGGAAGTCATCCATTTGCCAAAAGACTAGTAACAAACTGAAATTGATTTGCATTGTGACCCTGTCTCTCTTCTGTAGGGTGAGTACATATTGCACAAATTTTGAACCTCTAGCTCCTCTCTATAAACAGTTTAAGCAGAATGAACACATTCATTGTAGCCAAACCAAAAGGGGTCTTCTTAATAATGTAAGCTTCAGTGGTTTATTACACCGGATATTTTATATTATAAAGAAATTGTGACAAGCATTTTTAATTTTTATATAATTAAAACGAAGACTTGATTTTTACTATACGAACTTCAACGCATAATTCCAGGGTCATTACACGTTCGGATTGTTATAGATCAACACCAAACCTGACGAACTTAAGTTTGTAATCTACAATTCAAATATTTACCTTCTTTTTTCGAAATTCTAAAGGCACAATCAAATAAATACTCTTTCAAACTAAAGTGAAAAAAACTGATCTAATAAATTTGGCCTTCATTTAAATTACTACACAAAGTCGAAAGGCCAAAGAGTAAAGAAAAAACTAAAAATTAATTCTCGCGTCATACTTCTTGAACCGGAAGACAAGCGCGGCCAGCTTAAGGGGCAGAGGTTTGAAATACACTTTAAAATATGTCTTGCAATTCGATTCAGAAGAAATTTCGCAACATGGTTGATTGATGTAGACTTTTTAGAGTATAGTTTTATCTTTTTTATAGAGTTTAGCCAGTCTTCGATTCTTTTCCATTTTTCTACACCACAAATTCACGATAATTTACACGTTTGTTTATGGATCAATGATTTTGTGTGAGTAATATACAGAACAATTCGAATATGGACCAACAATTTCGATATTATTCAGAACGAATTGGGGCCACTAATTGATAATTTCATGGTCATTAGATCCAGTTTGAGATGTGAGATTGTAGCAAAAATAAATGTGTAAACACATTCCTGTTCACGTGAATTTAATTCTTTTGCAAATACTGGATTGTGTGTAAAGTGTTTGACGTACATAATGTACATAAATATAGAATATAAAGCAGGAGATTGACCAAATTTTCATAAGGAGACCTAATTCTTTAAAAAAACTGGGAAAAGAGCATTGATATACATTTTCTTTATAAGACTACAGAAATACTTAGAACTTGCGAGAGCAACATGAAAGAAATGAGTTTCCCGGAAAAGTTAATAGAACTGTGGATAGATGAGTGTTGGACACAATTGAGAAGTTGTAATTCAATAACCTTCCTTCAAGTATTCTTCTTCTTCTGGTTGAACAATGTACCACTAACACGGTGATCTCGGCCAACTTCTCGGGTTCTTGACCACAGTTCTTTTTCTGGTCTATGGTCCATTAGGCTAACCAATTTCATTTCGGCCCTCTTAGGCTGTCTGAGTCTGCTTGTTGTCTCAGTAGGAGCATCATTGCCGCTCCTCTCTATTCTTGTTCTACTCCCTTGGAGAGCTCTCTGACCATTGTAGTTTAGGCTAAGCTGGCTTTTGCTAAAAACGTCCTCATTCTACTTGAGGTATATTCACTGAGATCGGCCCCTACCAACTGTCCCACTCGCACTCATTTTGTATACTTGTTTTGTCTATCTCTTTTCGTTCATCCTCTGTAATGTCCAAACATCTCAACATACCTTTCTCAATTCAAGAAACTACATCTTCGTTCACTACACAACGCTTCACTTTGGAAGAGATTACCACAAGCAGCAAAAGCGGTGCGGTTAGAAACTAGTACCCGTAGTCTGAGTCGTGACTTTTAAGCCAAGGTATAAAGGTACCGTGGTCAGTCATCAGCGGAATAGGGGGAGTAACATGCACGTACCGATGAAGTGCGATCATAACCTCCTAGCGGTGGCCACTGGTAAATATCCTATAAGAAAGGATAGGCTAATCTGATCGGACTAGTTTCTTCCAAGTAAGGTTGGCGTGAGGCTAACAAACTCATCCGGAAAAAAGAATTCTGGATTTGCTTTGGTTTGTAGCGGGGGATGTGACGGAATGTAGGTCAACTTCTAGTGCTTTGAAGTGTGGAGTTGCACCGCTTTTGCTGCGAGAGGCCAGGACTGGATCCCGGTTGTAGAGCCTTTAAAGAAGAAGAAGTAAAGGTACCCTGCCGAAGGCTGAATGGCCAACCAGTGGGTGTAAACAAGCTGGTCGCAAACGGTGCCCGACAATGCCCCGGAAGGTCGGTGTGTACAGGTCGGCGTGCGGACTACATTTCCGGCTTTACTCGTGGGAACAATATAAACAAAAATAATAAAGAAAAAAACCCAAAACAAACAGATGCACAGACGACCCGATACAGCAACGTACAAGGACTAGGACCAAGGACTACGACCACCCCCCCCCCCCGTGCAAGTGGGGAAGTCACCAACTCTGACTTTGCAAGTACCAACCATAGCACTTCAAAGCCAGGTAACATAGCCACAGGCGTGCCAGGAGTCACCAGTCACAATGGCACATCGGATAAACAGAGATCACGAGTGTCCGACCGCAAGAGAAGGTACAATTGCGCCCTCTTCGTTTTCGGCAGAATTGCAGAGAATGAAGCCGCCGGTACCATCTCGGAGAAGGACAAAACCAACAAAGCAAAATTTCAAGCCGTCGTTGAGGAGCGGAAAGCGCTCCAGAAGGCAAGCACAGCAGAACCGGTAACCTTTTGAACTAAAAGGAAGAGATCCCGGGAAGATAACTCAGTGCCTTCATATACTGACCAAAAAAGAAAAAGCTCTCAAGACCAACCATAGTCGGGGAAACTTTTTCTTCAGGAGCCCAACAATAAGGCTCAAAGGGTAACAGGCCAATGAGCGAAGTAGTGAACGACCACCTTCTAGTGGCACTAACCGATGCCAATTCTAGTATCGGCAGACTCTCGGACCTTCGGGCCGACATCGAGGCCAAAATATCAGAGATGGTCATGCGAGTTCGTCATGGCGCAAGAGCCATTAGAAGGGCTCCTGCCCTCTTTTAATTCCTCGCAGGTTCCGAGTAATCAGGTGTGGGGATTATTCTCGAAGGAGTTCCTGGTAAAATGCGTTGCTCGTCTAAGCACTCGTCTAAGGTTCGCCTAGACCTTATTTCGGCGAGAGATTTTCCGAAAAGACCAAAGGCGAGGATCTGTCTCCCAAAAATGAAATCAGAGCCAGACAAATTGCTCGAGTATCTTCGGCCGCACAATGGTGGCATCCCTATGGACAACTGGAAGATACTCAAGGCCGAGGGACCGCACCGAAATAATAGAACACTGGTACTGCTAATCAACGATGAGTTGACTACAAACTTCATTTTGGACTAAGGCAGACATGGATAAAAACAACGGTTTTCAATACGACTTCTTCTAACGAAGAGGCTGACTCCGATGAAGAGCTCAGTAGGCCCTTGGATGAACTAACAGTCATCGAAGTTAGGGGAGAGGGAGTATCTTCATGGCAGCAGGTAGCCATTTGATGAGCAAGACTTTTCTTTCAGTTTCTTGCAGTTCTTCCTTTTATTGTACATTTAGCAAAACCAAAGCAAGAACAAGACAAGACAGGACAAAATAAGACTACAAGATCAAGATAGCAAGACTTTTTGCTATCACTAAATGCCTAAAGTCTTGCAGGGATCAGACACTGTGTATTTGGAGACCTCTTCTTAAACGATTTGGGGGATGTTCCGAAACTTCAAATAGAAGCTTTGTTCCGGTACCTAAATTTGACGATTCTCACGAGTGTGGCTAAAAAACGGCGCACCTTATCGCAAATTGTTTCACAGACTACGACCTGGACGGGACTGTCGCTCCTACCACCTTATCTACACATTTTCAAATTAGACTCACCCAAGCCGAAAACCGACTTTAGTGCATGAGCCATCCCCACATGGTATTACGCTTAGCGGGTCAAAGAGGCACATGAGGCTCGCGAGGCACGGATGGCCGACCACTGGTATAGGTATCTGGAATCTGGTGCTAACAATTTTCTGATGGGTCCACAAACTTTGGGCAGAGTGGCGTCTGTCTCGATCTGTTTCTTGGGTTTCTGAGTTACAACCGCATCTGTCGACCTTCTCCTCAGCTCGCCTCTTTCCCCTTCGATGATGCTAGAGATCTTCTTTGTTGCTGTTTTCCGGCATGTGCTCGTCGGGCCTAGCCAAGCGATTGAGTTGATTGAATTCTACGAATGTCACTAGCTATGGTTCTATCTTACCAACTTTTGGAGTTATGAGTCGTCAAAGTCGAACTTTTGGTAAATTTTAATGAAATATGGTGATCAGCACGATCAAAAGCTTTGCTGAAGTCAGTATAAACCGTATCTATTTGATGACTGTTTTCCGTACCTAGGGAAGGCTATGACAGCAGAAATCAGGAATGTAAAGACTGAAGAAGGGAAGTTATGTCGGTGGAAAGTGGAAAAGGCAAAGGACCGTGGGGCTGCCGGGATTCGAACCCAGGACCATTGGTGCCCTGCTATGACTTCTCGGAGGTAGTCAGAGGCTTTAGGGTAATTATATGTGAAGACCAGGCCTCAAATATCTTCCTAGACGAATGTGTCTCTAAGATTTGTGACACATGGAAGGCCGAGTCTCAAGCTACTCCCAGCTGCGGATATCCGCATCTGGTTGCCTAAAGTAAAGTTTATCTAGGGTCCCCAATCTCAAAATTCTGCGGTTCGAATGGGTACTTGGGTGGTCACCAAAGCAGAGGAGCCGCTGAAGAATGGCATTTTATTCTTTCTCCTTTAATCAACGAGGAGTCCCTCGAGATATTGGGTATGAATGAAAGCTGGCTAAGCATCTGCAGATGGTTGAGATCGTGCAGATCAACCTCCAAGACAGTCACAAACAACCTTCAAATTTTCCTAAAGCAGGGAAACCTGGATGTCGCCTTAATACAAGAACCCTGAATACGTTCCAGTGCCAGTATTTTGTAACTGACAAGAGACAAGTCAATCGCCTCTTGCCTAATAACATTGGGAAAGGTAGGTTCGTGCCCCCTGTTCATAACCCTTCAGTACTTTGAATAGGTTGATATGCGCATTTTAAATGCGAATGTATCATTTAGAAAAATGAAAACGTAATATTTTTAATATTCGCGAAAAAAAACAACAACAAATCTTTTACACAATACAATTGTCGACTGATTACTTCATTCACTTCCCCCAGAGTTTAATTACGAAACTCAATATTTAAAAGCATTGCTGTTGACTACACAACATTTTTACCTTTATGCACACACGTCGTGAAATCGCAAATCCACCTACGAATTATCACGTAAAGGTGTGTGTTTTTTTTTATCTTAAATTATAACTGGTTATAGAGTAGCAAAAATATCATATTTTATAAAAATGAAGAGAAAAAGTCGATGACAATTTTAACAGTAGCAGAAATTTGCTTGCGCAGTATACTAAGAATTATTATTATTATTATATTCAGCATAAGTTCATCTGGATGCCATTTGAGAATTACCTGATTTACTTGTTTTTCCCTTATCATATCGTGTTGTATATATATGAAGGAATGTCGAGAAGTTGTTCTCATGTTGCACGTCGTACACTGCAACAGTGTGTTCTGGCAAATTTTTGAATCGTTACATTTCTTCACATTGACGACGACGACAGAACTGATTGAATTGCATAACGAAAATGCAGCGCAGTAATAGTAGTACAACGACCTTATCGACAAGATTGAATCAAATAATTTTCACGACACAAAGTGAAATTTTCAAAACAGCACACAAATTTTTTATTTTTATGTTTAACAAGAAAAAAGCATACCTGTGCAACACTCACCTTTAATTTTCTTGTTGCACAACAGAAATCGTGTTTGTTTCTCTTACTTCAATAATTTTGGTGTTAAATGTTAAAATTCATTTTGTTTTCGTTTGACGTGATCGTATCATGCACGAGAATTAAATTATTTATATTTTCTAATGGAATTTCATTTCGCTTTTAATTAATTGCACATGAGAAGTGCGATTTTTTTATTACTCTATTACTATGGGGAGTTTATGTTTTTTTTTTGTTTTTAACCAAGCTTTAGGAAACACCTATGAGTCTTTCACGTCGTTCAGGTTATGGTGGAATGTCTAGTAGTAAGCTTAGTTTGAGGGATGGAAGAGAATAGGATAGTTCAGGAAAAGTCTGGGGGTGTTGAACCTTACGTTTCAACTCTTGGATGTTGTACGAGTTCGGAAAAACTGATTGTGGGAGATTGTTCCATAGCCAAACGTTTAGACGATAGTGTATACCCGAAACGGAGATTGCGGAGTGTGTGGATGAGCTGAGCGGCGTATTCTTGTGTTATTGGAAAAATATTGACGTGCAGATAGGAGGGCGATAATCTCAATGGATAAGTGACTACGGCAATACAACTTTGACAAGGCAGCTAAATTCCTGCGGTCACTGAAATAGTCAATGTAGATGCAGGATGACGCGATTGTGCACGTTGCCCAGCTAGCATCCACTCTAAGGCCATTCATAGACGGGGGACCATGAAGAATATACACGGAGCAACAGCGGTCGAAGCAGCTTTTGTGATTTCTGCCGATTTGGCGGAAGCGATCGTGACAGCCTTTGAAAGCAGCTGTCCTGCGAAACTTGAAGCAGCAACCGAAGTGTTGCGTGGTGGAACGGCGATCTCTACCGGAAAAGATACAAGTTAGGAAACTATTCAACAGGACGGGGACCTCTACAAGAAAGTCTTGACGGACTACAACAAAGAGTTAAGAAGATCCGTCAGTTCCAGAATAAATAAATAAAGCACGAGGCGCTTATGCATGCCTGTCCCACATATGGAGATCAACGGTGATTTCCACTAACACCAAATTGCGGCTGTTCAACTCCAACGTTAAGGCAGTTCTTTTGTATGGTTGCGAAACATGGAAAGTCACCCAATTCATCACAGGGCGCCTACAAGTCTTCATCAACAGATGCCTTCGTCGTATCCTAAAAATCCGCTGGCAAGATAGAATTTCAAACGAAGAACTATGGCGCCGTGCCGGCCAAGAAAGGATAGACGATCAAATCAGGCGAAGGAAATGGAATTGGGTTGGCCACACCTTGCGACGCGAAAACGAAAATCTAGCCAAACAGGCCCTTGACTGGAATCCGCAAGGTTCCCGTCGAGTAGGAAGACCTAGAACAACGTGGAGGAGAACCCTACTAGAAGAAGCCGCAACAACTGGGAGATCCTGGTCGGAGCTAAGAGCTGTCGCGCAAAACAGAGTCCGCTGGAGGGCAACTGTTTCCGCCCTATGTCCCATGAAGGATTAAAGGAGTATAAAAAAAAAAAAAAAAGAAAAACGAAGGTAATGAAAAAAATTCTGCGATAAAATGGACAAGCTTCCAGTATTCATAAGGTTACACAAAGTCTTGTCTAAGGCATTGTCTCCATCAAGATTCCTGAGGGGTTCTTTACAGAGAACACCAAGGATAGACAAGAGTTACAAAAAGCAACATCAATCTTTTTTTGAAAACGCAAATAACTGGCTCATTTATATCCCCATCACAATTCTACATGGGCGCTTCGATTATTTTATGGCGCTGGGTCTACCATGAATAGGGCTGCCATTCGTCCGGGTTCCCGGATTTGACCTAGTCTAGTCTAGTCTACTAGTCTACATGGTAGTGACGTACCATGTTTTGAAGCTGAGGGCGTCTACTGAATATTTGTCAAGTTTCATTCTCCTTCAACTTTGTTTGGCAGGTATCATTTGAACCGTTACAGGTCAATTTTGAAGCTATCGATCCCCTATATCCCTAAACTATATCGATGCGTAACCGGAAGGCTCCAGCTTCAGACGGCCTTCCAGCAGAAATATTAAAGGCAGTAGCTACCAGCTATTCTTTTGCTGGAGATGTACAACTCGTGCCTGAAGGCGGGTAGTTTTTCTGCTCGTTGGAGGATCGCGAGACTTGTACTGATCGACACGGGAGGGGGCCTTGTTTGCCGGCGTCCTGCAGTCTTGTGTGCGTTGGACACGCCGAGGAAGCTACTGTAGAGGCTACTAAGGCCACGCCTTCACGAAGCCGTACAAGCGGCGGGAGACCTGGCCCCCAGACAGTTCGGCCTTTGACCGGGCGGGCCGCTCTACTATTGACGCGTCCAACAGGTGGTTGAGGCTGCCAGGTCCACCGAGCGAGGAGACCACTTTTCCAAATACGTGTGCCTGCTGGTCACTCTCGACGAAAAGAACGCCTTCAACTACGTTAGGTGGAACAGGGCGCTTGGGGTGATGGAGCGCGACTTCGAACTCCCTCAGTACCTGCAAAGGATACTGGGTGACTACCTGAATGAGCGCTTCATAAAATACGAAACCAACGATGGCTTGTGAAGGAGGGAGGTAACATCTGGGCCGCTCAAGGGTGGTAGCACGTACGTTGTTTCAATCGACCTCTTCATACAAAAAAATTTGTAACACTTGAATTTTTGTATGAAGAGGTCGATTGAAACAACTTACGTACTGCCACCCCAGGGCTCCATTCTGGGACCTTACGTTTGGAACATTTTTTACGACGGGCTCGTGCGTCTGGACATGCGCGAGGGTGTTTTCCTGGATGGGTACGCAGACGATGTCGAAGCCGTGCTGGATGGAGCTGTGCGGCTTGAGCTTGCAGTTCACAAAACGGAGATCGTGTTACTCACGAAAAAGCGCATCAACACGGTGCGCAATTTCAGGGTGGGGGACGTGACAATCGAATCTGCGAAGGCCGTTAAAGTGATGCTTGATAACAAGCTGTCGTTCGGGGTGCATGTACTGCGAGCGGCGGACAAGGTAGCGGTGGTGGTAGCGTCGCTTAGCAGTATCATGGCGAACATTCAAGTTCCCAGACTCTGCATGCGACATCTGCTTATGCGCACGGCCGAGTCGATCTTGCTCTACGGAGCAGAGGTGTGGGCCGACGCGCTGCGGTATGAAAAATACCGCAAGCGCATGGCCGCAGTTCAAAGACGAGGAGCTCTCTTACCAAACGGTCTCCGAGCCTGCAGTGCTGGTAGTCGCTGGAGCCTTTCCGATCGACCTGCTAAACCAGGAGGGACAGTTCGTCCGCAGAGAGAGGAGTAGGATGGGACGCGAGGCGGCGAGAGCTGCCAGAGTCAACACCATGGGTGATTCCAAGGGTAGGAGGACAGCCTGATCGGCCAGCTAAACACTTGGGAGAGTCTTGTTTGAACTCTTGTCAAGAGAAGACAGACTTTGCGCCTAGAGTAGAGCTCGTGCGAAAAACCCGTGTATAGAGTAAATAAAGTGCGAATCCTGTGCGATCCCGTGACCTTGAAGTTTTTTAATTCCTAACTTGTAAATTTTGAAAATAAAAATAAAATTACAATTAGAACCCAAAAAGAAAAAAAAGACAGTGGTGCAGAGCATGTACACACTATAAGTGGCATGTCTCAAACGGACACCGAAAACAAAACGGACACCAAGAAGTGCGGTGCAAATAATAATATCACAAGTGACTTAAGTGAAACATCTTTATCGTCTATAAGCGACGATAATAGTGAACGGCGCAGTGGCAACAAACGCCGCAGAAAATTAAAAGCCCAACCAGCCCTGGGCCAAAGGAAGGCGAAAATTATAAACACAAGCCAACAGACAGCAACTGGATCTACGGTTCCACCCGCAACCGTAACGATGACTGCCGACTCGGAAGAAGAAGAATCGCGCAATATTTCCGCCTCTGGCAAATATAAAGGCCAGGGGAACAGTTTCGGAATCCTGGCTACCGAAACTGAAGCAGACGAAGCCAGGCTAGAAAAATTGATTGAGGAGCTGAGAGAAAAAAATTTCCCTAAGCTCCCAACACCGAAAGCAACGAAGCCGATGCCGGCACAACAGCAGCAGCAGCAACAACAACAAACAGCTAATAATAAACCTCAGCAGCAACAGCAGCAGCAACAGAGGCAGCAGCAGCAACAGCAGCAGCAGCAACAACAGCAGCAGAAGCAGAAGCAGACAGAAAAGCAACAAAAGGAGAAGGTACCTCCCATTAATATTTTCCACCAGAAACCGGTGGATACTATTCGACTAGCAAAACAGGTACTTAAAAATACCAATTTTTATATTAGAAGAGTTAGTGGAAATAAACATGCTTTAATTTTAAACAACCTATTAGATCATAAGAAAATTAAAACTTTTTTAGAGAGGGCAAATACCCAATATTTTACGTTTACCGCTAAGGGTGAAAAAACCCAAAGCGTATTACTTAAGGGACTTGATCCCGGTTTTGATCCTCAGGAGATTCTAGAGGAACTTGAATCGCTAAAGGTCAATGACCTTAAATTTACTGCGGTAAAGAAGTTTACTACCGCACACTCGCGAAGCTCAGAGAGACAACTGCCGATTTTCCTGGTCCAATTGACTCCCGAGAGCAAGCTGGATAATTTAAAAACGATTAAATATCTAAGCTTTCATGTAGTGTCATGGGAGAAATTAAACAAAAAAGACATCCTTCAATGCTTGCGATGTCAAAGATTTGGGCACGCCGCAGCTAACTGCCAAATGGCATTTAGATGCGTGAAGTGCGAAAACAATCACAAACCTGGTGAATGTCCTCTAGGTAAAGAAAAAGTAGCTGATAAAAGCAAACTGTTCTGTGTACTCTGCAGATCAAATGGACATCCTGCTAACTATAGAGGATGCCCAAAATATGCAGAGTTCAAAAAAAGAATACAAATGCGTAAAGAGGAAATGCAGACTCAAAAAGCGCAAAAGAGCAAATCGATAAACAATTTTGTAAGGCCTGGAATGTCCTTTGCCCAAATGGCAGCGGGAGCCCAGCCTACAAAACAACAAGCTCCAAAAGCTGCCACGGCAGCGAGTTCTGGAGATAGTGACCTGAAGGCGGTCCTCTTGTCCATACAAGGGCAGATCGCGCAGCTCCATAAACAATTAAGCGAGCAAACAGCTCGTCTAGATTTTGTATATAATGCTCTGTTATCGACAGAAACCATTTCCGGGTAAATTGCTTTAATGGCACTATTCGGAGAGGACACGATCAAAGTCATTTCGGTGAACGTCAACTCGTTGATACGAAATGAGAGAAGGGCGAATCTACTAACCCTCTTGCAGAACCAAAATCCGGATGTGCTTTTCGCTAGTGAAACTAAACTAAACGAGAGGCACAAAATGGATTACAAGGATTATGTGGTAATTAGGCGCGATCGACCTAATTCCATACGAGGCGGAGGCCTATTAATATTAATAAAGACCTCCCTGAAACATAAAATCATGTATAGTAGGGATATAGAAAGGTTTCGGGTGTTGGAAGCGTGTGTTATATACATTCCCCTGTCTAGTGGCAGAAGACTGTATTTAATCGCGGCGTACGCACCCCAAACAACTCAACCAAGATTATTTATAGAGGAAATGAACTCGCTCTTTCAAACTCTTCGCCTGGAGTCGGAGCGAAATTTTTACTTGTTGGCCGGAGATTTAAACGCACGCCATGCGGCATGGGGAAATCAAACGGCTAACACCAGGGGCAACCAACTGAATGACTGGTTGGGCCAGAACAGAATTCAGCGGAAAGTTAATCTCCTCGCTACGGATATACCATCATATCCACGCGGTGGGTCTTTTTTAGATCTGTGCTTGCTAGACTCACGGATGGGTCTACCAGGACTAAATACAAACGAAACAAACTGTCTAGCCACAGTACCATACGACAGTGACCATTACGGACTCGAGATAACAATACAAGTCCCTGACGACTCCATAGAGCTTCTTGAATATTGCGAAGTGCAGCCTTTTGTGTACCAAAAGACGCACTGGCCAAGATTCGAAAGAGCTATGGAAAGGGCAATACAGAACACAGGACGTTTACCACCAACAACTAGAAACTTGACAAACAATGAGATTGACGAATATCTGAAAAATATGGACAATCTCATTATACAGACGATGGACAAAACCATACCCAGGACGAAGAAAAAAAACAGTACAGACTGTTACAGAAACGCTACAATCGACGCACTACTAAAACATAAAAGTCGAATACTAACAAGACTAAAAGCCCTTCACCGTCAGTTTCGGGATAGACGAAGTCCGGAGATTTTAACTCTTAAATCGGTTATGAAAAATCTCCAACAACTATTAAGGCAACAATATTCACAGTCTGTGAATCTGTACTGGAACAGAAAGATTCGCGCTATTCAAAATAATAGCGCGAGCATGTTCCCACAGATAAATAAAATTTTTAGGAGTAAAACACATAACCGACTGGACAAGTTACGTATCCCTAGGACTTCAACTAACCAGGCACTGCTGAGGTCTGTGAACATAGATCCGGAAGAAACCTGCCATGTCGGTGATAATTATTGCATAGAGGACGAGCAGGAGAAGGTGGATTTAGTGGGGGCCTACTATCAGGAAATTTATTCGGTGAACACTTGTGTTCGTACGAATTCTGACCTCGAGAGTAGGGCCTCACTGAACCACTCGAGATTATCTAATGAAATCGAATCTTGGAAATCTGAGAATCGAGCAATTATCGAATTCAATGAAGACTGCCCAGCGAACGATATTCCCGAGGCCCAAGTAAACTCGACGTTCATTGGAAAAATCGACCTCCTGCTAACATTCCGTCGTCTGAACAATAAGAAATCGGCTGGAGTAGATGGTATCCCGAACATAGTTCTGAAACATCTGCCCCTGGTGGCTGTAGACATATACACCACTTTGTTTAATAATGCATTAAACAACGCCCATTTCCCAGGTCACTGGAAAACGGCGGTGGTGTATCCTATACCTAAAAAAGGTAAAGACAAAACTAACCCTGCCAATCTCCGGTCAATAAGTCTGTTGCCGAATATCAGCAAGGTTTTTGAAACAGTCATTAATAGATCATTGGCCAAATGGGTTGAGGAAAAAAAGATAATTCCCGATAACCAGTTCGGTTTTAGGGCGGGACATGACACCATTCATGCCGCGTCCAAACTGGTATCAGACATACACTGGAACTTCATGAAAGGCCAGTGTACAGGAGCATGCCTGATCGATTTTGAGAAGGCATTCGATACAGTATGGATCGAAGGTCTTCTCTACAAACTGGTCAGACTCGATATGACGAGACCTCAGCTATACATGATTTATAATATGATTTCAAAGAAGAAGTTCGTCGTCAAAAGTGGCAACTTCACATCAAGTAGGGTCTTTGACATCAAAAATGGTCTGCAACAGGGTGCAGTGAACTCGCCGCTCTTATTTAATATCTTTACGAGTGACCTAATAAGTTCACTCCCGTACGCACTAGCGTATGCGGATGACCTGATCGTGTACAGGACGGGGCCGAAGATTGGAGTGATCCAGACGCTCTTGCAACGTGACTTCGAAACAATCGAACGGTATAGTGATGATTGGAAGTTAAAGATCAATTTTAGCAAATGTGAATCGATCCTTTTCCGGACTCCTCTAAACAAAGCTTCTCGCGATGTGCGGAGGAACTGGAAAACACTCAAAATTTCGAACAATGCCGGACAAGCATTAGAAAAAAAATTGGAAGTGAAATACCTTGGGCTTTGGATGGACCAATACCTGTATTTCAACAGAAATGTAAGTGCTGCTCTTACCAAGGCAAACAAGGCGTTTCATATGACCAAAAGACTTTTTTACAGCAGACACCTAAGCCCACGGGTCAAGGTGATCTGCTATCAAGCCTTGGTCAGACCAATGTTAACTTATGGTTGTCCGGTATGGTTCAACATATCTCCTTCTTACATGGAAAAGCTTCGGGTATTTGAAAGACAATGCTTAAGGGCGTGCCTAAGCTTGTATCGAACACCCGAATCGGGCTTCGTAAAATATCACGCCAACAATATCCTCTATGATAAGGCATCTGTTAACAGGATCGACAATTTCATAATCAAGTTGATTCGACGTCACGTCGCTAGAGCGACGGAGAGCGACAATCCTCTTATTCGGGGAGCGTTCTACCCGAATTCTGAATACCACAAAGCAGCTTGTGAACGTGGGTTTATCCCCCCAGAAGCATTTATTTACCTAGACTCCAAAAAATTGGTTCAGGATGATTCGGGGTTGCCCCTCTTATATCACATGTATCGCAATGCCTGTGATAAACGAGTGCGTGCTATTGAAGAAGGCAGAGAAATACAGCATCTCCTGAGGTTCAGCACGCGAATCTCAGAAAAAGATAAAAAAGAGGCCTCCAATGCCAGTAATTTGTACTGGTGGCTGGAGGACCCCCCTTAGTTGGGTATTTGCCCTCTCTAATAAAGTTATAGAATATATATTTTTTTTTTAATGTAAGTTAGTTTTAAAAGATTAGCTTAGTACTTAGATAGGGTTTAGTTCTAGTTTTTACTTTGTAATGAAGGTAGATTTAAGTAAGTCTAGGTTAGTGGTGCGAGCTTCCACGAGCTATTGTTATTTCTTGTAGCTCAAGCCCGTGGAAGCCCGTCGCCTGGACGGGGGTCACCCGAGAGAATTCGTCTCTGCTGCCCCCGCCCAGATAGGTTTCTTAGGGTTAAGTTAGTTAGTAGAGTAGACTAAGTTAGCTTAAGTTTTATACAAAATAATTAATATAGCATCTAAGTTTTTAAATTTTTCTTAGGACTAGAAATAATATATAATATAAAAATAAATAAAAAATACATAAGTTTTAGCCGAAAGGCATAAGTTAAATTAAGACATAGATTAATTTAGAGTGCCTGCTGAGGGCCAGTAAGTTAGATAGATTAGAATAGGTTAGAATAATTAACTTTAAGCGTTTAGTTAAATTTATATTAGGATAGCTGTTAAGTCAAATAAACGCTTTTTAAAAACTAAAACTAAAAAAAGCTAAACACTTGGGTAAACCGGGAGTTCGGCAAGGTTGATTACTACCTTACCCAATTTTTAACAAGGCACGGTCTTTTATAGGCGTACCTGGGGAAGTGAGTAAGGTAGCAGACGCCGCGGGGTCTCCGCTTCGGACGACGCCCACCATACATTCTTCGAATGCATTAGGTGGGAGGTGCGAAGCACGTTGAAGGAGGAGCTCGGAAGCATAATCACCGATACAATTGTTGGGATAATGCCCCGAGGCCCTGATAAATGGTCAAGGGTGGCGAGATTTGTCCAGGCTATCCTGAAAACTAAGAAGATGGAGACGAAGAGTCGCTGATCTGTCTCCCCGGAGCTCTGGCATATTCTCGCCCAATCATGAGGGCCCCGAAAGGGTCTTTTTGGTGACGCCCGTTCGAAGTGGGATAAATGTCACCCAAAGGGGTGGTGAGTTTAGTCAGTAAGAATCTGACACTACCGTCTGAGTGTGGATCCTAAAGGAGGTCGAGCATTGATCGACTGATGTAAGATTCTCACCATCCCTCGCCAAAAAAATAGCACCATCGTGGTGGCTGACGGTTCTGCGTGACAGCTCCTGAAACTGCGGATCACTTAAGGCTATGAACAGAAAGAAATGGACTCTTCTCCATCGCGACTTCCCTGTACCCAAGGAGATCATCAATTTCATCAAATCAATTTTAGGTTATATCAAAAGCTTTAACTAGGAGGGGTTTTTTAACGCCGGGTTGACACACAAAAAAAATAGGTTGCGTTGCCCGCTAAGACGCTCTCTTAAAGAATGTTATGAATGGTTTCAAGGTCATTTTTACTAACAGCCTTGAGAGTAATGTTCTCGTCTAGACCGAAGCAAATCCATAATAACAACTATGATGCCATTTAGCCATGTTCACACATACTGTAACAGGCTGTAACCTTACACAGTTTTCCTTTATACCACCTATTAACTTAACTCTGCATATGCAATTCAGGTCTTTCCCATTTTTTTTTCTCTCAGTCGACATCCAATTAAAGTTACGTAATCTGATTACTTGATTAGCCTTTTACACCGTCTGCACACGTTTTCGCATCAAGTTGCTTTCATATCATGTAATTATGGCGGGCTTTTCGGATTTTGAAGTCTACTTTTAATGCGATTTTAAATTCTGTGTCCGTGATTTCTTAGCTTACATTCAACTGTTATAGAACATTACTGCAGAAGATTTTCTGGTCTTATGCCTACGAACATCTGATATCTTTCAAGCAGTTCTGTTATACCTTAAGCCAGCACAGGTTAAATACCCACCCGGCAATGATATCTAGGTAAATTGTTGGAAAAAATTGTTTTAAATATGCCCAACTTCTTGGTCCGATTGTCCCAGGGATAAAGTAATACCGCGATTAGCTCTTATGGGAGTTCTTAAGCTACTCGGAATTTAGCTTTATCTGAGGTATAGCGCTATGCCAGTGAAAAAATCTGGCATAATAATATAAACAAACAAAATTATCTATTTGACTACCCAAAAACTATTTCCTCGTAGGAGTACATAATCTCAAATTACGACGACTATGGCCTCCCTTGATACCACCGCCTCATCGCCATGCTGAAATAAATTTTACGCTTGGTATCACTTTCATCGAAAAAGTTGATGATGGCTCGTCGTCGTTTTTGGTGACGCCCAACGTTACTAATGTGGCCCAATTATTATGCGTTTTTATTGTAGCAAAGGTAATGATGGCAAGCCTCTGCAAATTATGTTAAGCCCATCCAACCTGATAGTATCGTGGAATTTTTCCATACATTTTGTTGACTTGTAAATTTTATGCCTTTTGATGAATTTCGAATGATCCAATTATAGGAAAATAATGCGCTGTGATTGTGTGTGTGTGTGTGGCTGAATATCAAAATTGAACGAAGAAAAAAAAATAATTGACTTCTCTTGGACTATAAATTTTTTAGGGCAATCAGATTTATGC
Source organism: Thereva unica (assembly GCA_949987705.1). Taxonomy (NCBI): domain Eukaryota; kingdom Metazoa; phylum Arthropoda; class Insecta; order Diptera; family Therevidae; genus Thereva; species Thereva unica. The sequence goes on from OX465282.1 coordinate 10,531,870, forward strand.
TGAAATTATACTAAATTGATTTTACCTTGTTTTGTTTACTTAAATAATAAAATTTATGACCCAGTAATACAGTGGTAGGAGGCTGGGTTGGGTAATAGTTTGTTATTTATGATCAAGTCAATTTCCGTCTGTGTTCAAACTTTAAAAGAAAACTGTAAGTATCCTAAACGAATTACATTACATGGAGAGAAAAAATTAACCGTAACCTCTTCGTGGTGCTCCCTGTATGGCCAACTAACGACGGTAGTAGAGATCGCACTCCTCGACACCTACCAAGTCAAGATGTAATAATGCCAATAATGCCGAATGATCGGGGATGATTTGGGTTTTTAAACGAACGGAGTGACACTTTTCTTGTCGAATGTACTTTCGTGGTGGAATTTGAGACTCTCAATGCCCAAGGAAAAAGCGATTTTGAAATTCCCAATTGTTTTGGCGCACGCCATACTATTGGCTTATGGGTGCAGCGAGGCGCACCGGGTTCTATATATACATATTCTATATATTTATTTGATAACAAACATCAGTAATCATTTACAATTGCAGTCCATTCAAACTCCACTAAAATACCAAAAGTAGGTATTAATTGTCTCTTATGTTGAAAAATCTGGTCACTCAAAGTTCCATTAAATCATTTGGATCATCGATAGCATGAGACAGATAGTCAGTACCTCCTAGAACTAGGGCCCTGATGTAGGAATTGTCTTTTCTGCCCAATTTCTAAACATCCCATCGAGCAGGGACTGCTCGAACAAAGAAACCTTGTCCTTCGCTATTGCGGAGAACTCACAGAGAACGTCTTTTTCTTCTTCTTTGATCCGTTAGCTTTAAAAAATGGGGTTTCTTACCTAGTTTCTTCGGTTTCCCGATTGTGGTCACTTCGGCAGGTCAACCACCACAGAGAACGTGGAGGGCAGACTCATCCTCTTCCAGGCAAAGCCTACATGTGGGGTCCTCCGCCCTTTCTATCCTCCATAAGTGGTAATTTAGGGCACTGTGTCCGGTAATCAAGCCAACAAGTATCATGACATAGTTCCTACTGCGCCCCTAACAAGGGGACGGCACCGAAAGGAACCGCTTAGAGTTGGCCAGTCCAGGCGCGGACCTCCAGCGTTCAGTATGTTTCAAAATCCGATCGGCCAGGGCCCTTTACAGCAAGCTGGACGGTGCCCCAATAGCCGGCTCTGGACCGATGAATGCAATATCAGAGCTCTGTTGTGTATATTGAAGAGTGATTAAGACTTCGCGCAAGACTGCGCTGTTTTTTTTTTATTTTGTTCACTTTTTTGTTTTTAATTTTTCCGCTCTTTTGCACTTTTCAGTTTTGTTTTTGTCGGCGCGTTTTTCGAGGACCAGATCAGCACTCGTCTGTTCACTTTGCTATTCCAGACCAAATTCCAAGGAAGAAGAAACCCGGAAACAGTGGAAAAACGGAGGTAGGATTCGAATAAACAATATCAAATGGGTATGCAAACTCTTTCGGCAATCGAAAGTGATTGATCGAAATCGAGGATCTTTTCTTTGACTATCAGGCTCTTCTTATTCGCATACAGACTTCCTTTGCACGTAAACTAGACTTGGTGGATTCGTTCATCAATATGACGATACACGTTACAATTCACAAGCCATATATCTCAACTGTTACAACGCGTACTAGTTAGAACAGAACAGATTCATTAATATCTCCTCCAGTACTTTTAAGACTTCATGTTATAATTGGCTTGATATTGTTAGAATTATGCTTACGAGAAAAAATTTCCCCATGAAACACCTTGTTCTCACATTTTAGTTGGTTCACAGATCAAACCATAATAATTTAATCTTGTATGTATGTTTTCCTTGTTTTCACTAGGGAATCCAATCCCGCATCAAAATCTCAATCCCGCAAGCTTGCGGATCCAGGGCAACAATCCCGCGGATCCGCGGGATTTGTGAGACTGCAAAAAAAATCATAGATTTTGTTCTAAACAGTTATGTTCATGAATTTATGAAGTATTATATGAAAAAAGCATTAATAAGAGCCAATTCAGGCCAATTATAAACTACGCTGGAATTTTCATACATAGTAGCATACATTGTAATTTCGAAATTACTCTCCGTTACAGCAGAGTTTATACTAGCGATGTAAGAATATTGCAGCGGAATCCATCCAGCGTAGTTTAGAATTGGCCTGAATTACTTTGTTTGACTGACTCAGTAGTTTGTTTGACATACAATACAGTTAGCCGCGAATCCCCGTACACTCCATGTACGGTGGGAATCCCCTGTCGTAGGCGTAGGGTAATTTGACATTTACTGTGTTTCCATGAGCTGGGCTAGAGTATTCGTTGAGTTTAAAGAAGGCTTTCCAACTCAAGTTACTCGATGCTGTTTCCATGACGGTTCTGGATCGAAGTGACAGATAAGTAATTTTACGTCAAGACTCCGTTGATATATGCGCAGTAAACACACTTAAACAAACAAATATGCAAAGCCCGGTTTAACCTGACGCGTTTCGTGGAGTTTTCTTGGATTTACCGAAACTTAACTCAGCCCGCTTTTCCATGTACCGCACGGCTCGCCTGAACTCAGTGTCACCCAAAAGTTCTGGCACTTCTGATTTTATTGCGGCAACACTTAAATTAAACTTTCAGAAACTCAAAAAAACTAACAAGAAAAACATGTGTCGAGCTATTTTAGATTGCGAGCGTTTTTTCGCAAAAAAATAACGTTAGGTGATTTTTGCAATTTATCGACAGCACTGAGATTTGGCTCGACTCCCTCCCCTCACTAGTGAGGTTTTTCAAATTTAAAAAAATCTCTAGTATTTACATAAACACAGGAAATCGGTCTGGTCGTGTGCAAGATTTTATTTGAGATATCTGATTATTTAGACTTCTTCGTATTTTTCTTCTTTCTTTAACGGCTCTACAGCCGGGATCCGGTCCTGGCGTCTCGCAACTGTTCTCTGCACCGGCCCCGATTCTGCGGCGATGTCAACCAGTTTGACATCCCTAAGCTCTGAGCGTCCTGGTTTACACCATCCTTCCAGCGAAGGTTGGGTCTCCCTCGCTGCCGCACCTCATAGGTCTTACTACTCCTGACTAACTCCTTCTTACCTATCCTCTGTTCCACTCTCTTTTCCGCTTGTAATGGACACACAACTACCAGAACGTTATCACTCACTCGACAAGAATTTCATTACGCTAAAATTTGGCGTATGCCTTCCTGTATTTCTATATTCTAAAGGCCTTTTCGTGATTCAGTGCTACTTGGTTCGTACACTGCAGTATTCGCGGAGTCGCGCGTTTAGCTGGCCGTTGGCGGCTTAGCAATCTACTACTATGCTACTTTCTGGAGTTTGTGTAGGATTTAGTCATATCTTCCATTTACACATAGGCCGCCGTCCGCCTGAAGGTTTTCGCCTTGAGGCCAAATATTACCACACGTGCACCGGCCGCCAACTGTATGGGGCCTGCAGTCCAAGAAAACTGACAAAAATCTTTATGTGTTTGGGCATTTATCGTCAGTTCTTGCCTGAAGATCTATACTTCTATTCACTCTCAACCCGTGAATTCACGGCACAAATTCACGCCATATCCCCTTGAAAAGGAAACCAAGGCGCGAGCTAGGCGAGAAAACCATCCGAATACGCGTTCGCGCTTTTTCGCGTGTGTTCACGGCGTGAGTCTGGAGCTCCGTGAAGTTTTCGTTCGATATTATTGCACTTGAATTACGTGAGATTGAGTGAGATTCGGCTCGACCCCTGGCCCAAAACGCCTCATGTAATTAATGGACGACCCCAATTATTTTTTTACAAAATATGAACAAAAATTTTAAGCTTACATTAACTTATGAAGTGTAAATACATACATACTAAACCAATTTCAAATATATAACAAAGAATTGCGTTCTTCATAAAACAAAGAAATAAACAAGAGAATTAACGGGCTTCTTTTCTTTTTCGAACAAACGCTCGCAATCGAAAATAGCTCGACACATGTTTTTTTTGTTAGTTTTTTTGAGTTTCTGAAAGTTTAATTTAAGTGTTGCCGCAATAAAATCAGAAGTGCCAGAACTTTTGGGTTAGACTGGGTTCAGGCGAGCCGTGACCGAGTTTCTATTGTTGAGTTGTGATTGAGTTGAAATGACACTTTAACTCAACGACTTAACTCTAGGCGTTTCCATTTCTGAGTTTTCAGCCTGTGTACAATTAATTTTATTATAGATTTTTTATTAAAAGTATTTATTAAATATAAAGTTTCTTCTGACGTCCAAGCAACGAAATTTGCTCTTTTCGTACCTTTGCCAGTGTACTTACCGTTTTAAGTTGTATGCGTGAACTCTGTTCAACCAACCATTTTCGTCGAGTTGAGCAGAGTTGAAATTTTTTAAAGAAAACTCTAAACTGTGTCTATTTCCATAACGTATAACTCGGGTTCAACTCTGGTTAAAATCTCATGGAAACTCGGTAATGGGCGATAGTCTGAGTTAACCCAGGGTAATCTCTGCATGGAAACTCAGTAATTGATCACGTTCGGATACACGCCAATAAATATATATGTACTTAGACGATTTAGTTCTATTACTAAATTGCTTAGTAAGCAGATATCTTCAACTAACGAATTAAAATATTTTGTGGAGTCGACTAATTTGATTTGATTTGTCGTAAATAATCAAGCGCACCACCAGTTTGCAAAACAAAATGAAACTTTTACCCTCACACGAGCACGTCTGATTTTGGATCAATCGGTGTTCTGTGCCCAGATAGTAGTTTTTAGTCACGAAGTTTTTTCAAAATGTCAAATAGCTCAGATGAAATAGAGCCACGCAACTAATATCGCTTCCGACCGGGAAGCAGTACAAACTAGTTTCAAATCGGTCTCCCGCTCCCACTTTCGTACACGGGCAAGATCACGAAACAGTTGCGGGTGCAGCTGGCATTGCAAATTAGTCGACAAGTGTTCACAGGGTCTAACTCTATTTTTATTAACTACTTTGCAATATTGTTAGTATTTCTCTTTTGAGTTCCGGTTCTTATAATAAGTGATCTACTGCCCAAATCCCGCGAATCCCGCGGATCCCGCAAAAATGTTGCGGGACCCCGCACTCACGGGATTGGATTCCCTAATTTTCACTATCATTTAAACTTGGAATAATTCTTAGCTATTTAGATTGAATAATTAAAAAAAAATGTAATCAATTCACTCCCAAAAAATGACTCAATTACCCAAGACATCAAATGAAACAAAACTAAATCCAATCTGTGTCAATTAGTACTTAACATCAATTACTGAAACTATTCCAAAGGCGAAAACTTAGTACGTACTACAGCTTCTTACACTCTCCAATCAAATGTTGTGCAATCCAAAAGAAACTTACATCATAAGAAAAGAGCTTGAGAGATTATTGAAATGAATTAACAATGTAATCGTAATTAGCAATCAATTTTGTATAATTGCAAGGTAGGAAAAATGTGTGGCATCAACCTGCTGTTTGCTGTTTATATAACGTTCAGTATTTTTGAGGAAAGAATTGCATATTAATTATTGTTTGATGATAAGCTTCTTACTGCAGATTTTTTTAATTAAATTCGACGCGATGCTGGCCTGGTAGGTTTGTACAATAGCTACATTGTTAGATGAAATTTACAACCATATAAAGTTCCCGCATTTCTTTCCTTGATCGTATATCGGTTAAAAATATAAAAGCTGTATTATATTTCTACAGTTACTACTGAATTAAAAATTAACTATAGTTGCATTGATACTGTTGGCACACTTTTAAATGCCGACCAAAGATATACAATATTTTCTATCCGGTAGATGTGAATGACTCTGTAGGAACTCTGCGGTATTAAATAGACTACAAATTACTCTTTGCGAGAACTGTGAGAAAAAATGATTGAGAATGTGAAACATCCCACGAATCATCATCATCATCTCCTCTTTCACTTTATATATACGATGAGGTCTGACTGGTGGTACCTGTACACCTCAACTTGGTCCACCGTAAGTACTACATAAATAAGTAAACATGTACACCCAGGGCGAATTCTATAGAGGGCGAAGGGGAGGGCGCATTATTCAAGTGGAGTCAAATTAATTTCTTGTCGAACAGGTTTTTTCCACCTTTCAGAGAGTAGCGCGTACTTGTTGTTGTCTGGCTTAAATGGTGAGGTGAATTTTGTGAATGCCCGCCTATACAGCTCTACACACTCCGAGAGAGTTTGAAAATCCTGAATGGATAAATCAAACAAGGAATAAAAGTGGGAAATATTTCTTCTTTTTTTTCATTCAGAGTTTAACTGTAGAAAGAAGTCTATTTATTTTATTATTTGTATGATTTTCTGTATAAAGTTAGACGACGTTTTATGTGAACTTGAGAAATCTCTCTTTATGTGGTCTGAGAGACCACGGTACACAACCACGGAAATAAAGAAAAAATATGAATTCAACTTCCTAAAGAATTGTAGGCGTTCAAAGAAATGGAATTTCACTTAAGTTTTTTTTCATGCAATATTCATGAAACGATTTTTAAATCCAGAGCAAACCTTTACGACCTAGACCAATGCTTTTATAATTGTTTAGTTAAATCTGTTAGTATTTTATTTCCATTTGATGAGGTAATGACCGTCGTGAATTTTAAATATGTATATTGGGAAATCAAACCCTGGCAGCCTGGTTTTTCGTGTTAACAAAAAAATAGAGATAAAAATTTGCTTAGACCAGTTTCTTTTTTCAATGAAATTTGTTTCCGCTGCAACTTTCTTTTTGAACGTCATAAATAAGTGGTATTAAGTTTTTTAATTGGTATTAGTCTGTTATGATTGTGTATGATTGGTGGAGTCTGCCTAATAGCTTGTCGCTTATGCTTAAACATACGAGAAGGGTCTCGTCGAACAACGAGCCCCTGTTCCCGCCATCGCGGACACTTCCCACAGAACATTAAGGGCAGAATCCTGAAGGCAAAGCTTGCAGATGGGGTCATAATAATAGAGTTTCCCTTCTTATGAAGAAGGCGCACTTCTCAGCTGGGCTGAGAAACATTTACCACTAACACGTGGGCTCGGCTGAGGCATGCAAACATAGAAATAAAAAATTAAGTACCAAATAAAAAAAGGAAAAACACCAATAAAAATTACATGCGAACAACATAAACGAGTCACGAAAGACCAAAGAGACTCCTTTTAAGGAGATCTTTGCTAGTGCACACGCTAAAAACATTAATATTTTTATTGACATTAATGAACATGCGATTTACAGGCTCAAATCGGCCATAATTGTTTCTGCTTTCTCTAAACGACGCACGGTGACTTAGAAAACCTGAGTCGACACGTCCATTAAGGAGCTGATGAACGAAAACAACATCGGCCACCTCACGACCCTTGTGGAGAGTGTTTGAGTTGAGTAACTTAAGTCGGTATGTGGTGATCATGTTCAAGAGCTGCGTGTTGTTTAGTTATGCTATCATAAATTGGAGACCGGGCGAGAGCCGTCTTTATTCCATATACAGGGAGAAGAGGTCACGAATCTGCCAAGGACTATAACCCCATTAGTCTGACATTTTTCGTGTTTAAGACACTTGAAAGGGTTATCGATTCTCACACATTCACCAATTGGAACTTTACTGTCACCAGCTCAACATGCCTATATTTTGGCAGCCTTCTTAAACATAGAAGGTGCCTTTAACAACATAAATACTGAATCGATTCGAGAAGCTCTCTTAGCCGTAAACGTAGCAGTAACGTCCTTGATAATGTCTTGAACCCACTCTACCTTCACATCAAACATCTAGCCTCGTGTAGTGCCCTCAGATTGAAGGAATCCGTGGCCTGAACCTCAAAATCCTACGGACATAGCAATATCTTGAATCTGATACGGGAGGGTAACAATTAATCCGGGCTATGACGTCAGAATGACGTAGACTCCATTTTATTTCCATATCTTTTATTTGGGTCTACGTCATTTTGACATCATAATCCGGATTAAGGGTGCTAATGTGTCTCCGGTATAAGGTCAGACTACATTCCCCCTAGATTGATCTTCAGCAAGGACTTCTCCGTCGAACTACATACACTCACGAAGATAGTGGAGAAACGAAGATGTCCTGCGAAAGTTCCATCCATCCATCCAATGGCGCTACAGCCCAAATCGAGCCTTGGCCTCCTCTAGGGCATTTCTCCAAGTTTGACGGTCCCTTGCAGCATGTCTCTAGTTCCGGATGTTGAGCATTGACTCTGCGTCAGCCGTCACAGTCTATCCATCTCCTCCTGGGTCTACCTACTGGCCTACTTCCCGAAATTTCTGATGCCATAAGGCGTTTTGGGATACGATTGTCCTCCATACTGATTACGTGGCCGGCTAGTCTCAGTCTGTTGATTTTTATTAAAGTTGAGAGTTGTGGGTCGTCAAAAATTTCATACAACTCGTTGTTGTTTCTCCTTCGGCATATTCCATCCTCTCTGGTTGGGCCTATTATGCATCTGAGAACTTTTCTCTCAAACCTGTTGACTCGTTCCTCTATGTCTTGGGTCATAGCCCAAGTCTCGCTACCATAATACAGTACTGGTCGTATTACTGTTTTGTAGAGTGAGAGTTTCGTTTTCCTGTGCACAAATCTTGAGTGCAGGATTTGCTTTTTGGGCATAAAAGACTCTATTAGCCAGTAGTATTAGTCTGGTTATTTCTTCTTTTTCTTCGTTTCTTTTTGTGATAGTAGACCCAAGGTAGACTGTTTTATCGACTACTTCTAGGTTATGTTCGTCGATGGTTATATTTCTTCCCATTCTAAATCTTCCTACTCTGGATTGTTGCATCACCTTCGTTTTTTCTTCGTTTATCTTCAGGCTTATGTCCTTTGCCGCCTCTTTTAATTCGACATAGACCTGCGAAAGTTCAATACACGAATATTCACCAACGGCTCCAAGACGTCAAAGGAAGTCGGGACAGGGATTTATCTAGAAACCACTAATAGTTCCCTTTCCTGGCACCTCTCGGGGTACGCTATTGTCATTCAAGCTGAAGTGTTGGCGATACTGAAGGCCTGCCAGACAATGAACTTGGAACCTACGTAAGGATGTAGCATTGGCATTGTCATAGATAGCCAAGCCTCTAAAAAACTAAAATGCTCTGGATTCAGTAATGATGCGTTCTAAGCTTAGTGGAGCGATGTAGAGCCAACCTAGATAGGCTTGCTTAGGAACATAGTTGAGAACAAGAAAGCCGACTACTTAGCCAAGCAGAGAATCTCTCTCCAACACTCGAAGGCCGACATTGTCGGTAGCCCAATAGGCGAAGTCAAAAACGCCTGACTACAAAATAGAGAGCACCGAAGACCTGCACTATTTCTAGGGTGACTTGACCCATTTACAACAAGAAAATAACCGTCATTTTCTAAGTTCATATGGTTATTTATATTATCGCTAATCTCGGAAGCGGCTAATCCGATTGCGATGGGACTTTCACACGAAGATTTTTTGGGTATTTTTAGGCTATTTTTTAACTTGGACCCAGCTATCGGTTCCGACTATCGTATCCGACTACTGACATAGATCGAAAACCAGAACCGATAGTTGAAGGAAGGCGAGTGAACACTTTTTTTTATCATTCCAATTGTAGACCTCAGAGAGCTCTATCTGAATAGTTAGGTTCGCCTATATAAATCTTGATCGTACTATATGAAGCCTTTTTCTTTTGGGTTCGATTTTCGTGATTTAGGTTACTTATACTCCGATCAATATTTACTTAGGCAAGAACGGATAACGGTCACTGTGCTATCGGAACATCAAAAATCCGGTAATATCCGGGACATAATACTTCATAGAAAGTATATTAAATTAAATATTAAAACAAATTCAAATATTTTTAAGATATTTGTCTGTCTGCCTGTTTGCCCGGCTAACCCGATTATGATAGGACTTTCACGGCAAGAATCAGTATTTTCTTGGGCATGTTTTAAGCTGCTTTTTCACTCGGATCCGACTATCGGTTCAGACGGAAAACTGGACCAATAGCAGGCGGAAAGGTAATGGCAGCTTTCTTTATAATTCCAATTGTAATGATTAAAGCTTGGAAACGGCGAATCCGATTTTAGGACTTTCACTTTCTGATTCATCATTTTAGGCTACATTTTCACTCGCATCCGACTATCGGTTCAGACGGTAAACTTGACCCGATACACGGAGGAAAGCGACGACACGCATGGCATGATTCAGTATTTCTTAAGCGTTTAGTATACTTTTTCACTGATAGTCGGAGGTCGGAGCAATATCGGAACACCATGTTCTGCAGATTTGTTCTTTTTTCATTATACCTTTTTGGTCCCCAGACTGTGCAGTCATAAATTTATTTATTAAAATGCGTTACAACGCACGCTTGTTTTGCTAGTAAACAATAAAGTTTAAACATATGCTAACAAGTTCAACACCCTCAACAACAATCAACTCCCAAAACTGGCTCTCGAACACTAAATTACTATTGACTCAGCCGAAATATTTTGCCATTTTGTATAAAATTACGTGAATAAGAAAGAAAAAGTAAAAAAAAGTGAAGTAAAACCGTGTGATTATATTTATTTCAATTACGAACCTGATCGCAAATTATATCCCATTTCTTCTCGTCATCATAGTTTTTAAGTAGTTTTGCTTTGTCGGGTGGTAAGTCCATTGAAGCCTGAAATTAACAAAAAAAAAATAAATAGTTTAATTTAAAGTTATATAAAACGTAATTGCATAAAAGAAAATGTCTTTAAATACTTTTACATAAACGAGAGTAGTTTTAATAAAATCACGAATTGATTCAGTATAATTAAATTGGTTGAACTAATATAAGCCAGGCAACGAATGCTCAGAAAAAGGTATGGAGGGAAATGTTTGGATCACAATTTTTGACTTCGTAACTTTGTTTGGACTAGTTAGTAGGTGAACATATCAAAAGTCCCCGCATGGAGCCCTTGAGTCTTATCGTCCTTTTAAAAAGCATGACTCGTGGTAGAGAAGTAACAAACTGCACTCTTAGCAAATGGATGGTAGGGATGAGTGCAACTCATGATATCTGCACCTCTGTAGAAGAGTTTGGTGGAGTTCTATTTTCCACCAGTGAGCAGCATGCAGATTTTGGACAAGCCCGCCAAAACAAGGTTGCAGCTGACATTGCCAAGCTCACCGATTGGTTTGAGAAATTTCCTCCCTTCGCAGAGACCAATGACATCATATCTATCGCGACAGGAATTGTTGGAGATACAACGATCACCTGCTACAATGATGTTGCAGTTAGCCAGTAAGCCAGCAATGGCTCTAATGGTCAATTCGGCATTTTCTAATATCAAATTGACTCGAAAAGATCGAGCTCTTCTCCTTTTGATCAAAATCAACGACGAAAAGATCCCTCAATTCTTGTTATTCCGAGGTATATCCACATCAGCAAAAAAACAGACGAAGATTTAAAGCTGTAAATGCAATACGAATTAGCCCCGTTCCCATTAGCCCTACTCAGTGAGAGTGTGATGAGGAAATCGACTAAGTCAGCGCTATACAAACTATTCAACACTACGATCAACGATGTACGTGTCGCACAGCTAGATATGATATTTGACGGAGCGCTCCTCGTCCATAAAATAGTTTGACAAAGAGGTGCCAAAATATCGACAATCTGCGAGAGCTACATCCACTTTATCACGGAGAACTACCACGGAAGGAGATGTACTGGTCTTTGACGACTATTCCTCATCAACTTCAAGCACGAAAGTAGCAATGCATCATAGGCGTTACCGACTCCGCAAGTCTGTCGGCATCCATTTCACAGAAGACACCGAGATCAGGGCTGGCACGTAGTTTTTTGCGCCCGGTGCAGTAGGCCATATTGCGCCCCATCAGCTGATTACATAGAAAAAATCTCGGGTAAGTTCCTATACGAGGGGAAGTCAAATTTCCCCGCTTTTTCTTGCATGAGAGAGTACTGGGACAGAATTTAGGTAACTACTTTGTGTGACATCTCGAGAATTTGTGTAAGTTCATGCAATTTCAATTTCTTTTCCAAGGTTATGCATTTTTTTTAATTTTATTTTTTGAAATAGCGCCCGCGTGCAATGGCGCCCGGTGCGAGTGCAGCAGCCACACCTATGAAAGCGCCGCCCCTGACCGAGATAAACATCAAACAAGATTTTCTGTCGAACAAGTTCAACAAAAGCAGGCTCATCAGCATGCTTAAGGTGAAGCTTGAGGACAATGGGATCAGGACCCTTCAAGCAGAAAGTGGTGCAGGCGTTCTGATCATGGATACGGCTGTGGAAATGTCGGAAACAACTTTCGGAATTGTTGGTGAATATGTCGACCTCATAGTCCTCTTGATGGATAAAGCTGATGCGCGTAAGGACATAATTTTCATCAATCTTGGACGTGGAAAGATATGGGATTCCTTATTGCCGCCCCAAGAGCTTCAGTAACAAGGTTTCAAGGACGTGCTGTTTTTGCACGCCTTTACTGGATGCGACACAACATCTTCCGTATTTCAAAATAGCAAGGTCGCATTTGCGAAGTTGTATCTGAAATCGCCAGAGTTCCAGAAAGCAGAGTGGTCTTTCCAGACCACCACCGCCAAATACAAAAGGCAGGTGAAACCTGCTTCTTAAGGTGGTATGGGGCTCCAGCGAATGACTACAGGTACAAGTTATTCTTGAAATCGATGGCGACCATTAAGGCTGATATCTCTTATCTTCCTCTCACTAAGAAAGCAGTTAAACAGCATTCCCTCCGAACATTCCACCAAGTTCAGCTGCGGCTGGGAAATGGCCTGCCTCTTCAGATATATGGGTGGAAGATTGAGAACAGTTGTTTGGTTTCAGTGCACAGCGAGTTAGCAGCTGCAGCCGTAGATATCCTGAAAATAATGTTCTGCCAATGCAAGAAAGACTGTGTCAGCGCGAACACGGTCGGTGTTCGCCCGTTGTAAGGCCATATTTTATTTTTACTCGGGGAATTATTTTATACTTAGGGTGTAAATATTTTTACTATCATTTTTAACTGTACACCCAATACTATTTCAGATAACATCATCTCCAGATTTTGAGTAAAATATCCAAGAGCAGATATCGCGAAAAATGTACAAGATATCGACAGTGGCGTAGCAAGAAATATTTTCAGGGGGGGTTAAATAGTTGTAGGTCGAATCCTGAACTCCAAACATTATATTTCAAAATTGATATAATTTTTAGTTATGTTTTAATAGGAGTAAAACTAGAAGGTGTTTTAGAGGAATTCAGTTTGTTCACTATTGACATAAATGATCAAAAGTCACAGTTCTATGTTTCTACGCTTTTCAGCAAATTTGTTGATTACTTCCTTAGCCGTTACATCGATTTCCCAGCGAATACTCAAAAGAGCAAGACCTTTCGGCTGCTGTTCTCCGGTTGAACTACTTTGCCAGTCCTTTAAACATCTTAAAGGTGAAAAACTTCGTTCGTTGCTAGTAATTATGGTCACAGCTAAGGTAGCTTCAAGCTTCAGACAGTTTGTGACTTTCGGAAAAAGTGTGATTAAAAAATAAAGCATCGATGTGGGTGCAATGGACGATGGACTGATATTTTGAAGAAACGACTGATTTGCAATTTGCACTACTTGCTCGATTTTGCAGCACTTTAGGATTATCCGCGGAATACCTGGAAAAGCTCTCAATAATAATCCTTCATTAGTCACGAGGGCTCCAGGTAGCATTGAAAAGATTTCAAACAATTTGTGAGCCTTGAAATGAAATTCATCAAACAAATTTGAGCGCATCAGAAAGTGCACTTTTCAAACCGAGGGACGGGAAAATTACCTTGAAATCAAACATCTGTATTGTTCGAATTCCCCCCTGATTTTAACCACTATTTATGAGCCCCTTGGTCATTATGTCTATAGATACTATAGATGGCTCAATCAAAAATCACCCTTTGTACCAATAGACCGTCATGTCGTTCAACTCATGATGCAATGTCTAGTAGTAAGCTTGACCTGAAAATAGAAAAAGACTAGGAAAGGTTAAAGGTAGTCTGGTGGATGCATAAGGAGAAGGCAGTGAGTCTCGCGTTTGCACTACTAGGTGTTATATGAGTGCATCCATTTTTAAACAGCCGGGTGAGTCACAGCCGTCAGGGCTAGCGAGCGACAGTCTTGTTGGAGTGCTATGCCTCCTGAAACAAGTGAATCCCACTAAGCAGCCGACAAAGGCTGTGATGACAACAGTACCAGGCTACCAGGTGAACAAGGAGGTGCACCGATCGCTATATGAAGACCCAACCTAAGCGGAAATTTGTTACCCTATTATTAACCGGTTAAGCCGGCAAGATGCCTTATTAGGGTTACCTAATGAATATATGTGTTCTATCGAGGCCCTCAAAGCTCTTAATTCTGTCGTCACAACATCTACGACTGTTCTGAACTGCCGCAGGTCTGGGAATGCTTTAACCACCTATAAACTGGCTGGACCACAGCAACAGTGTGGCGCACTCTTCACACAATATTGCGGACTTTGGAAGCAAAGCATTTTAAACCTCTTGTTCAATTGAACAAAAACGAGTAAGCCATGTAGTGAAGGTTATTGCCCCTTTGGCCCGCACCCCGAAAGATTGGGACTTCCCTACAACGACTTATGCGGAAGTTGTGATAATGAATATGCGGAAGAAATTGTCTCCCATCTTCTCTATACATGTCCCGCCCTTGCAAAGAAAAGAGGGACCTTCCTCGGCTCACCTTTCCTTAACGGATTGAGCGAGCTGCAAAATACTGGGATTCCTGACCTTTGTCGCTTTATCAAAGGGTCGAAATGGCTTGAAATGGCCTGAATTTTGTCCCAACACTAGAATGACATCACAATGAGCCCAATGGTGTGCCTAAGTGCAGCCATTTCAACTTAGCCTAACCTATGAGCCACTTGCGATCCGCATTCGAGGCACAATAAGTGATATTTCTAGTGTATTTTCTTCGCGCTGAATGTACCACCAAAATTACAAAATGATATTATAAATGTTCAAGTTATATTTTCTTCATGCAAACCCCCAAACCCCCCCCCCCCCCTCCGTTCCTTCACCATTGGATATCGAAAATATTGTTGACTATAGAGTAGTCATGTCGCTAGAACGCATTGTTTTCCAAAAATGGGACTTTCAAACCGCGGGTCAAGACCTACGGGCGGGGACTTCAAAATTCAAACAAAGTTACGAAGTCAAAAATTGTGTTCCAATCAATTCCGTCAATACCTTTTCGTTGCCTGGTCTAATAGCATTTTACGTGACTTAAAGATAGGGCGGAAAAGAAAAACAAGACACACTCTTTCTTTTAATTATGTTAAATTATATCAAATCACTAAAAACCTAAACGGACATAAACGAGGTCATATTAACAATCTTAACACGGTCGCGGAAATTTGCTCCTATATGACGTGACCATTTCCATTTAATTTTCCCAGAATAACATGCAACTTTTATACCAGGGAGAAAAACAGCGATGGGTGTGACTTACCAACAAACCACGATGGGTATTGTAGGTGGCTATCTGATGACATAGTAATAAACAGACCAGGTCATCCCCCAACCTGGCATGGTGGTGGTTAAGGGATGGCGCTTTAACGTATTCCTGGAATATAGTCTATAGTTCTAGTTGCAATCTTACGACTATGCTTTATGGTTTCCCTTTTGATTCTACCAACAGATTTTGTTGGAGTATTTTTATGGGATTAATACACGCGCCCTAGTTGGGCACAATAAATATATAAGGGATGGAAAAACAAAAGTATTGGGAACGAGTTTTAATTTCAATTCATGGAGCTGATTTTTTTATCTATCACAAAAAGGCGGTTTGTTTCAAACAAATTAAAAACAAACAACAACCAATGTTGCAGTCTCTTTTGTAGTTTGACTCAGTTTTTGTGTTGTGTTGTCTGAAAATTTCAAAAAACAAAAAGCCAGACAAATAAATACCCTTTAGGATGATGATGGCATGATTATGAAATCACATCACATCGTCAAGCACATCCTGTTTAACTGCGGCTACTACTTCCACATATACAAGTTTGAGCGGCACACTTCTTCTGATATAGTTGTGTTGTTCCTGATGATATTATATGCTGGAGCTGGGATGGATGGAATATACAAGGCACACAGTACTTCTACTGTTCGCCAGCAACCATCGCCTGTGAGCTATGAGAATTGACTGTGTGCCTCCATAAACTCTTCTTCATTTTTAATATAAAGAGGAATCTGTGTTTGCATAATTACTGTACGACATTCATTTTGTGAAATTTCAGTTTTTTTTTTTTGTTTAAAGTTGTTGGCAAATAGTTTCAATGTGAAAAAATAATTGAGCTTTATATATGACGATATCAGAAATTTTTAAGTATTAAATAAATAATGTATTTTATGTTATTTACCAAGCTCTCAATTTACAGCCCCTACGTCCACGTCCAGCTGGGCAATATAAATACATAATGCAGCTAAAAGGGGTTATGGACCTATCGTCCGAGGGTATAGTCGAACCCCCTTCCATTGGGTATAGTATAATGAACTATCGCTGTAGGCTAATCACCTCCACGATAGTATCTATCGATTACAGAAACTAAAGCACAGCCTCGGAAACATGGCAACGACTTTTGGAACACGAAACACGACTAGAATAGGATTATCGAACGTAGGCACAATAAGAGAGCATCTAGGCATTATGTGAGCTTTAATTTATCAATTCCTATATCCTATGATGACATTTTAATACACAAGAGAAAAGAAGTGCTTTATGCACCATATTTATTTTTAATCTTAAGCATTGATGCAGCAGTAGCAGAGGAATCGTAACGATTTTGACGCGAGGGCGTTCTGAAGTTTTTTTTAGAGTTTTTCATATCACCTGTATTTTTTAGCCTATGATCTATTTTCATGAATAAGGTAGCAGTGTACGCAAAATACTACCACCTATCTAAATTTGAAAAGTGACGGCTCCACCCTACCAATTTCCAAAGTTATGATTCGGAAAATGTGATTATTCCATCGCAGATTCTCAGATAAAGTTAAGCCTAATATGCTAACAGATGGATAAGTCTTGTAACGGCAGGCTATCACCCTCCTGACAATCCACCTTGTCTTTGAAAAAAATAAGATTGAGAAAAGACTAGAGAAAAAAATTAGATAGTCAGCTTTTGCCTAGGATTAAGGAAAAAAGCATGTAGAGGGAAAAAATCAACCCGAACTACATATGTATATAAAACTAAGTTATGTGTTTTATAATTATAGTAATTTTAGTGGCTAATATTTGGTTGTCACAAATTAAAGTATCTTCCCATTTCACATAAGGTTTTAATGTCAACGTGTTGAAAACCAAAACATTGTGCGTTTATGTTGTACAAGAAACGCGACATGGTACCAGGGCGGGTTTTTTTCTAGCATTTTTTTTCTTTGAGAAATTATGTACTTTGGAAGGTGCATTGATTAACTTGCAGTTGGCAACATACTACTTCGTCAGCTCCGAATAAGAGGCGCTCACGTTAGGTTGGTCGTCCACTGGAAGCGTATTCGAGCGGCTACGCGCTTTGATCAGATCCAACATAAAGAATTTCATACAAACATCGTCCACTCCAAGCGACTTCGAGTATTCGAGCGTGCCGCGCGAATCCAAATTAATTTGGATCGGTCGCGCGTAGCCGCTCGAATCAGGAAATAATTTTCTCCAAAGCCTTCTATATTTACAATGAAATCCCAACGAATTTAAGTAAAATCTCATTCAAAATGACGGTAGAAAGTTTTTCCTGCCATAGAAAGTGCTGTTTTAAGTTAGTTAGTATTGAAAATAATAATTTTATCAAAATAAAAAAAAAAGTGCAAAAAAGCCAAGGAAGTGTCAAGGATAAGTATAATAAGTTAGCAATTTAAATATCTTTTATTAATAGGATTCATTTGTTGGGATTTATGATGGTCCTGGTGGATCATCTTGTTCTCAGGTTAGTGCTGTGTCGTTCGCAGGAGGAATACGAGGTCTGTCTGAAGTTAGAATCCCTGCTGATAATTGGCGCCCTGGCATCCAAAATGTTTTCGAATGTGTTGAGGTTCATACGATAATAATCGAAGAATTTAAAAGGGGATTTTCCTCTATTTCGCCGTGTAGATGATGGAACTCCCCCTGGCAGCTCTTCTTTTCTAAAATAGGGCTAACCCAATATGTTCGTCTTTTTTTATTGATTCTACGCCTCATCCACGTAGAATTTTCCAAAAAATATTTATCCTCTTCTTCCATCACAATATTATTACGTCAAAGTTCACTTCAAACTGAGCAGCATGAAAAACTTGTAGGACGACCCCTGTAGCGTGTAGCCGCGTATCTCAGAGCCGCTTGTATCCGCCTGTAGCCGCTCATGTCGCCGAAGCGCGTAGCCGCTCGAATACGCTTCCAGTGGACGACCAGCCTTAAGGTAAGTGGTGGTGCACGATTTAAGGTGGTAACTCTGGAGTCTCAACTCTACACGACCCATTCGGCGAACCAGCCCCAGTCTTGAGGTCCGAGGTACTTTTTTGTGGTTGTTTTGACGGCGTTGCGGTAACGACAGCGTTCAAATCCAAATTTAAGTTTTTGGGTGTGAGTCCGAGGTGAATCTGGGGTTCGCATCACAGCTTTTCGATTCACACCCTTCACTGAGATTGGCGTAAGGTCGATGCAGGTTTCATTCCAGATGAGACAGTATTTCGGTTTATAGGCGTTAAACTTAACTCGAATCTTGGAGCCTCAATCAATAAGTGCGATGTCCTGTTGATCGAGTTGAACATATTGAGTTCATGATCTAGGACAGTGATTCCCAAAGTAGTCCACACGTCTGAGCGTCTATTGGATGATCTAAGGAGTCCGTGATAACTAGAAATGATTTTGGGGGCGCACGTAGAACTACCAGAGGTCTGCGAAAAAGATCGAAAGTTTTCATAAATAAAAAAAATATTAAAAAGCGAAATTTACTGCGTGACCACTCGAAAATTATTATATAATGAACTTTTTGAAGCCCAATTGTTTTCTAATGTTTGTATGAGCAGCTGACGTATATTGCCCTAAGCTAGAGTCAGCTGGCATTTTTTATTCATTTTTGTCTAACTGTTATTTGGCGAATTTTCAGCCGGAATGAAATCACTGAAACCACCCATCCACGGTGCCCCAGCTGACGCTCGCGATACTTTATAGTACACCTGAATTGAACGTTCCGTTTCAGTCGAAATTAAATGACTGACAAAACGTCGACTGATATTAGTTTCTAAAAGAAGACATTTTTATATCAGATCTACACAAACCAACCAAAATCAGAGAAAAGGTCGATTGGTTCACCTACCAATGTCACATATGCATTTAACGGGGCTAATATAAGAGCTGTTATGATAACTAGAATATTTATTCCCATAGAATCTCTGCTGAGGAGTTCTGCTGACGTTTTGCGAGTTCCTGTAAAGTGCATTGCTTGGCACACATTATGCAGTCGTCTCTGGTGTCCAATTCATCACAACGCCTGCAGTTACTCTACGGTTATGAGTGAGACCTTCACTTATCTTCATTGGAGTTTGGTCAATCGCCATATCGCTCCAAGTGGCACATTACAATTTCTCACTCCTACGAATTCATGTATTGACAGCCTTCAATAATAAAATAGAGTTTGGGACTGGAAAAAGAGGCGGCTTTCTAAAGACAGCAGAAATACGTAAATTTTCAACTAGCGAACGATTTGTCGGAGGAAAAACGTGAAATTTTGTTAGCAAACCTCTGATTCGGATTCAGCACCCCAAAAAACATAAATTGGAAGAAATCAAAACTACAAATAAATAAAAACAAAATATTTCATGTTATCTGTAGTTACAGAGGTTTTAATTTTTCTGGTCATGGCGGGGTTTGACCCCCAAAATCCCTTCTTCCCTACGACCCGGAAATCGAACCCATCGCCATATTTTTAGTATTACACTCAATACACTTAAAAAGAAACCCGAAATATTAATTTCACCTGTGAAAATCCCAATAATAAGCATTTTTTTCGTAATTGAAAAATACTTGAGCCAACAATGAAAGAAAAAAAAAGGTGCAATTCAATGGAACAGGTAATCAGCCGTGTCGTATGACTGACTGACTACAATGGGGGGAATTAAATACTGTCTAGTCGCGATATTTCCAACCAACGCGAATTCGTCAAAATCTGTGTACTCTGACCCGTGGGAGGAGACGGTAATAAATTTAAACAACAATAATCACTTTTTCTATGTCTACTTTTTCTTGTTGCTGGTTATATGTAGTCAGCCAAGTTGTGTGCGGTAGGCCTTCAACTTTATGGGAAATCGGACGTTTATATGTCAGCATTTTATAGTTTCTATATTGTCACTCCCTGCTTCAAATGAAGATCCCCTCTCTGGTTTAAATGGAAGAAGTCTTTCATTGTCAATTTTGTCCCCCATATTCTGTCATTACACAAAAAAAAACTCTAATCCATTTTCAATGACGTCCATGTATGTATTCTCCTGAGCGGTTGTTGGTGCATCAATGTGTCCAGGTCTATGGAGAGACTCACAATAAATGAAATGTCAGTGACCGATTAAAATTCGTTGTAGATGCCTCAAGTGTCAGTGCTAATGATAAAAATAGACAAAACAGCAGCCGACCGACACGGACTGACAGATGATGGAGTATTGGGTGTTTTCCGAAGAAAACCCTCATCGTTTTCTATGAAAAAGCAAGATCTGATCTTCTTATCCACTACACATCGATACACTCATACTTATATGCTGGTTGCACTCCTTGAGAAACGGAAATATAGAGACCCGTTCAAAGGCGGATCTTGAACTTGGCTTCTTCCAAGACTTAAATTAGAAACTCTCATATTTTCATCTGCTGTTGGGGCTATAAACAAAAATAGGAAAGCATTTAAAAATGTATTCTTAGAAATTTTTAAATGCATTTTAACAGATAGAATATTTTTGTAGATGAGCTTATCATCGGTATTTTTTTTAATAATATTCTTTTTTCGTTATTTAAAATCAAAAACCAGAAACTTAGCTTAGAAATCACCCTTTGTACTTTGGCCATGGCATAGTGCAATGTCTATGTAGTAGTAAACTTAATGTGGGGGAAAGAAAAGATTTGGGGTTATGACTTTTGAGGTGCAAGGAGGATGTTGAACGGCATGATGATAAACCCGGGGTTTGAATTTTTGGAGTTCAGAGTTCAGAAATACCGACTGCGAAAGATGGTTCCACAGTCGTTGTTTCAGTTATGAACGAATTCCTTATTTGTATTGTGCCCAAAATGGAAGATGTCATCAGCAGAGTAAATGAAACGAAGGGGTTAATCTGGTGTTGCGATTATTACCCCGTTTGTAACTAGATTCAATCCGGGTTCAACCCAGTTATAAACGACGATCGAGTTGAAACTGGATCTACTCAACCCAACTCAGCTCTCCTAGTTGATATATCGCCTCATTGTCGAGTTGACAATGTTTTTTTATCATCCGTGAAGGATGAAGGAAGAAAATTATAAAAATTATTCTATAAATGAGAACTTCATACAATAATTTAAGGTAATGTTTTGATTTCAGTTCAACTCTATTTCAACCCAAAGTGAACTCAACCCGACATCATATACGGTAGTCGAAATTTCAACTCAACCTCGACTCAACTTTTCAACCTAGTCATAAACGGAGTATATAAGGCTGGGCGCCCACTGTCGCCACAATTAAACTGCGGCACTACTTTGTTTCCACATAGCATGCCAAAACCTTGCCACCGCCACGTCACTGCCACACCACTTCAGTGGGTGGTGTCCGGCCTCATGGCGCGAGAGCGTTCATCTCGTTGAAACAATTGTTATTATACTAACGATAAAATTTTGTCAGTGCTGCTAACCGACAAGGATTTAAAGGGAAGATTCTCGTGTAGGCTGCATGTTGAAAATTAAGGGCATGCCTAAAAACAGCATGAGAAAAGACTTGACATGACTTTATGTTGGTAAAGGTGAATGTTGGCATTTAGTATATTCAATAGACCGGTTTTGGTTCGATTTCCAAGGTCAAGAGGAATTAGACGTGATTAGAATTGAGTTGTAGGTTCGCTTAGTAAAAAGACACTCGCGTTCAATAATATAAAATTTTCGATACCGACGATTATTCCCATATTCCACTCGGGATCGGGTGCAATGATTTTTCCTCACGCGAATGAGGCAAGGCGTTAAATATCCTTTGTAGGGGACCTTTACGCATGAGGTCCACATGAGGCAGTGGTAGTCGATCATGGAACAAATGGCGTCTTCAGCGATAAGTTTGAAGGGACTTTTTCACTTTATCTAACCACGATACCATATTTGTCGAAGCCCCACAACGAACAAGGGAGTTGTGTATTCGAGGTGAGGCCGAATATACGAATTACGCAAATTACTGTCATCAGCGAAGCTGTGAAGTGGGTAAGGGAATAACGTATCACTGCCATGGTGATGTCGGGCAACTGGCGGTTCCCAGATTTCTGACCGCATTCCTGATTTCGATCTGTTGGAAAAGGCTTGGGTGTGTTCCATGGGACTCCCCAATTCCACTCCGGCCATTTTCCCTTGGCCCTCTAGTGGGTCTAACTTAAGGTAGAGTGACGGTTGGGTGCGCTTGCATTCCCGGTAGGAGGATCCTTGAAGCTCCCCCCCTTTCTCCCCCTAGATGATATGGAGTTAAAAACTTGGCAGAGCGGCGACTGACTGGGTGTGCTTCTTGGCCTCCCAGTTTTCTGGCCGCCGCGCCGTCCTGCCTTCGGCTTGTTGGGGACGAGTTTGCGAAAGCGGGGCTAGGATGGGGCTCCGTGGGGCTTCCCAATTCCAGTCCGGCCCTCATTGCCTTATCCCACTCCAGCTTAATTGGTCCATAAAAGTGCCATGAACATGGTACGAAGGTAAAACATACAGGGCATTGGGATGAAAATAGGTTCACCAGTTGCTGACTTGACTTTCCTGCTGACGTACTCACCACGACCATGCTATTCACTCGAGGAACTTTTCTACGCTCTGAAGACGGTCTCTTCTTCGTCCCCCACATGCAGTTCTCTTAGTCAGTTTGGATGGGGCGGGAAATTTGTTTGGGAAGTTAGCGCTAACTAGGCGCTAAATCAACTGCAACAGAGTACCTAGTTGGATGAGAATCAACTGCAACAGAGTACCTAGTTGGATGAGAAGCAAGCAAATGGACTCCTTAACTTGCAAAATGGAGGAACTCTGCCGCGGTAATTTATCCTGACACCTGATATTGGTCCAAATCGACATAAGTTTATATTCGAGTTCCACCAGAATAGAATTTGTCCATGTCCGAGTGAGTGAGGCGAAACGGAACAAATCTCATAGTACGACAAATATTGGTTGATAACATTTTGCCAATATGAACTTTGAAGGACCCTGATAAGTGGTTCTATATATTATTTCGGGCAGTAGCATTATTCCGCTGGGTAAAAAAACTAAAGAAAGTGTTTTTGACATCATCATTTATTGTTTTTTTTTTTACAATCAAAATTGTTCTGCAAAAACCGGAACAAGTCATAATCATAATCAAAGTAGCAAACATGATAAATGATGCGACAATCCATCACACTTTTGCTCGAGCAGATTTGAGGAGTCACTGGACTTTTTTTGTTAATAACTACTGATCCCTGTTGTTTAATAATGAAACCACTTACATGGTAACGGTGAATGTACTAATGTGAACTGATTGCGAAGTTGTCGGATCGAAGCCCGCGCTAACACTAACAAAATTGAAAAAGATAATATCGCGTATCTTTCGATATCTGAACAATAATTAGACATTCGGCATAGATGCTATCCGAATATATAGGCTCCGTGTTAAGTGTTATAAATTAAAAGTGGTATAATTGTCTCAATAATAAATCTTTTGTAATTTCGAGCAACTTCACTGTTTAATATGATTACCTCTGGGTCGGATGATGGCATGAAGTCATTGCACACTGCATGAATGTATGTCGGAGAGGATTCATTGTCATTTCCGACAAATTCGTCATTTGTCATGTTCATTATTCATATTTATAGTGGACACATTAGCCTCCAAAATGGACCATATGGAGAAGTCCACTGGATTCAAGTCTGGCGAGTATGTGGAGCACTTTTACGAAAACATTAACTGTTGGTCATGATTGTGTAAAAATTATTGTGTCAAATAAGCAGTAGGGAGTGGTACCGATTTTTGTTGGAATGCCCAGTGAATTTTTTAAAATCTTTTACTGGTACATTTGTTAGTTCATCATGACCGGTTCCAAAGCGTTTCGCGTTCCATATGCTTATTAACAACTTGATAAACGTAACAGTTATCAAAATATAAGCGCACTATTAGTTGTTTAGCAGCTGTAGCAGGGGGATTAGTAATATTTCGAAGTAGGTACCGGCGTAGACAACCATAAAATAGACCAAATTTGTGATTTTTCAAAAATTCCAACGAGCTTTCATTTTCATTTGTTTCTTAAGTTTTCTAAATGAGTTTCCCAATTATAAACCAATCTTACAAAAAATGGCACCATTGTTAATTAATGCTAAAAAAAATAATACATCGTTAATTACTCCAAAAGCAATGAACCGATCTTGTTGAAATTTTTTTTAATGACTATCTTTAAGAATTTTCAGCCCTCTATGTGCAAAATAGCCAGCAGCCCTCTAATAGCAAAAATAACGTGATTTGAAAACTTTGGAAGCTATTTGCAAGATCACACTTGATAATTTCACAACTAAGAGCTTTCCCAAGGCGATATACGAGGGCAGTCCGATAAGTACTTACACGATGGCGCCACAAGCGCAAGAGCAATTTACTATCGTGTAGTACATTCTCGTAGGCAGCTACTATTAAAATTTCACCCGAATCGGCCTCGTAGTTTTGTTTGGACCGAATGTGGAAAAAGAGCAATATCGGTCGGTGATTCGATTCTTGTTTTTGGTATGTCCCTGCGCATCAAAATCAAAGAGCATCCAAGCTGTGTACGGTGACTCTTCTTCAATGGCAATCGCCAAAAATTGGTTTAACGAGTTTCAACGTGGCCCCGAAAACGGCTACCACGGAGGAGAACGTGACAAAAGTCCATCGATCTCGTATTGGCATACCCCGATTGAAGGTGCGCGAGATAGCTGAGCCAGTAGGCATCTCAAAAGACGGCGTGGGTCATATCCTGCATGAAATATTGTGCAAGAGAAAGCTGTCGGCGCGATGGGTGCCGCGTTTGTTCCTTCCAGGCAACAAATGCAGCCGTGAGACTTCTACAGAGCAGTGTTTGACGCTTTGACGTATTCTCCAGATTTGGCCCCGTGAGACTTCTTTTTGTTTTCAAACTTAAAATAGTCACTTGCCGGGCAGAAATGAGTCGAATGAGGCCTCCGTGGCGGCGATAATCTCCAAGATTATGTATTTTTCGGACAGGTTAAAGAATTTGGAGCATCGCTGGGTCAAGGGTATCGAGCTAAAAGAAGACTATGTTGATAAATAAATCGCCACTTTTCCAAAATTTTTCGGGGGGGTATTGAAGAAGGTGGTGATGAACCCTGCGCTTGAACTCTTGGATGTTGTATGAGCTCGGAAATACTGACTGCGGGAGATTATTCCATATTCGAGTTGTTCTATTTACAAACGAATTCATATCTTGTTGAGTGCGTGGGGGGGATTGTAGGTTGGAGGGAATGAGACGAGTGGGCTAATCTGATGTTGCGAGTATAAGATTGCCGTGGAGGCAGGGGGGCGTTTAACTCGGAGGTACAGTCATTATGATAAAGCAATAAAATTTTGTCAGTGCTTCTACATACCTACGGTGGATCAGGGGGTCGATGGTGGAGCAAGCGGTATCGTCATGAATTAATTTAAGGGCCCTTTTTTGGACCTTATCTAACCATGCCAAGGTGGTTATTGGAGCGCCGCACCAAATGAGGGAATTGTATTCGAGAAGAGGCCGAATGTATGATTTATAAATTACAGGCGTAAATTACAGAAATAAGACAGTACTTGGTTTTGGTGGGGTTGAATTCAACACGATCCTTGCTTCCCCACTCTAGAATGAGTTCAATGTCGTTATTAACAGAGCTGGACATTAGTTCACGATCATCAAGACAGGATCTGGCATGAGTCTGTCTTGTATCGAAGCTGTACGAGTAACGTAGAGTACCGTCGTCAGCGAAGCTGAGAAGTGGATTGGAGGGGATTGGAGGTAGGTCATTTATAAAGATGAGAAATAGGACCGGTGATAAAATTGAATCCTGGGGGACCCCCGCAGAGATGGGATGAGATTCAGATTTGACGCCATCCAATACTACCTTAATTGAACGGCCGGAAAGGAAACTATCAACCCACTTATATAGAAGCAAGTCAATTCCAATAGCTTTGAGTTTAGCTAACAAGGCTGAGTGCCATACTCTATCAAAAGCCTTGGAGATATCCAAAGCAACCAAACTTCTACTCGTAACGAGGCCCTTTGTCTCACTTGGATTGGTTGTCCAATTTTCTTCAGGGTTAATCAGGTTCTAGGGAGTTACGACTTGGATTGGTCAGAAGAAGCTTGATTGTATTAACTAGGTACGACACTAAAAACTATTTACTAAATTATTCGATTATCAACGAGCTATACATCGGTGAGAAATTATCGAACTCACAATATCTAATATTTGCGTCCAAACGACTTAGCCCACAACAATATTACAATTAACGCTAAAATTTATTGCATTTGAAACTGAAGTCAGATCTTGATCATTGTCCGTCCGTGCCTTATCCACAATATCTCAGCATTTATTAATCATATCTATTAATCAGCATTAAACAAAGCTCAGAAGTCAATACTGGGAGTTTTTTTCTTCACATTATAGCAGCTGTACAGAAAACGATTTCCTCAACTCGCGCGCCAGTCGCATTTCTATATAAAAACCCCAAATGGGATGCAGTCGTGGCGTCGAGTCAACGTCTATTTATAGCAAAGAAGGCAACTCTTGAAAAGATTACTTTTCCTTCTTATCAATTTTCATTTCCACCAACATCCATATTATTTTTGGTGTTGTGAAGAAATCTGTGGTCTATGTCTCTCAAAGTTTCAGATTCGAGTTTTATGACTACTTCCGGACAATGTAAAAATAATAAAATTCTTTATTGTCTGCCATTGAGTCGCCGATGAGGATCTCATGAGTGCATGCGTAGAGAGACTGCAGATTTCCTTGAGAGAAACAAGCTATTCGTAAATTATGAAAATCAACATAGGATGTTCCATCTTCTTGAGTGTGCGCGACGTAGTAAGCCACCAAAAAAATAAAATAAAAAAATAAGCACGGCGGAACAACCACTGATGGAACTCTCAGTCATCAACAACCATTAAGTGAGTCATTCGAATGAATTTGACCCCGCATCCGTCACACCCCCAACGCTCGCGCGGGATTATTGTTATATGGAAGTAACCTGGGAAAACAGGTTTTTCTCAATCAGGTTTTGTTTTTGCAATATTCAAATCGGCTTCTCGTCAAAGGTGGAAACAAAAAAATTCTGTTTCTTGAGCTTTAAGATGGATTGGATTAGAGTGTGTTCCAATTTGGCTTATTTTTACCAGGAAGACCGACTTTGACGCGATATATATTTTAGAGCTTCATCATTCCAGTTATGTCATCCCGATTTGGTGCTAGGAGGAGATTATTAAAGAAAATATTTATCCGATTCCAGACAATTTATACAACGTTTTGCCTCTTGAGAGAGCTTTTGGCGGTGGAAATTGTTGGGGCTGATGATTTCATTCATTTTGCAAGTCTCTTCACGTCCACTTTTTTTTAGAGCATCGCCGTGCATGTAAGTGACTCATGCGCGAGCAACTTAATGTCCGATAAAATACATCGGTGTTTAAGGTTAGATATGATGTATTGTAAGATTCCATTTGGGGAGACTATGGACTCTGGAGGTGACGCAAGATTGCTTACGCATAGAAGTTATGAATTTTTTTTTTTTTAGAAAAATGCAAATTTTTACATGGTGGTAGTCCTTCGTATACTTGATAGTTATTTAAGTATTATAAAAAATTTATAAGCTGTGTTAAATCAATGAAATGTAGACTAGAATAAAGCCGCGTTTACATCCCAAAGTCAGCGTGAAAGTGCACTTTGAAGCTCTTTTATCTCACAGAAATTTATACGCTTCTTTCTCTGTTGCACAAATTTCTGTGCGATAAAAGAGCCTCAAAGTGCACTGTCGTGTTGACTTTGGGTTGTAAACGCGCCTCAATTGATACAGTTTTGGATTCAAAACACATTCCTTAATTGAGGTAATAAATTTTATCACTTTTGGGGCTTTTGATTTTTTGGTTGGGGGTCAAATGGTAGCAACGGCCTCAGGGACCTTTGATGGTGCCGGTACATCAAAGGGATAAATCCTGGGTAACGCCACCTGCGATCTAAGGTACACACGATCTAAGATTTTCCGATATGCTACCGAATCCTACCTCAACCTCCACGAAGATGTAGATTTTACATCGGGAGTCCCTTGGATGCTTTTGTCTATACAAGAGTAACAGACTGAGGAGAGTGAAAGGCGAGTGTTTCGCGCCTCAAAAGGAAGCAAATATCGGACTGGTCCTCCAAGTTGGGGGTTGGGCGGCAGGCTGACAACCTTCCATCGTAAAAACCTACCGGTCACAATCCTCAAGGCAGGCCTCGGATAGGACGGACTCAACGGCAACGACTCAGGCAACGGAATATGGAATTCGATCTTGGAACATGGAACGTCAGGACGCTCAACAGAACGGGCGCTCTGCGTTCGCTTTTATTAGTACTAAAGAAATATAACATAAAGATCACAGCCCTTCAAGAAACAAAATGGACCCACAGTGGTATAATGGATCTAAAAACCCACACGGCACTCTCCAGCGGATCATCGAATGGAAGAAGAGTTTGGAGTAGACTGATCGATTTCGCAAGCTCAAACTCAATGGTAGTAAGTTCAACAATGTTCCCGCACAAAGATATCCATAAGATGACATGGCAGTCACCAGACGGAGTAACTAATAATCAAATTGACCATGTCCTAATTGAGAGAAGAAGGGCCACGAGTATACTGGACGTAAGAACAATGAGAAGAGCGTGCTGTGGCTCGGACCAATATCTAGTCAAAGTGAAATTGAGAACCCGGATAGCAACTAAAACGCATAGAGGGCAAACTCAACCAAAATACGATATAGATAAGCTAAAATGGGAAGAACTGAGAGATGCCTACCAACATGCTGTCGGGAACAGGTCAAAAGCAGCATAAAGGGGGCAGCAGAAGAGGCACTAGGCTGGGCCCCCAGACAGACTAGAATTGATTGGTTTGACCAAGACTGTAGAACCGCAATTGAAGAAAGAAACCAGAGCCACCGAGAGTACATCGCAAGGCCAACAAGAGCAAGGATGGAAGTCTTCAAGGAAAAAAGAAAAATCGCAGACAAGCTGTGCAGAAAGAAGAAGAGGGAATATCTAAATAGGAAAATCTTACAGACACAGGAAGACTTCAATGAAGGGAGAATTAGACAAGCGTACAAAGGAACTCGCCAGATCACCAATAAGTTTCAGCCAAGGACGGACATCTGCAAGACATAGATGGGAACTTGTTGGCAGATCCTGAAATGTAGATGTATACCAGATATTTGTCGACTTTCAACAAGCATATGACTCAATAAACAGAGAGAGGCTATACGAGATCTTATCGGAAATAGGAGTCCCCTCAAAGTTGGGACAACTAATTAAATGCGCCACAAATAGCTCACTGGCGAAAGTAAGGATCCAAAATGTTATAACAGAGGAGTTCGAAGTACATCAAGGACTTAGACAAGGAGATGGACTGGCCCCCATGCTTTTCAACCTGGCACTAGAATGGGTAATAAGGAAAACGTCAGTCCAGAGAAATGCATCAATAGCTACACAATCGGTACAATTACTTGGATATGCGGATGACGTGAACATCGTGGGAAGGTCCTTTTTGGCAGCAAAAGAAGTCTATGTCGAATTAAAAGAGGCGGCAAAGGACATCCTTAGGGTCGTCCATAAATAACGTGAGGCGAGTGCAGTGTTACTTAGCTCGTACGCCGCAGCGTTCGGCGAGTCGCGCAATTGGCTGGCTGGTGGCGGCTAAACAATCGAGGGGCTGCTGTGCTACTTTCTGGTGTTCACATAATCTCGTACAAATTGTTGTGTAAAATTCTTAACCCATTCACACACCGGTCGCCAGCAGGCGGTGGCCTGAAAATTTTTGCTTTGGAGCCAAGTATTACCATACACTCACCGGCTGCCAACTGACAATTTTTTTATATGTGTGGGTATTTATCGTCAGTTCGTGCCTGAAGGTTTGAACTTCTATTCAGTCTCAAGCCACGAATTTACGTGAAGAATTTACGCCGTATCCACTCGGAACGGAAAGCAAGGCGCGAAATAGGCGCGAAAACCTTTCACCCTCGCATTCGCGCTTGTTGGCGGATGTTCAGGAAGTGAGCCTAGAATCTCCTTAAAGTTTTTGTTGAGGCTATAAACATTTTTGCACTTGAATTAACATCCTGCTATGCTAAACTGCCGTCTTCACCAGTGTGTCTATAGAGAGTCATGAGGTCACCTGCATGTCATGGCCTGTCAGGCGGATACCTGAAGTCCTGTTCCCGAATAAGACTAAGTTATGAGTGGCCTTCATTGGGCCGTGCCTGCCGACCTAGTCTCAAAGGCCATAGCCTGCCGGCGGACTGTAAGTGAACGAGAGTCTTTAGTGCAGAAACATGTTTTACTTAATTTAACCCATTTTTCTCGCAATTTAACACTCTCCATTGAGGGGAAAAAATTATGTGATATTTGCCGAGACCTCTCTCAGACCTCACGTGAAATAGGGTGAGATTTGGTACTGCTGACTCCACCTTAGTCAGAATTAGTAGAGGTCGGCAGTATCTATGCCAGATGGCTAATTATAGCTCAGACATTGAAAGGATTACGATATTATCCATTCCACTTTCACAAGCAATTCAGAAGGTTACAGTCACCAATTTAACAAATTAAGTGATTTCAGTGCTCACAAGAGAGGTCAGAACTGATTAACAAAAAAAGGCCAATTTTTCACGATGATACTCGACTTCATATAAGTTTCATGATTCACTCCAATCTGCTCGAGTTTTTATGTGATGTACGATCGCATCACTCATCACATTCGCCACTTTGATTATGGTCCGGTCTTTACAAAACACTTTACTTAGATTGTAAAAAATTATTTGAATGATGATGTCAAAAATATAGTAGCGTGTGTGAGTCGGACGAACATGTAAATATTTTTAGCCGGAACAAGAGTACCTTTTCCCCCCGTTTTCGAGGACGCTGAACTTGATGGCGGGATTAGAATTAGAGTTAAAATCACTTTACACGGTTTCTCTGTCTTCAAGGATGCTGAGTAGGGTGGTGGTGTTGGATACTGTGCGCGTTACACAAACCGAATAGCATCACAGTGAATTGATATAATGTCTGTCCCGGCAACGAAAAGGTAGTCCGTTCTCGTGATTTTCCTCCTTGATATCTATGTTATACTATATGTACTTGGTATTCTGTCGCCGTCTTAAGAGACCGTCTAAGGTAACGGGTATGCGCCCTTAGACGTTTCGCGAGTCTAGGCTCAACATGCTCCACATACATGAGGGGCTGAAGGCAACTCCAAATGGGGTTTTCCCAATCTGGACGAATCAAACGAAGGAAAACATACGCGAGCCTGGTTCAAGCGGGCCAACTGAGACTCGTTCAGACAAAAACTGTTCGGGCCCAAGGTCGGAAAGAGATGGAGTCCCCGATAATCCAAAGTGCCAGTTGGAGAGAGCCTTCTAAAAATATAAACCTAGATACAGTTCCTGTGTTTAAAGCTTAAACCACCTTTTTCGAGAGCTATTGTTTCTGTTCGGCTAGTTGACTGATATAGGGGACTCTATGGCAAGCTGGAGACTTAGCAGGATGGCCAAAAATACGTTTACGGATGTCTCGATAGTTCTTCTATCGCTTAATAAAAGAGGGTTTCGCCTCCGGAGAAGAAAAGTCTGGTCAAGTGTCTATTGTCGAAAAGCTGAGACTGTTGGATGAAATTGTTACAGTGGCCCCTGTGCTGACGTTTGAGACTAAGCTCAACTTAGCACTTCCACTTTCTGGCCCCTTTGCTGAAATTCATAATTTGACTGAAACGTACCTTTCTTCAATTCAAACGACTTGTCACGACTCAAATTTCAGCCCCGGGGCCAGTGTCGAATGACGAGGCACCGATGGGGCGTTCGGATACGGACTCCAGCGAAGCCTCGCACCCTGGCTTTGGCTCCCCGAACAACGAGGATAACAAAGCAAGTTCCTAACTGGGGATGAGCAATCCGGGAAATAATGACCAAGTCTGGTGACAATTTCAGCATTACACGGCTGGAGGCCGGGTTGGAGGTGCAGATTGTACTTGGTCGACGTCCCTGGGTGTCGTAGGGATTCGCCAAGTATCCATCGACTGCTGGCTGGTAGAAAGGAACATCGACTTCTGAAACTCGCGGGCTGATCAGTAGATCATGGTGAATAAGGAAATGTATGCTTCAATTTAGATCATTCTCTCGATCTTTCTCTTTGCCTATCTAGCGAGATGAAACACACACTTTTGATAAAAAATCAATCGAAGTTTGCTTTGCAGCATGCAGCCTGGTCAAAAAGAAATCCTGCAAAGCAGATAATATATTGGAAAACGCAGCAAATCGTTTTTCTCCACATAAAGCATGCCCAAACGTGCAGGTAGTAAAGTGCTGATTGATTTATTTTATATTTTTTAATCAGTTTCTTTTCCTTAAGTTTCTATTATTTAATGGAATAAATAGCATAAGAAAAAGTCTTATTTGGTGTGAAATAAAGCGTGAAAAGTGACGCGTTTTGTTCGAAAACGTTTCTTTGCATTGCATGAAATCAGTTGCACGTAGCAAAACAGAATCATCAGAACTGCAGCTGCATTTCTGCACATACGATAACAATTATTTTCTAGTCGGGTTTTCATTTTGGATGTTAAATAAATTGAATCTGGCTCTGAATATGCCAGTTGTGAAGATGAATTTATTAAAACGGGGGATAAAGCCACTTCCTCTCCATTTTGGAAACTCTCCGTGCTGGAGAATACGAAGGTTAGACTGGCACTTCGCAAACTGGCAACCCAACACCAAAGCATCAGAGGACCCTTGAGGAACCGAATCACCCTGAAGCTAAGCCTAGTAGGAAAAGTTACAGTCTACTTCTCCTAATACTAGGACATATAGCCAAGTGCTAAAAGGTCAGATCGTGAACGCCGTTACCGATCGTTTTGCCTGATAAATGGAGGAAAATTTAAGTCAGGCGATGATTTTTCTCCCAATTCTTCAGCACAATCCTGACACTGCTCTTTACTGTCGCGATGGCTGATCGCATCGCATATGCCGATCAGGGATCTATCGATCTCTATAAAATAGCCACATACAGAATTGGGGAAGCATGGTCAGGCGATACTCAAGGACGAGGGTAAAACTAAACCCCCTTGGTGAAACAGCAAGCTTCTCAAAGTAGGGTCTGAAAGTAGGAAGGCCTACAATAAGGCCAAACGGTGTAACTTAGATTCAGACTGGGACAACTATAAAGGGCGTCTCAGGGAGTTCAAGTATGAACTGCGCAAGTCAAAGAGGGAATCCTGAAAGCCCTTTGGTGAGACCATAGAAGGTTTTTCGGACACCGCAAGACTTAGAAAAGTTCTTTCTAAAAGCCCAATGCGCCAAGAATTGCTGCAACAAGCAGACGGTACATGAGCCGCAAGAGTTCTTGAAACAGGTTTTGAGAGCCTAACTAATGAATATATTTTAGGTACTATCGACAGACTCGTAAGCAGGAATTTGTTCCTATGAGCCATAGAAGACTTCAAGCCTTATAAAACACCTTGGCCGGACCAAATTTATTCTATTGAAATTAAGAAAGTCAGTTACCTAATTCTGGATTGGCTTGCAGCAATCTATAGGAGTTCCTTTCGCTACATTCCAACCTCCTGGAAGGTAGCAAAGGGGGCTTTCCGAAAGCGGGAAAAATCGACTATACCACAATCCAAAAGACTTGAGACGAATCGAGTCCAGCGTAGTTCAAAATTGGCCTGAATCCTTCGTTTATACTGACCCAGTAGTTTTTTACGTTCTTATTTCATATAATACTTCATAAATTCATGAACAAATTACTTAGAACAAATTTTAAGATGTTTTTTGCAGATGCCTTGAAGCAAAGTTCAAAACGAACTTAGCTCTCTAATTAGTTAAAAATGAATTATATACATCTCGAAGTATTTCGAAGCAATGCCGAAAGGGACAATTAACTCTATGGTAAGACAACGCTGTACAAAAGTAGTGGGTTGTTTTCACATACAAGGTATCAAAGTGGGAACTAAAGACTCAAACAGAACCAACCAACCAACCGTTCCGTCCGTTTTTAAAAGTTGAAAATTTGATATTTCCATAAACTTTCAACGGGACGAACCACGTAGCCACAATCAAGCGGATGGAACGTCAAAAATAAACAAAGGAAAAACAACGTGCGGAGCGGACGGAACGGATTGGTTCTGTTTGAGCCTTAATACTGCCTCCTTAGAAACTCGTTATTCTATGTACCAGTCTTAAAACTATACCTTTTCAACTTCAAATTGAGACTAAACAATTTCAAATTGGGAATAAACCATTTCAAATTGGGATTAAACAATTTCAAATTGGGACTAAACAATTTCAGATTGGGAACAAACAATTTGAAGTAATAAATGAACAACTATCAGTAAAGATTAAAGTATTAATTATTTTTATTAAGTTTGGAATAATTATGAACACAGATAACAATATAAAAACATTATTCGAGAACGAGCATCCATCATATTTAATGCATCGGGTATAAACCTTTGAACTATGGGCGATATATTTTGTGCAGTTCACATCTGTTTGATTTCTTATATCATTAATTAAGATGGTTTGTAACCATTGTAAACGATATTCGGCTTGATTATTCTTCTCTTTTAACGTTAGCTTTTAAGCTTAACCAAGCGTGCTCGATAGCATTAACCATTGGACTATAGGGTCCAAGTCTAAGTAATCGATGACCAACAAATTGATTTTCCTGAAACACTTCTTCGATTGAGGCATGGAAAGGCATGACAAGGCGCATTATCAATAACTAATACAACATTTGTCTGATACATATTTTGAGTATTTCTTAGACAATGGCTAACAAAGTCCTTGAACTCTTCCTAATACATGATGGACTAAACCCATAAGTCCCAATTTGAAAATGTTTAATCCCAATTTGAATTTGTTTAGTCCCAATTTGAAGTTGAAAAGGTATAGTTCACTTTCCTACTGGGGCGTTTATTCTTTCTTTGATGTTGGATGTTGAAAAAATTGAATCCTCTGAAATTCGGCTTTTAATTTTGACTTATCGTAAGACTTGGGTATATAAAATATAAATGCTTCCTAGCGGAAGATAGGAAACTATTTATGAAGCGCAACAATCATCAAAACGTGAATAATATGACCTTTATCATTCTCATAAAGCTGCAAACAATACGAAAAAAACAACATCAACAACAAAAGTTTGAATCAGCATGAAGAGCACATTAAGTGAAATTGCCGGTAATTAACAATCATGAAACTTAGAGGAACTTATTATTGCTGAGAGCTTACGCAAGTAGTTTCGAATGAATTGTTGTTTGCTATTTAACTATGTAGCTCTTGGATATCTATGCTTATATTTATGGTAATTTATAGAAGCTTGTTGGTGCCATCGCCTTTTCCCTTAGGAGTAAATATAAAAAAAGAAATTAGCAAGACAATTTCTGTGTTTGACTCAATAATCACTATCAGTATGTGCATGACAAACATTTGTTAATAATAATGTCAGAATTTTTCTGATTATTCTTGGAATATTTGTTACGAAAAAAATAAAATAATAAAGAAAGAAAGAAACCAGTCATGACTCACTTCCTCAGTATCTCTCTCCATTCAATTTGCTTGCAGTGATTTTTTTCTATATTTATTTTGCTGTTCACATTTGTAATTTCCATAAACGGCATTCAGTGTTTATAATTTTTACACTTTCCGCGAGAGGAGATATGAAAGGGCCTTCAGTTTTCTTATCCAGATATTTTCAAGTTCATGGAACCTTGGATATCGAAAACGCTTTTTTTCGCGTTGCGTTTTAATGAAATTACATCGGTTTGTCAACCGTAAAATGAATTTCGTGGCACACACAAGCATTGCGCATTTTGTTGCTTTTCTAAATATATTTTTATAAGCGACACAGGGAACACATTTGTACATTTATTGCGACTGTTACAACGATATGGCGACCGACAATGGTGGCATTCATACGAGGCTATACTGGCTCTCATATCGGAATGGAAATGGTCTGATATCATGGCATATAACCATTCAGATATTTTCAGTGTTTTTTGTTTTTTTTTTTTTCTTAGGAAGGTCGTTGTCAGCACACAGTTCTCTGTATATTTTGTGTTCAGTGTGGACATTTTTTTTCTGGACAACTTTTTTTATCATGACCAGACAGAAATTTTTATCCTGTAGGGAGCTATACCCCTTGGTGATATGCTGACTGTCACGGTTGGTTGAATCAATTTCTAATTTGGTTTTTAGATATTATTAATTCGGAAAAACACAAGCATTTCGTTCAACAAAACTGAATTTTAGTTATTGGGTATATTTTTTTTTTTTATGTGACAGACTAGAGGCTTAGGGAAAGTCCCTTTGTACTGTCGACAATCTATTTTTTCATATAGAGTGAATGTCAGACAGCAGGTCTAGCCGGAAGATAGAGAGAAGAGAAGGAAGTAACTGCCACAACCTAGCCGCGATATTTTTATTCCGCCAACTCACAACCATTTCGCGACTCTGACATCGGGGCGTCGAGAACAACTCGCTGGAGTGTTATGCCTCCTGAAACGAGTTGAATCTCATCAAAACTGTTTTTCATGACCTTTCATCCTATGAAATCCTTGTAAACGCATTGACTCAGTTCGCACGTCAATTGTCAGTTTATAGGCCAAGGGAGGATGTTCAATACCGCAGACTTCACTCCAATCCTCTCCGTTGTCCTATAAACTGACAATTGACAGTTCTATTTAATATCAATGCATTGACTATTATATCACGGATCTAAGGATTTCTATCTCCTCAATACCAAACTATATGCAAATTAAATTCTGATTTACTTCCTAGAATCTAGGACCTATATAATAGAATTTCATACTTTTGTGTACAAGTGTTGCCAGTTTCAATAGATAAAATTTAAGTTAAGGAGTCGTCCATAAATTACGTGAGGTGCTTTTTGCGATTTTTCGACCCCCCCCCCCCCCCAAGGTGAGATTTCGTGAGATTTGGCTCAACCCCCTCCCCCCCCCTAATCTAACGTGAGATTTTTCAAATTTTAAAAAATCTCTAGTATACATTAAAAATACGTAATTACGGTCGTAACCACAACAAGGCTGGCCTTTCCTTTGAATATAGAACTGGAGGAAAGGCCCTCGGGCGGATGGGGGGTGTTGGGAGCAAGATTTTATTTGAGATAACTGATAATTCGGGCTCCTTGCCCTCCTCTATACCACTGGCTATTGGACGAGTCGCGCATTTGGCTAGCCGTTGGAGGCTAAACTATCGAGTAAATTTTTTGTGTAGGATTTACCCATATCTTAAGGCCCCAATTTACACACAGTTCGCCGGCAGGCTATATTCTGAAAGTTTTTCCTTTGAGGCCAAGTATTACCAAGATTGACTCACCGGCCGCCAACTGTATGGGGCCTGCAGTTCAACAAAGCTGACAAAAATCGTATTTATCGTCAGTTCGGGCCTGAAGATCTGCAGCCTTATTATCGTTGCCGAATCATCCAAGTGAGATTTGTCTTAGGCGGTGTCACGTCACTTTGAATGTGGTGTTCTAGTTGGCTGGTGACGGGGCTACGAGGAACGTTGTGAAATGAAACACATTTTCATTTGACAATTGAGTTTGACGTATTTAACAGTGCGTTATGAAAAAGACAAAAATTAATAAATAAAATTAGGTAATTTGCGTTTTGGTTATTAGATGATAATTTTGTATAATTTTTTAGGGAATATACAATCAAAAGAATAATTGTTGTTTACATTTTTCTGCTTCAATTTCGCTAAAGATAGAACTGTCCATACCAACAAAAGTATCGACAAAATTGCCACTTGACACTTGCACCTAGTGACAATTAGAATTCGACATTTGTCAATCTAGTCACCAAGCGTCACTTAGATTGACAATGAGAATGCCAATATTGAGGGTCGAACTGACACCAGTCACGGCACTCGACAACGAGAATGAAGGCTGAAGCAGAACCAATCCGTTCCGTCCGCTCCGCACGTTTTTCCTTTGTTCTTTTTGACATTCCGTCCGCTTGATTGTGGCTACCGTTCCGTTCGTCTCATGGAAAGTTTATGGAAATGTCAAATTTCCAACTTTTAAAAACGGACGGAACGGATTGGTTCTGCTTGAACCTTAAAGCTGCTAAACTTCTCTTCACTCTCGTGCCGTGAATTGACGGCAAGAATTCACGAGGTATAAACTCGTAACGGAGAGCAAGGCGCGAGCTAAGCGTGAAAATCATCCACACTCGCGTTCGCGCTTGTTTGCGGGTGTTCACGGCGTGAGCCTTGAAGCTTTCGTTGAGGCCATGAATATTTTTGCACTTGAATTAGTCGTTTTCGTTTCAGTCGTTTTCGCCTGTGTGTCTGTAGGGAGTCATGATTTCACCTGCGTGCCACGGCGTGAGAGGCGGATGCCTGAAGTATCATCCCTCAGTTAGACTGAGTTAAGCTTAATCGTGCCGGTCGTCCTGGCCTGACAGGCCACTGCCTATCGGCGGGCTGTAAGTGAATGGGGTCTTTATTGGAGAAACATGTTTTACTTAATTTAACCCAATTTTCTTGCCATTGTACACTGTTTCTTAAAAAAAAAAATTAGGTGTTATTTTCCGAGACCCCCCTCTCCCCACGTGAGATTCGACTCGACCCCTTCCCCCCCCCCCCCTAAACATAAAAAAAACACAACAGATATCGATACGATTATCTATATATAAGGCAGCAAGTTGTTTGTAAAATCTAATAAGGTTGACTGCAATGTAGGTCACGGATTCGTGATTGTTTTTCATCACGAAGTTGCCTTATTTTTTAAGGGTAACTTGTTATACCTTTGATATTGATTGAAAATATATTTAGGTGCAGAATCTAGGTCTACCATAAACCATAAGTGGAATTAGTAATTTATTTCCTTAGTGTAATTTAAGGAAAACGCGGTTTTGTTAGCCATATAAAAAATAAAAGTGATAGATTCTGCATTTTAAAATAAAAAAAATTATGTGGTACTTAATCTATGTATATTAATAAAAGAAAGTTTATGTACATATATATGCGTGTTTGTGTGCGCTATAGCGGACGCCCCAGTCATCGCAGATTTTCAAAATTTCGCACGAAGGACCATGGAGGCCTCCTATGAAGCATCTCGAAGCACCGATTTTCGATATTCAAAATGGCCTCCCAAATATGAATTTGCAATTGTATTCCGATTGCAATGAAAATTGGTATCTGGGGGTTTTTTTTAAGATAGCAAGTAACGAATTTATGATCAGAACTTATAAATTCAAAATGGCCGCCCCAACATGGCGGAACATTTTCCAATTGTATTCCGATGACAATGCAAATCAGTATCTCGAGGTTTTTGAGGTTGTAAATAACGAATTTAAGATCAAAAGTTATAAATTTAAAATTTCGGGGCCAATATAGTGCACGAATTTTGTAAAGCCACATTCTGAAATGTAGGATATTTCTTAAATTTACTCTAACCAGTATAGAAGCAGTAAAAACGGAAGATGGGGCGAAATAGGTTTTGAAATTTGTGCGCCACTGCATTGTCAGCACGAGGTTAAACGATGTCACCTATCGCATTAAAAAAGTTCGATCGGTAAGAACGGGACCTGAAGGAAGCTGTGCTCGGGTCGAACACTGAGTAAGAATGTGTAAGATGATGTTATTTTCTGAAATAGTATTTAGTGAACAGTACAAATTATAGTAAAAAACTTGTCGGTTCGCCTCATCTCTTCAACGTTGCGATCGACGCGATTATGCATGAAGTATTCATGGACGACGCGGTGTTCGATACGACAGTAATTCGACTGAAAAGTCACTTTCTTCACTTCAACGGACTTGTCGTGTCTTGAAGACTCGACTTTCAGCACAGGGACCAGGTTTTCTTCGGTGCCGATCGGTGAATTCTCCAGTCACGAAACATGACTCGACCTTCAACACAGGGGCCCTGGCTAAAAATATCGAGGGCGAGACCTAAAGAATCAACGATTATCAGTTATCGAGGCTCGAGACGTCGCCCAAAATCGTCGAGAATGGAAACGAATAGTGAATGGAGTTCGAGACCCAGCGGCACCGACAGCAGCGTATCCGTTGCGTGGACGTCCGGATCAAAGAAGAAAAAGCAATGGATATACATTTTATGCAAAAAAGACAGAGAAACAGAAGATGTTCTCCTTGATTTCCTTATTGCAATGTTTACATCCAAATGAGCAGAGCATATTATTCTAGTTTCCAGCATGTGGAATGGATCCCGATTTTCCCCAGGACCTTCTGGATGACCACAGTGCTGTGTAAAGATGCTTTCTATATCTAGGAGAACTGTATTCTCGGGAGTATTCCACGGTGCGCGCTGCTTCGTGCAGAGCAATGTCCACTGATTTCCATTTGCTGAGATGTAAAAATA
This sequence comes from Thereva unica, assembly GCA_949987705.1. Lineage (NCBI taxonomy): Eukaryota > Metazoa > Arthropoda > Insecta > Diptera > Therevidae > Thereva > Thereva unica. The sequence goes on from OX465282.1 coordinate 10,572,653, forward strand.
GGGATCTCTGTTAGAGAGTTACGGAGGTATTGATCTAGCAAGCGTGCTAGGGGTTTTAGGACAAAGGATGACAAGCTTATTTACCTGTAATTTCTACCGCCCACTCCCAATTAAATGTTGTCTTTGAATTTTATATAAAAACAGAGCTCGATTCCAAAATAAGCCTTCTCAATTATCATGAATCCCCTTATAATTAACAACTACTAAAATACGACAAATCACTTCCTATTTTTAAATTAAAATCCTTTATTAAGAATTTCCTTTCAAATTTCTTCCATCATTCATATTTTCTCTTCCTGTTCTTTACAGAAAATTTTCAATTTTTAAATCAACCACGTCTTTAAAAATCCCCATTCCCAGTACACTTCGTCCCATAGAAATTAGCTTAAACGTGTGTTCTAGGGGTTTTCGCATGTATGCTGTCCTCAATGCTTTTATTTTGTCAGATGTTGTCTTTTGAAGAGATAAAAGCCTGCTGACAGCGTGTTTTATTGTCATGTTTCCCTTCAGCAGAAAACACCCCAATCAGCACGTTCTTGGCTGCCTTCGCTGCCCTATCCCGTTGAGAAACTCCTAGAATTGAAAGAATTTCTTAATCTACAATGCCTTGTGTTCTATTTCCTTTTTTTCTGGATATCCTCAATTGTTCGACCACCTAAATGACACAGCAGATCCTTTCTAGACGTATAGGCGTAAATGTCTTTCGAGTTTTTAATTTAAATCCAACCACTTTGACTGCACACACTGGGAAAATTTCGTTATGCAATTCTTCTTCCTCTTTTGTTTTTGTCTGTCTTGTCGCGGTTTTCCATGAAGAGGAGACTCTTGCCCTTGCATACGTAAATGGCAAAGAAAATATCGCGCAAGAAGTAATATGCTTTTTTCGCAAATGGAGGTAAGTACAAAAGATTATGCTCAGGTAGTTGTGCAGCGAAAACGTGATTAAGTAACAACCCACAAGGAAAATTGAGAATGCTTCCTATTGGTAGGAATAAGGAAACCTTCCTGTTCGTTGCCCAGAGAAGGTACAGAGAATTTTTTTAATTTTATTTCCGCAAATGCTTCATTCTTAGTCTTCCATCCAATGACATGGGTGGATAAAAAGAATATGAACTAGAGCACGGAAGGGAATGCTTCCAAACTCGAGAATGCTTCCTCGGAAGGTTTCCAGCATTCATGATTGTATGTTTCCTTTTCCTTGTGGGAAAGAAGCAATTTAACACAAGCCGATTGTCGTTCTGTTTTTCTTTCCTAGTCGGTGGTGTCTTAAAGACGGATGATCTGCTTAATGTTGATGGCGGGAGCTTTGTTAAATCGATGTAAATCCAAAAACAAGTGAAGTTAAGACGTGAAAATATGGAAACTCACAATTCTACTTTTCTATCTAACGCAGTGGTCTCCAAACTTTTGTTGTCCGCGTACCGTCAGAGGTGGTCCATTAATTACGTGAGGCGTTTAGGGGAGGAGGGGAGGTCGAGCCGAATCTCATCCTATCTCACGTGAAAGAGAGGGGGTCTAGGTAAAAATCACGTAATTTTTTTTCTTCAAGAAACAATGTAAAATTTGTAACGGTCGCCCTACGGAAAGACATGCCACCAGAATAAAACAAAGGCACTAACACCGTTGTCTACAATAAATTTTTTTTTATGCAAGACAAATGTAAGCTGTAAATTAAATGGCAGCCCGGCATTGTCGAAGAGTCAAGTCCTTTCAACCCAATAGCAATAATCCCGCTTCCCAAAATGCATAAAAAACACACATATATTTATCAAATGCGACAGCCATAAATCCCCTTAACACACGGTCACAAACACACAATAAAGTAGCGAAAATCAACCTCAATACCCAACAATGCAAATTAACTTACACACACAACCAACCAAAAAAAAAAATAGCAAACTCCGATCTCAATACCCAACAATTCAATTTTAAATGCACACACAAACAAACAATAAAGGAATGTTCAACAGAATAAGCAACAGGAATGCGGAATAACGGAATTCGCCTTGCCGTTTACCAAAAAATCGCGTGATCGGGCGATGAAAGAAAAAAATGCTGGGTGGGAAAAGAGAGACGAGTCGGATGATAGATCTCGAAGACAGTGGTTGAGGAGTCGGGCTAAAAAGTGCCGTGGCGGTGGTTGGAGTACTCTTGTGTGAATGGGAGATAGGAAATTTAAACTATTACTAAGTAAATGCTGGTATAAGAATCAACAATGTTTTTTTTTTTTAAATTAACAAGAAAGTGCGTTAGTAAATAAAATAAATTGTTTTTTTTAAGAAAATGTTAACTTGACTGAAGGGGATAGTTTTGTGATTACTGTTTTGGAAACTCGTCGATATGATGTAGCACGACGATTTTGTTTAGTGATGTGATAAATAAAGAAAGCCAGGATATGTGAATCAAAATGCGAAACTAGTAAGTTAACTTCAAGGAATGGAATTGCCCTTAAATTTATATAAATAATAATAGTGCCTGGCCAAAACCTAGAATTTTGCATGGCTATATAATTGATTTTGTGTGGTTTGGTACCGTTTGTGTCGATTGTGAATAGAGTTGAGGATCGTCACGTACACCCTATAGTTAATTTCAAAGATTTTTTTTTGAAGTAGTTTTCAAGAAGCGATTAAAAATTAGATACGGGAAAAAGAAAAGAAAACCCACGAGGAAACGCTGTTAATTCTCTGCCGGTGTGTAATCGCAGTTTTTTTTTAGAAGTAAAGGAATTGGTAACATAATAGTTAATAAAAATAAGAGCTTTTAAACTACATGTGCATTCGGGGATAATGTATGCTTTTATTGCCGCATATAATATTATTTACTGAGAACTTTTTCCGCAACATTTAAAAAAGGAGATTTAATCTGTATGGTTTTAATATAAACTACCTTTGTATAATGAATACATAACTAATAAACATAAAAGCGTTTATTTATATAATGAATACTTAGATAATAAACATAAAAGCTTTTAAACTACTCGTGCTTTTCGGGGATAATGTATGCTTTTCTTGCCGCATATAATATTATTTACTGAGAACTCTTTCCGTAACATTTAAAAAAAAAAGGGATTTAATCTATATGGGTTTAATTTAATATACTTTTATATAATGAATACTTAACTAATAAACATAAAAACGTTTATTTATATAATGAATACTTAAATAATAAACATAAAAGCTTTTAAACTACATGTGCTTTTCGGGGACAATGTATGCTTTTATTGCCGCATATAATATTACTTACTGAGAACTTTTCCGTAACATTTAAAAAAGAGATTTAATCTGTATGGTTTTAATATAATATACTTTTATATAATGAATACTTAACTAATAAACATAAAAGCGTTTACTTATATAATGAATACTTAAATAATGAACATAAAAACGCTTATTTATATAATGAATACTTAAATAATAAACATAAAAGCTTTTAAACTACCTGTGCTTTTCGGGGACAATGTATGCTTTTATTGCCGCATACAATATTAGTTACTGAGAACTTTTTTCCGTAACATTTAAAGAAGGGATTTAATCTGTATGGTTTTAATATAATATACTTTTATATAATGAATACTTAACTAATAAACATAAAAGCGTTTATTTATATAACGAATACTTAAATAATAAAAATAAGAGCTTTTAAACCACACGTGCTTTTCGGGGATAATGTAAGCTTTTATTGCCGCATATAATATTATTTACTGAGAACTTTTTCCGTAACATTTAAAAAGGAGATTTAATCTATATGGGTTTAATATAATATACTTTTATATAATGAACACTTAAATAATAATCATAAAAGCTTTTAAACTACACGTGCTTCTGGGATACGCATATCATTATTGCCAACTATAACTTTCATATAATGTGATTGGTAATATAATATAAATAGAAATATAATCCATACGGTTTGAACAATAACATATTTTTCGTACAACGAATACTCTAATAATTAATATAATTTTATGTTTAAAAACTAAGTATGAATTGCACATGATAATAACATAAATTTGAAACTTTAAAATAACATTTAATACAATCATTTAACTTGTACTGAATAACCACCCGATATAATATAAACGGTAACTTATGAATTATAAATACATAAAACCCGAGACGATGGCCGTCTAATCAACCCGAATGTGAGGAAACCCCCCAGGATGTAGGATGCCCTCAACAAGGTAAGTGCTTAACATTTATAATTTGATCAAAAATTTTGTGGACCTCCTTAATATGGCAGTATAACCAGTGACCACCTCTCTCCCCTAGTTTCTAGCCCCCTCTTGTTGGCCTCGGTAGGTTTGTCTCTCCGCCACTGCCGTCCCCTTTTAAATTTTCGTAAGTAGGCACGAGTTTTAGTTTGTTTGAACTGTCACCCTCCGGCATCCCTGCTCCGCGAACCCCACCCCATCCGGCGAGCTAGTTTGAGCACCGCACGTCGTGCCGACGATCGGTGCAGCGGATGCCACAATTTCGGCAATCCCCCTCGGCGGCCAAGCCTACCCAGTCACCTTCTTCTGCCCCTTTTCCCAAATTATTTTTTTGTGTAAAAAGAGTCTTGCACATCCTTAATTGAGATGTGTTGATTTCCCTACTTCGTGCTATGGCACACCCACTCCAGACAGTTACAAATTGCGAGAAAATTTTAGGTTAAATTAATTAAAACATGTTTCTGCACTAAATACCACTTACAGACCAGGTCGGCCGGCACGGCCCTATGAAGACCACAGATTCCAGGATTCAGACAGACATACAGGCGAAGACGACAGCTTAGAATAGCAGGTTGTTAATCCAAGCGCAAAAATGTTCATGACCTCAACGGAGACTTCAAGACGGCTTCAGACTCACGACGTAACAACCGCGAACGCGAGTGCGGATGGTTTTTGCGAATAGCTCGCGTCTTGTTTTCCGTTCCAAGTGGATACGGCGTGAATTCTTGCTACTTTTAAATTCACGGCTTTAGAATGAATATAAGTTCAGATCTTCAGGCACGAACTGACGATAAATGCCCAAACACATACAGATGATCTCAAGGCGAAAACTTTCAGGCCATAGCCTGCCGGCGACCTAAGTGTAAATGGACTAGCTCGCGTCTTGTAAAGTCAGAAGTGCCAAAACTTTTGGGTTAAACCGAGTTCAGGCGAGCCGTGCGAGAGCGCGATGGCGCTCAGGGGGTCTTCTTCTTCTTCTTTACGCTCCTTTAATCCCTCATGGGACATAGGGCGGAAACAGTTCCCCTCCAGCGAACTCTGTTTTGTGCGACGGCTCTCAGCTCCGACCAGGATCTCCCAGGGGGTATCAGTATATTTTCTTAAACGCGGAAAACCTGGATGTCGCCTTAATACAAGAGCCCTGGGTTAAAGGACACAGCATAAGAGGACTCTCGGACAGGTAATACAACCCCTTTTACCATCGCTCGGATCAAGGCCAGCCAAGACGTTGTATTTTGGTTAAAGGGAACCTCAAAACCTTCCTCTACCCGAACTTCAGTTCAACGGACTTAACGGTAGTTAGATTGGAGTTTGTAGGGGGTTAGGGTCTTTACTTAGCTTCAGCCTATATGACTAATGCCTGTCTGCACTCCCGGGAAATTTCATGCAGATGAAACAGGACGAAAATCGAATGAAGCCTCAACCTGGTCGTAGAGTGCGACGCCAATGCGAGTCCCAAGTTTTGGAGAGGCAATGAGAATAACGAGCGAGAAGTCATAATTCGATACATGATTAATTTAAATCTAGCGGAGTGAAACCTGGTCAACACCTCAACCCTCGCATTCCCAAGCACGGCGAATTTCCAAGGATATCGAATCGATTCTTCATTGGGGCGAAATGAACCGCGTCGAATTCAATGCCACAAAAACGAAGCACTGTCTGATCTCCAACAAAAATTGTACCGACCTTCCTCCTATCTCAGTGGATAAAAAGAATCTAACGGCTGACTCAACTCTCAACATCCTATGGGTAACTTTAACGGAGCATCTGCGATGGAATGATCACATATTCCAAATCGCCAAACAAGCCTCCCAATGCCTTGGATTTCTCAAGAGATGCAAGTTCCTCCTCCAGCCAGCCGCATTGGCTACAATATACAAATCCTACATTCGGCCACGCCTCGAATACAACTCGCATATCTGGGCAGGCGCCCCAAAAACCACCTTGGCTTGTCTCGACAAGGTGCAAAATCGTGCCCTCAAACTCATTGGTGATGGCCCCTTTCGCGCCTCCATAGACACCTTAAGCCACCGTAGGAATGTAGCAGCCCTCTCCATTCTTTATCGCTATTACCATGGCGACTGTTCCACTGAAATTCAGGACCACCTGCCTGCACGGCAATACTTTTCCCGCAACACAAGACTAGCCCGCTCGGCTCACCCCCATACCCTACAGCCCCCTCGTTCACGCACAATACGGTTTAGAAGTTCGTTTATGAATAGAACAACTCGACTGTGAAATAATCTCCCGCAGTCAGTATTTCCAAACTCGTACAACACCTTAAAGTTCAAACGTGAGGTTCATCGTCATTTTCTTCTACACCCTCCAGACCCCCTCTAACCTTTCCTATTCTCCTCTATTCTTCAAACCAAGCTTACTACTAGACAGACTGTTAAGATTGTTAAGCGCCTTTTAATAAATTCATTTCAGAACTGGCTTATTCAGATCCAGTTCCAATTTATTCAAAATTCAACATCAAATAAGCTTCAACAATTTTCAGCTACGCCTTACAAAAATGCTATTTCCATTTGTAAACTATTTCCGATATTCAAGGAATTTTTATTCTCTCAGGAATCAGGCTCCCATTCACAGTAGGGTGACACAAGTAATGTAATCCTATAAACGTTTCCGATAGTCTCGAGATTAATTTCGTCAAAACTAACACGAATAATCGATGAATAACGAAAATCAGAAATGTAATTTCGGATTCCTAGAATATAATCAAATTTGTCAGTGGATATTTCTGATAACAGAAATCGAAAGCAAACAAAAAATATCTCAGCATAAAATGTTATCAGAGGCACAAACTACAACACTTGGAATACATGGTATCAACACAAATTATCCTAATTTACTCGAAATTACATAGAGCAGCTTTCTTCCGGAAATTTGCCCTTTGCATTTGTTTGTGCAAGTAGACTGCGAACTTAAAGAAAAGATAGCCCCCAAGTTCCTTGATTTCTTTTGTTCAAACAATTGCCGCGCCGTTGTTCCTCTTTAAAGTGATAAGATAAGTGCGGCGATCTGCGAACATCTGCTCTTCATGTGCTTGTACATCCGCAGTAGATTTAAGTTAGTTAAAAGTTGGTCAACAAAGGATATTAAGACGTAATGAAGTGTGAGCTTTATGCTACCAGTCCATCATGTCGTTCAGGTCATGGTGCAATGGCTAGCATGACCCGCATAAAAACAGAAGGGTTTTGAGAGCACATGTTGAGAATATACATGACCCGGTAATTCCCCTTTTTAAGCCAACTGATTGACGTTGCTCGCTGTGGGAACGGGCGCGAGGTATAGTAAGCTTAGTTCGAAAGACAGAAAAAAGTTAGGTTCTTCGTAACCGACTTGATATTAGCCGATGTTAGAGCCGTCTTCGCCGACACGGATACCAAGCGACGGACATCTTATACGACATCGCATCGCATACCGCATCGCCCAGTTGTACGCGTTAAAAATCAATACGGGAAAGACCAAAGAGCTCACAACGGACGGATCGAGAGCCAGTGTTCACCTCGATAGTACCCAAATCGAACAGGTGCCGATGTTCAAATATTTGAGATCATTGGTTGAGGAAACGAAAGTGGCATCGACGGCCAACGTTCACAGCCGCATCGGCTAGGCAACAGAAACATTCGCCTTGCTCAAGTTGTGCATATAGAAACGAACAAATATTACCATCAAAACGAACGAACGCTTTTACCGAACGTTGTCCTTCGATTCTTCTTTATGGATTGGAAACGTGCACGCTGCTCAAATCAAACGTTAACAAGATCGAGGTCTTGCAAATGCGATGCTCGAGGCAGATTCTCGGTGTCTCATTCCCAGGTCCTCTTCGAAACGAGACAATTAGACAAAGATGCGAGACCGCCAGCTAACGGATCAAAGAAGATAAGAAGAAGTTGCGGGATATCAATCTTGGAGATTTCCACAAGCGTGCTTAGAAAGGGTGATGTCCAGCACTTCTTCCCTGTTTTTGGCAATTAAAGTCGGTTCATTACCTTTGTTACCAATAGCAAGCTTGGTGTTTAATAGGTAGCTAAAAATAACCTCACCTTGATCATTGGTTTCTGTGCTGGCCCATAGTATATGGTGTGCATTTGCATCACCTTCAATAACCAGGACCGTGGTAAGATCGGTATGCCTTACAAGGTCCTGAAAGACTATAGGAGATAGACGGCCCGCATCATCTTGGGCCACAAAGAGGCCACCCTGAGTTTCTTATTTTTTAACTCTATGTGTAAAGTCGTACTAAATTGAGGGAGAAAACAGGTGCTTATTTTATTTTTGAACAGAATACCTGTTTCGGGTTTTCCCTTACCATTGGTATAAAAGAGATTAAATTTAGGTGTCCTTAAGCCACAGATCCTGTCACCAGCGATTCATGGCTCTTGGACTAGGTCAACATCGACTTCGCCTGATGTTGCTTCAATGGTGCAGGTTTATCTGTAGCACCTACACCATTTCCCGAGTGTTTTGCTTCGACGGCAGTCACCTCCGCTTCATTGTCGTTGGAGGTGACTTCGTCGATGTCTCAGATGAGGAGCACATGTTACCGATGGCTCTGCCCAGCTCGGAGTCAACTTCGCTCTGAGCTGCTTCTTACCATCGGTTTCCATGTTATCGTGCCCATTGCTTGGTTTGCTGGGGCTTTCGTATCTCTTTTATAGACCTATTTTTCAGCCGTCAACTGGCCTTCAGCATAGTGAGGAATTCCTCAGGTTCCGCTGGAGCCACTGGAAACGGTACTCTGGCCCTCGGACCTGATTGTATCTAAACTTTCCTAACGCAGCTTTATATAGCTCTCCGGATCTGGTGTTGTCGCAGGCCGTAAGTTTTATGCTGCTTTGATACCATCTGGCATCAAAGCATAAGTGGGGAGGACCCGGGTTGTCCCTCAGGACCTCCATGGGCGTCTTGCACCCACCTCTATTGGTGTTAGGGGATCTTCCCATTTTCATCGTTCTCGTCCAGGACGCCGATTATTTCGCTACTTCTGCGAAGGATATCGCTTTGGTTCCGTGCGTCTTGGACTTTTTCGTAACTGCACTGTGAGTGCTTGGTTCTTTCACAGATCGTTGGCGTTTGTGCACCTCGTGACCGCCCTACTGATGGGATGGCTTGCTCTGCCCAAGGAAAGTCATCCTGGATTTTATTTTAGTCCTCCTTCGACACTTGGTCTTTCCTGATCGGGTTAGTGGCCAAGCGGCGAAGGTTCCGCTGACCACACGGATTTCTTGAAGACCTGTCTTTGCGGGGTTCGATCTTTTCAGGTTCTTGGCAGCGAGGGAGCCGCAAGGAGAAACAGGTTTTGCTAGTAGTCGCTTCAGGGTCTTTTTCGAGTGGTGGAGCTTGTGGCTCTACTTCCGCTTGGTTTGGGTTGGCTCGGGTGCGCTGTAGCCTTGTTATTTACGGAATTTGTGGTCCCTTCCTCTTCCATAAACTTGTTCAATATTTTCAACGATGGCTGCTTATCTCTAATTTAGCAATAAGTTGTTTCCGTAGTAAGATATCAGGCAGTTTTTGCGCTGTCACGTAGACAAATATGAGATCCTCCATTTTGTAAAAGCTGCAATTCATCTAACTTCGGTCTTATTTCTTTGTAAGGCTCCGTGGTAATTGTCGGCGATTTGAAAATCTATGAGAATCTGACGCGAATAAAAGCAATTCACTCTCAAAAAAATGTTGTTTGGCCACAAAATCTCACCCTTTTACTTCAGTAATGCAATTAACTTACAAGTTTCTTTTTAAATTGATGTGAATTTATGAAGACAGACAATCCAGCGCTAAGAAGGGCTGGGCTGGTGATAAAAATAAATATGCAATATTAAAAATCAAAAATTGTACAAAACTCATTGAACCATCAAAGAAAAGCGGTATGTGAACCAAGAATTAAGTTTCAATATATCCGCAAAGCCACAAAACCGCTGTAGAGTTTAATAAAAATGTATAATATCAATAAACGACCACATTTATAGTACCTAGCAAAAGAAGGGGGCTCTCTTGCGGTGTATTATTGTTATTGAAATGAAATAATATCAAATTATAAACATTATCCCCCCAAGAAAGAGAGAAAACTAGGTAAAAACTTTCTACTTACAAGAACTTTAGCAAATCTCCTATCAAGTTCACCAGGATCCGGCATTGGTTGAGATGATCTACTCCGAACACTAGGCTGTCGTATATGATTGCTATGACCATACAAAATGGAGCTTTGCGGTGATATTTGATGGTGATATGTTGTTGGTTTCTGCTGTTGTTGTTGTTGACCAGCCAGTATTGACCCATTACCATCAGATAGAGATTCTGATGGTCCAATGGGACGTGATCGTACAGCCCCCATTTTTGTGCCTTTTAATGCTCTGCAGCAAAAGGCGCAACTAATAAGTTGCTCCTGTATAATGCTTATAAGCTCCAGAACAAAGATATTTTTAACAAATTTATGGAGAAGAAAAATGTATTAATATTATTTTTTGTATTAGTTTTATTGTATTTATTTTTTTTTTTGTGTGGTTTTATTTTTTTGTTAATTTCACTTATAAAGTTAGAAAGCCGATATGATTTATGATTTCTATTTGAAATATAAATAATTTCTTTTTATATTTTTGAAACATTTTTTTAACGGAATTAATTCATTTCTGTGTGTTTCGAATAAAGAAATTTCTTTTTGTTTGACAGGAATTTTTTTTTGGTGTGTTAAACTGCCAAAAAAAGGGCCAAAATAAAAAAATTGCGCAACTTGGCAACACTGAAGTCCTGTATCATATAAAAAAACTCGATGTCAGAATTTTCCTGACGACGATGCACAGTGCACACACAACACACGCGAATGTAGAAGGCAAGAGAAAAGGTCAAGAAACGATTTTCTTTTAACATTAGACAAGGACACAAGGCAAACAAAAAGCTCGCGACTTTCGCCCTCAAGAATTTTTACATTGTTTTTCTGCCGCGGTAACAAAAAGAAAACAATTAAACTCGATCCTTTTTTCCTGCATTCACAAACAACACGGGTTTTATGCACAATTTCCTTTATGTTCACAATTTACACACTATTTTACAATTGCATCAAAAATATTCTCTTGGGAAAAACAAAATTTCGGCACAAAACATCACGCACACACACAAATAAATTACACAAAATTATAATAAGGATTAGAAAACTGCATTTTCTTGAGATAAAATCTCCCCTGGTGCATCAGTGTAGTGCAACAGGTTTTGCCTGTGTGTGTTATGCGGCGATAGCCGACGCAGAGTTTTGACTGCTGGCGAGACTTTTCTCTATCCTCGTACACTACTGAAATGTGATGCTGGAGCCTAGTCGGGGCTGCACTGGAGATGCACGAGAGAATTCCTTTGACTTTTTGTAAGAAACATAATTAATTTTCCTTCAATCAGTAATTACCACTGCACACAATGGACCGATCCCTAAAACTACCGATGTTTAAATAATACGCCTGCACCCATGAAAAGGGCGATAATAATGTGGATAAAAAATAAATTTATGCGAAAACAGCAGACCAAACCCGGGACCGAGACCGACGCTGACAAAGACTCGACTGATATGGGGAAATGGGGAGAACCCAAGTTTTCTCTAATTCTTTGACGTGCATCATCGCATGCGATCTTTATTATTTAAAAAATATCACAAATGTACCATCTATCGGATTTATGTGAAAATTATCATTGAAATGTTTTTATCGGAGATGTATACAAGTGGGCAACATAAAAAAATAAAAATATATTGGAAATAAGTTGATTTACTTTTCTAGCTGTGACGGGTTTATTATTTAATTTATCATTTTAGAAAAATAAAAATTATGTATTCTTCTTGAATGAACACAGTCATCGGCAGAGTGGAATAAGGGGTAGTGGCGCACAAATGTACCTCAAGTCTCTCTACTAGAGTCGAGTTTTTGGGGGTCCAACACAGAAGATAGGGGGCTGCTGCACAGAAGGAGGCTCAAACAGGGCCTTAGAATATAGAACTACAGGAAAGGTCCTCGCGTGTAAAATTCGTGTATTTGAGCGTATTGAAATCTGGGCTTAGACATGGTATACAGACACAGAAGGTAAGGTTTAAGGTACGACAGCTTCGAATACCGTAAAAATAGGCGCCTTGTGACATCAGCCCCAATGCAGAAACAAAAACAGCAGTTTCAATTTTACATGAAAAGCGGTAACATTTCAATTAGTAAAAAAAACATGGAAAGCGGGCCAGTAAATTAACCTAACTAAAATACCGTCTTACGGTAGACAACTGTCAAATTGAATTTCTTTACAAGTGAGTTTTCTGCAAAAAAAGAAAGAACAATGAAGTGTGCAGTTTGTGAATGTAGCAATAATACGAAATTTCTGCGTGGAGGAAAATACTTCTTCAGATAAATGTGCTAATTAAAATACTTCCAAAAGGCGTGTAAAAGTTCATTTCTGGGGCACGATTTTATTTTAGATAACTCATAATTTTAACTCTCTCCCTTACCCCTCCTCTATTCCACTCGCTCTCAAGTTTAAACTGGGTGCACTGAACTCAACTCGGCTCTCTTACCTGGATCGGATTGATATTTCGCCCTGTATACGCGGGTTGAGTTGAACTGACATTTGCTTTGTTTGTTTACCATCCGTGAAGTCTGCCTTCTGCGTTATACATATATATAATTTTTTCGTTCTGATTATCTTCCATGTTTTTAAAAAAATTTTACGTATCTATAAATGAGAATTTCATTCAAAAATTTTAGGTTATGTTTCGATGTCGGTTCCACTCTATATTAACCCAAAGTGAACTCAACACCACATCATATACGGTGGTCGAAATTTCTTTCAACCTCGACTCAACTTTTCAACCTAATCACACACGTGGTACGAGTTTTCATGGGAGTCGAGTTTAATTGTGGTTGAGTTGAAATGACACTCCAACTCAACGATTAACCCTATGCATTTCCATTGCTACCTTCCATTTTCCACCATCTTTTTCCATCAATTAATTTTATTATAGATTTTCTTTAAACGTCTTTATTAAATATAAAGTCTCTTTTGACGTCCAAGTGAAGCGCGACATTGAGCAAAGTTGCAAATATTTACCGAAGGCTCTTAACTTTGAGCGAGTTTGGATTAAAGGAAATTTTATTCAACTGCCGTTTCCATGGGTGATTATTCTGAGTAAACCCAGGGGCCCATTTTACACGATGAAACACAAAACATAAAGTTTCCAGCAAGATTAGGCTAGGGGTGAGAGAGGGCTTGAGGGGACGTGAAATTTTGCCAACAAACTTTTGGAAGCAACTTTGCGGAAACAGTTTGACAGCTTCAGGTTTGTTGTTGTTTTTTCTCTGATTTCTTTGTAAAAAAGAGAAATGAGAAGTTTACTCATGTAGACACTGATGAAGTTTTTGAGGAAACTCCAAAAGGGAATTAGCGATTGCAGGCAACTTTGTTTCGTTTCGTGTTTCATCGTGTAAAATGAGCCAGGGTAAACTCTGCATGGAAACATATACCAAGTTTATAGCAGAAAAATTAAATCGATTTAACTCAAAGTTACGTCAAAATTTCGAATTAGCGTATAAACGGGTATTGTATACATTCTTATAACGGGTATTGTATACATTCATTACGTTTACATGCGTACTTGAAGTATACTTGAAGTAGATTTCAAGTAACTAAATATGCATGTAAACTCGTCCTGACTTCAAGTATACTTGAGTCAAGTAAATCACAAAAATTTGTTTGATTGACTTGAAAAAGCTCATGTAAACACTACTTGAATACTTGAAAATTTGCATGCGTATTTTTTCCTTGGAACAAGAAGAAGATAAAAACTGTAGTGAATGTATACTTTTGATGCAATATTTTTAAAGTTATTTATATTATAATTTGAAGATAGTTTCTGTTATAATATGAAAGGTCAAGTGTCAGTTCAAGAAAATTTCAAGACATTTTGAAGTCAAGTAAATGAACCGAAAACGCAAATTGAGTTTCAAGTAAATTTCAAGTCAGGAACTCAAGTAAATCATGTAAACGTAATGATTCTGTTTCGGTTTAAGCCATAATTCGAATTACCTCGTTTATAGGGTAAAGAATTTTGGATGATCCATAATTCGAATTATTTTTGGAGTAGCTATAAACTAGGTAACAGTAATGTAATCCTAACGAAACGTTGCAACGAGTGCCAGATTATCGGACGAAACTAAAAATTCAGTTGCTATAGTTTCTTTTGTACTTTTGTAGCACTGACATATAATAATGGACTGCTAATCAGCAATTATTCCCATACAAACCGATGGCACCAAAAAGGTATAGTCGCTCGCTCATCCATAAGCCCCCAAACTGACAGAAGCACTCAGAAATAAAATCAATTCGAAAAAAATAGACGGGTATAGTGATGTTTATATCTTTTGCGTTAAATCAATTAGAAAAAAATAGACGGGTATAGTGATGTTTATATCTTTTGCTCTTTTCCCCATAAGCCCCCGGTGAGAATGTCAGTTGCTAAGACAGGCGTTGAGAACTTAAATCAGATACACATAAAATTTGCAAATTAATGAAAAAAAGGCATTTTAAAAGGTGAAAAAGTGAAAATAGTGTTTATTAATTTTTTTAAACAAAATATTTGTGTTGTTTTAATGTTTTAAGTACGTATTTAAAGAAATGTAAATTTCAAAAGTGATTCCGGTGTTTACATGGAGTGAAAAAAGGTTTGTAGCCTATGGAACAAATTGGTGCCATGAAAAATTTCTCATAAGCAGTCCATTCTATATGTCAGTGTTTTGTAGTAAATAAAAATAAAAGTTATTAAATTACATAATTATATGTAAATAAATTAATTAAATGCTAATTATATAAAATTAACGGTACTTATTTAATATTTTAAAATTTTTATTTTATTAATACAAAATATATTCTACGACCCATTCCATTCCCAGCTGTGTCTCGCAAGAAGAAGAAGAAGCAAAACATTTCAAAATACTCTTTTTTTTGAGGTTGTGTTTCATTTATTTTAGAATTGCAAGAATTTAAAAAAAAATACCTTAAAACTTTTATATTTTAAAATCCTATTGTGAAATTAAATTAAGTTATAATTTAATACATATTATTAATTTTAATGCAACAAGATATTGTATTAGATAAATCCTATGGTATAGCAATTATATCTGCATGGCTAGTATTTGAGATTTTCCGTTTCATAATGTCGATGGAAGTAACTGCGGATCCCGTAAAGGAATTTCTTAATAAATTCAAGCCGGGCGGAGGAACAGTGCATAATAAGAGTAATACTGAACCAAAGAAGAAAGACGGCGCAAATGCTAATTTAAGTCGTAAGGCAGCTGGATCAAACTGGGAGAGCGCCAATACTGCATGTGCTGGACAACAAAATCGAACAAATAATAAAAAAAATAATAGATCAAAGAATTTCACGCAATATGTTGCAATGGACTGTGAAATGGTCGGTGTTGGCCATAATGGACAAGATGATATGCTAGCACGAGTTTCGATTGTTAATCAAAAGGGTGAGGTGCTTCTGGATAAATTTGTGCAGCCCAGACAGCCAGTTACTGATTATAGAACAAAAGTTAGCGGTGTACGACCGAGAGATGTCGAAAATGGTGAGAATTTCGAGAAGGTACAAAATGAAGTTCTTGCATTGCTACGTAATAAAATTCTTGTTGGCCACTCAATTCATAATGACTTGGCTGTGCTGTATATTAAGCATCCAAATAAATATATACGTGATACGGCCAAATATCGACCACTGGCGAAATTGGTAGCAAATGGAGCTACGCCAAGCCTTAAGAGACTCAGCAAAGCTATTCTGGGTGTTGATATTCAAACTGGTGAGCACAGTTCCGTGGAAGATGCTAGAGCTGCTATGTCCATATATAATCGGTTCAGTGTTGAATGGGAACGATACTTGAAGAAGGTATTGCAACAACGAAGGAACGGAAAAGGAAGGAGTTAATAATTTATAAGGATCAAAATCTTGTATCTGATTCACTAATTTTTTTTTTTCTTCATTTTGTAAATAAAACATTTTTTTTGCCGTTGACTCTTAAAATACTCTGCATACAAATTCATTTGTACCAATAGTTTCCACAAAAAAACAAAGAAAAAATGGCATGTTTTATCGGAGGTTGCTAAAAAAAATGAACTGACGAGATCGCCAAGTCCATTACTTTTTACTTACAAATCTATACCACAAAAATTTTTGTATTTTTGGTAAAAGAGAATTAAAAATTACGCTTATTACAAGTTCCTTAACTTATTTTTTCTCATTTCCGCTATCGCCGTTGTCGTCTTCACTATCATCGAGATTTTTACTTGAATTGTTTTCATCGCAGCTTCTATTGTGACGCTCTAACAAGAATTTCCAAGGATCTTCAAGCATAGATGGGTGAAAATATTGGTCACGTCGATCATCATATCGTTCAAACATCTTAAAAAATGAGATTTTTATTTGTTATATTCATCCATATTTGTCTTTCTACATACCTTGTTACTGTATCGTCCTCCGCCCTCATTTTTCTTATTCCTATAATCCTTTTGTGGGTAATTTTTGTTCCTGTTGTTATAACTATTTCGATTGCTGTTCTTATTTCCATAAGTATTGTATTTCTTATGTTGTTGAAGTTTTTTTTCTGAATCGCCATGAATGGGGCTGCTAAACCCAAGTGGTATAAAACTTGGGTCCATAGATGGATATTGTGGCGTAGAATATGATGAACCCATTTGTTGTTGTAATAACTTATCTTCTTGCGATGTATTCATTCTGATATTATTTATATTGTAAATAGCTTTTATTTAATAATTAAAATGGACGCAACAAAGATAAATTTCACTATTTATAAACAAGTATTTATTGCAAAAAAAAGCTGGGATAAATGATGAACTGTCAAAATTTAACGAAAGTTTCAACTTATGACAGATATTTTTTAACGAATACAAATTTTTGTAAACGTAAAAACTCCCGCCGGGTTTTCTCCGGCAAGTCTTGTTTTGTGTAATTTCTTATCTTTTTAGTTCTAATTTATGTATTTTTGATACTACATGAAATGTATATTACATAATAAATAAAATATGGAATTAAATAACGAAAATGATGAATGTATCATTCGATACTTGGACAAAATAAAAATGGAATATATCGGTATGTTTCTCTTTGTATATTTTGTGCTTAAAAGGTTATTTTTAACCTCTAAGGAAGGCATAGCGTTGGTTCTGAAAAGTATCTTTAGTAAGAAGCTTAAATAAATAATAATATACATAAATACTCATCATCATAAAATAGCTGCACAGCCTTTTATTGGCCTTGGCTTAATGCAACATCCTCCTCCAGAATTGTTTTTGATGTTGTGTTTTAAATTACTAGCTAAAAGGCCACTTTATGGTTTTTATTTATTTATTATTATTAAACTAGAATTCTTCTTCTTCGATGGCTTTACAGCCCAATTCCAACCTTGGCCTCCATCAACTTCTTCCTCCAGACTTCTCTGTGCTCCGCAGCTTGTCTCGTTTCTTGTTTTGAGCAGTTTTGCTGCATCGGCCTAAACATTATCTTCCCACCTTAACCATGGTTTGCCAACTGGTCTTTTGCCATCTGGTAGTAGATACAGGGTTTTTTTGGTATCCTTGAGTCATCTATTCTTTGGACATGACCGCCCCAACGTAATGAACGCTTGGCATGGGTCGAAAGTTAACATTCTTTGTATAAGTCGTATAATTCGTGATTGTAGCGTATTCTCCATGCATTGTCTTCATTGATTGGGCCGTATACCTTTCGGAGAACCTTCCTCTCAAATATATCCAACTTATCTGCGGATTTCTGGGAGATACTCGTTCTACGATGAGTTGGTGGGAGCTGCAGAAGTCAACGAAAAGCTCACCGTTGGTGTTAGTCACCTATGGCCTATGCCTAATTGTGTCTCCAAGGCCGGTGTTGTTGCAGAAACTCCTCCAACTATTTCTTCTTGCTCGTTTGATCGCCCTGTTATAGGTAGTTAACGAGCTTTTATAACTCTCTCAGTTTCCGCTCACCTTGGCTGCGTTGAATAGCTTCCTCGTAGCGGATCCTAACTTGGAGAGCTCGTTATTTCACCATGGAGTTTTCATGTCCTCATCAGAAAGGGGGTAGCAGTAACCCCTCCGAAAGGAAGTCCGCGGATAGTTTATATCCTTCGTAGATTTGATTGAGGGCCCTTCAGTACGTTACTGATTTCGCCCCGAAAGTCTGTCCAGTTCGTATATTTAAGATTCCTATACTCACTCTTTCCAAAGACTCACCCACCATTAGGTGAATGTGTCTGTGGTCTAAGCACAATGGCTCATCTGAGACCCGCCAGTCAATCATTTGAGTAGCCTGCCTGATGTCTTAACCTCACGTCGACCGTTCTCGAAGGTAGGATCCGTACCGCGATTTAATATGTCCAGGGTAAAAATAAGAGGTAATGAAAAAGGTATTCACCCTTTTTGTTCACTTCACGAACGGCGTTCGCATCACATCCTACGGCGATCTGCAGATCGCTCCTGTTCAAGTGAACCACGATATACTTAAGTTCTAATGGTGGTGTGTCCTTGGAGACGTAGAGGAGGTAAGCTGAGTATAAAATATTCATGCTCTTGCTGCGATGTAAAGTAAAAATCTTCGGGGAGGTGGAAGTAGGATTCAGTAGCAGGGCCGGATTGGCCTATGTCCCATTCGAGTAAATACTGGAAAGGCCAGGCCGCCGGCGGGCCGGAGGTTGAGTTTTCAGGATTTTTTGGTGTAGAAACTTAAAGTTTCGTCATAATTGTGACTACGGTCACGAAGATTGACTCGAATTTGGCCTTTTCTCTGTCCCGCCTTCAGCTCGCCTTCGTACAACCGCTCTCGCCGCTTAAGAGAAGTATTTCTCAAAGCTGGACTCTGAGACTCAAACCGTGATATGCGGGATATAGAGGGATGGAGGACGCAGCGCGATTGTTGCACGGACTATGCAATATTTGCTTGAAAATTTATATTTCCTATGGACCTTGGACCGGCCTGTGCAATAGGCGCAAGGCGCGCACCGTGCTGAATTCTCCTCTACCTTTTTATATATAAACTTTGGGCCGGTCACTAGCGAAATGCTCGGGCCACTAAGGGGGGACCAATCTGTCCCTGCTCAGTAGCATGGCGGTAGGCTTTGGACTACGAAGACCTTTGATCGCAGATCGTTTCTCAGGACTTATAATTTTGGTGTACCAGTACCACCAAAGGTCCGTGAAGCTGTGACAACCATTGGACTCTCAATGTGCCTCACCTTTGTCTAAACCTCTGCGAAAATAGTATGCCCTGTCATACTACAACAGCTCAATAGTAATTAATTCTGTGGAGACAATAATCAATGGAAAGCTGAACTATCTTAAACCCTGTACGATAGGTAGTACGGGTTTAAACCCATAAGTTCTAGTAGCGACCTTCTCGTAGGCCAGTATTTTTGCTACCATGTTTTGTCTGGTATTGCCACTATTTTAGAATACCTTGCCTTATCTAGTTTTTAAATTTATGCGTGTATTTCAATTATATTTCTTCATATAATTACAGGACTAAAAGAGGAATTGCAACAAACAAAATCCCTGCTAAAGAAGGCCAACGAAAAGAATGCAGAGTTACTAGCTCAAATTGATTTACTAGTAACACCACAAAAAAAGACCTCAAGCAATTCAGTTGAGCCCAAATTGGAAAAAACAAATTCTTTTAAGAAAGAAAATGAACAAAAGATTGAGCCGAAAGATCGAGAAAAAATTCTACCAAATACATCAACAGATGACTTGAATGAAATAATAAATTTCACTAAAGATATGGAAGATGAGGACGACGATTCATTTTTTGCACCAACACAAACAAAAGCTCCAACTGTAAAGAAAATACAACACGTTACACCAACGAAGACTTTATTAAAAGATGACATGGTATCACCAAAAGTAACACATTCTCCAGAACCCTATATGTTACCCAAGAGGTTAAAGTATCAGTCAGCTCAGAAATCTATTTCTAATAACGTTACCGTAAACACTTCCAAATGGATATCGGCAGAAAAGACTAGTTTCAGGGCGTGTAAGGAGATGAATATAAATGTGTACCCCCAGTTCAATAAATCAATAAAGTCCTCTGAAAATGAAAATACCGGGCCTGCAAGGAGTAAAGGAACAAGTCCAAACTTTCGAAAGAGGAAAAACTTATTTCAATCGCCTAAATTTAAACAGACCAAACTAAACTTCAAAGAGAACACACGAATTCAGGTAACAACCTTAAGTTTTAATTTTTTTTAAATATTTGTAGCTTACTCTTTTCAAGGTTAATGACGTTGGCGATGATGATATCGTAGAAGCAAGTCCAACATCAGCTAATCATCCTTTAGAATGTGCTAAGTCGATTAAACTTGGCACTGCAAGGTACATTTGAGATTAATTGAGAAAAAAATACGTTTTTTTTTGTTTTTGTTTTTTTTTTTTCTTTTTTTAAATTAATTTCTAGAAAACTAAGTCATCAAAAACCTATTTTATCTATATCCGCAAAGACCAACTCGCTTAATACGATTGGCGCTAAGGAATCAACGAAAAGCACACCAACAAAGACAAACATCAAGACCGAGCAGGAAACTTTAAAGGAATCTTCTCATGATGATTTGCTTCCTTCAAATTCCCCACATTCAAGTGATAAAAAAGAATTAACTGACAATTCTAGTCTCTATGTGCTGCCATCGCAACCAGATGATTTGATACTTATTGAGGACACTCAGGAAGATATTACAGCTTCAGCTCTTCTTTTAGAAATTACGGATTATACAGATGGAATTTCAGAGAGCCTACAGAGATTTAAGGCAGAACGCAGGTAAGAACATATATTGAATTTACGCATATAGTAATGAATAAGTTTATTTTTATTCCTGCTGCTTTAAAAATACCAGCTAAATGCACAGTAGGCAGGGACGACGGCTCATAACCATTGTAAGTGAGAAGCACGTAATAGACCACTGTTAAAATTTAAAAAGTTGATCGGTAAAATTTACCAGCTGTCTGTTGAGTTGTATGGTTTTCAATGCCTTGGTTATGAGTTATGACCGACTAGCATTTGGTGGGGGAGGAGCGTTGGTTAAGATAGCACCAGTATGGGGATAGCCCCACTGCCATGTTAATTGCCCTATAAGGTATACATCTAACGCCTTGCTTCATTCGCGCCTCGTCATTAGGTCATGAAAAATCATTGCTACTCGATCCCTAGTGGAAAAATGTGAGCATTTCGGCGTGGATATGTGAGTAATAACTGCGCCGGCGTTCAAAGCTTTATTAAATATACATGGTCGACAGTACAAAGGGACTTTCCCTAAGTCTCTAGTGTGTCACATAAAAAAAATCGCCAGTGCCGTTTTACTAATGCGTTCCCCCTACTAATCACGCCCAATGCTTGAATTCTGAAATCGAAGCAGAGCTGGTCTATTGACTGTTTAAATTACACCTTTCACGGCCACCAACACTTCTTCTTTCTTCTTTGATCCGTTAGCTGGCGGTCCGAGCCAAGTTTTCTGCGGTGCCGATCGCTGAATTCTCTAGTCTGCGGGACGGTCTTGCCAGAGAAATTAACGTGACAATCGGTTATCATCCATTCGGCAAACAAGTCCAAACAACCGTAGTCGACTTTTCTGTATTTCTTCTTTGATCAGTGTCTGCTGATCGCATCTGGTCTGTCTTGTTTCGAAGGCGATCCCGTCGTATCGAACTCCGTATCGTCCATCGAATTTTTCACGCATAATCGCGTCGATCACAACGTTGAAGAGAAACGACGTAGCGACATCTACTTGTCGGACACCCGTTTAAAGGCTGATTTACAATGTTGCGAAAATTCTCGGATAAGTCGCTTCGAATACGAACGCTCTTGGTTGAGCCATCGTATGACGCTTGGAGAACCTGGTTGATTTTCAATGGCACGGGATCGGTTTCTAAGACTCTCCACAAGCTGTTCCAATCGACGCAATTGAAAGCGGATTTGAAATCGATGAAAACGACGACAGTTCGTTTGCCGCAACGAATTCTTTCTTCCAGTAGCTGACGGAGAGCGAATATTTGATCAATGCATCCTCGATGTGGTCTAAATCCCACTTGTTCTTTCCGAATCGTTTGCTCTCGATGCTTCTGATTTTCGTAAATACTTGGCCGACGAGGCTAATACCGCGATAATTCCATCTGGTTTTTTGATGCCTAACCGCCGGATTGTCTGATACACTCGTGCCTCGGCCGCGCTTCTTCCATGTTGGGCACAACGTTATTCCAGTACACTCTTCCCGTTCCGATTTCATTTTCTATCGAACTTCTTTGTTCAATCGTCGGTATTGCTCAAAGTCGACGTGTTTTTTTCGTTTCCGCTGATCGACGAGGCCGAAACAGGTTTCCGAGATCCATGGCTGCAAGGGCCGCGAATTTGCTGGATAATGCCATTTGAAACTCTCGCTCGATGGCCGGGTCCCGTAGGTGCGCTCAATTCTTCTTGGCTGGTAGTGGCGCCGTTTTCTTCGTTCTTTGTAATCGCATCTGTAATTTTGCTCGAACAAAATAAGGGCTCGATCGGCAATCGGGCCCACACATTGGTTCCGAGGTATCCAGCTTCTGTTGACGCTGACTAGCCTGCTCGGTCCCCCGTATACCCTGCAACCCAACCCTTTCGGGCACAATACGATCTGAAATGAGATTGAGTGAGATTCGGGTCGACCGCCTCCCACCCTAAACACCTTACGTAATTAATGGACGACCCCCACTCAATATTTCCGCACTGCTACAACATACCAAAAATCAATCATAATGCCAATTGTCATCTCCTTTGGCCGGACATCTGCAGCCTTATTCTCGTTGTCGAATGACGTGACAGATGTGTCACTTCGACCTTAAATTGTATTCTCATTGTCAATCTAACAGACTTCTGCTGAGTAAATCGAGTAAATTCGTATTTAATTGTCGCAAGGTGGCATATGAGGTGACTTTTTCTTTGATACGTATGTAGGTGTCGACAGTTTCATTCAACCGCGTCCCTCGTAGTCACGTCACTAGCCAACGAGAATACCTATTTGATTCTCTCTTTCGGACTTAGTTAACCATTACTAGCTATTGCAGCAGAAAAAAATCGGTTTATTTACTTCATCACTTTTTTTCTGACCTATAGAATTGAAAAAGAAAAGCAGCAACAGGTTCAGAAGGAGGAACAAAAAAAGGTGGCAATAGGAAAAGACGAAAGAATATCTGATGATGATAAATCAAAACAATTGCCAACGATACATTGTAAGGAATGCCAAGCGGTAAGTTTATTTTAATTTGGTTTCACTGTTGTGATAACTTAACAATATATTCTGCAGTATGCCAATTATCTTGGTAAAAATTTATCTAAAGAGGAAATTGCAAACAGGCTAAGTAATTGTAAGCACTTAAATTCTGTGCCATTAAATGAAACACCAGACGGATTTTGGGATCCAATATTTCGTCCTCTACCTGATGATGACTTAAGAAATATCACATTAATTGATACTAGATTTATAGATAAAAAAATTAATAATTTTTGTTGATTTATTTTTATTTTATTAGTTAATATAATTGATGAAGGAAATGTTTTTTTAATAGTTTGTATTTTTCCTGTCCTGCATTGTGCATTTTATAAATTGCCTCGTTTTGCTTGTTCCAACTCAATTGCTTCGAAGAGTGCTTTGAAGTTTCCAGCGCCAAAACCCTGAAATTATAAAAAAATATAATTAACAAAAGAAAATAAATAAATTACTTTTGCAGGATTAAAAATATTGATTGTAAGATTGAAACAATAGACCGCCATTGGAAAGGAAAATTCGGAAAAAAACATGAAACAATGGCCCCTAGTACGACATTCGATTCACCAATAGATCGAGAATCGAAAGATGATTCGATAGTGAAGAATATAGGTAGTACGTACCGCTGTCGAAATGAACAAAAAGTAAAGCTACCGCATAACTAAAAATTTTCTTTCAAGTTTGTGTCATTTTGATGAATTGCTACAGTAACATCATCGGGAATTCATGGCCAAGGGAGTGCTTGGTCTCTAATATCTGAACTCTGGATACCTGGCGTCTTTCAGTTTTAATTTACCTTTACACAGTATACGGGCTCGATGTGGGTGACTATTTTTCCGAACAATCGTGGGTCCATTTATGGTAATTAATAAAAAAAAAATAAGCTTGATGCAGTACCACATCTCAAGTGTCCATAGAAATACAAGAGATAGATATTGCCTCAACTAGCGGGGAAGATGGAGCTTGACAAATCTAGGATTACCAAACTCTCCAACCGCCAGAGAAAATTCTTTCAAGAAGCACTGGCAAAAGACCTCCAGAGATATGGCCCTGGAAAAGCTTTAATAAAGCTCTCCAAAAAAGCTGACCTTAGCCAGGTGGTAAGCAGTTTTAGCTTGGCTTCATCTCGACTGACATGGTCAACTGCCCCCTGACACCTGACCAAATGGCACATTTGTAGGAGGCGATCATCGATATCGTCATCGAAACTGCAGGCGGCGAAGTCAAGCCATCTTTCGAGGGGAACTTCCAAAGAAGAGGCTGGCTGCTGTGAGGAGTAAGGTCTCCTTCATTAAGAGCAAGAGTGCTCTTGATATCACTCTTGTGGAAGAGGGTAATTTCCCTCAGACTGACATAATACGAGGCTACTTCCCCCAGAGTGTTACATTACCCAACGAAAAGGGGCTGGCGACTGGTGCTGGTGGTTCAGACGATTCTCTCACACCAGGCTAATTCTTAAGGATAAAGATCCTCCAATGAAGCAGCCACAAGGGCAAGGGTCGTCGTGTGAGGCTCAGACCATATGGCCTGAAAATGCACCTCTCAATGCTTCTGATGTTATCGAAGACTGCAGTAATGATATCACCTTGGCCATAGGGTCATCTGACGACTCCGGCACCATCTGGCGTTGTTTCAGATCCGGCCCCCACATCTGTAGGGCCAGGGAGCCTGTAGCAGAGCTAGCAGCCGGCCGGAGAAAAAACATTCCTGCCGAGCCTGGAGTCGGAGCACGGGGCACATCAGCACTCCCAAGGGCGAAGGCAGTAGAACAAAGGGTCCTAGACAAGCCAAGAAGACCGGGCTTGTCAAACGCTCCTTGGAGAAAAAATGAGCGCCATGAGGGCACTTTAAGCTAACTTGCACCATGCCATCTGCGCTAGGCTCAACCTTGAGAAAGGTTTGAAAGGCCTTCATTAAAATCTTCTCTGACAGCCAAGCTGCCATCAAGTCAGTCTCAACATGGAAGTTTTCTTTCAAAATAGTTGCAGCGTGTTTTGACGTACTCCAGAGCCTGGCCAGAAGAAATGAGGTCTAATTCTGCTGGGCTCCCGGGCACTGGGGTATCGAGGAAAATGAGGCTGTAGACAGCCTCGCGAGAGAGGGGTCTGAGACGTTGGTCCAAGACCCAGAACTCTTCTGTGGCATCTCGTAGCCAACCTCCACCAAGTCCCTGATAAAGGAGGGAATTAAGGAACTAAACCTAGCCTATTGGAAATCAGTCCCACGTCTTAGACAGGACAAAGATCTTATAAGACCCTTTGCTTATCACTTTAAACAGAGCGGACCTAAAGCTGGTGGTGGGTTATCAGACTGGCCATGTAGGACTCCACCTCCATAACATTAGGACTGTTTCAAGAGACAGAATGCCAACTCTGCATGGAAAGCGACGAGACTTCCACACATATTCTTTGTGAATGACGTGCTCTGATCTGGCTTAGAAGAAGAACGTTTATCAAGTCCGGTCTTCGTCAATTGCGGGCTCTAGGGGTAAGGCGTCTGACTACCATCCCAGCTGAGCTGCTGTTCGATATTGCACTCTATACGAAAAAATAGGTTGTCTACAGTACAAAGGTGCTTTCCCTAAGCTTCTAGTCTATCATATAAAAAAAATAAAGACATTATTGTCTTCGTCCGGAAGGCTGATAGTCTGTTCCGCTAGTGAGGTACGTATAAAATAGGCCTAACTTGGTCGTAGTGGCCCCTGTGCTGAATGTCGAGTCGTGATTTGTGACAAGTTTTTTGAGCTGAAGAAAGGGACGTTTTAATCGAATTACGATTTTCAGCATAGTGGCCTAGAGTGGAAGTGCTAAGTGCGTGTTTAGCCCCCTATGCTGAAAGTCGCAATTTGTCTGAAACGCCACTTTCTTCAACTCAAAAAACTTGTCACAAATCATGACTCGACATTCAGCACAGGGGCCAGTGGGTTGCCCTTTCATTCCTTTAAAAAAAACCCGCCATAATGAGGGCAACTGGGATGAATTGTCCAAGGACCTAGGTGAAAGGGGCCTGAAAATAGATTGAAACTCAAAAATTTCATTTGTTATACATATAATTTGAAAGGCATCAATGATATTTTTGCCTCAGGCCCCGCAAAGCTATGTGGCGGGCCTGTTGGGAACATGTTATAGATATTCAACATTTTGGAAAACAGGAGGGACACGAATATACTTATCTAAGATCTTACAAACCGGCATCAAAAAAAAAATGTAGACACAGCTTTAATAGTTATCAGGACAACGTCTTGGTGTGAAGCATGGAGTATCTCCCAAAAATCTGCAGACAAGAAGAATATATTTGATGGGAAGATTCTCCGAAGGATATAGGGCCCACAAAATGTAGATATTGCATGGAGAATTCTTTATAAACCACGAATGAGTTATACAAAGAGTGTAAACTACCAACACATGCAAAATTACTGTTTTTACGTTGGGTCATGTTCAAAGAATAGATGACTCGGATGCCGAGAAAAGACCTAAGGCCCTTCGCCCAAGAGTTGATTAAGTTGAATACGTAACTGTTTCGTGATCTTGCCCGTTGCAAACCAGAGAGGCATCTAGAGGAAGAAGCTGATAAGAGGCAAGGCTCGAATTTTGCTCTAGGGCCATCGAAGGAGAAAAAAGCTTTGAATAATATATAAAATATAAAAGCATATAATATTACTTACATTATGATTTCTACGTTGAATAACTTCCAAGAAGAGTGTAGGTCTGTCCTGCATATTTTTAGTAAATATCTGTAGTAAATATCCATTTTCATCATAATCAATTAAAATTTTCAATTCTTGCAAAATAGTTAAGTCCTCAATAACTTTCACTTTACTTTTGCTCAAATTTTTCCTCAATTGGTCATAATAAGTATCTGGTACCATTAAGAATTCCATTCCTCTAGCTCTTAAGTTGCGTATAGATGTAATTATATCACTTGAATTAAGTGCAATATGTTGGACACCAGCACCGCCATAATATTCAACATATTCCTGAATTTGTGACTTCTTTTTACCTGGTGCTGGCTCATTAATTGGCATTTTAACAGTTTCTTCATAATTCGACATTACGATTGATCTTAATGCAGAATATTCAGTATGAATTTGGCTATCATCAACTGACCAGAATCGATGAAACATTAACACACGCTCATACCAGGCAGCAACACTTTCCATTTCTAAATCCGGTTGGTTACCAACCACATGATCAATAAAATCTAATTTTGCAGGTGGCAAATTATTTAATAAACAGTCTTTTGGTAGCTGCTGATAGCCAGGTAAGAATGTTCCATTGTAATTCTTACGTTCGACTAGGGTATGCGTTGTATCACCATACTGAAATTTTATTGTATATTGTTTAATATAAAAAAAAGGAATATTTTTATTAATATTATTTTTACCGTCTTAACAGTAGCAAATCGGACAGTTCCATTACTATCAGATTCTGTCCAAATATCACGGATAATCACAGCTCCACGTTCTTTAGCACGCTGGATAAATTTTTAATATTAATATTATTTAATATATAAATTCACTATTTTATTAATCATCTACAATACCTTAAAAATTATATCTAAGTCTTCCACTTCAAATGCAATATCCTTAGCTCCATCACCATGTTTAGCTAAGTGTGATCCATGCTCAGTGTTATCTGGCTGATAAGCCGAGACGAAAACAAAAACTATCTATTTCAAAAAAAAGAAGAGGTTTGTTATATGTACATATATCATAGATAATCTTTTTTTCGCAATTACCTTATTTTGTCTAACTGCATGTTTAGCAAATTCACGATTTCCGGTTTCTAATCCTTGATAGCATAAAGGCTCAAAACCGAGGCGTGTTGTATAGAAACTGGCTGCTTGCTTTGCGTTGCCAACATAAAATGTTATGTGGTCAAATGATAGAAATTTACCTCCTTCTGGCTGTTTTGTTAAAAAGATAAATAATTATAATTTTATTCATTTTTTTATACAATAAAGTTTGAACTTACCTTTGGTCCCTTGTCGGTATATGTTGTCTGCAAAATAAAGAACCGATTATTTAACTAATTTGTAAATTTTAATAGAAGTAATTGTATAGTAATGATAAGAATATACAGATTAATTTGGATTTGGAATCTTTTGTGGACCCCAAACTTGTTCGATCGTTGCCGCCGCAGTAGTATTCTGGATGTAATGAGTTACGGAGGGGCGAATATGGACACCAACCATTACCTGAAGAAGGTGATAACAGAAAGAAAATCCAATATTCGCTTCAAATTCTTTTTACTTGATACTGGAAATGTGGAAACGTGGAAATATCTCTATATAGATGTATATAAAAAAAAACTTTTTAATCGCATTATATACAAACGTATACTCGTCGGGGTGTGTGTGTGTGGTGTACGACACTGTACTGTCCTGCAACCAGCCTTCTCATGAACTTAATATGACCAAGGACTCTGTTTAAATTACGTTTGGTGTTCGCCCGTTGTAAGGCCATATTTTATTTTTACTCGGGTATGTAGGATAACATGCACGTGCAGCAACTATTCCTGGTACTACTGGCTACTGGTAACTATCCTGTGAAAGAGGATAGGCTAAAGCCCGGTACCCACTTGTTGCAAACCGGCGTTTCGTATCACCGTTCTTTAAATTTTTTTCTAAAAAAATTGCAACGCTTCGTTTCAAAATGTGCGAAATGATACAATCCAAACCCGATCTCTCATTTAGCGGTTTTCTCCGTCACATCAAAGGAATGATACGATACGCTTTAGGAGGAAATGTGGACGGGCATGCGCGTATCCTATTGCTTTATTGCCATTGACCAGTTAACCGTATCGCGCTCCCGCATCAAACATGATACAGGCTGGATGATTCGAAACGCAGTGATGATACACGAAAAATTTGGGTTCCTGTTTTGTTCGTATCAATCAACAATTGAAACGATACAGGGATACGAAACGCCGGTTTGCAACAAGTGGGTACCGGGCTTAATATGATCGGGCTAGTCCCTTCCAAGTAAGGTTGGCGTGGGGCTAACAACCTCACCCGGAAAAAGTATTATTATGGAACGAGCAACATATGTGTTGGTCTGCTGGGTAGACTACCTCAGTATGAAAGCCCATACAGCGCAGTTCTATTAGTCCCACATAGTGATACAAAGGATCAACAAAAAAATCTCACCAAAATGCGAAAGGTTCCCAAGACATGAACCGCAAAAGCTTCAGCCCAAGACACAATCGAAAAGCTTGATTGCGCATTTTTATGAAATAGTGGCCTGGACCAACATAGCTAAGATACTATGCTTTTTCCCTATAAGTGTGGGTATGAGCCGTATGAAAGGTATGAAAGAGTGCTCGGTGTGTGTAATACGAACGTTTCACGCGAATTTGTGTTCTAACGTTCATTAGATAATCAGTCCTATCGGGAACTCCGTATGGAATCGAATTTCAACGGAGAAAAAATTCCATCCGATATAGTAATTCATCGGAAATTCCGCTGGAGTGACAAATATGTTTTCTTATGTGTTAACCCGCTTTCGGGTTTCGAACAAAACTGGGTCTGATAAGCCTTTACATTGTAATTTTTCCATAATATAGAACAAATGAGTACAAATAACTTTTCCGAAGATATGATATCGTAACTCGGAACATTTAGCTTTGCAGTAGAGATGCGCCGAAATGGGTTCGACCGAATACGGATATTCGGTCAAAAATGTACCGAACCGAACATTCGGCCGAATTATTCGGTTCATTTTTGCGCAGTAAACAGGATAGGTTCATATAGGTCGGCGAAGCGCTCTGCAAGTAGCAACGTTCGCCCACCCCTCAAGCATTTCGCGCTAGCTCGGCTCGCTCACACTCACACACCGCACTTTCTTTTATTGCAATTTCTCACGTGAAAGGGTAATTATCGCCAAAAAGTAAAGGACAAAAGCAAGAATGTGAGGAAATGACAATTCCATAAACATTGAGGCCCCACGCACATAAGTCGACTGATTTGCAATCCTAGTTTCAAACTGGTTTCATCATTATCATAATAACAACCAGTTTGCAACCAAAATGAAACCTTTGTCCACACACAAGCGCAACTGATTTTTGATCAATCGGTGACCTGGGCTCACGAAGATTTTGTTGAATAAACTTCGACGTGTACAAATGCAACTACGCAACTGACATTTCCAAGCGTACATGCGTTGCATTCTGTGACACACAATATAGAAGTGTGTGTATTCAAATGCAGCTTGGCGGAATATTCCGTGAATGGAATGCATGCAATGCAAATGTTGGTCTACTTAAACATTTGTAACGGTTAAAATAATACTATTTAAATATTCGGTAATTATTCGGCAAACTAACCGAATATTCGGCCGAATACGAACATTAAAATATACGTCAAATATGCCGAATACGAATATTCGGCCGAACATTCAGCGCATCTCTACTTTACAGCTTATAATCCATAGAAAATAACAAAATATGGTATCTCAATCTAAATTCTGCTAATACATTGTATTTCGTGCTTCGAACTAAAATAAATTTCAAAATTCCTTTTCTCGAGCACGAGTAGAGATAAACCGTCACTTTTTTGTGGTTTTTGTCGATCTTTGTTGGCCGTTTTTACAACCTGTCACGGAACACTTTGTACATTTTTATTCTTTTTCTTCATGATGCTATTGACGCACTTTTATTGTCCTGGAAATCGTCAAAAAGTCACCGGAAATCGACAAGTCCTGAATGATATTCATTTTCCCTGTGTAGGAGGTAGTTATAAACTTAGCCTTATGTGTCGAGTCGTGTGACGTGACAAGTGGTGGTATGAGTTGAAGAAAGTGACGTTACAGTGGAATTACAACTTTCAGCACAGGGCCCATAAACTCAACTTAGCACTACCACTCTCGGTAAACCCAGAATTAAGAGCATCAGCTTCTGGGCCCCTAACGATGTTTTAGGAAACCAGGATGGGTGCTCGGCAGGATGGCGATTTAAAACAAGCCGATTCAGGTAACCTGTTGGCGTGTGATGGGTAGGAAGATGGATTATAATGGTCAAATTCTTGCGAGAGGTGGTTGATGCAGCTAAAAGAGCAGGGCATGTCCCTATTGTACGGCTTCGACCGAATCAAAGCCAAGGAGATGGCCATGAAAAAGGAGACTGCTGTTGGCTCAAAAAAGTCTAGTGCAACCTGTAACACAATAGGGCTGTCTCTGTAATCTTCCACAGGGCGCTGGCCACTCAAGCTATCGACGTGGCTATTGTACAGGAGTCATGGATAAGTCAGGGAACGAATAGCGCACTAGGAACAAACGAAGAGCTTGAAGAAATGTATGATGAAATAAATATAGTGACACATATAAAATTGAGTAGATTACTGGCTGAGGCTTAAACACGAGCTTCGGAAGAATGAATGAATGTCTTCAAGAGGGTCGAGTCCTACAAGGACTCTATCACCATTTAAGAAGAAAAATTGTATTGTAACACTGACAAATTATATTCCACATATTGTTTAATACTCAAATCTCCACACTACCGGATATAGAAATTAAAAATCTAGAAAACTTTCTTCAGTGTTAACTAGGATCACTAAACTATAACTTTTTGTTTCACACATACCATTATCACCAGGCGAATTAATTTATGTAACACTTTCTTCAGGAAAAATTTAAAACGATCAACAATCAAATTATATCACCAAAGTAGTAAATGCTCTCGCTCTTCAAAAATAACGTTTGATATCTAAAACGATACTGTTGTTACCTGGCCAAACCTTACGTTCTTATATAGCCTCAACATCACCTCATATAAGATATCACTAAACTATTAGAACCAATCAAAAACAAAACAAAAAAAATCATTTTAGGTAGGTAACATCGAATGCAGCTCGCAGATCGAAACTTGTTATTTAAATATTAACCACGGGCTTCAGAAATCTACTACGATTTCCATAAATTCTTCAGCGATTTTTTTTGATTCAATATGTGCCACCAACTTACCTCATGGCGCTCGATGATCATTTACGTAGTCTACTGTAGAAATAAACAGGTGAAGGAAACGTGTGTGAATATCTAGAATATCGAGAAAATATGCATATCAACAAATTAAGAGGAACTTGTTGAACCAGATAATTGTGGCGCCACATACTTTAGATTGTGCTAAGTCATCTCGAGAGATGATTCTCTACATATAAATATGTTTTCCTTACAAGTCGAGCCCCTTGGAAAATTTTACGTCGTTACTAATTGAACTGCACACCTGGTATTCATAATTATTATTATTTCCTTCGCTTTACTTTTGCTTACATTTTTACTGGATTTACTTATAAACAAACTCTCTGGATACTTTGTTGTTGCTGACCAGTAACTGCACGACGATTGAATTTAATTTATTTACCTGTTTTGATAAAGCCACACGTAAACACGGAATATTTCAACTAAAACTAGGTAAACAAGTTGAAGGATTTTTCTTAAGAGAATTCAAAAACCTGCTTTTATTCTGTCTCCTGTTATTGTTCAACATTCAGAGCGTTTAAAATTGATAAAATTTCATTGACTTCACTATTGTCTATTCTTGCACGCTTATTATCATTACGTGAGTATTGGGCAACCTATATGGTGAACACCAAGCCAAGAAGCTCTTTAGTTGAAGATCGGACTTGACCGGGACTCAGAAGCTGAAGATAAACATCTTCTAAGATAAGCGGATATTCGCAGAGAATCGACATTTGTCTCCTTAAACAGTTCTAGATTGAGGAGGTGATGCCATCAATGCCAATGTACCACCATAATCCTAAGCTCCGCCCTGTTTAAAGTAATAATGCCCTTAAAGCAAGGGGTCTTATTAGTTCTTTAGCCTGTTTAAGGCCTAGGACTGATTTCCAGTTAGGCCTGTATCATGTCCCATCTTTAACCCGTCAGTAAACCAATGGAGACGTCTGATGAATAAAGTTCTCGGTCGGCATAACTCAAGTAACAGATAGGCACTGCTGTCTGCTGCACTTGAGAATGAGTCTCGGACCATTAGTCAATAGACAGCATAAATGACAACAGGTTTAACAAATCCATGTCTTTTTTTTTATGTGACAGACTAGAGGCTTAGGGAAAGTCCCTTTGTACTGTCGACAATCTATTTTTTCGTACAGAGTGAATGGCGAACAGCAGCTCTAGCCGGAAGATAGAGAGAAGAGAAGGAAGTAACTGTCACAACCTAGCCGCGATATTTAATTCCACCTACTCACAACCATTTCGCGACTCTGACATCGGGGCATCGAGAACAACTCGTTGGAGTGTTATGCTTCCTGAAACGAGTTGAATCTCATCAACCAACCGATGGCATGCGCTTGGTGGAGCGGGGAAGGACTAGGGAAGGCTATGACAGGGGAATCAGGGCCGGTACTCCCGAATACGAGACAATGAGGAAACGAAACGAAAATATATTTCCTACTCCCGGAGACGATAATCTTGAATTGCCTTGCGTTTGTAAATTTTGACCTATTATGCAAAACAAATTAAAACTATCAAAATAATTAACAATCCCAACTTACAATTTAACCCCAAAACCGACCACACACAAGAAGCACTAATGTATAAACGAAGACGATTAAAAATGTGTCATCGTTTGTTTAGACGAAAACGAGACGATATCGTCTTCCAAGGTAGCATTTTGACAAAACGGTTTCGTTTTCGTTTCGTCTTCGGGAGTACAGGTCCAGGAATGTAAAGAGGGAAGAAGAAAGAAGGAAAGTTAGGTGGGAAAGGCGAAGGCCCGTGGCGCCGCCGGGATTCGAACCCGGGACCTCTGGGGATAGCAGTCAGGCGCCTTACCTCTAGACTACCGAGGCCCCAAAACAGGCCCATATAACCTTAGTGACTTTACTGATGGCGTAGTCCAGTTGCGCGTTCCAGTTCAGTCTCTTATCCAGCATTACTCCTAGATATTTGAGTACCTACTCAAAGGTCATACCCTGGATGGACTTTGGGTTTTGTTTCACGACGGGATCTTTGTATCGGGTCGCCTCTGCGTAGGCCAAGCTGATGGGTTTTCTCGGAGCCAAGATGCCCTATGGAAACAAAGAGTGTCTGATATGAATTTAAGGGCTGAGGTTCCTTGACTTGCTTGGTCTGCCGGGTTCGTTTCTGACGGTACTTAGCTCCATACCACTGAGTCAGCATATCGCAGGATCTCGGCAATACGATTTCTAACAAATGTCTTGAAGATGGTTGGAAGTTTTTTTTTATCCATGCCAGCACAATAGATGAATCGGTCTCATTCATTTGATTGGGAAAGCTATCTTTGAGTGCGAAGACGCTTCGAGAGTAAAACAGCTCCGCACAACTCTAAACGGGGTAGCGTGACGTGTTTCAAAGGGGCCACCTTTGTCTTTGAACATAGGAGGAAAGTACGGATGTCTCCAGAATTGTTAATTCTGGCAAAACTCCCGCTGCCGCGTGCTCGAAAGCGTCGCAAAATCCATGCAATTACAGGAGCTCGGCGAAATACCCAAGGTATGGTCACCTTCTCAATCATGGGAAGCCCTTGAGAATAGTCTCTCCAGACCGAGCTTAACTCCTGAAGGAGTGGTTCATACTAGGAGACGCCGGATTGCAACAACCTCTGAAGTAAGATTTTTGCGACAATAACTAGTGGTGCAAGCCATCACAAGGGGTCATAAAGTTTGACGATCACAGATAGAACCTTCCTTTTGTATAAGAGGATGGCGTTTGTTCCAATCGAAGACGAAACTGATAGGAGTCTGCGGTTGTAGCACGTAAGTTGTTTCAATCGACCTCCTCATACAAAAATTTTTGTAACACTTGAATTTTTGTATGAAAAGGTCAATTGAAACAACTGACGTGCTACCACCCCTGATCTAGGGTTCCAATATATTCGCAAGGTCTTGACCATCAAGGATTCTATTTCCGCAACTCAAATTTTCCCTTTCGCAGGATGTTAGTCAACTCTTCCTGTAACCTAACTGCTTCCTCGACCTCGCCTGCTCCGGAATATATCATCCACATACACATCCGTCAGTAGCGCTTTGCTGCCTTGCGATGGTCGCGACTCTTATCCTGGGCTAACTGATGGATTGTACGTATGGCCGTGAATGGTGCACTTGATGTACCAAAAGTGACCGTCAACAGGTAGTTGTCATCCACTGGTTGTCCAGGACCTCTACACCAGACTACTCTTTGGTAGTTCGAATCTTCCGGAAAGACTTTAATCTGCCGGTACATTTGTTCAATATGACTGAACATGTTTATTTGCAAAGCTGGGCCGGCTAGGCGACGTTCGTTCAATGAAAACCCATTAGTGGTGCGGTACGACGAATCGAAAACCACCCGTAGTTTTGTGGTGACACTCTCTTCTTTTATGAGTTCTTTATCTGTAAGCTGTCCGAGGGAAAGATATTCTTCCATACCTGCGGGATACATTTCATCCATTTTTGCATATTTGGATAATCTGTGTTCTAATTGTTCAAGGCGTTTAATTGCTGTCAGTCGTGAATCTTCGAATTTGGGTTCGTCAAGTGGCAGGGGACGGAAGGGCAAGTGCATAATATAATGCCTGTCCGAATTGGGCTGATACGTTGTAGCAAAGATGTTTTCACATAGTAGATCCGCGGATAGTTCATTCTGCTCCTCTAGTACTTCCTCAATCTTTCAAAATCGCTTTAGTACGTTCTCCGCACGTCGCGATTGTCGAGGTTGGGGCCGATGGAGCTTCCCAAGTATAATATGTTCGAAGCGAGTTTTCTGGGCTTCATGAGTGGCTACTGGCCCGCGTATCAACACGCCCTCGACGGTCTACGTGTACACATCCACCCCGATGATCATATCAATATGTCTCGGGTGATGAAATTGCGGATCCGCCAAATGGAGGTGTTTGAGGTGGGGCCAATGTTCGAAGTTTATACGTTCTGCAGGCATGAGTTTGTTCAACCGTAGCCTCTGTCTGAACGAACTCTGATAGGTCGGGGTTGGCGGAAATCTTTAGCTTTACTAAAGGGGTGGACCTACACTGAATCGGAGTTCTTAATTTCAAGAGTTGATGCAAACAGCACACAATGCAAGAAGCAAAGAAGCGTTGGAGGGATCTTAATAAATGCACCTGGCCCTCATATGCTCTCAGGCGGACCAATTCCCTCCTGAGCCTCGGGAGGCAACACTTTTCAGTTATAATGGGAGTGCTCACCGGACACTATCTGATAGCGATGCATGAGAACCGCTTAGGTTTTGAGATCTATGATTTATGCAGAAGCTGAAAGAGTCCGGACGAGGAGGAAAGTTTACTACATCTCCTCTGGTAAATATTATGCGAATGTAGATGTTTAGTTCCCATGATTTTTCCAAAATTCTTCTTAGGGTGGAAATATTGTTTGTAGCGGACCAAAAGCCACACTGATAGCTGTTCATTTTGCCTTCTGTGATCGACAGCCTTCTTTGATCCGTTAAGTGGCGGTCCGAGCGGAACATCCCCGCAAAGGATACGCTGCTGCTGTCGGTGCCGCCTTAAAAATGCGGTCTCTTGCCTACATAGTTTCTTCGGTCAATTCGGCAGTTCGACTACCCTCTTCCTTTCACACCCTGGACTTGGGATCAGACAACGGCATGATCGACAGTGCACAGTATTTAATACGCTGAATTGAGGAGGAGCATAATATGCATATCACAAAAGCCGTTCGTTTAAGTGGAATCTTTTTCTGACACCAAATTTATTCTACAAGCTCGAGTAATCCATTCCTCGATTCTTTCTTGGCCTCCATATTTCTACATCTCAGTTGCTATGTTATCTTTTCCTGAGTCTTTATTGTTTTTTGGGTTCGTAATAGCTTCTTTTACATGATCCATTGTAGACAAGGCACTTTCATTGGCAGTACCAGTATAATTATCGTTACCGCGAAGCGCGTTTCCATTGGGTTGGTTTCGCTTTCATTTTCGTCGCCTCTATTCAGCCGAATTTCTTTAGTTAGAGGTGCAAATTCCTCCTTCAGCCATCAGCCCTGGTTGTAATATACAATTTCTACACTCGCTATCTACTCGAATAGAACTACATTATTTCGGGAGCTAAAACGGGCTCTCAAACTC
Organism: Thereva unica; assembly: GCA_949987705.1. NCBI lineage: Eukaryota > Metazoa > Arthropoda > Insecta > Diptera > Therevidae > Thereva > Thereva unica. The sequence continues at coordinate 10,610,214 of OX465282.1, forward strand.
CTCCGAAATTATGCCATTTCTTCCAAAATGGCCCGGTCTGTGGCACGATCGTTCCATCGAAATAAACGCAATCCTGTCTCCATTTTCGCAACACCAGATTAGCCCTTACGGCTCATTCTCTGTGCCAACAGCCAAACTTTTCGTGCACACTACACACTGGGAGTTCGTTTCTAAAGTTGATAGTGAAACAATCTTTCCCAGATAGTATTCCCGAACTTCTACAACATCCCAGAGTTCAAACGTAGGGTTCATCGCCCTCCAACATACCCCTGATTTCCCATGTTCACAAACCTAATCAAACTCTTGAGCTAAGATTGTTGCTAGACATTGCACTATGACGTGATAACTACATGACGGACTGATATTAAAAGGGTAATTTCTGCGCTTAGAATTGCCACAAAATAACTAGAATTACATATACTCACAATAAGATTTACTAAAGGGTACAAAATAAAACAAATTATGTTGTTGTAAACTTATAATTACCTATATTTTAACAAAGAATCATTTTCGTTCCAAAAAGATTGCAGATTTGAGAATGCCGCAGATTTTGGTCTTGTCCTTTTATAGTTACCAGAACTGCCATTAACTGTTGGACTACTATAACTTACTGTATTATGCACTGAATATCTTAACTGATTTTTATCACTTCCGGCTAGTTTAGTACTTACTGAAGTATTCAAAACGATTTCTTTCTTTCCCACCACAGGCGAGCAATTATTTGTTTGAGTGTTTAAATTATTGCATGATGGAGCACTTTTTATTTGAGCTGGAATATTTTTCACTTCTTCATAATATGGTGCTCGTGGTGGTAAACTAGGCTTCCATGCTGTAGATAGTCTTTCCTTTTTCTTATAAACATCTAATTGTTTCTTAAGTTCTATTTTTTCCATTGATTCTCTTTCCAAACGTATTTCTAAAAGTTCAATCTGTCTCTTTAGTTGTTTTATCTCTCGGTCTTTCTGTTCAACACACAAATTATTCATCTCTGTAGATGGTTGTTCCAATGGCGGTGCAGTTGGATGCATTATTTCACGACCAGCTCTTCCTATATTTTTATTAAACACATGTTCATCTTCACTATCTGTACTAAAATCGGAATCATATTCATCCAAACTATCATCTGGAATATGATTTAATCGATGCATTGATTGAAATTGCATTCGATGATTATTTCTTAAGCCATTTTGTTTTATTGCATCATCAACAGCATACGAAAATCTTCTGTTACCTTCAAGAATTTGTGGTGATTCATTAAATTTCATCGATTCTAAAAGTGTACTGTCGGCAAAACTTGGTGGAGTATCAGACATGCTTGGTATCCAAGTTATATCTTTAATCATTTCTAATTTACTTGATTCTTCATAAAATAATTTTATTTCTTTAAATATTTGTAAAAATCGATCTCGATGCCCCTTTAGTGTTGTGAATGGCAGTTGCATATGAGCCCGGTGTAATACTTGGACCAAATGGAAGTAAAGAAGTTTTGATTCTTCTATTAGTGTGGTAAGGGCCATAAATCGACATTCTCGTACTGGTGCTATTGCAAAAAAAAGGTTCGTATGGAATACTGAAAAAAAAAATAGAAATACTTTATTTTTAATATATTTTATATTTACTAAGTTTTATACTTTTTAGTTATGAAGGAAGAAAAATGAGACTACTACAAAAATGGAATTGGTGCAATTAAACAAATCTACATCAATAACATACTACAACGAAGTAAACATGATAAAGAAAGATGATTACCAACTCACGTGCATCATAGGAAATACAGACTGTCTGAGGTGGTTATATTTATAAATGAATTCCTATTTACAGATTACGCGAAAAATGGGGTCATAGGCAGAGGGAATAAGGCAAGTGGTCTAGTCTAGGGTTGCGGATGTAAGACTCCCGTGAAGTTTTCATTTCCGTGGAGAGATCGTTATGACAGTAGCGGTAGAACTTTGTCAGGGCTGATATTTTCCTATGGTGTCTCAAAGGGTTGATCGTGGAACAAACACTGGCCACTTTTTCTTATGAATAAATTTCCCTGACTTTTCCAACTTTTCCAGAAAATATTTGAATTTTTTTTTCAGACATGTGTAGATAATGTCGAAGAACTAATATTTCAGAAGCAAGAAGCGAAAAGTCTGTTATAACCAGTCGCGTAGCGTAGGTGGTGCAAAGGGGCCATTGCACCGAGCGGCGCAAAAGTGAGCGGCGGCCAAAATTGGACCTAGCCAGCCACCTGTTTACATCAGAACAGGGCTATGCTACAGGGATATAACTAGAGCGAGTTCAAACACAACATGTTTACAATTGCTAATTGAGAACATTCAAATTAAGCAGACGATTCTACATCTGGACCAAACGATGGAGGAATAAAAACTTTCCAACCAAACCTCGGTAGCTTAGGGAGTAAGGCGTCTCGCTACCATCCCAGATGTCCCGGGTTCAAATCCCGGCAGCCCTAAGATCCTTCGCCTTTTCCACTTTCCATCTACATAACTTTCCTTCTTTCTTCTTCCCTCTTTACATTCCTGATTTCTCCTGTCATAGCCTTCCCTAACTCTTCCTCGTTCCACCAAAGCGCATGTCATCGATCGGTTGGTGAAATTCAACTCGTTTCAGGAGGCATAACACTCCAGCGAGTTGTTTCTCGATGCCCCGATGTCAGAGTCGCGATAGTAATGGTTGGGGAGTAGATGGAATAAAAAAATATCACGGCTTGGTTGTGGCAGTTCCTTGCTTCACTTCTCCTTCTCTTCACTATCTTCCGACTAGAGCTGCTGTTGGACATTGCACTCTACGCAAAAAAAATAGATGGTCGACAGTATAAAGGGTCTTTCCTGAGCGTCTAGTCTGTCACGCAAAAAAAAAATCCTTTTTGGCGGGTCATCAAGAAGTAAGGATCATCAAGGTGCGATAAGACCTATGAGGACAGCGTGGGAAATGCTGGAAGGAATGCCAAACATCGGCTCAGAATCGGGACCGGTAAAGAGAACAGTTACGAGAGGCAAGGACCGGATCCCGGTTGTAGAACCGTTAAAGAAAGAAGAATCAAGAAGTACGATCAGGGTTTGTCGTGACGGAAGACAACACCTTTCCTATTATTCAATCCGTACCGTTTTTATTCAATTACCTGGCATAATCTTTCTAGTAGTCCACAGTACAGTTGAGAACCAATGGTCTGATCAACTGGAAGTACCTCAAAGTAGGGGCTTTTTTATAATTGCATAGTTGCTTGCCTGATTGAAAGCATGTTTGCAAAAGAACAACTGACAGATAAGCATGCTTACAAAAATAGTTGCAAGATTTGCGCCTGTCTTTAAAATCTCATAATTTGGGCAGCTTTCTGTGCACATACAGGATAGGCTTACCTGGACTTTCCCTAAAGTATTGCCGGGCGAACTAGTATGTATGCTATACTGGCAAGCACTCATGAGAACTTAAGAAGGGCCTACCATAACAAATGCATCTTTATCTTCTCTGATAGCCAAGCGGCAATTAGGGCGATAAGGTCCCGTAGGACCAGGTCGAAATTCGTTTATGACTGCCAACGTGCAGAGCTGGGCGTTCTCAATCAACTTACCATTGTCTGGGTCCCGAGTCACCGGAGCTTTAAAAGCAACGAAAGTGCGAATGCCCTGGATAAACAGGGCTCTGATATTGCATTCATCAGTCCAGAGCCGGCTATTGTGCCACCCACCAGCTTGCTGCGGCCCTGGCCGTTCGGACTTTGATGAAACATACTGAACGCTGGAGGTCCGCGCCTGGACTGGCCAACTCTAAGCGGTTCCTTCCTGTTCCGACCCCTAAGACAGCCAAGGAATTGTTAGAGCGCAGTAGAAATGATGTCAGCACATTTGTTGGCTTGATTAGCGGGCACTGTCCCCTAAATTACTACTTATGGAGGGTAGGAAGGGCGGAGGACCCCACATGCAGGCTTTGCCTGGAGGAGGGTGAGTCTGCTCTCCACGTTCTCTGTGAGTGTCCCGCAATAATTAAGAGCAGGGTAGCTTTGTTCGTGGAGTCCCTGCCCGAAAATTCAAGTCTAAGCAACAAACCATTAGGCAGACTGCTGAACTTGTTCAAGCGGTCTGGCCTTCAAATATGAGGTATAGGGGTGTAGCCCAATAGACCAAATGAATGGCCGCAATATCTTTGGACCCAATACCTCACACAGGAAAAAGACTGAGGAACCACCTTGTAGCAGAAGTGAACGCACCCCAGTTGCTCAATGTGCAACGCTGAATGAGCAACCCTGAATTATACATGGGCAAGTGACCCACTTCCGTTTAGCTCCTCGTGTCGGCAAGACTAAAATATAAAATAGGAGAATAAAACCATTGTTAACGAAAGAGCATTTATTAATATTGATTCCCGGACATCACAGTTGGCGACGAGGATAATTTGGAACCTAAAACAATGGGAAAAGGTTTTAAGCGAATGGCTTAGTCAAGGCTTGATTGAAAAAGTTGATAACAATGAATGGGGAACACCGATAGTGATAGTTCAAAAGAAAGAAGGTCTAAGAATATGTGGAGACTATAAAGTCACCCTTAACCCAATACTGAAGGATTACAATCATCCTCTCCCTCGTATAGAGGATATTTTCGCCTCATTAACAGGTGGCAGATATTTCGCTAAATTAGACATAAAGCAAGCTTTTATGCAAATGAAACTTGATGAAGAAGCTCAAAAACTTTGTGCGTTGAGCACCCACATAGGTATATTTAAAATGAAAAGAATGCCATACGGAATTAAACCAGCGACAACAAAATTTCAAAATGAAATGGAAAAAACTATTACCGGCATAAGCGGGGTAGTTGCTTATGTTGATGATTTACTAATATGTGGAAATACAAAACTAGAACTACTAGAGAGACTAGAGCAGGTATTTTCAGCATTGAGAAAAGCAGGACTAAAACTGAACAGAAAGAAATGCAGATTCTTCACTGAATCAATTGATTATTTAGGTCACACCATTAGTGCTACTGGACTATCAAAAAATAAAGACAGAATAAAATCGCTTTTGGAATGTAATGAGCCCAGTAATGTGGATGAAGTACGTTCTTTCTGTGGAGTAGTTAATTACTATGCAAAATTCATAAAAGACGTAGCAAAGATTATGAGCCCGATATATGAATGTCTTAAAAGGGGCAAATATTTTAAATTTGATGAACCTTGTAAACAAGCATTTAAGGAAATAAAAGAAAAGATAGCTCAAGACGTTACATTAGCTCACTACGACTTATACAAACCACTCATTTTGACGACAGACGCGAGTAAGCATAGTGTGGCTGCAGTTCTTTCAACAAAAGATAATAATTGAGAAAGACCTATTGCATTCATCTCGAGAAGGCTAACTGAAGCTGAACGAAATTATTCAGTGGTGGACAAAGAAGCTTTGGCCATATTTTATGCATTTAAAAAACTTCGTCAATATTTACTTGGTCGAAAATTCAAACTTAGAACAGAAATCCTTATTAAGAATATTTGGACCTGATAAATCAACTGGCGAAACAACTTCTGAAAGACTAAAACGTTGGGCAATATTTATCTCTGGATTTGATTACACAATAGAACATGTCAAAAGTAAAGACAATGTTGCAGATGCACTTTCAAGATTGAATGACACAGAATCATCCGACACGGATCAGAGCGAAAATTTCCAAATAAACTTTATTGGTGAAAATGACAACTCATTAGTAGAGCTAAATGACTTAAGAATTGAAACTCAAAACGATGAGGTTTTAAAGAAATTATACAATGCAATACAAAAAGAAGAAGTACATAAATTGAAAGGAGAACAATTTAAACCTTTTTTACGCATATCACAGGAATTAGGAATAGATTCGGGGGTAATTGTGTGGCGTGACAGAGTATTAATTCCACATAAATATAGAAGCATAATTTTAAGTGAACTTCACTCAAGCCATCTGGGAATGGTTAAAACAAAATTGTTAGCCAGACACTACTTTTGGTGGCCAGGGTTAACACACGATATAGAAGAATATACTAAAAATTGTGAAAGTTGTTTAGCCAACTCTAGTTTGCCAGATAAGTCAAATTTAATAAGTTGGGATATTCCAAAACGAACTTGGTCACGCATCCATATTGATTACGCTGGACCAAAATGGGGCTACTGGTTTTTAATAATAATAGACTCAAAATCTAAGTGGCTTGAAGTATTTAAAACAAAATCTCCCACTGCAGAATTTACTATATCAAGACTTAGAGAGACATTTGCTAGATTTGGTCTTTGTGACATCATAGTATCAGACAATGGTAGCATTTTTCATTCAGAAAATTTTCAAAATTTCTTAAAATCAAATAATATATTTCACAAGACAACTCCTACATATTATCCACAGACAAATGGACAGGCTGAAAATGCTGTCAAGATAGTAAAAAAGGCTTTAATGAAAGCATTACATGAAAAGTCTAAAATAGCATGTGAAATTGAGAAGCATCTTCAAAATTTTCTACTGAGTTATAGAACGACCACACACTCAACAACGAACAATTCACCATCCAATGTCATGTTTGGTAGACAAATTAAAACGCGCTTGGATAATTTACACCCGAGATTTTTCAGAGAGCCTGACCCAGAGAAGGATGTGACTAAAGAAATATTAAAGAACCAAAGAAAGCAAGTTAAAAATTACAGGGGAAGGGAGAGTAGAGCATTAGACGTAGGCCAAAGAATTATGACCACGGATTTCAAGAACAATAAATTGATATGGCTTCCAGCTGTAATAGAAAGAAAGTACGGCAAAAGAATTTATTTGTGTAAGTTCGATGATGGCAGATTAACCAAAAGACACATTGATCGTATTCATACGAGAACACCAGTATCCATCCCAAAGAAGTAATAACGTAAAAGAATTTTTATATTTTAATATTGTAACTTTAAACTATTGAAACCAAAATGAATTATGTAACTTTAAATTTATATATTGAAATGAAATATTTCTAAGTAAGGACCGAGGAGTGTAGCAGAAGTGAACGCACCCCAGTTGCTCAATGTGCAACGCTGAATGAGCAACCCTGAATTATACATGGGCAAGTGACCCACTTCCGTTTAGCTCCTCGTGTCGGCAAGACTAAAATATAAAATAGGAGAATAAAACCATTGTTAACGAAAGAGCATTTATTAATATTGATTCCCGGACATCACACACCTACAGAAGCCAGTAATACGTGCACGGCTGCTGAAAGCCAACAAAGCCTACTATAGTTTATGAAGGCTCTTCAAATCCAAGCATCAAACCATAACATGTCGATTATTCGGAAGAAAATGAATAACATCGCAAGAAATATTATCAACTACATTGAGGAGGATTGTTCTGCATGGTGAAAGTCACAAAGATGAAGATCGCATATAAGGTATTGTGACTGTGACGTAAGATCAATGTCAAATAAATAATATTATTAATTTCATAATAAGAAAATACAACTCTACATTTTAATACTGTTTAAGGTAAAATTAAACCAAACAAAAATTTTCAAGAACACAGATAAGTATTTTTATCAATTTATATAAATTCAAACTCACCTTGTTTCTGTAGCGCAATTATATCAGACAAATAATCAAAAAGTTCAACTGCAAGTTGAAACCTACAAACAAAAAAACAAAATAATAAATAATAATTTTCCAATACAACTACAACTAATTCATCATACCGTTCTTCAGCATTATCACCAAATGCTGATTCCAAATTATCTCTGGCTATTGTTAAGCTAGATGGAATCATTTTGTTTCTATCATGAAATTCAATTTTTGTTATAAGTAATTTTGTATATTTTTCTATACATTCGCCATAGCCATCGTATGCAATACCACGGTAATTATTCCAATGTTGACCAAGATCTTTTAAAAAATTTATTTTATTAACACCAATCTTAATGCATTCGTTATGTCCTTTCAATAAGACCTTATGTAATAGCTGACAGAATTTCCATGTTATTATATGATTTTTTGTTAAGTTCTGTTTACTAATAACATCCCAAAAATATTCCGGATACATTGGCTGATATGTTTGTATAACAACAGTTCGGACATGATGTAAGGGTATTGCACTTTCATCTGGTTTTATACTTTTTTTTATGCTTGTGTGCTAAAATATAGTTTGTTAATAATATTTATCAATAATAATTAATTAATTTCTTTATTACCAATGTGTTTGCTTTCTTAACCGACATTTTAGGTGTTAATTAGTTTTTTTTTTGTATTAAATTACACTTATTGTTGAAATACTTTCTTCTTTTTCCTCACAGAATTCACCAGCAGTATTAATATTCATTGGCTGACTACACAGTAATAACTTTTTCGAAGAGGCTACTTTTTTTTAAATCGCGATACTAATTTTTATCTGCAAATATTATCTAGACTTATCAGGAAAATATATATAATTTGGGCTGGTGCGATTATAACTATCTTTTACGTCATAGTACTTGAGATAAAATGCAAACAGAAACAAAAACTAGATTTGGTAATTATAATTTGAGATATATAGATAATTAGACATTGATATAACAATCGATAAGACTGACTATTCGATTCCCCGATGCATAGGCCGTTTTGCAGGGTTTTCAGTTTTTCCCCTTTACTTATTTTGTTTGCTATGCTTTCTTTTTGGAGGTAAACAATATTTTTTGGTTAAAATGATGTTTCAGAGTTTTTGAAATACCGCACAGTAAGTTACCGATTCGGTATCGCGTCAGTGCTCTGGAGTAAGAAACGGACAGATTTACTAGTGCCTTTGAGGTCTCATGCAAAAAATCATGTCCAATCAAACGTAGCAAAAAATCGTTCACTCGTGTCTGCTACAGGCAAGGCTTATGACATCTCTATAAGAACTAGGGGAGCAGCGACGTCCTCCAAAAATTCGCGACCAGCTCATCAGGCGGGTTTACTCCTTGGAATTCGTTTTATGTGCTCCATAACGTAGCAGACAGTCGCCTCCCTAGCCTTAGTCAGTGTTGCCACTCGCTGAGCGCTTGGTCGTATCCATTATAACATATATTATCCACACATTTTTTTCCATTGTTCTCTAAAAGTACGTGTCCTCATACACACACCCATATTGTCTTCGGCCTCTAAATCAGTGATCTACAAAGTTGCCGTCGTCTAGTCCCAAGTCCTGGTGTGAAAGGAAGAGGGTGATCGACTTGCTGAATTGGCCAGCATCGGGAAGCCGAAGAAACCGCATGGATATACGTACTAACATTTTACGAAATAATGCTACGGCATCCGGGGCAAGTGGATTACTGGTCGAAGGCCCAAGTTAGTCACACCGCAAATGGAAATTTAATTCGCTGCGTGGAATGTACGAACAGGTCATCACGTCGGTCAAAAGGAAATCATAACAATGGGATTATTGAAATGCAAAATATCAGTTGCTGCGCTAATCGGAACGACGACTTACCGGATCCGAGACATAGACGATCGTCCCGCCAACAATCGACGAAACGATGACGCTTTACTATTCCGGTGGTGAGAGACGAGAGGCCGCCGTCGGCTTTATTATCGATTCAAACCGATATCCGAGCGATTGGCGGTTATAACCATCGGTGGAACGATCGAGACCCATATCGTATCCGTTTATACGCCAACCGAGACCAGCCCGGACGCGAGCAAGGGCAAATTTAACGATCAGCTTCAACAGACACTGGATACAATATCTCGAACCGAATTGATCATACTCGCAGGGGACATTAATGCACATTCAGATGCAGCTCGAACAGGCTGGGAAGGAACGATGGGTAAATTCGGACACGGAATAATTAACTACGACGGCTTACGCCTTCTTTCATTTGCAGCGCCAAACAATTTGATCGTTGGCAACAGCATCTTCCGCCAACCATTCAAATACCAACTCACCTTCCGAAATCCATCCGACAAAGACTCGGCGATGTTAGACTACGTTTTTATCATTGCGGATCTGACCGTTATCTTGTTCGAGCGAAACTACAGATGCGATTACAAAGAGCCAAGAAAACGGAGCCACCAACAGCCAAGAAGAATTGGGCGACCATCGAGCGAGAGTTTCAAATGGCATTATTCAACAAATTCGCGCCGCCCGCAATATTGGACGATATCGATGTAGAAGAAAGGCAATTATTGGAGTCAATTGTGTTGATTTCAAGCAATACCGACGATTAACCAAAGAAGTTCGACAGAAAATGAAATTGGAACGAGAAGCGTACTGGAATAACGTTACGCCCGACACGAAAGAAGCGGCGTCGAGACACGAGTCCCGGACGCTGTGCCAGACAATTTGGCGGTTAGGCCGCAAAGCAACATCAACAAACGACAACATCAAAAAATCGGTTGGAACTTTCGTGACCTCTCACCATGGGCGCCTGGAACGATCGAGAGAATTCTTCCACCAGCTGTACAATCACGATCCGTCATAAGGTCCAGCACCCGAACCGTTGATTATCGAGCAGCCGGCGAATCAGTTTCTCGATAACGAACCGACAATTATCGAGGTGAAAACAGCAATAAAATCGCTGAAAAATGGAAAAGCGCCGGGAATAGACCAAGGAACCGCCGAGATTATCAAAGCCGGAGGTTATGTTTTATCACAACGATTTCATGTCCTCATAAACACACATATGGCAATCGGAACGTGTCCCGCGGGGTGGAAGAAAGCGATCGTTGTGCCAATTTTTAAAAAAGGCGACATTCGGGAATGCAAAAATTATTGCGGTATTAGCCTCCTTTCGATCGTCGGCAAAGTATTTATGAAAATCATACAACGAGGCTACACAAACATCGAGAGCAAACGAGCCGGAAAGAACAAGCGGGATTTCGACAATATTGAGCATGCATTGATCAAATATTCACACTCCGTCCGCTAATGAAAGAAAGAGTTTGTTGCGGCAAACGACCTGCCGTCGTTTTCATCGATTTCAAATCCGCTTTCGACTGCATCGATTGGAACAGCTTGGAAACCGAACACGTGCCATCGAAAACCATCCAACTTCTCCAAGCGTCGAACGATGGCTCAGCCAGCAGGGTTCGTATTCAAAGCGACTTATCCAAGGAGTTCCCGCTTCAAACGGGTGTCCGACAGGGAGACGTCGCTTCGCCATTTCTCTTCAACGTTATAATTGAAGCGATTATGTGTGAAGCATTCGATAGGCGACGCGGAGTTCGATACGACGACAACAACTTCGTTACCGACTTGATGTTCGCCGGCGATAGCGCCGCCTTCGCCGACACGGATGCCGAAGCAACGGATATCTTATACGACATTTTCTGCATCGACCGGTCATACGGGTTAAAAACCAATGCGAAAAGACCACTCACAACGGACGGATCTAAAGCCAGTGTTCACCTCGATTGTTAGTCAGTGACCTAGTTTATAGCTACTCCAAAAATAATTCGAATTATGGATCATCCAAAACTTTTTACCCTATAAACGAGGTAATTCGGATTATGGCTTAAACCGAAATGTTTCGGCTTAAGCCACAGTTATAAGAATGTATTTAATACCCGTTTATACGCTAAATCGAAATTTTGACGTAACTTTGAGTTAAATCGATTTAATTTTTCTGCTATAAACTAGGTAATTTAGTCAGATGTTCAAATATTTGGGATAATTGACTGAGGAAAATAAAGAGGCATCGACGGCCGACGTTCACAGCCGCATCGACCAGGCAAAAGCAACATTCGCCCCGCTCAAGTAGTGCATATAAAAACGAAAAAATATTACCATCACCATGAAAGTACGCCTTTACCGAACGTTGATCCTTCCGATGCTTCTTTATGGGTCTGAAACGGTGACACTGCTCAAGCCGGCTGTCAACAAGGTCGAATCTTCCAGAGTCTTCCGAATGCGATTCTTGAGGCAGATTTTTAGAGTCGCACTTCGCGATCGCCTTCGAAACGAGGCAGTTGGACAAAGATGCGATAAACAGACATTGATCGAAGAAGAAATACCAAAAAACATCGGCTACGGTAGTTTGGACATGTTTATCGAAAGAATGATAATCGCTCGCCACGTAGACTTCTCTGGCAAGACCGGCTAATGGCTAAAGAATATCGAGGGCGATTTAAAGAATCAACTATTATCAGTTATCGAGGCTCGAGACGTCGCCAAATATAATCGAGAATGGAAACGAATCTCCATTGAACCTAGGTACATGAATTGTGACAACAAAATGGCTCGCCAAAGCGATAATTAAGAGAGCTATTAATACTGAAACAACACGTCTTACCCACTATGTTTTATTCTTTGATTCCCTCAATGAATAATGGAAATAAAAACGATACTATTAGGTAATAATATAATTTGCTTTTATTAAGATTGATTTTTTATACAATTGATATTAAACAATTAACTAAATATAAATATGTTTTGTTCAAATTAATCTTTTTAAACCCACGTTTACGTTATTTATCATTAATTCAAACAGATTTTAAGTATGATATACATATATGTATCTCTGGCGACAATTCACAATTTTACCATACAATTTTTTTTATGACAAACAGTTAAAAAAAAAAACTTAACAAGACAAAATAATCATTGGTTACAAAATTATTATAAGAAAAAAACAATTTCCATATATATAATTAATATATAATAAAAATAATCCAAAAGAAGACAAAAAAAACATGTCACACCGTACGCAATTTAAGTAATAACTGATTTAAATGACCGACGCATGCTAAAATATCCTCATAATCTTTGGACATTGATTTAAGATCTTTTTCCAAATCAGTTAATCTCTGTTGGCCTAATTTAGATCCGCCATGACGGATTGCAGCTGAACAATGACACGAAAGTACTTTAAAGCAATGCTTTCTAATTGAATTGTGGGATGGATTATCCCAAATTGGTGTATCACGAACATAATTCCATGCCATATTCACATAGTCCAGAAGTGCATCCCAATGTTTTGAATCATATAGCAATCGACTTTGTTCAACTACACATTTTTTAAATGCTGATAGATGTGTGGCCGCTCTTGCATACGCTACACTGTCGGTTTTCTTACATAATCGTGATGATGGTAGACTTTTAAATATATTTCTTTTTATGTGAATTAATTGATCTTCCATTGGGCTGAAACATTTTAAAAAAAACCTAAATTATAAATTACAACCCGACTTGCTTGACAAAATAAAATAAATGGGTTTTTAAACTCTAGTTATATCTTGAAAGAATTGGCTGATTCGGTCAATTTGATGCTAATTATTGGTGTCTGCAAAGAAATCGACGTCCTTGCCAGAAGCACTGGTGCCATTTGAGTAAGTCGGCCAGTTTACTTTGTGAACATTGAAATCACTTGCAACGATGATTTCACATTCAGGATTGGAGGAAGCAAAAGAATATGACGTGTACCCTGACACCTGGTAATAACCTAAGTCAGTATGGGGCGATATTTGGGTTTCGCTAAGCGCGAAGATTGGCGCTTTGGAACAAACTCAACAAACGAGAAGTTCGCGTGAAGTCCGCGAATGTTACAGGAGCCAATAGCAAAGTTCTACTTGTAACGGTACTTGGTTCTCGTCTCGTCGCTTTAAGGCCTCGTTTAGAGATCGTTCATTAATTACGTGTAAAATTGCTAAAAACTGGTTTAAATTAACGAATTCGTGTAGTAAATTCACGGCTTGAAGCTCAAATTTTCAGTCACAAACTGACGATAAATTTCCACACAGATTTTTGTCAGTTTTCTTGGACTGGAGGTTCCAACCAATTGGCGGCCGGAGAGTGTATGGTTTCAAGGCGAAAACTTGCAGGCCACGGCCTGATGTCCCCCGAAGTGTGAAAGGGGGCCTTAAGATATGGCTAAATCCTACACAAATTTTTTTTGCGAATGCCAGAAAGGAGCGTAGTAGCCGCCACCGGCCAGTCAAACGCGCGACTCGACGAATGCTGCAAAGAAAATGAATAAGTCGACTCGAAGTCGATATTACAAGTCGTTATCGGGTCGTCAAAGTGATTTGCTCTAGTATTTCGTTTTCGTAATTTACAAATCGATTTCGTTTCGATATCGACTCTCGTCTCGAAAATTTCGCGACTCGCTTTCGATTCGATGTCGACTCGCAATGTTTGCAGGGATGTTACAATAAAAATGGTCACCCTACACATAAGAAATATCGGACACCCAACAGATAGTTAAATTGACTGTGAAGTACACAACCGCCATACAACTCGAAGGTTTTACTAACTGGAAAAATGACCAGAAATCGGGGGTTTGAGATATTGTCGTACGTGATCTTTTGAAGGTATCATATTCGCCGATGTAATCATCCGGCTAAACTTTTTGTTATCAAAACTCACGATACCCAATGTGTTACTAATATGGCAATTTTCTTTCTAAAATGGCTAATGAAAAACTAGCAACTAAATCTGTTAACTAGAGCTTTAAACTTAAGGATACGCAAAACCAAATTACCTTATATCTGGCATAGGAAACTCAGATCTTATCTGCTGTTCCAATTCTGGTTCCTTACGAACAATATTTTTTATAATTGCTATCAATTGATCCTGACTGAGACCCTTTAACAATACATTCAGCGGTGTCCCAGTGTTTGTCTGTGCCATCGGCTTCTCTTCCATCTTACATCGCTTCATAATCGGTGTTGGAAGGATCTTAACAGCACTATCAGTATGCCGCGGTGAGCTTAATGATTTCTCTGGCGAATTCGGATTAAATTCTGTAAGAAGCAATCGTTTCCTCGGTGAACTTCTTAACGTCATCGTTGTACATTTTGTCGGAGTCTTCTGTAGTGAATGGCTTTTTGGGCATTTTTCTGGTGACCAGCTTAATGTAATACGACGTCGCCCACGCTGCCGGATGACAATCTCATCTGGAGATTCAAATGTTGATGTTGTATATGTTGTGGAGATATTATCTTGCGGATTATCCATTATTGTTTGATTTAAAATATTTGCAGGTGTTGGCTCATCGGCAATTCTTGTTGTTGGTGTTGTTGCAACACGTAATTGCTCTAATCTATCTGGAATTTCCGATAAAGCCAATCTCATTTGATGGGGTGTCGCCATTTTTTTGGCATGGATTTATTTATTTTACGAAAAAACAGCAATTTACAAATATCTAATATACATTAATAAATTATATAAATGATGTTTATGCACATATAAAAATGTTTTTTATAATTTTAAATCGTAAAATTACGTAAAAATCGCGGTACAAACAAATTTCTTCCCGCCAAAGGCTTCCGATGCGCAACACAAAATTTTCATTTTAAAGATTTTTGTTTACATTGACACTTGTGACATCTGGTGATTTATTTTTTTACTTTTATATTTTTTTTAATATTTTGAAAATTATTAATAAATTATAATTGGTTTTATTTTTTTATAGAAGAATTGTTGAAATTAGGATAAAAATGAATTAAAACTTTTATATTATCAACATTTTACATGAAATTTTAATATTTTTAAGATTATTTTATATTTAAGCACCTATCTTCGAATGCTGTTTGTAATATAAATTTTCGAAAGAAGCAGAAGATTTTTAACTGATAACTGACAGTGACAGCCCTGTCAAAAATTTGTTTTTAAATCGCTTTGTGTAGGCAGTAAACAATTTTTGTAATTAATTATGGAACCGCAAAAAGGTAAATCTGTAAGAAACTTCCGAAGTTCAAATTAAATATGGATTATTATAAAAAAATAAATAGCAAACATTTGTCCCCATTACAGGGGATTTGGAAGTCACTGGAATCTCTCGTAGTGGGCGCGTGCGTAAGAAATCATCAAAACTAATGGATTTTCAATCACCGGATGATATAGAACCAAAAGTGAAAAAGACATCTACTAATAAGCCAGCACAAAATATTAAACAAGCTGGCAATGTTCATGCTTCACAGCAGCAGCAGCATCATCATCAACAACCCACTTTTGTTATAAGCTCTCATCCAGCAAATGCACCAACGCCCACGCACAGTTCTGAAACGCATTCTGATGATGATTTGTCTGGAGAAGATTTTGTTGCTGTGGATAACGATGATAGCATTGAATCAGATGAGGACTCGGATGAAATTGATGCTGAGAATATAGAGGAAGACTATACAGATGAGGGCACAGTTGATCCTGTTGTAAAGCAAAGTATTTACATGACGGAAAAAACAAATAAAAAGAGGATTTTGAAGGATGGGAAGGTAGGTGATTGTGTTATAAAAATGCAGGTACGTAAAAGGGTAACTTTACTTCAAGATTGTGTATAGTAAAGCGCAGAGGAAGGACAAAGGTAAAACGCGATTTACTGCATACATGTTATGGGCAAAAGATGTTCGCAAACAAATGTTAGCACAACAGCCTGATTTAGGTAATGTTTTGATAAATTAATTAGCCTGGGGTTTTGAAAGATAATGGCCACTTGTGAAATGAAGTGAGAATAGTTATTTACAAAAAATATGAAACTCGATTCAACCCGGGTGTGCCGCGGGCTCGATTTTGCCCCACAGCTCTTAGCTCCAGGATCTCCCCGTTGTTGCGGCCTCTGCTAATAGGATTCTTCTCCACGTTTTTCTAGGTCTTCCGGCTCGACGGGATCCTTGCAGATTTTAGTCAAGAGCCTGTTTGGCCAGATTTTCATGATGTACAAGAGTTATGAGTGAATAGGACGTCAATTCCGAGCTCCGTGCTAAAGCCGAATTTTTTATTACCCGACAGTTTTGTTTATTATTAAAAATTATCTCGCGATTCTTGCACAATATTTCACCGGTTAATTTAATTACTTATTATTTGTGCATAAATATCCTCACAATTTCCGAAAAAAACAAAACAATAATCGGGAAAGTGCCGCCTAAGAAACCAGCATCTTCATACAACCCATCGCCTGTAATGACTCGAAGGTGGTGCACGAACTACCTCGAAAAGCTGCAAGGGAGAAAAATTCATTGAAGAATTATTTTTGGCCCTAGAATCGCATTTTTCGAAGAAGATCGATGATCTTTGAACCACTTTCTGCCATGCAGAATCACAAATTTGCCATGCAGAATCACGATCAGTCGGGCATGTGCCGAAGGAGCGGGTCCATAATTGCGAAATTGTCTAAACAGAGTGAGGCGAAGGCGTTCTTGCAGGCTTTAAAGGTAAATAAAAAACAAAAAACTCAAACTCTGTGAGCTGGGTGGTTTCACTGCGGATAATGTGGGTATGGTGGGTTCCAGTACCCATGCGGAAAATTCCGGTTGGGGAAATACCCACCCAGAATTTGAGAGTAAGTAGTCCTAAATTGTAAACATATGCCGATTTAAGTTCGCACTTTCGATTTTATTTAATGTTGTTCTATTAAAACTCCTCGAGTTCAATCACTTCTTTTTAAATTTCCGTTTGTTGGAAGGTGAAAAGCTACAGGCTCCTGTACGCCGGTTGTGTGGGACTCGAATCCACTAAAACACCTCCTGGTCTTCCACTTTCTTGGCATTACTGGGTTTGTTTAGCATAGCGTTTCGATAATGGATCAGCTTTTATTTAGCTTCTTTGCTATACTCTCTTTCTTTCACATTCTTCCAGCCCCAAACTTCCTGTGTAAGGCTTGCAGCGTCCCTTCCATTTTCCTCCACTCATCCTCATTATTGATCATGTGTCCTAGGATGTTTTTCGGTGGTAGTGGCGCCTCAGCTATTGCCTGTAGCTCCCTAGCAACCTATCCTTCCACGTTTGGGATAAATCTGTGGGTCCAGCGCCGGCCGTAGCCCTTGTTGAGGGTGGAGCGAGATTGTCTTTCGACGCCCTTTGTTCGACGTTGTCCTAGATAAAACTTTTTTCGAGTACTGCCTGCCTGCCATTTCGTTACGGGATTATATCTCCCCTTTTGCAAGCCTTTATGGGCAGGGGGCTCCATAAGGATTCCAATGGTGGTTTTAGGGTCACAGTTCCGCTTGTAGCGACAGTAGAGGAAGTATGTTTTCTCAGAGTTGCTTCCCCGACGTTTCGCCAACAGTACCACCTTCTTTGGAGGCTATTTAGTTGGTTGTATTGCATGGTTGGGCATTAGGGCGTGCCCCAGCTAGCAACGTTG
Source organism: Thereva unica (assembly GCA_949987705.1). Taxonomy (NCBI): domain Eukaryota; kingdom Metazoa; phylum Arthropoda; class Insecta; order Diptera; family Therevidae; genus Thereva; species Thereva unica. Next base: position 10,628,220 of record OX465282.1, read on the forward strand.
AGATGGTGGAGAGAGTCACCTTCTCGTTAAAAGAAGCTTATCCTGCCATCAGCCCAAAACCGCAGTGTTCACCATCCTGACAACGTTATCACTGTGAATTTTGTGCGGTGTACTTTGTGGAGTATTCTCCACTCCTACACCCTTAGGGGTTTCTTTTGAACCCCTATCCTTTCAACATAATGCCAGTGGGGTCTTCTGCTGCATGGCAGCTTGTTCCCGTCTACAGCAACAAGGCTTCCTCCTTCCAAGGCTTAAGGCGGTCCATTATAGAGGGCGCACCGACCCCTACTGACCTGGGCTGTTCTGAGCCCTGAGCCAATTCGACTACCGCCTTCAGAAGACTTCCTTGTACGGTAACTAGTTGTTTCAAGGTCAGAAGAGTCTCTGGATTGTTACTCGCGAGCACGCCAATTCTGACATTTTCCGCTATTTGACAGAAGATCGGCTTTGGAGTCACGCGAGTCTCGGGCTGAAGCCAATGTTTCATACTTTTTGTAAATAACTATTCTCACAACATTTCACAAGTGGTCAGACTTCGAAAATTTTTGACCGCTGGCTCTCGGACTATCTTATTTCTTTTAAACCTTATAGATTTTGCTGCAATTTCCCGCCGCCTTGGTGAAATGTGGGCAAATGTACCGACAAATGAAAAATGCTCTTGGAAGAAACGCGCAAAACGTCTTGCAACAAAAACAAAAACTATCGATCGTTCTGAAGCTATTAATAAATCTACATCGAAATTTCTTAATAGAAATACAGGAGCAATCAACAATAATCGCAATAAAACTATATCTGAAAGTGCTCCTCATAATAATAATGAATCAATTGAAGCAATCACATTGCAACACAATCAGACATCAACGAAAACTAGCCCAATGTCAACTGCTGGTGCATATAAAGTTACGGGCACAGATCCAGTTGATGTTGCTGCACATTTACGATTGCTTGGCGAAAGCTTATCAATAATTGGGGAACGATTAAAGGAGCACGAGGGACAAATAACAGTATCGGGAAGCCTATCAGTGTTGCTTGATAGCTTGTTGTGTTCAATTGGCCCACTTATGTGCCTAACATCGCAAATACCGGGTTTTAATGAAAATAATCAACATCTCAAGGATTCACTACAAAATACTTTGGATAATATTGCTTATGTCATGCCAGGATTGTAAATAACTAAATATTATTCATTATATATTTTAAAATAATGCAAATAAAATGAAATATGTATGTTTTAAACACAATTAGTTTCAGTTACAGTCGCCCCTGAAGTCGGAGCACGGGACAAATTAGCATTTTCCAATGGCAAAGGCGCTAGGACAAAGGGTCCTAGACAAGCCAAGAAGACCGGGCTTGTCGAACACTCCTGGGAGAAAAAATGAGCCCCATGAGGGCACTCCAAGTTAACTTGCACCATGCGAAACCGACATCCTACACTCTGTGCAAGACTTTCGCTCGGCCGACTTTTATGAAAATTCTTTCAGATTATATCTTCTGTAATACGCTACGAATGGCACTTCGATAAATTTGGTATCATTGTGGGTTCGCGCGATATCGTGCGGGTACAACTATGTGAGTGTCGTTTAACCAAAAAACTCCTCGACCGAATTTTATAAAAATCTTTTCGGTCATATTTCCGTTAATACGCTTCGAATAACACCTCAACGAAGTCGATATCTTTTTGGTTCATGCGATATCCTGCAGGAAAGAATGATCACATACGTACGCACACACACACACCTCTTCTCAAATTTTTGCTTAAAATGCTATTGGGGGCCTTGAAAAATGAAAATTCGGATTTTCGGACAGATTAATTTCCCTATAAACTAGGAAGATGAAAATTATGCGATATTTGCCGAGACCCACCCTCTCCACACGTGGGATTGGATGAGATTCGTATCCGCCCCCCCCACATAACCGCCTCACGTAATTAATGGACGACCTCTTACTCGCACCCTGTCTTTCAAGAATGTTTTTCTCTAAGGCCCCTGTGCTGAAAGTCGTATTTGCTGTCATAAGAAGTGAAGCTAATACAACGGTGTGCTGATAGTCGATTCTTGTCGTGTAAAATATGCTGACATAAACGACAGCTTATTTGGTGTGCTGACAGTCGTTTTTATTGTAATTTTGTTGTCACTTTTGGTCGGGCTGTTTGCGTTAGTGACAAAGTAGGAAAATTTGAAAGAAAATACATATTTCGTTCATGCAACTTCAATATGTCGCAAGCCACAGAGTGGTAATTTTTCAGGAGGCAATTAAAACTTCATCATTTCAGTTTTATTTACATATAATTAGCTTGTACTGTTTTGCAAATTTAAACATATTGGCATTTTATAGAATATTATTTTTGTAGATTACGACATATTGCAGGCGGCACAATTATGACCTCTATCCAATGATCCCATAGTCAATTTTCAAATTTTTGAGGGTTACGACAAATCACCGTTGCATGAACGATTTGTTATTTTGGAATGTTTAATGTTAAGCTTTTAATAATTTCAGAATAGAAAACAATTCGAAACAGAAGTTCGAATTTTAGAAAACCATCTAGATGTGGCTAAAGGGCAGAGATATGCTGAAATTGCACAAATGTTTGGGAAGAAATAATAACATAAAATTTTTAATTTTTCGCGTTTGCTATCTTCATTTTCCGAACTACCAAACCACAAAAAGAATTTAACTAAAAATGTTTATTCCTTACGAAACACAAAAACTTGGCACAAACACTCTCAGATCCCTGTGCTGACAGTCGTAATTTGACTGAAACGACAATTTCTTCAACTCAAACGACTTGTCACGCAACCCGACTGTCAGCACACCAACAAAAAAACGAGACGACATCGACATCTCCATGCGACTCTCATATGACTCGACTTTCAGCACAGGGGCATAAGATAGTAAGCCAAAAGAAAATCGAATCAAAAATTCAATTAAGTGTAGCAGGGCTACCAAATTTATTACATAAAATAAGTGATGCAAACTAGAAAGGTTCACTGGAGAATCAGGTAAGAGCATTGAGTCTTGGTTAAAGGAGTTCGACGATTAACCACCGTCTGTGCCTTGAACGGCATGCAGAAGTATGGATACTGCTAAAAACCGCTGCTTGATTGGCAATTGAAGCATACTGTCGTATTTTAAAATAATGAAAATCAAATGAAATATGCATGCTTTTATCAAAATTAGTCTCGTTTACCTTTTTTTTTTTAAATCGAGTCTCATACAAGTCTATTTATTATCATACTCGAAACACGCTAAGAGATTTTGCTCGAAAAAGTCACCACTCAACTTCAGTTGAGTTTTTCCTCGTCACAGCCAAATTGTATAGAATAAATATTAATCCATACATAACAGGGTTAATCTACATAGCGCCGATAATTTTCTATCTATATGTTATCAGTACCATTAACAAGTGCTTCATTTTAGTCAAATTCGTCCTTCAATAGTACTATTGAATTTTTCGACTAAGTAAAACAGTTTCATTTTATAATCTAAATCAACCTTGACTTTAACCTTTAATCCATACTGATAAGTAAACATTTTTTATTTATTGTAACGGCAAGAATCTATTAATCACACACGTTCATTTTATTCAGCAAGGGTATTTTCACATATTTTAATCATTATAATAAAAAAAAAGTAAAATGATTATTTCGTTCTTTCTTATCACAAAATAATACGAAACTACACTTCAGTTTTACATCGAAGAAGCTACACGATGGCAGTAAAATTTACATTTGGTTTAATTATATTTTCCGTCATAACGACGATTTTGTCACATCCCATTACGATTAGCCAAATTGGTGATATTAAAATTCAAAGAGACGGAGGTAAGATTTATTAAATATTAAATTTATAGAATAATAAAAAAAATAAAAATAAATTAAAATTATTTTTAGATAATATAATTTGCGACACTTTAGTCTGTCCTACAAGTGCGACTAGATGTTCTGTTGATAAGAAAACTAATGCTGATCGAGAGAGGATTACTATAACCCGAAAATGCTTCGATAGTAATAACAAAATTGTTCTTGAAGGACAACAAGTTAAGGATAATGATAATCCTAATGAATCTGTGAATTTTCATCTTGAAAATGGTGGAAGTAATATAATAATAAATGGAAATGATCCTGAAGCAGAGAAATTTGCTAATGAAATTACAAAGGAAATTCAACAAGAACTTGAGAAATTAAATATAGAAATTTTTAAATCGTTTAACGTTAACTATTGATACTTCTATATATAATTTAAAAATAAATAAAATCCTTCACCCAATTGTGTTAATTTATTGAAAACAACAAGCATCATTAAATTCAAATATTAGTTGATAACTTGAACCAAAGTTCTTACAATCTAAATGGAATTCAGAAGAGTCGTGTTATCATGTCTTGAATGACTCTGTAAAGCACATTTTCAACCACAGAAATTTGTTATCTAGCTTCGTTATCTAGCTTAGTTATTTCAACTTTTTTAACTATTAGAAATATACAATATTACTATAATTATTTTCGCCTATCTTTTAACCGCAGCCTTGCAGGAAAAAATTATCTGACACCGCCAAGAAAAGGGCCGGAATGGAAATGGGAAGCCCAAAGAATCATACCCGAGTCTCGCAGGTCAGCGGGCAGGACCCCGGAAACCCCCAAGAAAAAGCAGACCAGGACTGCCAAAAGTTTCAGGGCCCATCAGCAATATCTTCTAGGAGGAACAGTCCCGTGCCGGGCCCATCCGTTGTGCTATCTGAGGACTCTCCATGGAAGCAGGACATAAAAGAAGAAGAACGCAGGCCTAACCCCTACTCAAAACCCACAGTGCAGCCACTTCAATTATTTCTAAAAAAAATTTTGGAAAATTTTTTAAGAAAAACTAAAACAAGAAAAAAAGGATTGAAAAACAAAATTATAATTAGGAGCCTCGATAGTTGATAATCGTTGATTTATTTAAGTTGTCCACGGTTTTCTTCGGTGCCCATCGCAGTTCTCCAGCTTGCAGGACGGTCTCGACAGAGAAGTTTACGTGGCAAGCGGTTATCTTCCATTCGGCAAACATGTCCAAACCACCGCAGTCGACGTTTTTGTATTTCTTCTTCGAGCAGTGTCTGTTAATCGTGTCTTTGTTTAACTGTCTCGTTTCAAAGGCGATCGCGGAGTGGAACACCAAGAATCTTCCCCAAGCATCGCATTTGGAAGACCTCGAGCTTCTTGACGTTCGGCTTGAGGGTGTCCACGTTTCAGATCCATAAAGAAAAATCGGAAGGATCAACGTTCGGTAAAGGCGTGCTTTCGTTTTGATGTTGTTCGTTTCCATATGCACCACTTAAGCGAGGCGAATGTCGCTGTTGCCTGGCCGACGCGGCTGTGAATGTCGGCCGTCGATGCCACTTTCGTTTCCTCAACCAATGACCTCAAATATTTAAACATTGGAACCTGTTCGATTAGGGTTCCATCGAGGTGAACACTGACCTTTGATCCATCTGTTGTGAGCACTTTAGTCTTTTCCGCATTGATTTGTAACCAGTATAACTGGGCAATACGGGAAATGTCGTATGTCCGTTGCTTCGGCATCCGTGTCGGCGAAGACAGCGCTATCGTCGGCAAACATTAAGTCGGTTACGACATTGTTGTCGTCGTATAGAACTCCGAGTCGTCCATCGAATGCTTCACGCATAATCGCTTCGATCACAACGTTGAAGGGAAGTGGCGAAGAGACGTCTCCCTTTCGGACACCCGTTTGAATCGAGAACTCCTCGGATAAGTCGCTTCGAATACAAACGTTGCGGGTTCAGCCATCGTTTGACGCTTGGAGAAGTTGGATGATTTTCAATGGCACGTGTTCGGTTTCCAAGGCTCTCCATAAGCTGTTTCAATCGACGTAATCGAAAGCGGATTTGAAATCAATAAAAACGACGACAGTTTGTTTGCCGCAACGAATTTTTTTTCCATTAGCTGATGGAGTTCGAATATTTGATCAATGCATCCTAGATGTGGTCTAAATCCCGCTTGTTCTTTTCGGCTTATTTGTCTTGATGTTCTCGTAGCCTCGATCGATAATTGTCGGTTCGGTATCGAGCAACTGATTCGTCGACTGTTCGATAATCGGCGGTTCGAGTGCTGGATCTTGTGGTGGATCGTGGTTGTACAGCTGGTGGAAGAATTCTCTCCATTGCTGCAGGCGCCCATGGGGAGAAGTCACGAATGTTTCCGTGTTGTTTTGCCACCTAACCACCGGATTGTCTGGTACAGCGCCCGGTAATCGTACCTCGTATCGGTCGTAACGTGAATGAACTTTCCGTACCGATTTCATTTTCTGTAGAACTTTCTTGTTCGATAGGCGGTATTGCTCAAAGTCGAAGTGTTTCATTTGCTTTAGCCGATCGACGAAGTCCAGACAGCTGTCCGAGATCCATTGCTGCGTCCGTCCTGATGACATGCGCTTGGCGGAACGGTGAAGAGCTAAGGAACGCTATGACAGGAGGAATCAGGGATGTAAAAAGGGAAGAGGAACGGCGAAGGACCATGGGGTTGCCAGAATTCAAACCCGGGACCTCTGGAATGGTAGCCAGGTGCCTTACTCCCTATAATACTACCGAGATGTTTACAGATCAGCTCCTTTGCACATCCCACAATAAATTTTCACAATTGCCTTTCTGCTACATCGATATCGTCCGGTATTGCGAGCGCCACGATTTTGAAATTTTGAACCGGTCGCCCGATGTCCGGGTTTCGCAGACACGCCCAATTCTTTTTGGTTGGTGGTGGCTCCGTTTTCTTCGCTCTTTGTAATCGTATCTGTAATTTCGCTCGAACAAGATAATGGTCCTATCCGCAATCGAGCCCACGCATTGCACGATCGTCTTTGATTGTCGATCGGAATCTTGCGTTGATCGAACGTAGTCTAACATAATCGAATCGTTGCCGTATGGATTTCGCCAGGTGAGTTAGTGTTTGAGTGGATGGCGGAAACTGCTATTGCTAACGATCAAATTGTTTGACTCTACGAATGAAAGCAGACGTAAGCCGTTGTCGTTCCTCCCCAGCCGATTCAGTTTGTACTTTTCCAAATACATAATAACCATAGTTTTGTAGCCTGTTCGATTATTTATTTAAGTTAATTTTAATTGTGTTATATTTTTCGATTTAATTTTTTAAAATTATGCAATTTGACATATTATAGCAGCAGCTTGATGTTGTCCGTTAAATTTTTTTTTATGGCAAATGACAACAAGGCGAGTTTTATATCAGGTGTCAAAGTACTGTCAAAAGGTGCAAGAGGTCGAGTTGTCCGTATCGTACGTAAAGAAAGTGCAGTGAATTAATTAAACTGAGTGCTTTTCCGTATTAATTTGGACTTATTCCATTCAATAAATATAGTATACTTTCAGTCTCTCTACTGTTGAAAAATGTAAATAACTTTATCCTTTTAAATTAATATGATAAAATACAAATCTATTTCAGGAATCAACGCACTTGCCAGTCATGACGTCATGTTAGTATTTTTAATTTATTTAGAAAAATTTGTATTTTTCACAAAAATATGCGCATAAATAGATTATAATTATGTATTTTGTTTTGTAAATAGGCGAATAGAGCTACCATGTCTGATAAAAATTGTGGTAATGATGTGATTAAAAATGATGGCTGTAATGGCACTATTAAAAAAACTAATGCCGATTTGGTGGCGGGAGCTGTTGGATCTTCACCTTCAATATTATTTAATAATAGCTCCCGCCGTACATCAAATAGCTCTCAACATTCTCTAGGTTCTTGTACATCACCAAATTATGATTCTGGCAATTTTTCATGTTCAAATACTAGTGATGCTAGTGTAAGACATAGATCTTGCAGTTCCACTGAAGATGATGCCGATAGTACGGGTGGCGGTGGGATTTCTGTTACAACTGCATCTGGCTGTTGTATACCAAGGGTTAGCGAAGATGTTAAGGAGTTAATTAAGGAGCTTAAGGATAAAGATCAGACACTTAAATTAGCTATACGTGAGAATAAGAAATATAAAAGTGATTTGGAAAGATTGACAAAATCTGAGAAATGGTATAAGGTTGAATTGAAGAATCAGAAACGATCTAGATTGGATATTTTAGAGAAATTGTATTTAAATGAAAGAAGATTTATAACTGAAAATCAACAGCTTAAGACTGATTGCGCTAGACTTTATAATAGCTGTGAAGAGATTGAACGGAAGGCTCTTAATGAAAAAGATTCGCTTGTTAAGCAGCTCCACCAGCTACAGATTCTATTTGAATCAGCTAAATGTAATGATGGTAATATATCAACACAGGAGATTGTTGAAAAGCTTAATTTTGAATTGCAAAGGGAAAAGGCGATTATTAAAGAAAATGAAAGTCTTATTGATTTGCTTAGGAAACAGAAACAAGGTCTTCTTGAAGATATACGAAAATTAACAACAGACAGAGATTCGAAACTTATTATTTTAGAGGCAAACAGTTTTAATTTGTCACAGGAGAATGAAAGGATTGCTGAGGAATGCATAGAGCTGCAAAGAGAAAAGCAGGTTATATCGGATAAGGTTGATATGTATGAAAAAACTTTAGATAATATTAAAACAGCTTTAAGTAAGCGCGAAGCGGAATTGAAAGATTTACGGTTTAAATTTGATGAGAAGTCGCAGCTGTTAGATGTACAAACTAAAGTTGTTGAAAGTCTAAAATTAAAAATTAATCAAATTGAAACTGATTATTCTATGCAAAATGCGGCAATTTTAGATAAATTTAAAAATGATTTAGATAATAAAAATATTGAGATAATCAATTTAAAGTCAGTTCTATCTTTTAAAGATAGTAAAATATCAGCCCTAGAGCTTGAAGTTGTAGAACTGAAATGTTTACAAGGGAAATTAGAGGAATTACAAAACGAAATTGACACGTTGAAAATTGTTATACAAAATAAAGAATTAGAAATTAATAATTTAGAATCAATTAAGGTAAATCAGGCTGAGCAAATTACGAATTTTAAGGAGCATCTTTCTGAATATCAAAAATTACGTGAAAATTTCAATAAATATGTTGGCTTGATACAGACAAATACTGAAATATTAGAAATTAAACAAGAAGAAGTTGAACGATTGAGAATTGATAATGATATGTTGCAGAAGGAAACAGAAGATTTACGCGGTGAGCTAGAGAATAGGGATATTGTATTAGAACGAATTAAAGATGATTTTCAAAATAAAGAAAGGGAATCCAAAGAAATAATGACTATAAATGAAGAGAAGTCTAGTGAATTATCTAAAATTAAAGAAAAATCTACGGAATTATCAAACAATTTAGAAAAAACTCGTGCATCACTTTTAGATAATATTAAAACTCTTCAAATTAAAGAACAAGAATTACAAGAATTAAAATGTCTTACAAATGTACAAGCTGAAGAAATATTTAATCTTAATAAAAAAATCGATGAAAATATGAAATTTGGTGAAAAATTACAGCAGCAAGAGAAATTATTATTAGAAACACAGAAGGAAAATGATGAATTAAAATTAATAATATCAAATCAAAATGAGAAAATCACAAATTTATCCGATTATCCCGAAAAATTACAAAAATTAAATGTTATGCTTGAAAAGCAAAAAGAAATCACACGTACATATAGCTTAGATTTAGAAACATTACAATTAGTTGTCCGCGGACAAAATGCCCAGCTACAGCGTATTAGTAATCGTGAAAATGAAGAAAATCAAAAATTACGCAATCAATTAGAAGAAATAACAAAATTACTTGAATATAATAAAAATGAAAAGGATGATGTTAATAAAGAATTAAATAATTTAAAATTAATTGCTAAAAAACAATCAGAACAGATAAAAAAATTAACAACATCAGCTGATAAACATAATAATGAACAACAAATACAATTTAATTATGATAATATAAAAAAATTAAATTATCGATCATTTTCAGATACAGATATTGATTTAAAAATACATAAAATTGAAATGCTTAAGACATTATTAGATGAAAAATCTGATCATGTACAGCATTTAAATGATGAACAAGAAAAATGGTCAGAAATATTACATGATTTAACAAATACAACAAAATTACAAGAAATTAATGATAAAGAAAATTTTGAATTAGAAAAATTTCATATGGAATCATATGAGCTAGAAGAAATAATTAAAAAATATGAAATTGAATTAAGAAAGAAAAGTGAAGAAATTGAAGCTTTAAGTATAATTGTTGCTGAACAAAATGATATAATATTAAATTCACAATTGAATCAACAAGATTTAAAAAATTTTATTCAGAAAAATGAAGAGAAATTACAATGTACTGAGCTAGAATTGGAAACAAGAAATTCAAATTTAGATAATCTTAAAAATATAATTGATAATCAAACAGAAAAATTACGTGCTACATCTATAGCAAGTGAAATTGATATAGATAATCGCAGTAAAATTGTATTACAATTACAAGATGAATCAGCGAAATTAAAAGATATCTTAAAAATTAAGGAGAAAGAGCTTGAAGAACTTAAAATCAGTAATAATGATAATGAATTAAGCATTAATAAGCTACAAACTAATATGAAAATATTACAAGATCAATTAAATGATCTTAAGGATAATTTAAAAAATAAAGAACAAGAAATTAAATCTTTACAAATATCTAAAAACAATGATTTTAAAAATTTCGAGCAACAACGCGAACATTTCGAGCATAGACTAAAGATAAAAAAGAAAGAATTTGATTTAAGTCAGAAAGAAATACAACAATTATCTGAATGTTGTGAAACACAAGAAATGGAAATATTAAATTTGCATAAAAAATTTGTAACATTACGAAAGCAAAATGATAAAATTCAATCTGATATGAAAGATGAATTACAATCGAAAATACTACAATTACAATCTTTGCAAGTAGAAAAACAAAAATTTACCGATAAAATTGCATTTTATAAACAAAAAATTGATGATTATGAAAAAAAGGAAATGGCATTAAAAGATTCTCTTACAAAAGACAAGGAGTGTGAATTAATAAATAAAAATGAAAATATCATATACGATGTTATTAAAGAACTGCAATCAAAAAAACACGAAGATATATTTGATAAAGAAGTACCTGAGAACTGTGATACCGATTATGATGATGATAACAATGATATTACGAAAATAACACCAGCTAAATGGAAATTATTGCAAAAAGTTATTGAAACAGAACATAATAAAAGAATAGCACGTTATGAATTGCATATACGAAGCTTATTAGGTAATGCTAAATCATATAAAAAAAATTTAGAAATGGTTGAAAATCGTTTAATTAAATTAGTTGATAATTGTAAAATTATGGAAATTAAATTAAAAGAAAAAGAGAATGAAATGATATTACTTAAATTGTCACATAATATGCTTAAAGAGAAATTAGCTAAAAATGAAGAGGAGCAGCAGCTGGCACAACAGAATGAAAATTTATTTACATGCAAGAGATGTTCACAATATTTTGCTGATGGTTATAGTGATGAGTTATCGGAAAATTCTACTGGAAGAAATAGTTACGAATTAAAATTAAATATAAGCAATATACCAGAAGATGCCGAGAAACTTCATGAGATAACTAAAAAATATGAAGTTAGTCAAAGGACTGTAGCTGTAAGTTAAATGCTTTTATTTGTTTTTTTAGATATATAGATAATCCTCCTATAACATGGGAACATCTTTTTTCTTCTCTTCTTTACGCTCCTTTAATCCCATATAAAGCTCCTATTAACCGAGTGGAACGTTCTCTCAAAATCTACGAAAGCAAGGTAAAGGAGGGGTCGGAATTCAGTAGACGGCTCCACTATTATTCTCAAGGTGTTAATATGATCAATTCATGAGCGGCCCTTCCTGAATCCGGCCTACTGCTTCCTAAGCGTTCTGTCTACTGCCTCTCTTATCCTAGATAGTAATATATGGGACAAAATTTTGCCCACAGTAGATAATAAACAGATGCCTCTCCAGTTGTCGCATATTGTTAGGTCCCCCTTTTTTGGTATTTTGACTATGATACCTTCCGTCCAATCCTCCGGAAAGGTGTTCCATGCTATTTCCAGGATTGGCTGAAGCGCATCTGCTATGAGGCTATCACCAATTCTGGCGGGATGCCATCTTTTCCAGCTGCTTTACCATTGGCCATCGCATGAATTGCGGTTACTATTTCCGTCTTGGATGGGGCCCGAGTGGCGATTCTTATTGGCTGTGCATTGCTGCTGTTTTCCTGAGGTTCCATTGTGAACCATTCATGGCGGCGAAGAAATAATCTCTCCATGTTTGGAGTTGCTCCTCGTCGCTGTACAGCAGCAGAGTGCTTTCCCGAGAGCTGTTTAGTGATTGGGTACAGCACCTTACTGTTGCCTGTGTTTGCCACATTTTTTCACGCCGGACACTTCTCTTTACCTCCCGGTGTAATTGGGAGTATTCCCGTTCTAGGTGGTGACGTCTTTCCGGGTCGCTTGTAGAGTTTACGTTATTTTTGAGGGCCCTTCTGTGTTCTATTTTTTGCCAGGTTATGTCCGAGATCCAGTGTTGCTGGCTTCTTTGGACATGGCCGATGCTCGTTTCCGCAGCCGTCAATATAGCGCCCTTTGTAGTACTCCACAGCTCTTCAATATTTGTGTCGTCATGAACCGTTTTGCTGGTTTAATATTTCTTGCAAATTCCCGCTTTTTAACGCTCTCCCGCAGAAGGTCTACGTTAAACCGTCTACGGTTTATAAGGATCGCGTTGCACATTTCTGATTGCGGCGATTTTAAGGTGAATAGTTGCTACAACGAAATGGTGGTCGCTTCCAGTGTTTGCTCCGCTGAAACTCCTGAAATCCTCCAGAATAGTTCTTCATCTGCGGCTGACGGCCACATGATCTATCTGGGGTGGTAGCACGTAAGTTGTTTCAATCGACCTCTTCATACAAAAATTCAAGTGTTACAAAAAATTTTGTATGAAGAGGTCGATTGAAACAACTTACGTGCTACCACCCCTGATTTCTCGTTCTACCATCGGGCGATAACCGGCGGTCTCTTTGTGTATCTTCTTGTGACAAAAGTAAGTTCCACCTACTATGAGTTGGTGGGAGCTACAAAAGTCAACGAAAAGCTCACCATTGGGCGCATCCAGCGCACTCAGCGAAAAAGCCGCTTACCTGAACAGCACAGCGTAAAAAGTAACTCAGCGATATGTGCCGGCTGGATGGGATAGCTGAGTTAAAATTTATTTTGACAGCTAAATTTTTTTTATTATTTTAAATAACATCAATTAACTACCGCTGAGCTACTTAGCATAAACTTTTTACGCTGAGAAATTTGCCAGCCGCTGAGCTAAGCTGCTTAGTTCAACTAGCCATCCAACGAGCTCAGCACTTAGCCGCTACTCAGCTGCTGAGTGCGCTGGATGCGCCCATTGCTATTGGTAACTTGGCTTAGGCCTTGATTTCCAATTGTTTGTTCAAGGCCAGTGTTGTCACGGCCGATCTGTGTGTTTAAGTCACCTATTAAAACAATGATGTCTCCCCTTGGAAGAGAGCGAAAAACCTCATTCAGTCGCATATAGAACTCGTCTTTAATGTCGTCTTCTGCGTCTTCAATTGGAGCGAGGCATTGGACTACCGTAGTACTTAGTCTGGTACGCAGGCGCACGGTAATAATCCTCTCAGAAACTGGTGACCACCTAATGAGGCTGGAACTGGCTTCTTTGGTGAGTATTATGCCAACGTCATTCCTACGGCTTTCAGTTTCGTTTCTCCCAGAATATAAAAAAGACTCACCGTTTGGGCAGATATGTTCCCCTGCATCGGGCCATCTGGTCTCGCTAAGTCCCATGATCTTGATTTTATATCGATTCATCTCGTTGAGGACTTCATCCAGCCGTCCCTCAGCCAGCAGTGTTCTCACATTCCATGATCCGATTCGTGTCCTTGTTCGAAAAGCAAAGGTCGTCGTCGTGTTGTCCGTCCGGTTCCGAGGCACTGTTTGCCGATTCGTAGCAATGGTGCTTTTTATGGGAGCGGGTTGCTAACCCTCAGCCCAACCGACTTAAAACTCTGTTTTGTGGTACAGAGAGCTCGCCATTCGCCCATCTCCCGTTAGCTCCTTCCGAAGAAGTACCCCAGGGGGCACCGCTTGGAGGTCGGATTAGGACTTGCTAACAGGTCTGCTAGGTGCTCGTCTGCAGTGACTTTTCTCGGGTTTTAGCAGAGGTGACAAATCGGATGCCACCACTTTCCGAGGTCTTTGTTAGCCGATTGCGAGTACATCTTTCGTCTATTTTTGTAAATCACTGGTTTTTTCTCCAGTGTTCCAATCTCCAACTCCAATTCTTTTAATCTCACAAGAATATTAACAAAATATGGATATTCATAAATTCTTGGTTTTTTACATAAATTTTGCATTTTTTAAAAATTCGCAGTGATAGTGAGTTAAAGCGAAATCTTGTACGATAATACCCTGTTGAAGTAGGTATTTTATAGTTACTTTTTAATTAACATTCAACTATACATTTAAGTTTATTTTAATTATTTATCTTTAAATCGTTTTCTACCGTAGATTCTAAAACATCAACTAGAAACTGCACGAAAGCAGTTTATGGAAATGGATGATTATAAGCGGTTAAGTCTTGATTTAAAGGGCAATTTAAAAAATCTAATAGATGATTATAAAAAAGTACGTAATACAATTGATCAATATATTATTTATTTATTTATTTACTAATGATGAAATATTTATTTAGATCATCACACCCATAAGTACATATAAACCACCGCCATCATATAATGTAAATTCTATTTATGAATTAATTGAGCGAAGCAACGATTTAGTGCCAAATTACGATATGTTATCCGATTCAATAGAAGCTTTAAAATATGATATAAAATTATTAACCACTTATTCTGCTGGCAGACTAAATTCAACAACAAAACTACCATCATTATTGGATGAATTAAGAGCAGCTGATTGTTCTAGATTATCGTAAAATAGTACACTATAATAAAAAAAGAGGCGGAACGAAGTCTTGAAATTCACAACTCTATATTATTTCGAAAAGCTTTAATATTTTTGCAAAAATCTATATTTTTTTTGTGTGTTTTGGCTGTAAATATTCGTGTATTTCGTGTTTTAATTTATTTAAAAAAAAAGTTTATTTAATTTTATATTATGTATATTTTCTGCTTAAAATTATCTTTTATTATAATTTTATAGTTTAGAAAAGAAATAATAATATTAAAATATTAAAAAATAAAACTGGATTCTTTATTATATTGTGATGATTTATGCGCCATCTGTTAGAAGTTTGAAACGGCCGTTATTTATGACGACTTGATTAGGTTCTTAATTAACGATTTATGTACTAAACTAACATGGCGCCATCTATTAAAATAAGAATGAGAACGAACGGTAATTAAAGACAAAGTTTCTTAAATTTTCCGGAAGGTAAGAATATTCCACCACGCTCTAGAAAATGGTCGAAAGTTCTAGAAGTTAGATAAAGTGGAGTTTGGATATACATATAAATGCGGCTATCCGTAACTCGGTCCTCAACTAAACCGGTTTTATGTATGGCTATGATTTTCTGCATAGTGGCCTAGAGTGGAAGTGCTAAGTTCGAGTTTACCCCCTATGCTGAAAGTCGCAATTCGACTTAAACGTCACTTTCTTCAACTCCAAAAACTTGTCACGAATCACGACTCGACTTTTATCACAGGGGCCTATATTGGGATTTTTAAAAAAAATTGAATCACTTTGCTTTCATTTCCTCCACATACAAACTACAGCCTTTAGATCGATCTGTCTTCGGGCTTTTAAAAAAAGTTATAAATACTGCCTTTGATGGACGCGGAGTTACCCTGTACAACAACGACAATCTACGATATACCTGGTATTATCAAAGCTATTATGCCTTTGGCTTTCACACAAGCGAACATTCAGGCTGGTTTTTGCAAAACTAGTATTCCAAAAAAAAAACTTTGCGCCATCTTTTGTTACGGACAGACTAAACCCTGACCCTGGAGAACTCAATCCTGTAGCTAACAATGAAATACCGCCGCTTCTATCACAAGAATTTGACTTTTCACCATCCTTTGAAATAGGCGATGACGACCCAACATGTGATCTGCTGATTAAAATTCGGAATGATGACGTATAAAAGGAGAAATTTGTATGCTGTATGCAGCATAGCTGAGAAGTGGGTTGGAGGGGATTAAAAGTACGTCATTTTTTAAAGTAAGAAATAAGGCAGGTGATAAAATAGATCTCTGGGAGACCCTCGAAGAGATCGGGTGCGATGCGGATTTGACGCCATCCAATACTACTTGATTAAACGGCCGAAAAGGAAACTCTCAATCCACTTCTGTAGAAGTGAGTCGACTCCAATAGAGTTGAGTTTAGCTAACAGGGATGAGTGCCAAACTCTATCGAAAGCCTTGGAGATATCCAGAGCAACCAGACTAGACTCACCGTATGCATGCAGACTACGGCTGAGGTGTTCTGTAAGACAAACTAAAAGATCGCCGGTGGATATTTTTTTTTGCCATACTGTCTGTCGTTTAAGAGTAGGTTGGATTCTAGATATCCCATTAGCTTTTTGTTGATTATCGTCTCCATGGTTTTGAAGAGAATAGAAGTAATTGCTATTGGGCGATAGTTGGAGGGAAGCCTGGAAAGTTTTCAAGAGTCAGGATAAACTCCAGAGAAGTATGATTGGGCAAAAAGTTTGCGCAGAGGTTTAGCCAAAGGCGAAGCGCATTGTTTTAAGACGATAGGCTCCAACTTTGTTTTGGTGTGTGGGAGCAGTATAATTTTCTGTAGCAAGTAAAGATTTGCATTTAGTAATGCAAATACACTAAATACACTATTTCTTGTGTTAAATACACAGCATTATTGATTGAAAGATTTTATTTATTTCATTTTTAAATTGTATTTAGAAGTATCAAACTATTATTCATAATATATAGTAGTTTTACGGTGATGAATATTTTGTTCACTGTGATCAACAATTGTCACCTTTACAGGAGGATTTGTAGGCGTCGAAGGAACAAAATTTTGAAGTGAAAGCCAGTTTCGTAGTAGTTATTTAAAAATAGTAACAATAATGTACACCGCCTGAATTATTGCAGATAACTAAGATTTCTAATTGCAACAGTCTTAATTTATACTAATAATTTTATGCTGACGCATCCATTTAATTGATTGATTTAATCAGTTAAGTAAAGAGCGTGTAGTACGATTGCGGTGACCCGTGACCCGTAGTATGTCTAAGTTTGTCGACCTATCAATATTCTCTCAGTTTAAATGACTGCCGCGCGTGACATATTATCATCAGTTAAGAAACACGAAGCAAAGCCTCGGAACGGACGGGAAAAACGGCAACGACTACGGCAACAGTACCTGGAAATGATTTTCGGAACATGGAATACGCGAAGTATGTACAGAAGTGCAGCAGTTAAGTCACAATTAGACGAAGTGAGGAGATATAAAATAAAATTAGTCGCGTTACAAGAGGTCAGATGGATAGGAGACGGGACAATGGACCTTGGCAACTACAGGGTATTCTACAGCTGCGGAAGGGAGCATCACTTAGGAGTAGGCTTCGTAGTACTACAAATCAATTATAGATAATGTGATAGAGTTCAAGCCAATCAGTGAACGATTATGCTCAATACGACTCCGAACGAAGTTCTTTACCCTGATACGGTCCCTTCCAATGACATCAAGATGGTGATAGGAGACCTCAACGCCAAAATTGGAAGAGAGAACTGGTACAAACCGATCATTGGAAAGGAATAGCCTCCACGAAACATCGAACGATAATGGACAACGTGTTATCGATTTCACAATGAGTAAAAATATGATCGTCAGCTCAACATATTTCCCAAGAAAGGACATTCACAAATACACATGGCAGCGAAAGATACTGCAATCAGATAGACCATATTCTCATAGACAGAATGGCAGCTTCCAGTATCCTGTAAGTAAAAACCTGTAGGGGTGTAAATTGTGAATGGGACCACTTTCTAGTTAAAGCTAGATTTAGATGTCTGTCTACTCAAGAAAGAAGAAACAGCAAACAAATGAAATTCGACGTCGATCGCCTCCAACAACAGCCCGTGTTGGAGAGATATCAGGAAACTCTAGCAGAAAGGATAGGTCCAAATATAAATAATGAAGATACAGTCTAGGGAAAATGGATAAGATTGAAGACGGTGCTGACAGATGTCACGAAGGAAACTGGGTACAAACGCACAGCCAGAGCCAGTGACTGGTACGATGAGGAATGCAAAGCAGCTATAGAAGCCAGAAATAAAAATAGGAAAATATACATACTCGTAGAGAGACCGACGAGGAGTAAGAAATTGAAATACGAGGAAACAAGAAGAACCGCAAAGAACATTTGCAGGAAGAAGAAAAGGCAATTCCTCAACAATCACATCCTGAGAGCAGAGGAAAACTTTGCCCAAAACAAAACACGGGAAGCACACAGGGAAGTAAACTTCTTCAAGAATGGCTTCAAACCCTCCTCCGGTATATGTAGAACCAAAGAAGGCACTATAGTCACAGGCAGCGAAGATGTAAAGAAAAGATGCAAAGAATTTTTTAGCGAGCTGCTGAACGCAAATGAGAGCATCAGACATGTACTAGAACCTCGTCTACAACATAATGATGACACCAGAGAAACAAATGTACCCACTCTGGAAGATGTACAAAGTGCCATACGATCACTAAGAAACAACAAATCTCCTGGAATTGATAACATCCCAGCAGAGTTGATCAAACAAGGAGGCGAATCGCTTTCAGCAGCTATACACGAATTACTATGCTGCATATGGAGGAATGAAAAAATGCCTGAAGAATGGGAGCAAAGCATTATCTGCCCAATACACAAGAAAGGGGACAGATTCAACTGTGGAAACTATAGAGGTATATCTCTTTTAAGCACAGTATATAAAATAATGACCAATATAATTAAGGCTAGACTGGAGTCTTACGCAGAAGCTGCAATAAGTGAATACCAACGTGGATTCAGAAGAAATAGGTCAACAATGGATCTACTTTTTACAATAAGGCAAATCCTCCGAAAATGCTGGGAATACAACATTGACGTGTATCAACTTTTCATCGACTTTAAACAAGCATACGACAGCATCGACAGGGAGCAAATGTATGCAACTATTCTGGACCTAAAAATCCCCCTAAAGATAATAAAATTAACAAAAATGACAATGGAAAATACAAGATGTGCAGTCAGAATACAAGGAGAATTGACGGAGTCCTTCCCAGTCAAGCAAGGCTTAAAGCAGGGCAATGGGCTGGCACCCATGTTATTTAAGCTCTGCCTAGAAGGAGTAATTCGCAAGGTTAACATTGATGCGAACGCAACCCTGCTTAACAAATCCAAACAGTTGGCAAGATATGCCGACGATATAAACTGCCTTGCAAGATCACTGTCATATCTTAGAGAAACATTCACAGAATTAGAAGATGGAGCAAAACATATAGGGCTGCAAATAAACGCAGAGAAGAGTAAGATTCTAATTCAGTCAAGGGTGGAAAGAAGAAGAAGAAACCACAATACCACCTGGGGGGAATATAACTTTGAACGGGTAAACCAATTTAACTACCTGGGGTCCACAGACAGCGAAGACAACGATGAAACGATAGACGTACAACGAAAAATAAACGCCGTAAACAGAACATACTTCTTACTACTGCCAGTCATGAAATCTAGAGACATCCACAGAAAAACCATCATACGTACAGTAGCTACGTATGGATGTGAAGCATGGAGTATCTCCCAGAAATCCGCAAACAAGCTGGATATATTTGAGAAGAAGGTTCTCCGAAGGATATACGGCCCAATCAATGAAGACAATGCATGGAGAATACGCTACAATCACGAATTGTACGACTTATACAAAGAATATAAACTTTCGACCCATGCCAAGCTACTACGTTTACGTTGGGCCCGTCATGTCCAAAGAATGGATAACTCAAGGATACCAAAAAAGCCCTGTATCTACTACCAGATGGCAAAAGACCAGTTGGCAAACCGCGGTTAAGATGGGAAGATAATGTTAAGGCCGATGCAGCAAAACTGTTCAACACAAGAAACTGGAGACAAGCTGCGGAGCAGAGAGACATCTGGAGGAAGAAGCTGATGGAGGCCAAGGCTGGAATTGGGCTGTAGAGCCATCGAGGAAGAAGAAGAAGGATTAATCTTATTAATTATTTTCAAATCAAAGTTGATTAACTACTCTGCGTCAAAGTTGCTCTGAGTCCTTCTCTACCGCACTGGATGTAATCGACTTTCTCGTACATTTCCATACGCTTTAATTTTTAAATTTCAACCCTGGCTCTAGAGCGATTTTTCACAGGCGACCCTATGCTTATCGTTTCGCAATCAAATTATTTTTCAGTTTGGAGAAGCTTCTTTCGGCAGAAGCAACTTCAATCGGAGTTGTGCATAATTCACGTTAGGCGTTCGCAAGATTGGGAAATAAATCCGTGCACCCGGTTCCCTGTAAACATTACGAGTCGAGATCGAAATGAAATCTTCGAGAAGACTTCGAGACGAAAGTTGATATCGCAATGAGAACGAAATTTTATTCAAAATCTGGAGATGATGTTATCTGAAATAGTATTCGGCACATAGAGAGTAAGCAGAACCCAAATCCAAATTTTGGTGGAAATTGGTGTTGTTTGGCAGAATGGCCAAGTTTTACCGTTTTTTCCGTGCATTGACTGGACTAATGATAGGTTAAGGGTAGCCTAGAGAAGGCAGTGAGCCTAACGGTTGAAGTCTTGGATGTCGTATGAGTTTATTGTTGAGTTGTGTTGCTGAGTCACAACCGTCGGGGTTAGCTTGAGATAGCGGAGTGGTAGGCCCAGGCCTTCTTCTTCTTCTTTACGTTCCTTTAATCCCTCATGGGACATAGGGCGGAAATAGTTGCAATCCAGAGGATTATGTTTTGAGCGACATCTCTCAGCTTCGACCAGGATCTCCCAGTTGTTGCGGCTTCTGCCAGTAGGGTTCACCTCCACGTTGTTGTAGGTCTTCCGACTCGACGGAATTTATCTACCAGTTCCACTTCAGGGTTATTCAGCGTCGGCCGTTTAAAGGTATATGCATTTATCCGCATTACTTTGGTTTTATTCGGATTTAGCCTTAAGCCTGCTGGACTAATTTCTGCTGCCAAATTGCTTAATATGTTTTTGAGGTCCTGGTGTCTGTGGGCCAGCAAACAGATATCATCCGCGTAGTCGAGATCCTTAAGGCGGTCTAGC
Organism: Thereva unica; assembly: GCA_949987705.1. Lineage (NCBI taxonomy): Eukaryota > Metazoa > Arthropoda > Insecta > Diptera > Therevidae > Thereva > Thereva unica. The sequence goes on from OX465282.1 coordinate 10,649,495, forward strand.
AAAGCCCATTGTATTCCACCTGTTCTACTATCTAGAGCGCCGACAAGGATGTCATTTATTACTATAAGAAATAGCAAAGGCGTAAGAAGGCATTCTTGTCGTACTCCTGAACTCACCTCAAAGCTGTCCGATAATTTTCCATTATGGAGAACTCTGCATTTGGAATTGTTATATAGGGCTTTTTTCAATTATTTTATCAGGCAGTCCACGTCGCCGTAGTGCCTGCCATATAAAGCTCCTATTAACCGAGTCGAACGCTCTCTCATAATCTACGAAAGCAAGGTAAAGGGGGGATCGGAATTCAGTAGACTGCTCCACTATTGTTCTCAAGGTGTTAATATGGTCAATGCATGAGCAGTCCTTTCTGAATCCGGCCTGCTGCCTTGTAAACGTTCGGTCTACCGCCTCTCTTATCCTAGATAGTAATATATGGGACAAAATTTTGCCCACTGTAGATAATAAACTCACCCACACACAGTTTTTTTTTCACTTTTCCTGGACTGCAGGAGCCAGGTGAGTGTGGTGATACTCGGCCTCAAAGCGAGATACATTGAGGCCACGGCCTGCCGGCGGCCTTAATGTGAATGACCGAATGGGGAATCTTTATAGGGAATCGTGTCTGCGGCGGGCGGTAGCTTATATTACTTATGTAGTGTGTACTTCTGGGAACTCTAATACATATGTATGTATCAAAGTTACAAAGGCACATGCCTCTTTAACAGTCGCGCATAAATATGAAAGGGCATGCCGACGCGATGTGTGGGGTATCATCGCAGCTTTTCTCGTCGCCAAATGAAACGCGTGCCATAGGCTACCGACTTGAATTTAAGGTGCATATAAATAATGAAGAGTTACTTCCAAAGCGTTGCAAAGAACAAGTAAAGGGAAATATTTGCTCTTACATGTAATGATATCGGTATCTACTCCCTAAAAGTTCCATCTACTCCTCTTTTTCGGTCAAAATACTCCACAGTTAACCCCGAAAAGTGGCAGCGGTGATGCTTACTACCAGAGCCGGCCCTAGCCCTTGTTTAGGGTGGAGCGAGATTGTGTTTCGGCGCCCTTTGTTCGACGCTTTCACTTCACATAAATTGTATTTCCAGTTGTCCTAGATGAAACTTTTTTCGAGGACTGCCGGCTTGCCATTTCCTTACGGGATTATATCCCCCCTTTTGCAAGCCTTTATGGGCTGGGAGCCCCATAAGGATTTCGATGGTGGTTTTATGGTCACAGTTCCACCTATAGCGGCAATAGAGGAAGTATGTTTTCTTAGAGTTGCTTCCCCGACGTTTCGCCAACAGCACCACCTTCTTTGGAGGCTATTTGGTTGTTTGCATTGCATGGTTAGGCATTAGGGCTTGCCCCAGCTAGTAAGGTTGGGATGGAGGAGAGAGTCACCTTCTCGTTAAAAAAGGCTTCTCCTGCCATCAGCCCAAAATTGCAGTGTTCACCATCCTGAAAACGGCATCTCTGTGAATGTTATTCGGTGCAATTTGTGGAGTATTCTCCACTCCTACACCCTTAGGGTCTTCTTTTGGACCCCTATCCTTTCAACATAATGCTAGTGGGGTCCTTTGTTGCTGCCGTAAAGTACCCGATTGCAAAAAGGCTACGCGGCAGTTTTTTCCCGTCTACAGCCAAAAGGCTTGCTCCTTCCAAGGCTTAAGGCGGCCCATCATTGAGGGCGCACCGACCCCTACTGACCTGAGCTGTTCTGAGCCCTGAGCCTATTCGGCTGCTGCCTTCAGAAGACTTCCTTGCACAGTAACTAGTTGTTTCGTGGTCAGAAGAGTCTCCGGACTGTTAGTCGCAAGTACGCCAATTCTGACACTTTCCGCTATTTGACAGAAAGTCGGCTTTGAAGTCGTTCTAGACTTCATTATGGGTGCGTCCGACTTTTCTGAAGGCTTTTCAAACCAAGGCTTTGGCCATATGCCTTCGCCCTTTTCGCCGGGTTATTATACTAGAGAATATCCAGATGATCTAACCCTTTTCTTATTAAGAAAAACGGTATCCCTTTCTCCCTCGGGGCCACGCAGACCCTACCAGCCTCTACACGGGAGTATCACATAAAACGTTTTCGGGCTGCGCCACACCGTCTTCTGAAAGCGGTCGTTTTTTCGCCTCTTCGATTAGGTGCCCTAGCTTCCGCAGGAGATCGAAGGAGATCTCCCAATGAAGGAGAGATCTCAACGTACTCCTTCTTTGGGTTTACGGGCTCAGACTGCCTTCCCTGAAGAAGAATCCCGAAAACTTTCTTTCACTGGGACCACATTCGACACCTTGAAGGATGGATCCTAAAATATCTAACTGGCCTTGTACTAGGTCGTTCTTTTGGAAGCTGTGGGACCCCAGAAATGTTTGGAGCTCCATCTTCTAAAGTTTTTTTTAAGGTAATTTTTTATTGATACCACGAGCTCGGCGAGATAGGGACAGCCGCCCATGGCAGAGCTTGGTAACACCAATGGAAGGCTCATTCAAACCAAAGTTCGCCTGGTATCCGCAGTCTATCGTTAGTAGTACATTCACGCAGTACCACATCAGGATTGCGGTTTTTATCGAGCTTAGATCCGCCGTATACAGGCTGCTCTATGGATCTCGAGCAGGATGTGGCCTAAGGCCATGTACGACCGGTCTTGAAGTCAGCGCTCCCTGCTTTTGCCGTGTTCGAGTCATATTGATGGGTACATAGACTTGGCTAGCTACAAACAACGCCCTCAAAAAGTGCCATCAAGATTTTATTTTTTGCTCGAAATTGTTTTTCGCTTTCATTTGGCAATTTTTTCTATTTTTAGCCGATTTAGGGGTGGTTTCAAACCTTTAAGATTACCCCTTATCATAAAGTTCGCCTTGATTTAGTACAAATCAACCACCTTCACAAATAAATATTAAAAAAGTGTATTTCATTGCATTAGTTTTCATTATTATTGAAGTAATCGTGAAAAAGGTTTGTTTTTTGCATTTTTAAGGATGACGCCCATGTTTTAGGACCGCGGGACCCCGATTTTCGTGATCAGCGACCACAAAAACCTTTAGGGTTCGATTTTCTTAACGGTGTTATTTTGGAACACCCCCCCCCCCTCCGCGTTTTGAATGGACTAATGGTATCATGACGTGAACAACCTGTAGGACTGATAGTATAAAGAGTGATACATGAGGTTAAATAATTGGGACAATATAAATAATTTAAACAAATATCGATATTGGTTTTTTATAATCATCTATTTATTTATTTTTACTATACAAATACAAATATACCATCATATATTACTAAAATCAAGTAATACATGTGATCATTTTTTTTTCTTTTTCTTTTTAAAAAAAAAACTTTTACAAGAGAATGATTAAAAAAAAATAAGGAACAAATTAATATACATATGATCATTATTAATTCTAATCACTAATAAATAATTAAGGCCGATTCGTACTGCAATAGTGATCAGCATCTATCTTTTGTTTTCAGTGATTTCTTTTTCTTTATTTATCATTTATCGATTTTTTTTTCTGTTTTGTAACATTTTTTCTTTCTTTCTTTTTTTTTTTATTTTTATTTAATAATTTTCTTTTATTTATTTTTTTTAATTCTTATTTATTTGTTTCCTTTTTTTTGATACAAAATAAAATATGTTTTTTTTAATATAATTTCCAAACTATTTATTAGCTTGGTATCTAGTTCTTAGTTAGTATCTATTTTTTTTTCTTTTCATTCTTTAAATACTATGTTTTTTTTTTACTTTACTTTAATCTTAGTGTGTGCTTAATCTTAGAGTTTTAATTTTTATTCTATTTTTTATGCACAGTTAATAAATATACACAATTTAAGGAGTTTTTGTTCTTGAAGATTTTGGTTTTTTTTGTGGGGGTATTCTACTTTTTAAAATTTTAACTTAAATAGCAAAATATTAAATTAAAGTATAAATAAAAAAATAAATAATAATAATAGTACAGTTAAATTAAGCCGAAGAAAAGCGAAATAGCGGAAATGATTGGGTACAGGCTGAAAATTTGCACAGAGCTTCCTTTTAGGGTTCTTAATAAGAGGTTATAAAGTCTACCGAGTTTCTACCCCGGGGAACCTTACTTTTTAGGGGGTTTTAGGGTCAAAATGTCAGTTTTTTGCAAATACATATTAAACCGAAAGTCCTATCATAAAGTAATGTTCACAAAGTTTGTAGATCATATGATTCTCTACAAAAAATATTAAAAAACATTTTCTTGTACGAATTGCCATTCATGAGATATCACGGTTTTAATGATTTAAAACACTCATATGGGTAATTTCGCGTAACTGTTCCGCGTCGCGTCGGATTTTTCCTTGAGGTCGTGACATCCCTGAAACCGATATCAGTCGATAGGTTGAGGTTCAGGATAGAGTTGAGCTGTACTTACACGAGGCAGTACATTCGTCCCTTACACGGTGGTAAATTGTACGAGGCCTAAATTTTTAAATGTCCCGGTTCAAAAAAATGTCCTATTGGTATATGAGCGTGTATCAAGATAAATTCCACCTAGCTTGAATTGAAAATTACGCAGTGGAAATACATTTCTTACTTTCTTAATTTGAACTGCGACGCGGTGATATTGTAAGCATAACAGGAGAGACTTTTCTGATTTTTTGGCGACAATAAAATGTAGCCAGTGGTAAAATAACCAACTTGAGATTAGGCGAAGTGAGATTGTAAACACGAATTGGAGAGACATTTCTTGCTTCTTTTACGGTAGTAAAATATCCAACTGATAGGTGAGATTGTAAATATGAGGTGGAGAGCCATTTCTTACATTTTTCGAGAGAGAGAAATTTTGTCCTAAAGAGGTATTTCTGACATTTCAATTTGCAGGCAATAGCCGGATTGGCTCAGAACAATGCAGGTCCCTAGGGGGACCGCCCTATGATGGGCCATCTTAAGCCCTGGAAGGAGCAAGCTTTGTTGCTGTAGACAGGAACGCCGCGCAGCCTTTTTGTAATCGGGTACTTCGCGGCACCAAAAGAAGACCCCACTGGCATTATGTTGAAAAGGATAGGGGTCCAAAAGAAGACCCTAAGGGTGTAGGAGTAGAGAATACTCCACAAAGTGCACCGCATAAAATTCACAGTGATGATGTTTTCAGGATGATGAACATTGCAGTTTTGGGCTATGATAGGAGAAGCCTCTTTTAACGAGAAGGTGACTCTTTCTCCCATTTCAAACTTACTGGGTGGGGCAAGCCCTAATGCCCAACCATGCAATACAAACAACCAAATAGCCTCCAAAGAAGGTGGTGATGTCGAGGAAGCAATTCTGAGAAGACATGCTTTCTCTATTGCCGCTACAGGCGGGGCTGTGACCCCAAAAACCACCATGGCAATCCTTACGGGGCCTCCAGCCCATAAAGGCTTGCACAAGGGGAGTCCCGAAAGGAAAGTTTTATCTAGGACTACTGGAAATACAATTTATATGTAGTGAAATCGTCGACCAAAGGGCGCCGAAAGCCAATCTCGCTCCATCCTCAACAAGGGCTAGGGCCGGCGCTGAATGGGATCACTGAAGTTTTTTGATTTTTATACTAACTAAAAGAATACACATTTACCTAAAAGATGAGTTTAAGAAAATTGCTTTAGGATAACTAGTCTAGGAGTTATTCAACTCCAAGAAAACTAAAATAAAATACATTATTTTTCGTAAACCCTCTGTGTCTTAGTGGATAGCACCATGCTTAGAACAAATTTTTCCTCCAAATACATCCAATCACCCCTAAAAAAATTAACAACGTAGTCCAACTTGAACGTCTGATAACCTATACCAGTGGCTTCTTGTCTGTCTGTTTGTCCGGTACATATCTTGCAATAGATTTTTTGAATACTTTCGGTTACCCGATCACCCTGAAATTTTGCACACAACTTCAGCTCCATATTGCATTGGTATACTCTAATGAACCATTCAGGGGCGGCGCTTTCATAGGTGCGAATGGTGCACTTGCACCGGGCGTAGTTTGTCAAGGGCGCAAAAAAATTAAAACTTTGAAAAAAAAAAAAAACAATTGAAAAGAATACTCACGGATTCAAGAAATTAAACAACTTTACCCAATTCTGCCCCTGTACTTTCTCATGTAAAATAAAAAGGGACGAATTTCACTTCTCCTCGTGCAGGAAGTTTCCAGAAAAATCTCTCATTTATTTGGAGCATTTTTTGTAAATTCTGTAAAAAGCACCATATTCACTTACACAAAGGAAAATTTTTCCGATGGCTCTGAATTGTTTATTGCGGTTTACCATGATTGATATAAATTTAAGGGCACTGTTGCTGCACTTTTAAATTCTGTTTCAAGATTTGTTAAAAGGAGGTAAATGAACGAAATGAGAAGAGAAAAACTCCTTGCGGCGAGAACTTTCCTTATTTGCCCTTTTTTCACTGGCCTCAGTTCAATAAAGTTCAATTCATTATGTATTAGTAGCTTCACCGGCTGGCATGTTCAGTTCATGCTTGAAACAGTTGTTGCTTTCTCGCCAGAAGTTAGAAATGCAAAAGCTCACTGGAATGACATTTCATTGTTCCAGTTGATTACTCTCTTTTTACTGAGCTTTTACTTTCTACCTCTATTTCAGTTTTTATTATTGTTTGAATTCAATATGTGAAACTGTATGGGAACTCAGGGAAAAGTTGAAGTTCAGTACATCAATTCGCTCGAATTCTGTTGTAATCATCCATTCCCTTCTGAAATTCGATGAAGAATCGCATGGGGTCTCACAAGAACGAACTTTTCCAACAAACTATACGTTTGAATGCTTTAGCTTTTTGTTGTTGCCTTTAAATATTAATTTTCTCTTCTGTCATCCCTTTTTCCTATTTCCTAGCAAAAGGGAGACAAAAACACCACAGCAACTACACAGATGTCAAAAAGTTGATTCAAAAATTTCGTAAAGGAATTCAGAGGTTTAAAAAATCTGCAGCCGTCGTCGTTTCGCTTACTCTCTTCACCGCAAACGACGTTTTCAGCAGATTTTTGTTGGTTGGATGTTAACCCATGTGAAACTTCCTATCTATGTATCATTTTTGTATGTTATACACATTATTATGGTTCAATCTTAAATTTTGCGCAAACTATGAAAATTGTTTCTCCCATTCATCGAGTAGTTTGTGTCTTTTCCATTGTCTTTCACATCGTTCAAAAATGAACAGCTTATGGGGCGCAATGTGGCATAGTGCACCGGGCGCAAAAACCACAAGCGCCGGCCCTGGAACCATTAGATCCATGGGGGCCGTCTCAAGAGGACGGATTACTGTTTTCTTCACGGAACAAATTTTGCAATCAATTTTTCAAATACTTCCGGATATCATATCATGCTGAAATTTTGCATACAGCTTTAGCTCCGATAACAATGCAATATGGTATACTCAATATACCTTTAGATCCCTGGCGGCAGTCTCAGGAGGACGGGTTGAAATATTCTTCACAACCCCTTCGACATGGGTATCAAATGAAAGGGTATGATAAGTAGAACACTATAAGCAATATAGTATAATCAATATATCGTTTGGCCCAGGGCGGCCATCTCAAGAGGGCGGATTACCATTTTCTTCACAACCCCCTCGACATGGGAATATGGAATGACGGCCAAAATGTTATGCGGCCTGACGTAGACCAAATTTCAAGGAAAAAGGGTCACTTGCACTTTCTGATTAGCAAGAACGCGTTAAACGGCCGGCGCAGCGCCAGTGAGTCTGCGAATGTATTTGTGCTTCGGCGCTGGTGACACGGAACCCTAAAATTTTTTCGTGGAATCGTAAGGTTCCGCGAAACCCACTTTGGGAATCACTGACCTATACCATTCGCGAATGAGTGCATATGAGTATTTTAAATCTTTAAAACGGTGATATCTCATGAATGGCAATTCGTACAGGAAAATGTCTTAAAACTTTTTTTGTAAAGAATCACATGATCTACAAACTTTGTAAACATTATTTTATGATAGGACTTACGGTTTAATATGTATTTGCAAAAAAACTGATATTTTGACCCTAAAACCCCCTAAAAAGTGAGCTTCGCGGGATAGAAAATCGGTAGACTTTATAACCCCTTATTAAGAACCCTAAAAGGAAGCTCTGTGCCAATTTTCAGCCTGTACCCAATCATTTCCGATATTTATACTATTTTAACTGTACTATAAAGTATAAATACAAAAACAAAATAAAAAAACAAAAAAACAAAATAAATTTATTGCTTTTATTCTTAACTTTGAAAATACGTACATACATGTTTTTTTTTAATTATTACATATTATTATTATTTACAATTTTTAATATTTTTTTAGTCTATTTTTTTTTCAATATAGTTTTTGTTTTTTTTTTAATATTTTTTTAAAAAGATATTTTTACTTTTTTGTTTTTTTTTTGTTTTATCTTTTGAATAAAAAATATCACTTAATTGTGCACAACTTTTTCGGGATTTGATTTGTATTTGATCTTTTTCTTTTTTCTATTATTATTATTATTTTTAATTTTATTTATTTTATTTTACTTCCTTTATTAAATATTTTGTTTTTTTTTGTTCTTTAGGGCCGGTTTCATCGACCCGGATAATAATAAGACCGAATATATTCATTTCACCAACCTGGATATATCTCAGTCGGATATAAATACGACTGGGTTGCATTGGTCGTAAAAATATCCGCTGGACGTAGCCTCATTTAGTATGCTATGTTCGAAATTTCGAAAATTATGTTTGACGTTAAAAACAAACAGTTTCAATTTATTTTTGAAAATTATGTTTGACGTTAAAAACAAACAGTTTCTTTTCATTTTTGAAAAGCGATCCATATAAGAAAAGAAGTCAAGATGAGTAGAACAGAAACAGAAGATGGTATTCAAAATTAATTAAATTTTGTTACAACACTTTCCATATTTGACGCAACGAACTTTTACAGAAAATCAAATCAAATGCCAACTTCCTTACCTGATATAGAAAAACAATTAACAGCTGACTCTATGTTCGAATCCTATGTCCGAAAATAACATAGACTTTCGAATATGGAGGCATCATTTATCCCGGTCGATGAAACACACCAAATATCCGACAGAATATCCAAGATATTTATTATCCGTGGATATACCCGTGCCCATGAAACCGGGCCTAAAAGTTTCTTTTTTTTTGTTTTTTGAAAGTTGTTATTTTTTATATTTAAATTTTGTTTTATGAGGAAATAACGTATTTGTAATAAAAAAATTAATAGTTTTAGGAAAGGATAATAGTTTAGTAATTGTTTGAAAAAAATAATATACTACCTAAACCCTGCGCTATTGAAATATGTAATATTATTGTAATTATGTTGATGCAGGCAGTTGATAACGTATTGAAAGATTTAAAAGTGTATTTAACGTATATTTAATGGTGAGATTTTAACAGTTTGAAATATTTTTAAAGAGTATTTTACTTTAATTCAGAAATTCATAATGGTGTATTTAGAAGTTTAACGCAACATAAAATCACTCTTTGCTCTTTGATTTATAATTTCTTAATCAATTAAATCAATAATGGCGTTGTGGTGGGCGTATGTAGCACCCTTGGCCAGTGCCGGCGGATCGTGTTAGGCCCGCGTCGGTAGCCAGACAAACCCCCCAAACTGTTTTGGTATTTCATCTAAAAACGAAAGATGGTAGGTCACTTCATTGTGAATCGGGTCGACAGTGTATAGGACAACTAGAGGGGTTCCGCAGGGATCTGTTTTAGGCCCTCTCCTGTGGATCACAATGTTTGACAATATGTTGACGATACGCGTTTGGATTCGCGGAGCACATCAGGGACGTGGTCATAGGACAACGCTTCGATGAGATCGAATTGTGCGCAAACGAAGTGATTTTGAAGGTTAAAGCGTTGACTGATAGCTCTAGTCCGATGCATGCTGAGCACAAAACTGAGGATCAAGGTATGGGAGCAGATCATTCACCCACAGCTCGTCCTAAGATTCGTGGGAGTGATGATCGACCAAAGGCTAAATATTGTATACTTGGAGGATATGGCGAATAGGGGCGTCATACCAAGGCCTCATGAAGGCGAAGTTGTTTATCTCAGTCGGGCTATACGCAGCGATTCAGGCAGCAACATTGAAAAAGACGGCTAACAGCAGAGAATGGACGACCGCATGTAGACTAAGCGGTCGGCGTGCGTAGAGATGATCGTTAGAAACATACTGGCGAGAGGAGGCATGCTTCTTTATGACCCAACACTATGTTGGAGGCGGACCAAATACAGGGTGGTGACAGACATGGTACGGCGGTGGGAAAGGTCTGCTAAGGGTCGGTGAACCCACAGACTTATCCAAACATGGAGAGATGGTTTACAAAGGAGTGTGAGGAAGTGAGTTTAGAATAAGGCAGACTATATCTTATGGTGTAAGAGATTCTGGGAATCTAGGGAGAAACAATGAGGCAATGGCAAAAGCGCCACTGGGAAGGAGGGGGAAAGTAGAAACGAAGCTGAAGACTATACACAGGAGTTGAAGTTAGAAGAAGTCGAAGAAAAGGTGCCTTGGTGCCTAAGCTGCAAGCGGTGTGGCAGAGGGATGGCACCTAATTGGTGTAATCGATTTACCACATGATTTTTTCAATAAAAATGTGGTTGTCGGACGATGACAATGCTCTTGCAGGTATGCAAATCATTCACATACACAATAAAAAGATTCAATAAGGGTAAAATTGGCAAAAAATGCACCTTACGGCATTTATATTATAAACCCAAGTGGGCGAAGAAGTGACATTTGCCACTCCAAAATTAAACTTTTCGGACGCTAGTGACAAACAAAAGGTGCCAGTCCACTTGCAAAATACCACACCCCCGCTGCTTCGTCTCGATGAGCGCTGCTTCCTTTCATTCGGTGTGTTTAAAATATTTCATTTGCCACTTAGTCACCACACCACCTCCACTCCAATTTCTTACCACCTCAGTTCGCGCCTTGCCTAAGAAACATCAGGAGTATTAATTGCTACAAAAAGCTGATGCATCACCGCGACGCTATGATACAAAGCCAGTCAAGCTGGGAGATTGGAATACCAGGTTTTTAGTTACAGGCATTCTCGCTACATCTCTGGTGATAATTAGAGCAACTATGATAAACAGTGTTGGCATACCTGTTAAGCTTAGACTCTCGTGATTAATAATTGATGACAATTCCGTGTGCTTCAATTTGACCCACTACCCGCCTGAATTGTTTTGCTGATTTTACTCATTGTTAGTAACGCAATTGCTGACTTATGATCGTTTACAAGTCTATTTTTCTTTCCTTTCTAAATTTACGATTCCTTTTTATATATTTCGGTAGACAGAGGTACCCAGTGGCAACCAATCGCAAGTCTCTAATTTTAAATGAAAGGCAAGTTCTTAACATTTGTTACTTTTTCAGTAAAAGTTTAAATACTCAATCAGGTTAGGTAAGACGCCCCCGAAAAACAACAATCAATGAAATGTTTGTTATAAGTATAAATAAAAGTACTTACCTTAATGAATTTTAAAAAGTGTAAAACTTTTATTTATACTTAACTGATTTTAATGAACTAGCCACTTATTATAGAATTGACTGTAGATAAATAAAAAAAAACAAAAAAATCCCTGTATTAATAAAATAAGTACTCTAGGCATGAATCAAAATATTTCGAGTTAAAGGTGTCGATCATCATTAGACAAACCACGATCAATCTAATTTTGATCTGAATTATTGAATTGAATTAATTGTTATAAAAGGAGAACTAGTCAAGACAATAGCTTGATAAGCCGGCTCTACGTTGGACGTTTGATGGTAGAACACATTGTGAGGTCGATACTCGAACTACAAGTATCCAACGGTCGTATTTGGACACGCTGTAAGCAAATATTCGAATGAAACGTTCACCGCATCTTGTAGAGCCGGCTTAAATTAGTAATTCGAATTGCTTCCATATCCACCTTATTCTCCAGAATTAGCCCCCAGCGACCATTACCTATTCCCAAATCTCAAACAAATGCTTGCCGGAAAGAAATATCGCTCCAATGCGAAGGTGATCGCAGAAACTGAAAGTGTTTTTTCATGATTGGACAATTTTGAAGCAGACTATGTTTTTTTATGTAAGTCTAAGGTCACGTGTCACCCTTTGTACTACCAATCCTTCATGTCATACACGTCATGGTCAGAAGTCTGGCAGCAGGATTAGCTCGAAGAATAGAGAAAGATAAGACCAATTAAAGGGAGTCTGGGAGGTGCATAAGGAGATGGAGATGAACCTTGCTTTGAGCTCTTGGATGTTGCTACCTGAGCTCTTGGATGTTGTATGAGTTCGGGAATACTGACTGTGGGAGGCTGTTCGACAGTCGAGTTGTTCTCGAAAAGAACGAATTTCTAAACTGATGTGTGGGTGAAAATAAGGGTTGTACACAGTGAGGATGAGCCGAAAGGGCTAGTTTTGTGCTGCGGGAAAAACATTGCCGAGAATGCTGCAGGAAGCCAAGGCCATTAACAAGCTGTGGAGCTATTGATGACGATAACGATTGGTCTTGTCGAACGAGGTACGGAACGTAACCCGGCAAAGATAGTGATGGGGAAAGTGCCGACAGAAAATCGGAAAGCGCCGCCTTAAGAAAATATACATAGACCATGTCGGGTGTCCGAGAGGGAGACGTCGCTTCGCCACTTCTCTTCAATGTTGTGATCGACGCGATTATGCGTGAAGCATTCGATGGACGACTCGGAGTTCGATACGACGACCACGACTTTGTAACCGACTTAATGTTCGCCGACCATATAGCCGTTTTCGCCGACACACATGCCGAAGCAACGGACATCTTATACATTTCCTGCATCGCCCAGTCATACGGGTTAAAAATCAATGTGGAAAAGATCGAGGGCCAGTGTCCAGCTCGATGGAACCCAAATCGAAGAGGTTCCGAAGATCAAATATTTGGGATCATTGGTTGAGGAAACGAAAGTAGCATCGACGTCCGACGTTCACAGCCGCATCTCGCATATGGAAACGAACAAATATTTCCATCAAAACAAAAGTACGCCTTTACCGAACGTTGATCCTTCCGATTCTCCTTTATGGATCTGAAACGTGGAGACTGCTCAAACTGGACGTTAAGAAGCTCGAGGTCTTCCAAATGCGATGCTTGAGGCAGATGCTCGGAGTCTCGGAGTCACTGTAAAAAAAACATAATCTATAGTGCACACCAAAAGAATTGGAAATATAAACACATTAAAATTTCCTCTTCGAAATTCGTTTACGGGCAAAAACACTCACTCACAGCATCTGACCACCGGTGGATTGTGATTGGGGATATAAATGAGCGAGTGATTTGGGTTTTTAAACGAACGGAGTTATAATTTTCTTTTCGAATGTAATTTCGTGGTGGGATTTGAGGCTCATCGATTTTGAGATTCTCAATTGTTTTGGCGCACGCCATACTATTGGCTTTTGGTTGCAACGAGGCGCACCGGGTTCCAGCTAGTAATTGTTATAATGCTGCTCAATATCACCCTTAAAACATACTAGTCAAACATGTATTTTTATTTGTTTTTATGTTTTATTTATTTTTTTTATTTATCATTTTCTTTTTTTTTCATTCTATAATTTTTTTTTTTTCATTTTGTTATATATAATAATAAGTAAAAGTCTAACGAAAACTTATTCTGTTTCTGTATTGGTTTGTTCTATCATCTCATCATTTCATCAGCGCGTTACCACATTTAGTTAATTAATTAATTAAAATAATTAATTAATTAATAATAATAAAATGTTTTTGCTGTTTGCCTTAAAAAAAATATAATATATATATAATAATTAAATTAAAATATACATTATACAAATTTTTACTTAAAATTATTATTTTACAAATTTCTTTTTTGTTTTTTTGAAACATTTTGTTTGTTTTTGTTTCAATGATAAATATTGTAGGCCCTAATATGATTGCATTACAGACGCTCTATGAAAGTAATTTTTTTTCTTTTGTTTTTTTAATTAATTAAATTTTTTTCCTTTCTTTATAATTTAATAAAATCAAAAAAAAAAAAAATAATTTTTTTTTCCTTTTTTTTATTAATTTACAATTTTGTTTTTATCAAATTGTTTTTTATTTTATTTTTTTAAATATTTTTTATATTCATTTATTTATTGTTGCTCTGAAATGTGCTTTTTGAAACTGCTGCAAAAAATAATGATGAATACATATATAGCAACCATTTTGTAGTAATAATAAAAAAATAAATAAATAAATAAAGTTTTGCAAATGTACAGGGTGGTCTGGCTATGATGGATAATCCAAATAGTAATGATTCTGTGATTCGTTTAAAAGGGTTTCAAACGATATTTTCTTGAGATTTATGTATGAATTGATGCCCCGTTACATAATATTTTATTTTGATTTTTTTTTGCACTAGGCCAACTTTCTTTTCTTTGCTCGCAAGGTTATTGTCTCCTCCTTTAGCAAACTCAAGAGTCTGATTAATCTATCCTGTCCTTTATTCCTTTCTTCGAACCAAGCTTACTACTACACAGTATTGCCACTTTGGATACGTTGGTATCATTATGGATACTATTAATACGTTTTCTCGAAAAAGGATACGTTCGTGCTTATCGTAAGTTTATTTTCATTTTTCAAAATCTATATCTATTACCGTTTCTTGTCTAATCAGTAAAATTAATTTCTAATGTCTGTTTCATATCTCAAAATTGTGACATACTTTTCATTACGAGTTGTATTTATTGATTTCAGCAAAATGAGCCTGCTTTAAAGTGGTCCACACAGTATCAGTTTAACTGCGCAGTTTATCACGTCTGACGTCATATTTGAACAAAAAAAAACGGTGTAAACTGTGCAATTTTCAACTATTTCCACTTCTCGATCCTCTTTTGCTCCGATAAACTGCGCAGGTCATACAGTTTATCTTCAGTTCCGTCAGATGTATTCAAATCAACAAAACTCATCAGACTGCGCAAAAAACTGTGCAACGAACTGACAAACCCACACACTTTCAGGACAGTTTATCGTACAGTTTGTTTTTACACAGTTCAAATGCGCAGTTAAAACTGAGAGTGTGTTGGCCGCTTAACTTGAACTGAAGCAACTTAAAGCACGGATTTCTGCTCTATCTTTTTTGGTGGAGCAACTTTGGGGAAGATTTCTTGTTCTACTTTTTTGATAGCTGCTTTTCTCTGACCTGCCCTGCTTTTTTCGGTTACAGTCAACAAGGCTATGATGTTTTTGGCTTGTAGTGTTCATGTGGGTTTTTAAAAGTGAAAAAACGGCTACGTTACTTGTTCTTTGAGTATTGTATCTTCTCGTGGTGCTGTGAAACTAGTGCGATGGATGGGTAGATGAGAGGAGAGGTAGATGATTACGAGTTACGGTATCTTTAAGTTATTTTCTTTTTTTATATTTAGATTTGTTGCTGGGAAAAGAAAAAAATGCAACGAAAGACACACAACTAACAGAAAAAGTAGCGTTGGATGCGCATAAATTTTATATTGCGAAACATGGCATTTTATATTGCGAGTGGCAACACTGCTAATAGACATTGTGCAATGACGAGTACGACATGATGACGCTTTCATATAAAAATGGGCATAATCCAAAGAACTGTCAAAACACGGCCTAGGTGATTTGGGCATACTCAATCGAGTCAAGGTTTCCAAAGAAGGGCTCTTTCCCTGCATTGGTCCGTAACCTACCAGTTTGGTGAAGAGGGCCTCATCCAGCTTGAATTATATCGAAATATAGAGGTCCCCATCTTGTGTCAAAAACTTCAAGCGGTTTATTTCTTCCCTGTGTCGTACCACGGCCAGGGAGTTGTTGGAACGCAGTTGGAAAGCTCTAGCTCACTAATTGACTTAACTACTGGATAGTGTTCCTTAAAATAACCATCTATGGAGTATCGAAAGGGTGGAGGATTGGCTTTACCATGCGGTGTGTATGACTGAACGATCTCTGTCACTGTCATAGCCATAGCCGAGCATCAGGAACTCTTTTTGCTGGATGCGACCTTGCTCGAAGGGACGAGCCTAACCGACAAGTATTTAGGCAGACTGTGTAACTGGTTCAACACTCTAAAAATCTGTGGTACAGTGGCTGTTGAGATCTAAATGGTGGCCAGTAATTGTGGACCTTATACCTAATAGAAGAAAAATAAAAAGAATTTCACACAATCTCTTAACGATGCCTGATTCCTGAACTGTAAACTGGTATGACTGTTTATTAACAACATCGGAAATACAAAATCACAGCCCAAATAGAGCAATGGATTGAATGTGCAAACACTTTACTATTCGGGGAACGTCATAACAGATGAATGCTAGTATTAAAGATAAGCTAAATTTGTGGTTATACTTCCTGTGTTGTAGGGAAGTTCGGGTAGCTTTTATTCTAAAAGCCGCGAAGAGGTCTAGTATGTTCTATAGATCTATCAGCTTTATTTCTTTTATGCCTCTTAACTTGAATCAACTTGTCGATTAAACAGGCAAAAGTGCAAAAGCGAGCCCAATCATCATCCCCTACAACATCCTCTGGACTCCTCGCGACCTCATCACACCTAACCTATTCTTCGAATTAATCTTACAGTTTTAGACATTGCACTATGAAATGACCAACCGACACCTCCAGACTGGCAATTGAAAGGATGATTCTTGACCTTGAACCTGCCATATAATAAAAACCTGGGGCCGGTTCGTGTATGGCGAACGTCGATAACCGAACGAAAAGAAATTGAAGTCGAAAAATTTTGTCGACGAAAATTTTAGCGTTCGCATATGTCGAAAGAAAATTGTTCGTGTCCTAATGCAAAAACTCGATAACCCAAGAGCTTTCGAGTGCCTTTCGCCGGCTTCAGACGAAAATTTTCAATTTTTTCGACTTACACGAGCCCGAGACGTAAAAAAATTTTCGTTTTCGACATACACGAACCGGCCCCTGGTCGATTGTGATTGACGAACTTTTAAAGGGAAACATCTTATCAAGGTTTCACGCTTAAGGCTATGTTGATACATTGGGATCAAGCTATCTCTGACATAATGCAAACTGTTTTCGGGCTTAGTTTCAATTATTACATGGTAAGCTGAATCTAACTGATCTAACCATCGACGATCTTATATGGTCCACTATTTTTCAATCTGAAATTTGCCGCCATAGGGGTATGCCTACTGGTTAGTGTCTCAGTAGCTTAGAAGATAAGGCGGTCGGAGTATACTATTCTGGGGGTGCGTAGGTCGATTCCACGCCGCACAATGATGTTCCGTCTTTTTATTTATCTTACCTAGACAACATTCCTTTTTTTTGTCTTCGCTCATTACAGAATTTTGTTGTTCGTTCTCCTGCCATCCCCGCCTGTAAAAACAATAAAAAACAAAATCATCCCCTGCTCAATTGTCAAAGTTAGCGGTGGAGTAAAACCCAGTCGTTAGTTCTTCTTTCTAGTATCTCTTCGACAAGAGCTTGTACTCTAGGTAGACCATAGTTGGTAGTATCCAGGATGGCTTACTGTGAAAAATTGTTCCACAACTATTGAGCCTATTTATTTCTGAACGAATTCCTTGTCTGCAGTCTAAAGTATGAGACAAACGGGCACAGGTAAATCTTTCGGTAGAAAACGATTGGTGTTTATTAACTTGTACTTGAAGTTATTGTAATTGGTTCGAAAATCGAAATCGAAATTGTTTTCATAAAATTCGGTCAGGCCGTTTTTTTGTTTAAACGACGTAAATGATTTTTCTACCTATACGATATCGCGCGTAGTACCAATGATACCAACTTCGATGAGATGCCAGTCGTTCTTTAGTTCAAACTACGTACGTGATTTTTTTACTTGTACGATATCGCGCGACCCAAAAGTGATATCAACAGGTTGAGGTGCCGTTCGAAGTTCATTAAGGAAATTATAATCGGAAAAGATTTTTATAAAATTCAGTCAAGCCGTTTTTAGCAAATCAAAGGTGCACTCTGGCCCTCGATATTAAAGGACCCTTTTTTATGTAAACAAATCAGGTTGATGAATCACCGTTATGGGTTGTGATGACGATCAGGATGGAAGGGCGGAAGAAATTATTTACCGTGCCGTCTGTCTGTCTGTAAATCTAAATTATGCTGATCTTAAATTTCCGCTTGATTTAAACGTCGGTTGTTGTCACACGCTAAAATGATTTGCGGAAACAAAGGTCTGGCCCAACCCAGACCACTATATTTTTTTAACACTACATTTTTTATGACTGGATCGAATCTCAGTGGGTTCTTTAAAGGGCACCATAGAAAAAGGATATCTGTAAGGAGGATTTATACAAATAAATTGTGTCCTTCTTCTTCTTTAACGGCTCTACAACCGGGATCCGATCCTGGCCTCTCGCAACTGTTCTTTCCACGGGTCCCGATTCTGAGCCGATGTCATCCAATTTGGCATCCCTAAGCTCTGAGCTTCCTGGTCTACGCCATCCTTCCAGCAAAGGTTGGGTCTCCCTCGTTGTCGCACCCCATAGATCTTACCGCAGAGATGTGTTCACCTCTGATCAATAACTTCACGTCAACGATTTATAACGCTCCAATAATATTCCTTGGTCTCACCATGGACTCCTGTGGTATCTTGTGTTAGGCCGGCTCTACACGATGTTATGAACACTCACTAATGTTGGACCCTTCATGGAAGGATGCATTGTGTGGCCGATGGAATTGGTGTTATAATGCAATCTGGAGACTTTATAGCACCTATTTCGTTCAAATCTTATTAAAAAACAAGCTCGTAGAAGATATGTCATTCTAAAAGGGATAAACATTGAGAGAAAATAGGGCTGGTGAGCAATGTTCGTTGGGAGACTAAAAACGCGACGCCACCTCTGTTTCCTTTCAAGAATTTTCTCCCTCAAAAATAATCCATAGGCTGCTGATTTACCTGATTCCACATGAGCGTACACACGGCACGACAAGAGTCGACAGCAAAGATAATTGATGGAGAAGTGGGTAAGAGAGGACGATGGAATGGACACAATTTCCATCGCCTTATCTCATCCTCTTCTCCACAAACCACTTTTGCAGCCGATTCTTGTCGTGTCGTGTGTACGCTCGTGTGGAATCACCAAATGAGTGTTTCACACGAGCGTACACACGACACGACAAAAGTCGGCAGCAAAAGTGGTTTTTGGAAAAGAGGGCGAGAGAGAGGATGATGGGAATTGTGTCCATTCCATTCTAGATTTCACACAGCGTTAAATAATAGAGTTGACTTTCTAGCTCAGAAGGTGCACTTCTCAGCAGGGTTGAGAAACATTTACCACTGCAGTCGTGGCTCAGCTGAGTCATGCAAAAATAAAATATTAAATAACATATACATAATGCAAAAACAAAAAGGGAGTGGGGCAGGAAGTTACGCCACATTGAGAAGACTCCGTTTTAAGGATAGCTTCACTATTTAGCAGGCTAAACACACTCCTATTTTTGTTAGTTTTAATGAGTAACCGGTTCGAACATGCCATAATTAGTATTAGAGGAATAAATGTGTAGTAGAGGATCACCTCTCAGGTTGTAGCTATTCACTCTAAAAGACGTGCGGCTTCTTAAGAAACCGGAGTCCACCTTATCATTCATCAGCCGATGAACGAATATAATGTCAGCGACCTCGCGAGGCTTATGGACAGAGCTTAAGTTTAGTAATTTAAGTCTGCTCTCATAAGGCGGAAGAATAAGTGGGTCATCCCACGGGAGGTGGCTGAGTGCACTCTTTTGAACCGATTCGATTCTATCAACATGGGAGGAGTAGTAAGGAGACCACACCTGGGAAGCGTATTCAAGCAAAGGCCTAACCAAAGATAAGTACAAGTATTTAGTTATGAGAGGGTTGTTGAATTCCTTTGACCATCTTTTTATAAATTTCAGGACTGAATTGCTCTTGGTGGGGATATAATTGATGTGGGTGGAGAAATCCAACTAACTTTCTAACCTAACCCCTAGATCGATTACAGAGTTAGCGCGGGAGACCCTTTTAGGTCTGCTTGCAGAAATTTGCAATCCTCTACACTCCTTATGTGGGGATACAGTTTAGCTTAGCAGAGTAAGAATATCGTCAATTGATAGAATAAAACGAAGAAGGCCAAGATGACTGCCTTGCGGGACACCAGAAGATGTTTCGATAATTTTTGATTTGACTCCGCAGAATAGAACCTGGTAGGTTCTGTCGGCTAACTACGACTGGAACCATACCACAAGGGAATGCGGAAAGCGTTGGATCAACCAATCAAGACAGGGGGCTGTTTTAAAATAAAATAAAAATTGCAGGTTTAGGTACAATATAACAATATCTTTTTTTTAAGTAAGCACTTTTGTTTTGTTTTTGTCAATTTTATATATTTCTTTCTTCTTGTATTTGTTTTAACTACCAAGAGCATAATTCTATTTTTACTTTTTACATTTATTTTCATTGTTTATAAGATTTCTCCTTTTTTTATTTATTAATTTATAAAATACTTATACATAATAATATTATAATAATAATAAAAATAATAATAATAATTATAAAATAAAATTATATAAAAAAACTTAAATAATATTGTTTTTTTTTGTTGTTTTTAGGTAATTATATATAATATATATATATGTTTATGTAGAATATAAGAAGAAGAAGGATAGAATATTATACAAAGATATAGGAAGGAGTTTCAGATTGCTTTTATTTTTCTTTTTCAGTTTCTATCTTTTTTTTCTTGTTTTTTAAAGGGTTTTCTTTTTCTTTTTTTTTTAAATTTAATTTTTCTTTTTTTTATACTTAAACTTAATATTTATTTATTTTACACTTTATGTTAATGTTTTTTTCTTTCTCATTTTTTTTGTTATTCCCTCAATATTTTTAAAATATGTTTTTTGTTTTGTTTTATCTATATAAAAAGTCCTCAGTTTTTTTTTATTTATATTTATATTTATATTTATATTTATGTTTTTTTTTTAATTTTTTGTTGTTTTTAACAAATGGCACACACACAAAAACATATTCTTGTTTTTTTTTATTTTTTGTTATTACAAGAATTTTGTGTGATTTTTAATATATAAATTTTTTAATTTTTAATTTTGTTTTTATTTATTTAGTTTAAAATCTTTTCTGTCAGTTTTTTTTGTTTTTTAATTTTTTTTAAATTTATGTTTATCAACTACTTTTTCTATGCATTTTTTTTGTTTTCATGTGATTCTTTGTTTTTTGTTTTAGTTTTTAGTTTTTTTCTTCTTCTTTTTGAATCTACTTTACACATTTTTGTTTTTGTTTTTTAATTCATTGTTTTTTATTTTTTTATTTATTTTTTCTTGTTTTTATAATTTACAATTTTTGTTTTATTTTTATTTTTGTGTTTTACTCTTCTAAATTTAATTTTAATGTTTTTTTTCCATTTATCATTTGATTTTTTTTTATATAAAAAAAAACTTAAAAATTTTATTTAAGTTTTTCCCTATTTTTAAGATGTATATAAAAAAATTTACACATACACATTTAAATTTTTTTTGTTTTATGCACGATACACAATGTTTTTTTTTGGGGTTTTATCCTGGAGGTTGTTTTATTATTTGTTTTTATAGTTTCGTAATGGTTTTATTTTATTTTTTCTGGGTTTTTGTTGTATTAAAAAGGATATATAGAAAGGGGAAGGGTGTTTTTTTATTTATTATTTATTTTTATCATTTTTTTTGTTGTTATGAAGTTAAATTTAATTTTAATTTGTTGTATGATGTTGATTTAATTTAGTTTTTTTAAGTATTATGTTTATTGACTAAAAATCAATACACAAAAATACACTGACTGCAAACTGTATGTTAATGTTCTTATTTATTTATTTTTTATTTTTTTTGGGGAGTGAAGTTTTAATTTTTGTTTTTATTTTTATATTACTATTTTTTTTGGGTGTGTGTGTATGGGGGGATTGGTGATGATGGAAACTTAACAAACACGAGGAAGATTTTTTTAGACGATCCACAAACATTTAACATTTTTGTTTTAAATATATATTTATATTTTTTTTCTTGGTTTCTATTTACAAATTCTGTATTTTTTGTTTTATTTTATATTTTTAAAAATTATTTCTTTTTTTTTACCTTCAAAGACACTTTAATGCTTGTTGTTGTTCTAAAAGATGTTAATAAATGTTGTTTGTTTATAAGCATATAAGGATATTATCATGTGACCGTGCATTGATGGCCCTTGTGCTGAAAGTGGAGTCGTCACCATGGGCGTAGCTTGAAAATTATTGTAGGGGGGCAGGTGCTTTTTGTTCGAAATGCAAAGTACGACTATAACACAAGAAAGTACCGAAAATTTGTCAATGAAACACAAAATATGTATGTATTATTCATGCAAGTTTATTGCATATAAGCCCCCTCTATAATACACTTACGCCAATGAATAGCCCAATCATCAAAATATTTTTTAAATGCATTTTTTTGGAATGGATTTCAGTACTCTCCGTGAATTCTCTTTTAAAGCGCCGGCTCTAGGGTAGAGCGAATGGAGCGGTCGCTCTAGGCGCCAAGTGGCAAGGGGCGCCAAAATGAATGCAAAGAAGAATTTCGAGCAAAATATAAAATTTTGATGGCGCCTTTTTTCAAAAACCCTTAGCACCTCTCAAAGTTCCAAACACTTCTTGGGCTTTCATATCCCCTAACAGGATGACCTGCAAGGCAAGTTGGATATTTCTGAACCCATGAGGTAGGGTGCCGAATGTGGCTCCAGTGAAGGGAAATTTTCGGCATACCTCTTCAAGGATGGCAGAATGAGTCCACGAACCACGGTGGAGTGCGCTTAGATCACTCCTTCATTGGAAGAAGATCTCCTTAGAGGCCCACCTGCGGAAGTACGGGCACCTTTTGTTCTATCGGAGAGGTGACCCAAAAAGCGTCCGCTTGTAGACGACGAATTCTGGAAGCTTGGTACTCCCGTGTAGAAACTGATGGGCTCTGCATCGCCCTCGAGAATAATAAGAATGCCGTTTTACTTAATAAGAAGATACTTAGATCCTCTGGATCTTCTCCAGACCACAAACTCGCCGAAAAGGTGAAGGCTCCGGGCATACGGTTTGAGAATCCGACTGAAAACCCTTCAGAAAAGAAGTCCGATCAAATGGCAGAAAGTGTCAGAATGGACGTTTTTGCGACGTGCATTTCCGGAGAATCTCCTGACCATAGAAGAAGAGAGTTTTCTGGAGGATATTGCTGAGCTGCGCGCCCTTGTGAAGGGCCGCCTGAAGTCCTGGAAGGAGCAAGCCTTGTCGCTGTAGACGAGGGAAACCTGCCGCGAAGCTATGTTGTGGTCCGGTGCTTCCTTGCGGATACATTTTGTTGAAAACGTTAGAGATCCAAAAAACTGCCTTAAAGGTGTAGGAGTGAAGAGTTTTCTGCGGACCAAAGGTCTATTGACCAGCTGAGGCGGACGGGTGGCCATATTGGCGGCAAGTTTGGTCGGGCATAGCTTAGGTTCAGGAAAATCTCATGTCCCAAAGGACCCCCAGCCAAACTTGCAATGTTCCCCCTCATCGACCGCCAGCACCTGGCGACGATCCGATCACCAAGGAAGCCGAAACTCCGAGATAACCAATTTAAGAAAGGCTGGCGTAGCTGGCGAAACACCGTGGAAGCAACTTTGGTAAGAAACACTTGCTCTAATGCCCTGTTATGCTATTATTTATTAAAAGACTTACAACCGGAAGCCGGTCCTGGACTCTCGCAACAAATGTGTCGTTCACTGCAAAAGTGGTGCAGCTCCACACTAGAGGTTGACCCGCTTTGGAGTTACATTCCGTCACATCGCCCGCTACAAAACCAAAGTGACTCCAGATATTTTACTAAATCTAAATCCTCACAGCGACAGCAAAATGCGATTCCAAACCAAATCAACCTCCAATATCCTAAATGAAGGAAATAAAGACTGCTTCCAATATAAAGGTTGTCCAGATACGTATGACTATCGCGCCACGGCTGCCTCGGCCGACCTCGAAAAAAGATTTATCTAGGACAACCCGAAATACAATTTATGTGAAAGCGTCGACCAAAAGGCGCCCAAAGACAGTCCCGCTCCACCCTGACCAAAGGCTAGGGCCGGCTCTTTTATGTCATCTATCGATTGAAACGGGTGCCTCTTTTAAAAAATGAAAAAAGTAGGCTGGAACCAAATCAGGGTATACGGTGACTGTTCGATAAGATCTGTGGAGTTTTTTTGCCAGAAATTCGTTCACAATGATAGTTTCATCGGTGAGTTATCGTGGTACAAAATCCATGAGGTTTCTATCCACAAAACTGGTCCTTTTCGAGGAATTTGCTCTCTCAAACGAAGTATAACGCTCAGATAATATTTTTTATTTACTATCTCACCTGGCAAGAATTCCGAGTGCACAACACCGAAAAAAAACTGTCAACATCATCTTCACTTTTGATCGACTTAAACGTTCTTTTTTCTGTTTCGGCTCAATCTCAAACGCAATAAGTTTTTGCAGAAAATTCAATGGCACTAGTCGAGTGGCAACCACTGACCATATATGACCATATAATGCAGTGATTTCCAACCTGTGGGGCGCGCCCCCCTAGGGGGGCGCGAGACTGTTGTAAGGGGGGCATGCAGCTGTTTCCAAAATATCATTTTCGAATACAAAGCAAAAAAGTCGAATAGGTGTCAAAAAAATGAATCAGCAAAATATGTATATACGTAATCCACAATCCAAATTAAGGGGGCGCAACAACTTTTTTTTAAAGGGGGGCGCAGGTACAAAAAGGTTGGAAACCACTGATATAATGAATGAAAGGCTAAGAGCTATATGCACAAACTCTTCAAATGACGAAGCCAAGCCATCAAAGAGGGAATGCAACATTTTTATACACGTTCGCACACAACTGTCTGGATGAAAGCCCAGCGGTGAATTGAAACGCTTTTGAACAAATTCTGAAGCGCTGAAAAGGAATGTCAATGCGCTTCCTTTTCATATCAAACTTCCTTTCCTTTTAACACAGACATGTCATCAGAGCGAAGCGCTTGTATTTTCTTGTTGCAGAATCGCAATTGAAGGTGGAAAATTGAAGCTCTTGTGAAGCTCCTGACGCTTTCGTGATTCATAGTGTCTATATTATCGCTATTTTCTGGGCATTAAAACCGAGTATAGAGTGCGTGCTTCCAAAAAACTTCCATAACATATGAATTGGAAGCGCTGCTTTCATGCTTCTTTTGGCAGCCGGTTCACATCTTTCAGTACAGGGGTTTGAATTCAATTTAGCATTTCCATAGCAGCATCCAGGGAGCTTATGATGGTGTATGGATTCCTAAAGGAAGATTCAAATGGCACATTGCTGGATCCCTCCGTTTGCACATAACTCCGTAGAGAATTCCACCTAAGAATAACCTGGACAAATAAAGAACGCTCGTCAAAGCGAAAGTAACACCTTGGTATAAGGAGCTGAAGACCTCTATTAGATCTCTAAAAAACTAAATTTTCATATAGGTAATCTGGGCTTCTACCATGTATGTTTGTGAAGAAAGTCAAGCGCACGCCTTGCCCAATAAGTCACAATGAATGTACCGACACACGAATTAACGTATGCGGAAATGTGACTTTCTCTGAATAGGTTGTATATATACCTATTGACATCATTAAATGCCACCGTTATTTTCCTTTCTAGCTTTTCTTCGCACATACAGAATCCAATTTGGGAATGATAAGGCTACCATACATATAGTGAGGTAGTACGACTCTCTTAGCTAACTTCATTCATAACCCAGGAGGTAAACTAACTGAGTTAATCCACAGCTGCCTTAAGCTACTATAAATTTTACTCAGAGTCGAACGAAACGAGACGAGAACGAACAAGACCGCATCAACTAAAATTGGAGTCCGTTGAATACCCAAACTTTTTGCAGCATACACATAATCAACAATGGCATTGTTTAATACGACAGGTGGTAGGTCCCTTGTGTCTATGATGTTTCTTTAAATAGCTAAGCAGATTGATTTAGATGGATTAAGTAAGCAACAGACTATTGGTCTGATTTATTCGCCCAATACAGTCCTCGATTATCCCAATCGGGCGAGCGAGATACAATTGGACATCATCGGCATATAAGGTGATAGCACAATTTCGTACTACTTCTGGTAGGTAATTAATGTACAGGCTGAATAAAAGTGAGTCAAGTATTGAGCCTTGAGGCACACCTGCCAGTCAGAAAATTACTTATCAGCTTCACAGCCAAAGATGAAAAGTTAAAATCCCTATTAAGCTTACTCAGCAGTTTTTGGTGATTTACCGAGTCAAACGCTTTGCTTAAGTCAAGCAGAACTAATATAGCTAAGTGGTCCTTATAGAGTGGCTCGTAGATGTCCGACATAACTTTTAATAAGGATTTCTCGTAGCTATGATTCGGTCAAAAACCAGACTGCCATTTGTATAAGATATTGTATTGTTTGACATACTCCATTATTTGGTTGTGCATAACTTTTTCTAATAGTTTCACAAAGAAGCAAACTAAAATCATAGGACGAAAATCGCCAGGCTCCGATGGGGATGATTTTTTAGGTATAGGAATTAGCAATGTCTTCTTCCACTCAGTCTGGAATAGAAAATATGAACTAGAGAACTAGAAAGACAATAAAAGGCACTACCAATTTCAGAAGTTTGGGTGTTGAAGAGTGAAGTCCTATGGCATTCGACATGATCGATCGAGTGTATAGCTGTAAGTATTTCGGTTCTAAAACTAAACCCCACATCAGCTAAATCACTTGAGCTTTGACGCAAAATGTCGGAATGTTGTACGCTCTTATCCACAAAGAAGTTGTTTAGCAAATTTGGGTCCATAGCATCTCGTCCGCTTAATTGGGTAAAAAAAGTTCTGCTTAGGTCCATTGATCACGGAATTCACTTGTTTCAGGAGGTTTACAACTCCGACAAGACAATAACCTCAACGGTTGCATTTCTCAGCCGGTTGATGTTGAAGAAAACGAAGCCCCGATAACGAAGTTTCGTTTGTTAGAGTGGGCATCGTGGATTTTTTTTCCTATTTGGTGTAAAGTCCTCGACATCATACTGGAGTTCAAACGCAGCGTTCCTCGCCTCGTCCTTTAACACTCTCCAGACTATTATTAATCTATCCTGTCCTCGATTTCTTTTCTCGAGCCAAACTTAGTATTGGATATTGCACATTGACGAGTTCGACATGACGAACTAGAAGTACAAATGGTGATTCCTAAGCCTAAAAATAAAAAAGAAATGGACGAAGAGCCTCGAAACAAGTGGACTGATTCGGTATTCTTCGATTGATTTAATAAAAGTCCTTCGATAATGTTGGAAATCTCTGAAGGAATACAGAAAAGCCTCAATGTGCTTGGCTCAATCTATGATTTTTGTTAAAGTAGTTCTTTTTACTTAGAACGTTACTTTTAATATTGTACGAAATTATAATAGATAGTAGATGATATTGAATTGATATGATTGATAATGCCTCATTTTTGTGCACTTCACTATAACAATGTGTTCGATTCGGTGAGAGCAAAACCAATGCAAACATGTCCTCCACGACTTCAAAAGGGCTTGAATAATATCCAAAATACTTATAAAAAAATTAAAATTTTGTGTCTACAATTTGATCTAATATTTTTATTTTTCATATTTTGTTTTTTTTGTTTGTTTTCAGTTTTCATTATTGTTTGTCTACTCAATATATAAAAAAAATATAATTTACAATATTTACGTTTTTTTTACCCTTTCATTTATTTTTATTTTATTAAATTAAAACAAAACAAACAAAAAAATGTTATTTATTTAATTTACAAAATATTCTTCCCTTTTTTTTGCAGAACCTGTTTTTATTTAGTAATTTTTTATGTTAAAAGTGAATAAAAAAATCTAAATAAAATATTTCAGTAAATTTTTTTTTTTAAGGAAACCACGAATATATTTTTATATTTTGTTTTTAGTGAAACTATTTATTTATTTTGTTTTTATTTATTTTTTCTTCATCTATTTTTTTTTGTAATTAAAATTTTTGTTTTTTTTGATAAAATATGGTTTCTTTTGCTCTACATATATTTGGGGTCGTCCATTAATTACGTGAGGCATTTAGGGGGGGAGGGGTCGAGCCGAAACTCACCAAACCTCACGTTGGGGAGAGGAGGGGGCCTCGGCAAATATCACGTAATTATTTTTTTTTAAACAAAGAGTGTAAAATTGTGAGAAAATTGGGTTAAATTAAGTAAAACATGTTTCTCCACCCATTCACTTACAGGCCGGCCGGCACGACTAAGCTTGACTCAGTCTAAATGAGGGACAATACTTCAAGTATCCGCCTGAAAGGCCATGGCATGTAGGTGAAGTCCTACAGACACAGAGGCGAAAACGACTGCTTAGCATAGCATAGTTATTAATTCAAGTGCAAACATTTTTATGGCCTCAACGAAAGCTTCAAGGCGGCTCCAACCTCACGCCGAGAACACCCGAAAACAAGCGCAAACGTGCGTGTGGATGGTTTCCACAACTGGCTCGTGCCTTGCTTTCCGTTCCGTGTATTATATATACGGTGTGAATTCTTGCCGTCAATTCACGGCTTGAGAGTGAATAGAAGTTCAGATCTTCAGGCTCGAACTGACGATAAATGCGAGTTTTGTCAGCTTTCTTGAACCGCAGGCCCTATAAGATGGCGGCCAGTGAGTGTATAGTGATACTTGGCCTCAAGGCCAAAACTTTCAGGCCGAGGCCTGCTGGCGACCTGTGTGTAAATTGGGGCCTTAAGATATGGGTAAATCCTACATAATAATTTGTTGTCGATTGTTTAGCCTCCACCGGCTAGCCAAACGCGGGTCTTGTCGAATGCTGCAGAGTACGAGCCAAGTAACACTGACCCGCGAAAAGGCCCTTAGAATTTAGAACTACAAGAAGGAACACGCCGTATTTCAGCGTAATGAAATGCTTGTTGAGTGAGTGCTAACGTTTTGGTAGTTGTGTATCCACTACAAGCGGAAAGCGGGTAGAATAGAGGAGGGCAAGGAGTCCAAATTATCAGTTATCTCAAATAAATTCTTGCTCCCAACACCCCCTTCTTCCGCCCAGATAAACTTTTTGCACGACTTTCACTCCGAATTCGAATCAGCTGATGGTATTTCATCTTAATGTAAAAAAAGCAGATATAATTTGACACTCATATGACCCTGATTTCACTACGGATACGAACAAGAATTTTTAAAGCGAGGGCCTTTCCTGCAGCTCTTTATTCTAAGGAAAGGCCCGCTTCGCTGTGGCTACGACCGTAAATACGTATTTTTAGTGTAAATACTAGAATTTTTTTAATTTGAAAAATCTCACGTGAGATTAGGGGGGGAAGGAGTGGGTCGAGCCAAATCTCACGAAATCTCACCAAGGAGCGAGGGGGAGAGGGTTCAAAAAACCCAAAAATCACCTCACGTAATTTATGGACGCCCCTGTTTTTTGATAATAAAATTCAAAAATAAATAAAAAAATATTACACAAAAAATAATAGTTTTCAAAATTTTGTTTTAATTTTAAATTTAAAAAGCGCCCATTTCCGTTTGTTCGTTTTTTTTGTGTTTTTTTTTAAATTCTGTGTGAATATTGTTGTTTTTTATTATTATTAATATTTTTGCGGAAAACAATTTTGTTTTATTTTTTTATTAAGTATAAATTTTCTTGTTGGTTTTTGTATTTTTTTTTTGATTATTTATTTTGTTTATAAAAATATTTATTTATATTTTTTTGTTGTGTTCTGTTATTTAAAGAATTTTTATAATTGTTTTGTTTTTTTAATTTTTTTATTTTTGCCTGTTTTAAATTTGTTATTTATTATTATATTTATATTTGTTATTTATTCATAAGCTTCATCATGTTTTGTTTTCATTCTTGTATTTGTTCTTGTGTGTGTAGTTTTTTTGAGATGTATTTTTTATAAATTTGAGTATTGAGATGTGATTTGTTGTTGTTGTTTATTTTTAATTTTATAATTTTCTTTATCATTTATTTTATTTTATTTTTTTTAGTTATTATTATTATATGTTCAAATTTTTCTTCATTTTTTTTGTTTAATTTTTTTATGTATATATGTATAATGGGCTGTTTTTGTGATGTTTTTTTTTGTTATTTATATTACTAAATAGTAAAACAAGGTTTATCCTTAATGTTTTTGGAAGTGTCTTATCGGACGCAGAGTCGACGAGAGTAGACGACAGAGTTGACGAGAGTCGACGACAGAGTTGGAGAGAATCGACGACAAAGTTGACGAGAGTCGACCGAGTTGACGACAGAGTCGACTTATAAAAAAAGGTGTCTCGTACGTACACTTGGCTGTCTCTTTCGTCAGCTCGGTCGACTCTTGTCAACTCTGTCGTCGACTATCGTCAACTCTGTCGTCGACTCTCGTCAACTCTATCGTCAGCTCTCGTCAACTCTGTCGTCTACTCTCGTCGACTCTGCGTCCGATAAGACACTTCCAATATTTTTCTTTGTTTCTTGACTTGATTTTTAGTTTTCAAAATGTGTTTTTCGAGTTTTATTTTAAGTGTCAGTCAGTCATAATTTGGGTTTTTTATTTTATTTGTTCATCTTTTGCTTTTATGTTTTCATTTTTATTTATTTATTTATTTATTTATTAATCATAGATTAACATTTTCTTTATATTTTTATCTTATTATTCTTGTTTGGTTTTGTGTTCTTTCTTTTTTTTTAAATTAATAATATAAATGTTCTGGCGCTTTTTATTTTATTTTATATTTTGATATTATTTATCATCATCTTTATGTCTCCTTTTTGTCATTGTTTATTTATTTTTTTTGTTATTTTAAAAAATATTTTACAAAATTTAATTTTGTTTTTAATTTATTTTTTTTATTATTTATATTTTTATTTATTTTTAAAAAGTTGTGTGTATTTCCAATTTGTTTGTGTGTGTTAATTTTTTGCCTATATTTGTTGTTATTTTCGAGTTATTACAAATGTTTTTTTGTTTTTTGTTTGTCAAAAACATTGTTTATCTTTTTATTTATCATTCATTTATTT
This sequence comes from Thereva unica, assembly GCA_949987705.1. Lineage (NCBI taxonomy): Eukaryota > Metazoa > Arthropoda > Insecta > Diptera > Therevidae > Thereva > Thereva unica. Next base: position 10,680,479 of record OX465282.1, read on the forward strand.
TTTCATTTATTTTTTTTTGTTAAAACATGTAAACTATTAACACTACTTACTTGCACTTTTACTTAAATTTAAATATCATCTAAATGTTACTTATAAATTATTTTTCCTTAATTTTTTGTTTTTTTATTTTTTTTTTATATATAATATATATATTTTTATTTATTTTTTATTTTTTTATTATTAATTAATTAATCGGTAATAATTACAAGTTTTATCATAATATTATTTTTTTTTGTCAATAATAAAAGTATAATAATAATTATAATAATAAAAAAAAACAAAAATTATGAAAAAAATAAAACAAAAATAAAAAATATAAATAATGCATAGAAATTACATTTTTTTAACTTCTAATGGTTTTTTTTACTTTATTTTTTTTCTTATTTTTTCTTTTTGTTAATTTAATATTTTATTTATATTTATATATATATAGAAATATATCACAATTAGGCAAAAATTTCCTTTATAATTTTTGCGTTTCTTTTTTTTATTTTTATATTTAACAACCTAAAAAACAAAATCAAAGGAAACTTTTTTTTATTTTTATTTTTTTTTGTTCCTTCTTAACACTAGAAAACAGACAAGAAATAATAATAATTAATAATAGTAATAATAATAATTATAATGTTTTTTTTTTGAAAAAAATAAAAAATATTAATTTTTGCTTTTAGAAAATTTTTTTTCTCACTTTTTTTTGTTGTTTTGTTAAAAGACATGCTTAACATTATTTTTTTTTTTTTTCTAATTTAGTATCCATTTTATGTATTAGTAAATTTTTTGTTTTTTTGTTATTTATTAATTTATAATTATTTTTTTTATTTCTTAATTTTTTTTTATTTTTTTTTAAATATTTATATATATATTTATATATTTATAATGTTGTCTATCATTTCTCACGTTGTTGTTGTTTGTGTTGCTATTCTTCGATTTTTCGATGTATTTCGATGAAAACCAATTTTTCTTCGTTTTCGTTTAGCATCACGTTGAAATGCCACATTCCCAGGGTCATCAGCCAATTGTGGATATTTATGAATACTATGTATATCAACACCAATCCATCCATCAACATCACCATGCGATATAAGCTCTTCCTTCTCCTCTTCCGTCCAATCGCCACGTCCTTGAAAGCCAGCTGCTACAAGCTGTTTCTCTAGCTCCCATGCCCGTTCAACAGCACGTTTATGTGCATGTTTCAGTATACGATGTCGTTCCTGATCTGGATCAACACCATACTTAATAATAACAACAGCATCTGGCCCATGTAATCGTAGCTCTTTAGCTGGTGTACCGCCATGATCACTGATCTCATGTGCTGATATGTTAAACATTCCGCCTAGCCGTCGCAGTTCTTCCATATCATCGCGTAGCTTTAATATGTTATCTTTAACAAAATAGAATACATCTTGATCGTGTATACTAAAATGCAGATCCAAAAAGAATGAATTATTAAATACTGATGATACAACATCTTGTACAACGCTATTGCTGCCATCGACAACGCTAACCATTGCTCGGCCGCCGATACGTGATAGTAGTACACCTTCACCAAAAACACCGCGTCGATACGATACTCTTGGTAATAAGTTACGGGTTTTTGGTTCCATTTTTAATAATGGTTTAGGTACAAAACCAAAATCACTAAATTTCTCATCAATTTTCTCAACAATACACTGTAGACCAGACATTACACCAAAATCTGGCGCTAATAGCGCGGATTTAATTGTAGCTTGCGGTATATAGTGCTGTGCCTTTGTATATTTACTACTTTGCATTTTTGTAAGATCATAACCAAACAACTTCAACCACGATTCAAGATCAATCATATAACGCATTTGTTCTTTTGGATTAATCGGATCATTATTATGGAATCTATATATAAATACATCAGTTGGAAGACTCATTTCAGTTGCTAACGTCTCCCATAGAGGCGTCATCCATTGGCCAACAGTTGGATCATATAAACGATTATCAGTATAAATAAGTCTTGTATTTGGATCTAATAGTCCACCATGAAAATCAATTGGTACATAAAAATCTGGATTTGTATCCTTAATAACTTTACCAAACGGTGTTCGTTTCACCTCCTTCAATATATTCCCATTAATATCAAAAAATGCTAAAGGACTACCATTTTGATCAGTTGCAACATAGAAACGCTGTTCAGAATTTTCAATTGCAACCAATATATCACGATCATCATAAAATAACTTCAATGTATGACCAATCTTCGGGAAATGTACATGCGTTACAAGCTTCGGTGTATTCGGATTTGCATAATAATATTGTGTAACATTACCTTTACTATCATGCCATGCAACTAATCGGCCACGATCATCATAATAATACCATGTTTGGAACTTATCTCTTTCAAAAGCATGTATCAATTGTCCACGATTATTATAACGATATTTTTGTTCGCCACGTCTAACAACATATCCTCGGGCATCGTAATTGTTAAATTCAACATCACCAACTTGTATGACACGATCACCGATATCATAGCCTAAATTTGTTTTATCACCTTGTTCAACAACACCAACTGTATTACCATTTTCATCGTACAAGTATTTCCAATTGTTTGTGCCAACTACTTCAATAACATGACCATCAGCATTATAATTGATCTTATCGAATGATGTTGATCGGCCGAATGTTGTCTTCTGTGACTTAATACGATTACGTAGATCATAGTCTAGTTCTAGACGGAATACATCGAATGATTTTATATTTATTAGTACACTCTTAACACGGCCATGTTCATCGAAATCGGTGATAGCGAAGAATTGTTTAGCAGCATCTTGTATAACAGTACGATTGAATGCGTTTCTTGTTATCTTTAAATCGTTAATAACTTCTAGATTACCCAAGTTTTGACTGTATTTATAACGTAACATTGGTAAGTCCTTATCATCAATTTCCATTTCGATACCACTCAATCTAGCATTACCATCATATTGATACTTAAAATGCGCCGATGCCAGCGAATTCTTCGATCCAAAACGTAACTTCTCATCTTTCAATATACCAGCATGATACTTGAACTCACGTCTCAACTCAAATCCAGGCTCTTGTACTTCGACACCCTTAACCAAACTTGTCGTATCCTGATATGTATAATGGGTCGATGATAGACCAGCTAATATTGTTTCAAGTCGTCCAGCACTATCATAAACATATGCAACTTTACCAGATTGATGTGGATGTATCTTGGCCAGTATTTGTCCTTCATCATTATATAATATCTCAAATGGATGACGATTTATTGGTGAAAAATATTGATACTTAAAGAAACCTAATGATGTTTGTAGTGAAAATGAATGAATATGACCGCGTGGTGTCGTTAACGATTGCAATGCACCAGCATCATCGTATTGAAGTAAATAATCAGAACGTCTTGGTGTTGTTACTTTAAGTGGCAGACTACCAAACATATCTTTAAATGAATACACTATAGACGATCCATCGCCATACTTTATTTCATTTAATCTACCATTACGATCGAATGAGTATGCCTCTTGCAGATCACCCCATTTCCATGCAACTAAACGACCAAAACGATCATATTCTAGATCAACTTCAGCATATTCGCCAGATTGTGGCTTAAATGATATTGGTCTAGCTGTACGATCGTATGTAACATTAATCAATTCTTGTTTATCATCAACATATACAATAACCGATGATGTATCACGATCATATTCTAATGTTAATACATTTTCACCATTAACTCTTAGCTTACGACCAACTTGTGTTACTGGCCGTGGTCCTTTATTACCTTTACCAACTTGTAATCGACGTAAAAAGTAACGCCATTCAAAACGATTGGCTAAATCTCCAGCTATTTCTGTACGTTGTTTGGCTGGTACTGGATAACTTTCACCAATTAATGGATTTATTTCAGCTAATATCGTATATGGTACAGCTTCCATTTGTACAGAATGTCCCCATGGTGTTATACTAATTGTACTACCATCTGCTTCAACAGTTGTTTTTGTTTCAGCTTCGCCATTACGTACGACAACACTTGAGCCTTGTATCAACATTGATACCTCCTTTTGGGCATTCTCTGATACCTTTATTGTAGCACCCTTAACACTTAGATCAAATGTTAAATCAATAACACGACCAGTTGGTGTTACAGCTGATGTTAATCGACCAAATTCATCATAGTTATAAACATACGATCGACCAGTTGAATCTAATTTCGTTTTTAATAAACCAGTTGGTCCATGATATTCAAATGTTACATTATAATTGTCTGGTGTGCTCAATTCATGCAGCATTTTCATTCGTGTCATTCTTAATCGGCATTTTTGTCCTTTAGTATTTTCAATTGAATTAACCTGTGATGTATAATCTCTTAGCAAGAATACTTTATTTTGTGCAGCATCTGTAACTGTACTTAGCTTACCATTTGACGTATTAACATTATATGTAAATGTATAGCTTGTTTCACCAGTCAATATGTTTCTTGTTGCAATATGCTGCCCAAAACGATTAAATATATAAATCTCTTGTGCATCGGGTGCATATATTTCATACTCCCGAGATGGACTAGCTTCTGGTATACTAGACATAACCGATCTTATACGATAATTGGCTTGATCAGCGATATGTACATCACCATCTGGTGTTACAGCTAATGCAGCTATAGTATTAAATTTAGCACTTGTCGCTAGATAATGTTCTGCTTCGAAACAATCACATCCTCTATCTAGGCAGTTACATTTCGATTCGGCACCAGCGAATGCTGCGATTTTACCATCAGTACCAATAACACGAACTCTATTGATTCGTTGTGAATCACTTTCAGCTACATATAAGTTACCCATTGGTCCGAAGGCTATACTCTGTGGCATAACTAATGTTGCGTGTGTAGCTAGATCGTTGTCGTAAACTGCGGTAGCACTGGCACAATGTAATGGTCGTCCAGAAATAACACGAACTCGACCGTCAGGTGTCATACGTAAAATCATATGATCGTCGATGATATGTAATGTATCGTCTAGGGGGTTAACAGCTAATTCAGTTGGCCAACGTAAGTGCATCTCTTCCAGCTTCAGTGTACCCTCGCATGGTATTGGTTTCCAGTGTGATTTATGCATATGATTACCAATGATCGTTGTTACAATACCTTCACGATCAACCATTCGTATGTTAGTACCATCAGCAAAGTATAACGTATTATCGCTCGAAATGGCAATGCCTTTTGGATAAGCTAGTTTTGCATCTCGAGCCAATGCACCATCGCCACAATGTGCTTCGTCTCCAGGTAAGCAACGTTCTCCCGAACCAACAACTGGCTCCCAATTATGCTCTGGATCACTAAAGTCATCCTTGTTTCGAACTTTTATTATTTGATGCGATTCAGGATCTGAAATGTATAGAGTGCCATCGAGCGGACTTAAGGCCATGTGATATCGATATGATACACGTGTTGCATTCAATTTTACTACGGTCTTAACTGTACCATCGGTCATAAGGCGTCGAATGAAATTGAAATCACCAACATACAAGCTACCATCAGCTGCAGCTGCCAAAGCGACTGGTGCTAGTAGACGTTGCTTTGAGGCGACACCATCGCAGTCGTTACATTCAAGTGGACGTTGATGACCATCGCCCATTGTTGTTAGTATAACGCGTGGCTTGTGTTTTAAGTATATGTTCGATCCATCGCCTTTTTGTAGTATACCTTCATGGAAGTTGTATCTGTGATGAATGTCTAAGTTCCAACCGCCGACTTCGGATATCGTCATATCGTGACCGCTTAGTTTTGTTGTTTGAACATCCCAGATGATGTCTTTGCAATCGGTATACTGATAGCCGACTTGAACGACAGCTGTTGTTACACCATAGACACGTTGACGATAGATATTCAATCGATTCCAGGCGTATGTAAATTTGATACCAGGATCAGCTTCGAACACTCTTTCAAATAAGATACCCTCGATTGTTATACGAAGATGTATCAAGTGCAGTGTGGCTGGTATTTGTTCTGGTGTTAGCTGCAGCTTTATAGTTGATAGATACCCAGCAGCTCTTGAGCTATGATATACCAAATTTAGACCAGTACCAGGAATTTGTATTGATTCCTGCACAACTTGCGATTCAGCTAATATAGCGCTACGATCTGGGCATGCACCTTGAAAGCCATGCTTCCACGATGCTAGTACAACTGGCTTCATAATATCATAGTCATGGGAGAAGCATGTATGCGCCATATTTTGTGCCAGTTTCTCATCAATTGTTGACATTATCACTGTATCAATGATAACAACTTCGTTCCATGGCACTTGTACGATACGTGATTGGGGACGAAATGGTGAACGTCCAAATTGTAATGTTACGGCACCGCCACCATTTACCATTAGATCAAACCATCCATCGTCACGGGTTAGGGTGAATCCTTCTAGGGGGGTTGATGTGCTAACGCGTACTCCTACCAATCCCATTCCAAGTGATGTGACAACTCTTCCTCGTATTACAGCGGATCGACTAAAATTTTTGGTTTTTGGAATTTTTTTGGATTTTGGGAGATTTTTGAGTGTGAAATGAAAAGAAATAAAAGAAAAAAAATTAATGAGAATTTTTGGTTTTTTGAAAAATATTTTATAGTTTTGTTTTTTTTTTTTTTGAGAAAATTTGAAAATAGTCTTTTCTATATTTGAATTTTTTTCTAGAAAAGTAAATCTATTAAATAAAAGTTTATTTCTAAAAAATAGAATATATATAAGAAGAAATTGCAAACAAAATTTAGATACTATTAAAAAAAATTTTAGTTTAATTTCTTAACACAAAAATTATTCAAAATTTTGCAATTTCTCCTTAAAAATAATTTAATTTTTAGCCTTAAATATTTATTTATATAATATAAAGAAAATATTTAGCATAATTTTAATATAATAATTTTAAACTAAAAAAAACAAAATAAATAAAAAAATAATAGAAAAAATTAAAAATAATTTTTTTAAACATTCACAAACGACAAACACAATTTGTTCTTATTATCAATAATAAATAAATTAATAATAATAATAATAATGATAATAATAATAATAATAATGAAAACATAAATAAATTGTAACAATTTAACACACGTCACAAACACGTAAAAATTGGTTTTATTTTTTTTTTATTATTATTAAAATAAAAAAAAAAAGTAGTAAAGAAGAAAATAAATATTTTTTTTAGTAATAATTTGTTAATTTTTTTTTGTTTTTTTTTCTTTCTAAAAATTAAAAAGCACTATAATATCAAAAACCATATTTTTATAGTCTTGAAAAAATATACAACACAAATGAAAATTATTCTAAAAAGGCGAGGCGATAAATATATAACAATATTAGTAAAAAAAGTATTTTTCTTTTTCTTGTAATTGTTTTTTTTAAAGAAATATTATTAATAATAATAGAATTGAAGTAATTATTTAGAAGCGCATTACCTTTTCGTAAAATGCTAAGTATTTTAAATGCTATTTAAAGTTTCTAAGTTTTTTTAAAAGAAAAAAAAAAAAGAAAAAACAAAAACATGCATGAAACAAAATTACAAACAAATTAAAAATTATTCCTGAGTAAATTTTTTTGTGCTAGTAATTGAACTATTGATGACTTTTTTTTTAACTTTGTAATGTTATTGTCAAATTGCGGAGTGTCCCAAAAGATTTTGATTGTCACAAACCGATTTGAATGTCCCAATATAATTTTCAATGTCCCAAACGATTTTGAATGCCCAAACGATCAACATCAATGTTCTAAAGAAGATTTGAATGTCCTAAGAAATTATGAATGTCCCAAAAAAGCTTTTTAATGTCGAAAATAGTTTCAAAATGTTTTGAGTGCATTAAACCAGTTTGAATGTCCTAAACTATTTTAAATGTCCCAAAAAAATATTGAATGTAAAAAGAAGTTTGAATTTCCTAAACAATTTTGAGAATGTCCCAAAAAGTTTTAAATGCTCTAAAATATGTTTTGAGAGTTCCTAAATCGGTTTGAATGTTCTAAACAATTTTGAATGCCCCAAAATAAAATTTGAATGATGATGGTAATTTTTCAAAAAATTGTTTATTCTACTTAAATATAGGGCCATGTCTCATATATGTATATGTATATACATGCACGGTGAATGTTTCACATTTGGGACACTCTCAATGACTCTATATAATACCTTAACAAACTTAATGCTCTGGTAATTGAAAAATACTGATATCTTGTAAAAAAAAAATAATCCTTTGGAGTTGGAACAACAAGGGACATTCAGAATTCGCTTGAAATTAAAGGTTATTAATTTGATAGATATCTGGACAGCGCGCAACAGCAAAAGGTTAGGCTCCTCACAAGTTAAAGAGTTAGGAGTGACACTGGATGCTAATCTCCATTAGGGGCACATATATAGGGTCGTACTGAATCGGTCTGAATGTACGGCGGTCTGCGTGCTAGAGTTCGAGGCAGGCTCCAAGGTAACATCATATAAAGAAAAGGTAAATGTTAAGATTTGAGGAGATCAAAATCGTTCCAAAAAAATTTTCAGATATTCAAAGTGATTTTTGATTGCTTACAAATGGAATGTTTATCAATTTTAGGGTTGCGCCCAGGTCAGGCGGCAGTGATGGGCGGAGGATAAATCACTCAGCATACCTAAAAAAAATTGTGGCCTGGAGTCGCAATTTACTATTGGAGCACTCAAAAATCACTTTGAATACATGACATTTTTTTGGAGCGATTTTGGTTTGGAACCCCAATTTACCATACATGCGTATATTGTAATCTGAATGATTGAATGCATAAAACCTTGCAATATGTACGTTCATATGTCGAGCATAGGGCTTGGACTTACAGAGGAATGGTTATCTTGGTATTACGCACTTGTGTTGTGCACTATCGAAATGAGTAGGTTGAAACTACAATCGAATGGACATCTGGGATTTGGTCTTTACATTCAATATTTATTGGTATTATGAACGGAATCCAGAAACAGAAATGTTATAGGATAACATGATCTGATTTTAACAGATTTCATCCCCGGTTTGAACAGATTTGAACTAATTTGATCCGATTTCATCGGATTACAACTGATTTGATCCGATTTGATGATGGTCGACCTGATTAGATTTCATTCGATTTTAGCCGATTTGATCCCCGATTTGAACAGATTTGATCCCCTATTCGAGCTGATTTGATCCGATTTGAACCGCTATTCGAGCACATTTGAACCGATTTCATCCGGTTTGAGCCGATTTGAACCCATTTCAACTTATTTGAACTGATTTGAATAGATTTGATTCCCGTTTTAAACCGATTTGGGTGCACGGCCAAACGGGTGCACTATCCCTTTTTTCTGATTCCGCAAGCAAGACCATGAAATTTAACGCACTAAGCTCTAAAAATGAACTTTTTCAACGCAACAAATTTCACAGTTTCTTGTTACGGAATGGCGTGACTCAAAGTGCAAACTGCTGTCATTGAGAATTGATGAGCATAAGAAGATATGCCTAAGCATAAAAGCTGTGTATTTAGAACTGAAGGTCGGCCCTTTTCAGAAATTTTAAGGCTCGTTATCCTCGGAGGATATCGAGAGTTAAATGACTTCTTTAAATCGGAAAAGCAGATCGCTCAGATGGGTTCAGATGACGTCTTAGAACTCGGGGTTAGGGCCATTTTCTGACACGAGCAGATCCTATGGTTGGAATTCCCTCTGTCAAGTATATTGATTCTGACATCAAGTACCTGTTGTTATAGACATAGTAGATGCAAGCGAAAATGCAGACATTCTGGTCCCGTTGGCAAGGGGAATATCTTCAAATTCGGCAATGAAGAACGAAATGAAAATGGCAACGCCCGATCTAAAGGTAGGGACGCTGGTGATGCTTAAGCAAGACAACCTGCCGCTTCTTAAATGGGCCTTGAGACGTATCGAAGAAGTCCTGAAGAGATCCATCATCAAGATATGCCCTCTCCAATTGGAATCTTAGAGAGTTTCCATGTGTTGGAAGCTGGTGCTTAGGTTAGTGCCAAACTAAAAATTTCGTTTTGTTTTGCATTTTATCAGTTCTATCAACTTTACAGTTTGCCTTTTGTTATGATCAATATACTCAACAGTAGAGTAGCCTATTATTATTATTATAAGGAATGAGGGGGCAACCCATATGGTGAACACTGCGGCCAAATTAGGCCTATTGTGTACGTACCCCACTAGCGGAACAGACTATCGGCCTTCCGGATGAAGGCAAGAAGAAAGAAGATGAAGACCGGACTTGGGCAAGGCTCAAGAACTCTCTGATAAACGTTCTTAAGCCAGACAGGACATTCACAAGCAGGACATTCACAAAGAATATGTGTGGAAGTCTCGTCGCCTTCCAAGCAGAGTCGGCATTCTGTCTCTTGAGAGAGTCCTAGATTGTGGAGGTGGTACATGGCCTACATGGCCAGTGAGATAACCCACCAGCAGCCCTAGCTCCGCTCTGTTTAGAGTGATAGTGCCCCTTAAGGCAAAGGGTCTTATAAGATCTTTAGCCTGTCTAAGACCTGGGACTGACTCCCAATAGGCTAGGTTTATTCTCTTAATCCACTCTTCTATCAAGGACTTGGAGGTGGACCAAGAGATGCCACAGAAGGGTTCTGGGCCCTGGAACAACGTCTCAGACCCCTCCCTCGCGAGGCTGTCTGCAGCCTCATTTCTCTCGATACCCCAGGGTCCGGGGACCCAGCAGAGCGAGACCTCGTTTCTTCTGGTCAGGCTCTGGAGTACGTCAACACACCCTGCTACTATTTTGGAAGAAAACTTCCACGTTGAGAGTGCCTTGATGGCAGCTTGGCTGTCAGAAAAGATTTTAATGTTGGCGCCTTTCAGACCTTTCTCAAGGTTGAGCCTAGGGCAGGTCGCAATGGCATGTATTTCAGTCTGGAAAACAGAGGGCCACTTACCCATTGCAATCGAGACCTTGGAGTTGGGTCCTGCGACACCAGACCCTGTGCCATGTTCCATCTTTGACCCGTCAGTGAACCAGTGGAGATGTTTTGGATCCCCAGGAAGAATAATTTCCTCCCACTCAGAGCGATCCGGGATAATCGCTCTGAAATTCCTTTGGAACCGCAGTTGACTAACCATATGGTCGGATTCGCGGCAAATGGAAATGTTTGGGATATTTTTAAGGATATCCATGTGTCCTTTGACCGTATAGAGCCAGTTGGATGAGATCTGAAGTCTCAAGGCACTTATGGCGGCGGGTTTCCATATGAAGAGATACAAAGGGGTCAATCCAATGATTGGTAATGGAGAAATAAGCAAGCCGTTGCAATTTGCTGCACTTGAGGATCGAAGTAACCTGTTTGGTCTTGGGCCACCAAACTATAGCAGCATAAGTAACAACAGGTTTAATGATCGTATTGTACATCCAGTCCCATGTCTTACCCAGAAGCCTTTTGCAGGCCCTAGGACCCTTGTGGCTTTGCTGATGACGTAGTCAAGTTGAGCGTTCCAGTTCAGTCTCTTGTCTACATTTACTCCCAAAAATTTGACTGAGTCTGAGTACTCAACTGTGGTATCCTGGATACAGATAGGACCTAGGTCCACTTTGTAGCGTTTGGAAAAACGTACCACGACAGCCTTATTTGGGTTGATTGACAGACCCTCCTTGGTACACCATCTTTGAACTTCTCGCAGTGCCGTTCTCATGACCTTTGTGACGGTCAAGTCAAACTTTCCAGAGAGTAGCCTAACTTAACTTACTTGCTGGCTAGTATTGTATGTTCTACGTCCACTTTTTGTAAATATTTTTAGTTTAAATAAATTAAAAGAAAATGCTTGAATAAAAGTTACGATATACAAGAACTTTTAATTGTGTGGTATGAAATGCATTAACAATTTTCTTTTCTGAATGTTGAAATTTTCAAAATTTTTAAAAAACACAGCCCAAAAAAAAATAATATTATTATTATTAAAAAACTGATTCTATAAAACTAAAAACAAAACAAAATACTCGCAAACAAACAAACTAAATAACTTTTGTCAGTAACAAAGTGGCAGTATATGAAGTATATATAATTAATAATTAATAATTAGTAAGTTAGCAGCCGTGTTAGTTAGAGGTAGAATAATTATTTATATTTAATTAATTAATTAATTAATTTAAAAAAACATAAAACTTAGTACAAAACAATAACAAAATTAGTGAAAAACTCAATATGTACAAACAAAACGAAAAAAATATACCAACATAAAAACCAACAGAAGACGACAATTAACAAAAATAAAATTCAAATAAGAAAATACTTTTCTTGTAGTTTTTTTTTATTTTTCATTTTTTTTTAATTATTTTGTATTTTTTTTGCTTACAACCAATTTTCTTACCTTGCATTGAAATAATTCCAAAAGACGCTGTTTTTTGCATTCGATCAAATTTGTTGGCAATTTTTTGTATTTTTAATTTTTTTTTCAAAATTTTTTTCATTTTGTATTTTTGCGCAATAATTGGTTGTGATTTGGTTTATTTTTTTTGGATATTTTGCGAATTGCGTGCAATTGTTTTAATTGTTAATTTTTTTTGTTTAATTGCATTTTTTTTTGTAATTTTTGTTTTGGTTAGTAGGCGGTAGTAGTATTGGTAGTAGTAGTAGTAGTTATTCATTATAAAATGGTAGTAGATACGCGAAGAGAAATAGACAGAAAAGAAAAAGAAAAGAAATGATTTTAATTAATTAATTGGTTTTGGTTTTCTTCTATTTTTTTTTTTTTGGATTTTATAACTAAGAAATTATAATTTAAGAAATAAATAAATAAATACCCTAGATTAATAACTTTGGTTTTTTTTTTCAAAATTATAAACGATTTTCTAATATTTTTTGAATGTTTGAGAAATGTTTTAATATTTTTCTTTATATAATTACAAATAATTAATTTTGTTTATTATTTTACTTTACAAAAATATTTTTTAAAAAATATTAAAACATTTTTCATTTTTTCGTATTTTTTAATTTGCTTTCTCCTATTTCAAATATAACATTTATCTACATAATAATAATAAACTAAAGAAAATCCTTTTTTTTTGTAATCATAGTCCCTTATACAGAATTGGGATTAAATGAAGGTTTATAACTTTTCTAAGCGGTGATCAATTTAATTTTTAATTTTGTTTTTTATGCAACTTTCAAAATTTGATATTTGGGACTTGGTAGATCATTTGGAACGAAATAATTCGAGAAGTAAACATCGATACGAACGTTACCCTGCTTAACAAATTGGCAGGATATGCCGACGACATAAACTACCTTGCAAGATCACTGTCATACCTTAGAGAAATATTCACGGAATTAGAAGATGGAGCCAAACATGAAAATAAATTGCAGACAAGAGTAAGATTCTAATTCAACCAAGGGTGGAAAGAAGAAGAAGAAACCACAACACCACCTCGGGACAGTATAATTTAGAACGGTTAAACCAATTTAACTACCTGCGGTCCACAGTCAGCAAAGACGACAATGAAACGATAGATGTACAAAGAAGAATAAACGTCGCAAACAGGACATACTTCTCACAGCTGCCAGTAATGAAATCGAGAGACATCCACAGAAAAAAGAAAACTGGGAATCTACAAAACCATCATACGTACAGTAGCTACGTATGGGTGTGAAGCATGGTGTATCTCACGGAAATCCGCCGAAAAGATAGATATATTTAAAAGGAAGGTTCTCCGAAAGATATACGGCCCAATCAATGCATGCATGGAGAATACGCTACAATAACGAATTGTACCATCTATACAAAAGTGTAAACTCTCGACACATGCTAAGCTACTGCGTTTACGTTGGGCCGGTCATGTCCAAAGAATGGATGACTCAAGGATACCAAAAAATGCCCTATACTTACTACAAAAGACAGTAGGCAAACCACGGTCAAGGTGGGAAGATAATGTTAACGCCGATGCAGCAAAACTGCTCAACACAAGAAACTGAAGACAGGCTGCGGAGCAGAGAGACGTCTGGAGGAAGAAGCTGATGGAGGCCAAGGCTCGAATTGGGCTGTAGAGCCATCGAAGAAGAAGAAGATCATTTGGAACACTTTTCAGAGCTTCTTTAACAAGCTGAGAGTCTGGACTGGGCTAGAGAAGGCCACCACCACTAGTACTTCATAAAGGAAAAAAAAAACGGAAGAGAAAAAAGTAAGTCTTCTTTGACCCTTTCCGCTGTTTCAGCTTGGATGCGCCGGTGCCCAAGCTTATATTGGTTGCTCGGTGGGAATCGTTTTGTTTAACCCTTAGCTGGCCCACCTCGTTTTTGTAACATAGCTGGCCAATGGGGTGTCCACGCACCCCACGGAAAAAAAATATTTCCACGGAAAATATGCAATATTGACCGTTTAAAAAAATCAGTGGAGTTCTTTGACAACCCTTTTTTATGTTCCAATAGTTGAGAGACTTTTTTATTACTACGAGAGAAAAAAATTTAAGGTGCGATAAAACATGAAAAATCGACATTTTGCTTCAAAAAATCAAAACTGCTCTATTTTTTGAATGTATGGACACCCGCAACCGCTTAAAAGCTCGGTACATAACACCATCTAACACAAGTGAAACTTACAACCTTCAAGACACACTAGATGGTCCCACACATATTGTTATTAGATTGATATCATGGAAAAAGGGTTTCTTTTATGCCTGGGGTGTCCCTGCACCCCCAGGTCCAGCTAAGGGTTAAGCAGGCATAACTTTGCAACAAGGCTCTTCCTGTTACGCCGAAGGGTTGTGTCACCGTGTATTTATAAACATTACGCAAGAGATGTCCCGATACAAAATTTTTTGAATTGACTATTGTAATATTGGGGAGCGAACGTCTAACAAAGACCTCGGAAGATGATGACACCAGATTTGTTACTTCTATCAAAACCAAAGGGCGCTATATTGAGAGGAGCGGAAACGAGCATCGGTTATGTCCAAAGAAACATGCAACACTGGAGCTCGGACACAGCTTGGCAAAAAATGGAATGCATGAGGGCCATAAAAATAACGTGAACTCTACCAGCGACCCAGAGAGACTTTACCAACTTGAACGGTAATACTCCCAATTACACTGGGAGGGAAAGAGAAGTGTCCGGCGTGATAAAAGGCAGCAGATAAATGAGCTCGCAGAAAAAGAAGAAAACGCGGTAAAGACAGGCTCTCGGGAAAGCACTCTACTAAAAAACATGCCGTTAAGAGTGCGGATGGGAGGCTGCTGTGCAGCGACGTGGGGCAACTCCAAAGTTGGAGAGATTACTTCTTCCCGCCCTGAATGGTTCACTTGCACAGCAGCCTCAGGAAAACAACAACAAGGCACAGCCAATAACAATCATCCCATCCAAGACGGAAATAGTAGCCGCAATTCATGCATTCAATGGTAAAATAGCTGCAAAAGATGGCATTCCGCCAGAATTGTTGAAAGCCGATTCAAGCCACATAGCATATGCGCTACAGCCAATACTGGAAATAGCACGGAACACATATACCTTTACAGAGGACTGGACGGAAGGTACCAAAAAAGGGGGACCTAACAATATGCGACAACTGGAGAGGCATCTGTTTATTATCTACTGTGGGCAAAATTTTGTCCCATATATTACTATCTAGGATAAGAAGGCAGTAGACCATATTAACACCTTGAGAATCATAGTGGACCAGTTTACTGAATTACGATCCCCCTATGACTTGCTTTCGTAGAGAGCGAGAGAGAGAGAGAGCGTTCGCCTTGGTCAATAGGAGCTTTATATGGCAGGTACTATAGCGACGTGGACTGCCTGATAAAATAATATAATTGATAAAAGCCCTATATAACAATTCCAAATGCAGAGTTCTGCATAATGGAAAATTATCCGACAGCTTTGAGGTGAGCTCAGGAGTACGACAAGAATGCCTTCTTTCGCCTTTACTATTTCTTATAGACATCCTTGTCGGCGCTCTAGATAGTAGAACAGGCGGCATACAATGGGGTTTTCTAGACCGCCTTAAGGATCTCGACTACGCGGATGATATCTGTTTGCTGCCTCACAGACACCAGGACCTCAAAACCATGTTAAGTAATTTGGCAGCAGAAATTAGTCCAGCAGGCTTAAGGCTAAAACCGGCTAAAACTAAAGAAATGCGGATAAATGCAAACACCATTGAAAGGACTGCGCTGAATAGCCGTGACATGGAACTGGCAGATAAATTCTGTTACCTGGGTAGCATTATTACCGAAAATGGTGGGGCAGAAGAAGATGTCAATTCCAGAATAAATAAAGCCCGAAGCGCATATGCATGCCTGTTCCAAATACGGAGATCAACGGAGATCTCAGCTAACAGTAATTTGCGGTTGTTCAACTACAACGTTAAGGCAAGTCTGCGTCGTATCCTAAAAATCCGCTGGCAAGATAAAATTCCTAATGAAGAGCTATGGCGCCGTGCTGGCCAAGAAAGAATAGACTACGAAATCAAATGGAATTGGACGCAAAAATGAGAATCTATCCAAACAGACCCTTGACTGGAAGAACAACGTGGAGGAGAACCCTACTACTAGCAGAGGCCGGAACAACTGGGAGATCATGGTCGGTGCTAAATGCTGTCGCATAAAACAGAGTCCTCTGGAGGGCAACTGTTTGAGCCCTATGTCCTAAAAGGGATTAAAGGGGAATAAAGTAAAGAAGTTCTCAACAAGATAGCGAATAAATTTGAAGAAAAATAATGATCAATAGCTGGTCATAATTGATTGGACAACAAGAACATCTACTGTTATAATATATCTATATCTATAAGGCAAAGATTCATCAGAAACGAGTCTATAACGGTTAAACTAAATATGAACTTGTCACTTTTACTTAATTTACCTTAAAATATATAACATTGTCGTAGAAAGGTAAAACTAATAGTTATTATCTCTTATTAAATTACTAAAATAAGTTATAAACCTTCATTTAGATCACCTTTCAATAAACCAAAAAAATATAACATAACTAAAAAATCACATAAAATAAATATTACCCCAAAAAGATTGTCACATATAATATAAACCAAAAAAAATATAAAAAATAAATATTTTATATTTTTTTGTCCTCTCAAACCTATATTTATATATTTTTAAAAAAATATTAAAACAAAATACGCATCCTTGACTTTATTATATGAAAAAACATAGAACAGGTGACAAAGGGACTTTACGCAAAATTAAAAATGAAAAGAAAAATATTACAAAAATATAAAAAAATATATATAATTTCAGGACAGGTTTAAGGATTTCTTTTTTTGTTTTTAAAGGATTTCATATAAAAAGGTAATTTTTCAACGAAGGAATTGCGGATTTTTTTTAATATTGTATTTGAATTAATTTTGTAAGGATGGAATTGGAATTTCATACAAAAAATGAACGAGACAGGGGCACAAAAAGGAAAAATTTTATTATCTAAAAATTAATATTTAAATAATAAAGAAAAATTAAAATATATAAAATATTTAAAATAATAAAGTATATATATTTTTTTGAATTTTTTGAATATCCTAGAAATAATTTTTGATTTAAATTGTTGTTAATTTGTTTTTTCTATATTTATTTTTTGTTCGATAAAAACAAGAAAACAACAATTTTCTTTTTTCTTTTCATTTTTTTTTTGTTTTTTTTTTGATTTTTTTTTTCTGTGATTTGATTGGTCCCAATTAAAATTTTGAATTTGAAAATATAACCCTAACAAATAAATAATATACATAAATATATTTTATAAAATAATATAAACTTATAACTCAAAAATTTATTATTATTAATAAATTAAAAAAAAATGTAATTAATATTCATACAAACCTTTCGTTAAATGTCTCCAATTTAGCGTAATTCTGTAAGCTGCTTTCATCAATTAAAAATTTCATTCTTTCAAAGAATGATGCTGTTATAGCTGGTGGCTGTTTACGTAATAGAACATCGATTGGTTTTGGTGCTGATACGCATAATTGTGATGCTTTGCATACATGACTAGAGCAACATTCTGGATCTTCACAATCGACCAAACCATCTAAAAATTGGGTTTAAATAAATGTTAAAAGTTTATCGTAAAATTACTGTTGGAAAATATGATTTGGATTAAGCCAGAGGTCTTTATGGATGTAAATTGTAATGTACCAACTCACCAATCTTGCCGGTCCCAAGCTTGGCAAAAGAAAGAGAGTTTAAGGCTACGGCTTATACACAAAACCCTAGTAAAATATCTAAACCTACTGGCTGAAAAAGGAAAAACCGATGGGTTGCGACAGAAAGTCAGACCTAGTCATCTCTGGAAGGATGTTGTAATCAGGACGTCCAGGTCAAAACTGGATGACATAGGCTCAGAATCGTGACCTTTGCGGAGAACAGTTGCGAGAGGGCAGCACCGAATCCCGGTTGTAGAGCCATTAAATAAGAATAAGTAGTGACTAGAGATGTATCTATGTAGACAATCCATGTTGCTAGGATATATAAATCATGACTGGTCTAGTTTGGAGAGAAGTTCACAACCACTCCTAGGAAAACACTTTTTGTTGGGAAACGACAACCCAGCATTGGACCAGTCAGGATTTACAGGAAAGACCTTAGCAACGTCACAGGACAATATCATAAAAATAATGTAGTGCCATTTAAGAAGAATTCAGCTTATACTTTGCACCATAAAAGAGGTGGTGCTTCTATTGAAATTGATATGGTTTCTACTCATTGTACACCCGTTTGACTTAGATGTTAAATGAATACACTACCTTGGCAACATTCATTGGTTGACACGAGGAAATTTCAAACAGAATCGATCTATCTAACGGAGGATGAGGTCTGGACCTATTTTAAATTAATATTGATGAAAAAATGAGTATGTTGCGGCTACTGAAGCAGTACTTGAGAGAATGAGGCTGCAATATTTCAAAAATCCCTAAATAAAGGGCTTCCATATGGAAGAACTCTTTTATAATACCCGTTCATAAAAAAGTTTGTAAGAACGAAATATCTAATAATAGACCAATTGCGAAGTTATCGTCTGTACCAAAATTCTTCGAATCTATTATTTATTCATCTATCGTTTATTCATCTCAACAAACAAACATGGATTTCTTGCAGCTCGTTCCACTACTATTAATTTACTGGAGTTCTCTTCACAGTTCAACGCTTTGTCACTGGTTCCCAACCTGACTGTGTTTACACAGACTTCAGTAAGCTCTCCCACTCTATTATAGTACTTAAACTAAAAAAATTAGGCCTTCCTTAGGCAGTCATCTTGGCTCTCTTCTTTTTATTTTATCAATTGATGAACGCGATAGATGTGAGACCCATAGGGCCAAGTCCCTTGAGAAACGTGAATAAGAAGATTATTTTTGCAAAAAAACAGAGAAAATTGGACAAAATACCAGATGAGTGGAAGAAATCTGTTATAGGCCAATCTTACGAGCCTATACCCAGAAGAACTCATAGGATGATTTCACAGGTGAGAATACAAAAGCCATGAATGAATTTAAAGTCTGAAAGATTTTAGACAAGGGGACGGTTAGAATGGATTATAAAAAGTACAAATTATTTCAGCTATTAGTTATTATGTGGTCGTTGTAGGACAACTCTGCAATCAGTACAATAATTATACGAAGAGCTAAAAAGATAATAAGTGGAGGAATAGGATTACAAATAAATAAGGACAAAGGCAAAGTTATGATAGAGTCTCGAATTAGCAAAACAAAACCTCAAGGACATCTTCAAATCATCATCATATACAGTTAGTTGATAAATTCATAAACCTACGATCCATGATTACTGAAAAAAAGGACTAACAAGAGAAAATAGATAGCAACTGGTCATAAGCTGCTAGAAATCGTACAAACCTGGATATTGGCTAAAGCACTATTTTTTTATGTGAAAGACTAGAGGCTTAGGAAAGGCCCTTTATACAGTCGAGAATCTATTTATTATTTTGATATGATAAACAATTTTAGAATTACTGACTGCAATAAGATGGTAGTATAGGCTAGCTCTAGTTAATTATGCTAAAAACTTCTCCTTGAAAAACAATCCTTTTGAAGGAATCGATATATCAGCCTCGAAACAGTCAGGACTTATAGAAAATACTATGGAAATGTTATAGAACCAATGAATTCGGCGAATAAAATGTTAGGGCATTCTATAGATATGAAGCAGTAGCCTTAATAATAAATGAATTAGGATACATTGTTGAATTATAAGAACTAAGATAGACTGATAGACAGGATTCCTAGAAAAAAGAGACACTATTCCCTATTTAGCTGGCTTATGTTCCTGGAATCCACGTAATACACTTCTTCCAATTAGTGATGATAGTAATCAATGTTAATTTTAAGAATTAGACTGATTCTATAATTTAATGTTCATCACTGTTAACAGAAGAAAAACAAGATCAAGACAAGGATGATTTTTATGAAGCACATATGTTAAAGTTCCTATCTACGATATGAAAGTCCTATTTTTTGCATGTTTTTTCAATTAACATCGTTTGAAACAAATTTTTGTTTGAGAATCGTATGGTTTTTGTACGAATATCATTTTTCCTTACATCGCTTCTAACAAACAAGCATCCGTTTAAGAATATTATGATGGTAAAGAGAGTATGAGTATGAGTAAGGAGCATTATGGTGCGATTTAGGTTTCGTTTTTTTTTTCATATTAGATTTAAAGTAAACTATGTTGTTGATCTGTATTATACGTAGTGTTTATTGTACCTATAAATATATTATTAAAAAAAAAAAACCTCTGGCATTTAACTTATTATATTTACAAAAACAAAATGTACCTTTATCATTATCAATATTATCACCGCAATTAAGCTCTAAAGCAATTGCACAATCCGGGCCATCCCAGCCCTCATAGCATCGGCATTCCCATTGACCTTCACCGCTAACTCTACATTGTCCATGACCAGAGCATCCCGATGGGCATCCTTCTATAGTGCAATGCTTTCCATTCCATCCAGTAACACATAAACATGTACCATTTTTACATTGTCCATGTTCATTACATCTGGCATCGCATAGTTTTGTATTACAATATTCACCGCCCCATCCAGGATCACATGAGCATGTCTCACCAACACATCTACCATGCTGTCCACAATCTAGATCGCATAATTCTTTAGAACAATCATCTCCACTCCATTTCGATTCGCAATGGCATGTTTGTGTATCTAGATCAAAGGATCCATGGCCAGAACAATCTGGAAGGCATTGTAGTGCATCTTGGTCCATTGTTGCACAATCAGGACCCTTCCAGCCCTTCTTGCATATGCATGTACCATCCGCACAGAAGCCATGACCAGAACATGTTGGATGTGGACAATCAACTACAAAAAAAAAGAAAAAAATTAATTGAAAATAGAAGAAAAAAGTTGTCGATATTGAATTTGTAAAATGGAGTTTGTTTGTTTTCGTTTTCTCTGTTCGAGGGGTTGGTTTTTTGAGTATAGTAACAAAAAGAAAAAATCGGATTTAATTTTAGAAATTACCTTCTTCGCAGAATTTCCCTTTATATCCTCTCATGCATTGGCATTTTCCACTAACACAATGGCCATGTCCATTACAATCAGGTACTTCACATTCATCATGTCTAAGGGAGCATTCTTTGCCCTTCCATCCAGGATTACATAAACACTCCCCATTGATATACTCCCCATGCTGTGAGCATAAAACTGGACAAACACTTTCGCTACAATCATCACCACCAAATCCGGGATTACATTGACAATGTCCCAATAGGCATTGTCCATTACCAGAACAGCCATTTGGACAATTCTGTGTCATATCCTCAGCAATAGCTGCGTAGAAGGTTAACTCTTGCGCATCTCCATCGTCATTGTAGAGCGAGATGAACCAGTGTCCAGGTTCCATATAGCGTGTCACTTCACGTGTTACCGACGGCTGTTAATATAATAATAGTTGCAAGAGAATTATGTTAGCGTTAAGTAGTATTGTGTATAAATTAAGGTTAGTCTAAAAAAAAATATTATTCTATAACATTCATAGGCATTACGGCAGCTACGAAACAAATTAAGTACTTCTATAGGTTATACACTTTTAGTAGTAAGGATACTTACATGCGTAGCTCGTTGCGTTCGTGTGCTATATCCGCTTAGGACTTCTTTGAAATGATATTGTGTATGTGTTGGAAGCGCATTTCGACGGCCATAGACACCTATTGATGCTCCACGGGGTATGCTATAGTCAAACTTAACATAGGCCGGCTCTGATTGATAGAATTGCATATTCCAGTAGCTGTATGGTGGGATCTCTTTGGTTAGCTTCTGTCCTAACGTTATCTGTACGAACGTTGTGCCATCTGGCGGAAAGCTACGAGCTGGGAATGTTCTAGCACCTATATAATGCATGAAAATAATAGTATGGAAGTTAGTTAATACATTTTTAGTTAGGGTATAAGCATTTTTGTGTATATTTTATGTTAGTTTATTAATTTATTTTTCTTTTTTTTAAAGCGATATTTTATTTATGTTTTTGGTCACAAGTTTTGAAGAAGTAGATATTTTCCAATTGATATATTCAAGTTCCATACGTTTTCTGGTTGTTGTTCGATTTGTTTTCGCTGTGCGTTTTGCTCAATCAATATTTGTAGACGTTATAATTGAAGTCCTGGAAACAGTCTAAGCCTAGGTCACTTCTTAAGCAAAGATTTTCGATACAAACAGTAATTATATTGTTTGGGCCATTTTCGAACCCTATACATTTTTTACCCAATTTTAGTAACAATATGCATATATAGGTTTTATTTGTTAAGTCATACCCACTCCGAGATTAGTACATATATGGAAATTTGAGAAAATTTACTTTTTACTTTATTATATATTTGACGAATCATCTGGAGAAGACCTAGATCTTCTTTTCGAAATTCACTTCGTCGGATGCAAGGCAGGTGCCTAAGCTTCGAGGAGGAGATAGCATAGCAGTTCATGTCAAACTGTCGAATCTATAAAAATTGTCTAGCTACATGCCCCCCGATCCTGAAAGTGGGCCAAAATGATCCTCATTTCGATAGTAGGTAGATATGGCCATGAAACCCTCACACCAATCTTTAAATCAGGTGATAAACATGCGGTGGACAACTATAGGAGAATTGCTATTCTTTCTGTTATCCCTAAACTATTTGAAAAACTTATCTATGACAAGATTGCTCCTCTAATTGTTCCGAACCTAAACGATCAGCAACATGGTTTTAGAAAAGGTCGTTCCACCACATCCAATCTTATGATACTGACCACCGAACTGTTATGCGGTATGGAACAAGGCCAGCAGTTTGACGCTGTCTACACTGATTTCAGCAAGGCATTTGATCGGGTAGACCACCAAATTTTATTTATGAAACTATTAAGATTCGGGATATCCGGCCCCTTCTGGATTGGATAACATCCTATCTTAACGGAAGAACTCAGGTGGTAAGATTTCAGGGTTTCCTTTCAAAAGAAATCAATGTAACCTTAGGTGTACCGCAAGGCAGCCACCTAGGACCACTTCTATTTAACATATTCATTTCCAATCTATCTGAAAAATTAAATGGCATTTTGCACCTCTTTTACGCCGATGATTTAAGAATTTATAGTGCTCTAAGGATTTCAACTGATGTATCCTTTTTACAGTCGAAACTTAATGCACTACAAAACTGGTGCACCACTAATAATCTTCGACTTTGGAGTAGATTCTGTTCTAAGTAGTTATGTTCATGAATTTATGAAGTTTTTTGTTTTTTTATATGAAAGAATCTAAGCTCTGGTATCAACCTTTATAATACTAGACCGTCATGTCGTTCACGCCATGGTGAAATGTCTAGTTAGCTCGAAAATAGAAAAAAAGATATGACAGGTTAAAGGTGTAGTCTGAAAGATGCACGAGGAGGAGGTACTTAGCCTCGGGTTTGAACTCTTGGATGTTGTATGAGTTCATGTTGAGCCAGTTGAGCCACAATAGTCTTGGTTAGCAGGAGACAGTCACGTTAGAGTGTTATATATCCTGAAATAAGTGAATCCCGCTAACCAGCCGACAAAGGCTATCAGGTAAACAAAGAGGTGCTAGGTGAAGACCCGACCTAAGCGGAACTTTGGTACTCTATTAATAACTGGTTAAGCCGGCGGGATACCTTATTAGGGCTACGTAATACTTGTAGTATTATATGCCTGAAATAAGAGCGTAACAAACTACTGGATAAGTCAAACAAGGTATTTTGGCCAATTACGAAGTCTGCAGGAATTGTGTTAGTTGGAACTTTCTTATATAATCTATATCTATAAAAATCTGGTATCACAGTGTTTGTTGCCGAACTCCTTCAAAACGGGTTGACCGATTTTTATGAAATTTTTTGTGTATATTTGGTAGGTCTGAGAATAGGTCGTAGGCTATTTTTTATACCTTTAACCAGAAGAAACAGCTGAAAAATTTAAAAAATTGGTAATTTGAGGCATTTTCACTTCATTTTAGTTTGTATAGCTTCATGGCCTATATATTGTTTGACAGCTTCGTAAATGTAAAATTGTCATTAAATTGAATCATTCCATTTAATGAAATTTTCAAATTTACGCAGCTGTAGGTACAATAAGTAGGCCATGACGCTATTGAAACTAAACTGAAATACAATAAGCAATCTGGTATACTCAATATACCGTTAAATCCACGGCGGCCGTCTTAAGAAGGCGGATAAGCACTTTCTTCAAAACCCCCTTCGACATGGGTCTCAAATGAAAGGGTATGATAAGTAGAATACAATAAGCAATGTAGTATACTCAATTTACCGTTAGATCCATGGCGGCCGTCTGAAGAGGGCGCATTATCATTTTCTTCACAACCCCCTCGACATGGGTATCAAATGAAAGGGTGGGCCTTTTCGTAAACGCATACGTATGCTTTGCAACAATGCAATGAGTTTGTAAACGCAGTTGATCCAAAGTCATTCGTTCGGAAACGTACAAGATTCAAGTTTGTTGCGCAACAGTCAATGCAACAGCGCAGCCAATTTCTAATGCATTCAAACGTATGCGAAAAGAAGTTTGCGCTGCTTTGTTGCCGATGCGTTGTTGCTCAGTTGCTCTGTTGCTTTGACGTTTACGAAAAGGCCCGGTATTATAAGAATACAATAAGCTATGGAGCTACTATTGGCTTATGGGTGCAGCGAGGCGTACCGGGTCCCAGATAGTAGAATAAAATAATTTTAAGCTAGTTTGACAAGTTTCGCACAATATAGAAAATAGTTAATTTGATCGATTGCTCTGAGATATTATTACATTGGTCTACTAAACCAATTGTCAAACATAAAGTATTATTAAAATATTCTAAAGTCTGATCACCCTATAATAAACACTTTATAAAAAAAATGCAATAATAAACACTTTAAACACTTTAAAAATATAAAACACCATATATCCAGATTATTCATGACCAAAAACCATAACATAAAAATATATTTGTATAATATTAAAAATTGTGCATTTATATTAAATAAAATGTAAAGGAATAATGATAAGGATGTGCATTTGTTATGTTATTATAGATAAAGGGTATATATATTTTGTTGATTGTTGAATGCAGTAAAGAAAATGCATGATTATATTTTATATTATTATAGTGATTAGTAGTAGTAAAAAAAAGTTAGTACGCTTTTTTGTTTGCATTCATGTTAATTATAAAGCATTTTTGTTAATGCCATGCGTTGTTTGTTTTGTTTTTTTAAACACATCCTAATCACCTTCCAATATTAATACAGGCGCAACATCAGGGCATGCAAGCATTTGCGAAGGAGGAAAAATAGTAGTAGTAGTAGTAGTAGAACTAGCAAAATTTGTCGCTGTTGTATCTGATGAAGAATATCTGGTCCAATCCTCTACTGTTGATGACGATGATAATGGAGGTGGTATAGCAGTAGATGAATCTACATTTTTTAATTGTGGCAATGTTTCGACAATTTTCGAATTAATATAGCCATGATTGTTTGTTATATCGTTACATTTACAAGGACAGTCTGGTATTTTTGGTGGTGGTTCTGGTGGACAGATGTTATTATTATTATTATTATTATTGATTTCTGGACTAGGTTTATTTGGTTGTTTTGAGATAGAATCGTTTGGTATATTATTATTATCATCATCATTATCGAATAAACCCGGTACAGAAACATGTAGCGTATAAAACCCATGACTTTGTGAGCCAAAACCATTATCTGTACCAATTGTTAAATTAACAAGAATCCGATGTCCTTTAATATCAGCTCTATCAAAGTGTGGCTTTAATGTTGTTAAAATGTCGGTATTCGTGTCCTTCTTGATAATTTCATTTTCAATGTTCGTTTTCTTAACTTTTTTATGATTTATTTCATTTAATGGCTTCAAAGTTTTAATTTCAATTTCATCTTTATCACTTGAGTTTCCGGTTTTATAAAAGTTATCATTGAAATTCTCTTGTAAGTGCTTATCCTGGAGTTTTATTACTTCAACATCATCATGGATGTTATATGGAATAAGATTATCATCATTAAGCATTAATCCACCATCGGATTCATTAGTATTATTAGTAGTATTTAGTTTAGTAGTAGTAGTAGTAGTAATAGTAGTAATAGTAGTAGTATTACTAGCTATATTTGGTTCAGTTATGGTAGCATAATCAGTAGTTTTTGATGTATTATGTAACATCGAATCATTGTTGTTAGTATTAAAACCATCTGCATCCCATAACCCATTAAAATTGTCCTCATCCATCTTGTTGTTGGCCTCTTGAATATAACCCGGTGAGATTACTGATTTCATTCCACCAATAACATCCCCATCATTCTTCAATCTAGAGAAGTTATACCCATCATTTTCATTGCTATCATCATCACTGCCATCATTACTCATGCTAGAACCCAAATCAGCATGAGCCTCCGTTGCTGCTGCCGGTGTCGCTGCTGCCACCACCACCATCTGAACACCTTTACCATAACCATCATCATTGCCGCTACCTGCCAAATTACTGTTTAATGGGTTGTCAGGTGATGACAAACCGTTAATAGTGTCAGTTGGGGGCTTCTCAAGCAAAAACTCAAAAGTCGGATTAAAAGTCCCCATAGAACTTTCTTCTTCTACAGTTGAAACTGTAGACGTAGATACTACAGCCGTAGCCATTATTATCGTATTGATGCTATCCTGGCTATAGTCGTTGTTATAGTCGTTCTTGTTGTTGTTGTTGCTATTGTCAATGTCTTCGCCAACATCAGTATTCACCAAATTGACGACACCTTTTGAATTGCGAATTGATGGCACATCAGACGACAACGATGTGTAGGAGGATGAACTTGTAAAAGTTTCTAGGATAGATTCTATTGGAGGATCATCACCACCATCACCAGGTGATGGTACTCGTACCTTGCTATTGTATACATGAAATTTTCCCTCTGAATTTTCATCATTTTCATGATATTTTTGTTTTGTTGTTGTTGTTGTTGTAATTAACGTATTTAATGGAACAAAAGACGACAACGACGAAAAAGAAGAAGAACTAAAATCATTATGATTATTATTATTATTATCAGCAGCATTCCTTCGATAGCGCTTATAACGTCGCTGCTGCTGCTGTTGCCGCTTTTCCATCATTATTATATTGACAGAATTTATATCCTGCTTTGATGATGGATGTTGATATTTTTTAAATGGTAAATTTTTATTACCTCCAGAATTATTTGATGATATTGCTGATGATGATGATGACGATGATGATGATGAAGATGCCGCTGTTGATACGGATGCTGATGATGTTGCTGCTGTTGCTGTTGATGGCTGACCTTGTTTCGGTCGTATTGATGAATTTTGTGATCTGTTATTCGCTTCGGTATTTGTGCTCTTTTCTGCTGTTATTTCTGTATCATGACCGACTAGTACTGTGCATGGATTTGATGGGGACCATGTTAATACGCCAACACCTAAAATTAAAAAAAAAAATAATATAAATCAATGTTTTGTAGGAAATTATTTTATGATATTGATTTTAAACTGTATAAGATTATGTATAAAGCACTTGAAAGTGAGATTCCTGGTTTGAAATTGGATAAAAATATTTTGATACTAAGTAGTTTGAGCTTAAACCATGTCAAACTAATAAAGTTTAGATAAAGATAAAATCGTATTCCTAGTTTCTATTAGCCTGACATAATGCAAAAGAACGTATTAAATTCGTGTACAAGTTGATTTTTGTACAAGTTGAAATTCTATTTTTCCAAATACAGCCCATTACAAGCATGTACCCATAAAAGACGCACGAAATAGTCCAAACGAATCACGGTATGCTCACACTTTTTTAAGACTAATTTGTATAGGACGAAAAAAAACGCTCATTTATCTTGGTGACCATTGCCACTGTCAATAGACCGAATCTCGTTTGTTTCCGTAGGTCAAGCAGCATTGGACATGGTTAGTACTAAGTTGGGGCACCGAT
This sequence comes from Thereva unica, assembly GCA_949987705.1. Classification (NCBI taxonomy): domain Eukaryota; kingdom Metazoa; phylum Arthropoda; class Insecta; order Diptera; family Therevidae; genus Thereva; species Thereva unica. Next base: position 10,708,899 of record OX465282.1, read on the forward strand.
TCTCGATTTCTTGTTAAGGGGCGCCATGGCGGGCAATGCGACCTGTTTTGTTTGGTTCATTGTGCCATTCCGTCTTTAAAAACCATCGAGGTTAAGGCTTTTAAAATGGCCAAATCTCCCTGGCAATAGGGAAGTCGCGATGGAGGAGGCTCAATCTCTTCCTCGCTGTAGACGCAGAGTCGTACAGCAAGTGCTCTGCAGTTTCGAGAGCTGCCCCGCAGAACCGGCAGCTACAATCACCTACCAGTCCTGTTTTGTTTAGATGGTAGTTAAGCGAACAGTGGCCCGTCAGGAGCTTTGTTATTTTTTTTAGCTCCCACCTCCTCAAATTTAAAAGTTTGCCCGCTTTAGCTTTATCGATTTGGATGTATCTTTTAGCTTGACGAGCACTCTGGGTAGTTGTACAGCTGTGAAGAAACAGCTGGTCGACCCAATTTTTGATGGCCGTTCTTACGTGGCAGATTGCTAAGCTACAGAAAGGATCCGGACCGATAAGTTATGAGTTTGCCCCTACTCTAACCAGGCTGTCGGCAATTTCATTACCAATGTGATCTTCGTGGCCCGGAATCTACATCAGCGTGACACTGTTGTTCCTGTCCAAGAAAATAACAATGTTAGAGCTATTTAGAGCTCTATTAATACAAGTCTGAGCACACACCTGGATGGCGAGTAGCTCAGCCTGAAAAACAGTGGGGGTAGTGCCCAGAGCCATGGGTATTTTGCTCCTTGGGCCATGTACGCCCAGCCCTACCCTTTATCGGTTTTGAAACCGTCCGAATACCAAAAGACCGTACTTCATCTAAATTGAGGCCTGCCATGTTGCCACTCTGACCTGCCTCGAATAAATTGTCGCAAACGGCTTGTCAAAGTTATCAATCTGCTGCTGAGAAGCGACGTGATCCATTTCGCAGTGGGGGATGAATGCTTTTTTTACTGCTGCTTCATAGATCGCGTCGAAGGTAACATTGTCAAACGTACCCTCAATGTCTGCAAAGGCGCATAGAGAAAGAGAGATTTCCTTGGCGCTGAGGGACTTCTCAATATCTCTCAGAGCACATGAATGGTAGTCTCTGTAGATCTGCCCGGCCGTAGACAAATTTTAGGCAGTGGAGTGGGTTCGCTGTAAGCCCCATGACCCATTTAGGGAGTTCGATAGAAACATCAAGGGTCAATGGGTGCTGTCTTTCCTGTATTTTTTTACATGGTGAGCTAGAACGCCTTTATACTCTTAACAGTTCCACCATGAGATACAATGTCGAACAGCGATTGAAAGATAATAGATATAGATATTTCAATTCTATTTCATTCCTTTTACTCTCACCTTCAAATCTCGATGCCCATTTAACAAACACCCACACGACAAGATCTACAATTCTCAAAAAACATAATATCTCAAAAGATATCTCCCAAAGGTCTTCAATATTGCAATTTGCAATCACAATCTTCCCAAACCAAAACAAAAAAATCAACAACAACTTCCAATCTCAGAAATAAGTTATTTAACAACATCAACATCTTAACAGATCGGTGTGTGAAGGTACATTTACCAAGCATTACATTTCATAAATGCATTAATGGGCACAGGTGAATGTGTTAAGAAGGTACAGGTTCTCCTCTCCACCCATATGATGTAAGGGCGTGTGTAATTTGGATGTTCTCTCCTCTTTCAAACATTTTACTTTTACGAATATTCATGAAATGCGGCCCACAAGGGAACTTATCCGATTTTGTGCTGCAACAGGTGACACATGAATTTTACAAAATTCATGCAATTCATGCTAACAAAGTATAAATTCGTGGTGTTTTAGTGGTTGGAGCTGATGATGTTGTTTGAAGTTGTTGTATTAAGATTCATCTGGGTGGGAAAAAATGATGTAAGAAGAAAAAAAAAACAACGCAATAAGATATTACACGAATGGAATTGTTTGAATCTCTGATTTTTTTTCCACTCTCCTTTCCTTGCTACATTTCCTTTCTTACTTGTCTTTTTTTAAAGAAATTTCATTAATCAGTAATTATTTTACATAGAGGCCTTGCCTATGAGCTTTTCTTCCACATAGAAAAGCCGTAGTTGGTTTCTTTCTATAATTCCAGCCATACAAAGTTGGACTATAAGCTGTACCAGTTGCAGCGACAAAGTACTTCGGCCCAGTGGCGTTTCAGTTGAATTACGACTAGAGCATAGATTCAATACTACACCCAACTCGAAAGCTCACCCGAGACAACAGAATTCCCCAAGCTTAGCCAAGACACAGCAAAGTTCAAAAGCGCATCCGGCACGAAAATGCATACGAGACACATCGAAGTTCAACCAAATTCCCCAGCGTGAAAGCTCATCCAAGAGGCACCGAAGTACAACTAATCTGACACAGGCGGCGCTCACACACAACCTGCACCTGTGTTAACAACCGATGACGTCATTGTGCAAGAAAAGACATAGCCCTACTACTTCGGAATGGCGTTACTATTGGCCTTAGTTTATTTTTTGGTGTGGAAGACTATGGCTTAGAGATAAAGTCTTTTGTACTATCAACGGTTCTATATCATTGAAAGCACTACGGGCAGCAAGCTCTATAGTATAGGGCCAGTTGAATGAGATCTGAAGTCTCAAAGCACTTATGGCGGCGGATTTCCATATGAAGAGATGCACAGAAGTCAATCCAATGATTGCCTCCATTGCAGCTGTGGGACAGATCCGCATAGATCCGGTAATGCAGACGCAAGCAAGCCGTTGCAGTTTGCTGCACTTGAGGATCAACGTAACCTGTTTAGTCTTGGGTCACCAAACTATAGCGGCATAAGTGACCACAGGTTTGACGATCGTATTGTACATCCAGTACATCATTTGTGGTGTAAGACCCCATGGCTTTTGCAGGCCCATATGGCCCTTGTTGATTTGCTGATGACGTAGTCAAGTTGAGCGTTCCAGTTCAGTCTCTTGTCTAAATTTTTGAGTTTTTTTTTTTTTTTATGTGACAGACCAGAGGCTTAGGGAAAGTCCCTTTGTACTGTCGACAATCTATTTTTTCGTATAGAGTGAATGTCGAACAGCAGCTCTAGCCGAAAGATAGAGAGAAGAGAAGGAAGTAACTGTCACAACCTAGCCGCGATATTTTATTCCACCTACTCACAACCCTTTTGTGACTCTGACATCGGGGCGTCGAGAACAACTCGCTGGAGTGTTATGCCTCCTGAAACGAGTTGAATCTCATCAACCAACCGATGGTATGCGCTTGGTAGAGCGGGAAAGGACTAGGGAAGGCTATGGCAGGGGAGTCTGGAATGTAAAGAGGGAAGAAGAAAGAAGGAAAGTTAGGTGGGAAAGGCGAAGGACCGTGGGCGCCGCCGGGATTCGAACCCGGAACCTCTGGGGATAGCAGTCAGGCGCCTTACCTCTAGACTACCGAGGCCCCAGTTTGAGTATTCAACTGTGATACCCTGGATACAGATAGGACCTAGGTCGACTTTGTAGCGGTTGTAGAAAGGTACCATGACAGCCTTATTTGGGTTGATTGACAGACCCTCCTTGGTACACCATCTTTGAACTTCTCGGAGTGCTGTTCTCATGACCTCTGTAATGGTCAAGTCAAACTTCCCAGAGACAATGATGGCAAGATCGCATAACCGATGATATTTTGATCAAAAGTTCATCCACAACTGGTGACCCGAGCAACGGGGATAAGACTCCTCCTTGAGGGCAATGCTTAATAGACTAACACTAATGGTGGAGACACCTAGCGTAGAAGAAATGCCACGATCTACAAGCATGGCATTTATCCACTCAATCGTGTGAGGATCCAGATTTCTGAGAGCTAATGCTCTAGAGGTAGACTCATAGCCAGTGTCATCCAAAGCACCTTCGACGTCAAGGAACGCACATAAAGCAGTTTTTTTAGGGAGGAAGGCTTTTTCGATTTTACTGACCAGGTGAAGTAAAGCAGCCTCTGTTGTTGATTTACCCTTAGAGTAAGCGAGCTGGGAGCTATGTAGAGGAAGGGAGAACTCCAGCTTGTACCAAATATGAAGGTCTAGCAACCTTTCCATCGTTTTCAAAAGAAAAGAGGTTAAGCTGATAAGTCTGTACAATTTAGGCTGCTCCAGGGGTCTGTTGCCCTGTTTCGGAATAAAAACCACCACGACTTTTCTCCAGATGGTTGGAATGTATTCCCAGTTGAAGCTGGTTATAAAGAAGCAGACCAGGTTGTCGAGGATCAGATCAAAGTACTTCTGAAGATGTGCCGGAAAAATTCCATCTCCTCCCGGGGACTTATAAGGTTGAAAAGAGGTCACTGCCTATTTAACCTTGTCACGGTCGAAGATATTCCCTGAAAGACTGCGGGAATAACGGTCTGGGATGGTCCTATGAGTACACCCAGCATCCAATGGATAAGCGGTCTGGAGGATTGATCCTGGAAAGTGCTCTCTGAGCAGGTACCTCAAGGTTTCTTCATGGTTAGAGTACAACAGAAGAAAGAGCATGGATTTTTTTTTTGCTAACAGGGAAGGTAAGAAAAAAGAAGACACATGCCGTCTATTGGATTCGCACCACAAACCGCTGGAGTCGCAGTCGGACACCTTATCTACTAGGCTACGTATTAACTTCTGTCAAGAAAGGTCTCTAAATAAATGTACAATTAAACGAATTAGGAAATTGTGTAGGCCTTTTAAAAATTAATTACAATTATTTCTAGGTATTAATTATTTCCGGTATTTTTCGATAATGGTCATGATACTCTGAACTCTGATAAAATGTGTACAGAATTACATTTATCCAAAAATAAGTAACAATTTCCAGAAAAGAATTTCATGTATGTATGTGATATATATAATAAAAACGGATAAAAATACGCAACAAATTAATCCATCATTATTACACGTCAGATACTAAGAAAGAAACCAGAGAATATATATATAGAACGACATGAATGGTATTTTTATCCAATTTACGACAAAACCTATAAAAACCAGGAAATATACCCAATGATGTCACATTATAACTTATTCAGAAAACAATTACGAAAATTACATAGTATCTAACAGAAGAAAAAATAAAAATAAAATGAAGGAAGAAAAATCTTTACTTACCAGTTAATAATACAAGGAGCACAACCAGTAATACAATTATTGATATTGCTACAATAGCGATGCACCTTGAGGAGCAACGTGCCGCTATACCTTTACGGAAATTCATTGGGGCTGAATATTGATGATGCGTCGACATACCACCCATAACACTTCGTGGAGGTAATACAGGTCCCATACAATTTCTGTCGTAACCTTTTAATGTCTCTTTTGTTGGAGTTGAACAGGCTGATCCACTTTTATAGTCTATTGGCGAGCTTTTATTAATATCTGAAAATATATATAAAGGAAAGACAAAGGTAAGTATATATATACATATGTATTGTGTATAGGTATATAGTGAGTGATATTGAGTGAGATAGGGAAAAAAATAATAGAGAAATCCATAAAAATTTATCCAATAATCCTTAGAAGAAAATCTCTGTACCATAAGGATATATACGAGGGATAAAATGCCTTTCTCAATTAAGTGATATCCTAACTGATGTTAATTCGATTACGTGTGGCTTGAGGAAGAACCGACTGAGAGCGCACAGCAGTAGCAGGATAGCAAGCAAAAAAAAAATATTGTATATCCTAGTAAAAGGGAGTGGGGATGATGGGAAGGATGAGCACCAGAATGTATACGGTGTGAAAGGTTGGATATACTCTCTATCTACATATACATACATATATACACACGCTTTCGCATCTCATAAAATATTCTACAACGGGATAAAGGAAGAAGGTCGTTTCAGTTGACAGTACATGATTCTTGCATTATATTCCTCAGACAGTCAGGAGGGCCCAGAAGCAGCACCCTCTCCCCTATTGAACTATGGACGGTGAGCTATCACATCTCGTTTTTGTTTTAAAAGATACCCATCTGGTTATGGTATCCAATCTGGAACACAGTTCGTGGCAGAAGGGAGCAGGCCAGGGGTATTATAGTAGTTGTATATGTAGTAGAAATAGTAGTAGTATTAGTAGTAGAATTCATTCTAAGGATATCATCAAAGGGATAAAGATTTTCTATATATGAACAAAAGAGTAAGATACATACATATAACACATAGAACAAAATATTTACCAGATAAGAGATATAGGTATAGGTTATGTCTGTTGTGTATATCCTTCCCACCAATTATCTTCTCGATGATGTTATAAGCTTTACTCAAAGATATTAGAAAGCGGGTAATGATTATACCTTCTCTGACAATGACAACGATAATGAATACTACAACAGCATCGAGAGGTAAAAGACTTTATGCCCGACAAAAATAAAAAAAACCGAAGGAGTTTTAGGATACTCATCAAGAGAGAGAGATAAGACGAGATAACCTTTAAAGAAACGAACAGAAAAAATTGTAAGAAATGAAAAAAGGAAAAGGACTTAACCTTATCCTTTTTAAAAAAAAAGAGAGACTAAAGGAGAGAAATTTATGGGTCTTAAGGAGTATAGTAACAATATTTTCTTTTTTAGTGTGAATTTTTTAGGGGTGGGTGGGTGAGACTGTCTGAATAATGTTTATAAGGTGAATGGTGAAAATGATTTTGTGAAAATCCGTTTTAGAATCTTTGATAATAACAAAAAAAAAAGGATAATGGATTGAAAAAATCTGTGAGTAACGACGTTTTGTAGTCAATTAAATTTGATTTAAGATTATTTTTTTTTTCAAGAGAGAATTATATATATATATTCTGGGTGGGAATCGAACCCGTGATTTGTTAATGGCAGTTATCCTATATTTCCTTCTATTCTTTGAGCTAAACTTACTACTAGATATTGCTGTATGGCTCTTACGACCAGACGGACTGGTAGTATAAAGGGGGTGACACCTGAGCTTAAGAATACCACATAAAAAAGATTTACCGAATTGTACTAGTACATCGTGGTCAGGAAGGTAGGCAGGTAGTTAAGTACGGGCGGTAGGACAAGAATACAATTGGAACTGAAAGGACATGGTTTTGTAGTTGTACTCATGAAAAATCTTTACATAAGTTCGTGGCAGAATTTCCTTTGCTTTTTTCCAAACGGGCCTCGGTAGTCTAGGGGTAAGGCGCCTGACTACTATCCCAGAGGTCCCGGGTTCGATTCCCGGCGGTGCCACGGTCCTAGCCTTTCCCAATTTCCCACCTACATAACTTTCCTTCTTTCTTCTTCCCTCTTTGCATTCCTGATTCCTTCTGTCATAGCCTTCACTAGTTCTTCCCCGCTCCACCAAGCGCATGTCATCGGTTGGTTGATGAGATTCAACTAGTTTCAGGCGGGTTGGGAGTAGGTGAAATAAAATACCGCAGTTAGGTTGTGACAGTTCTTTCCTTCACTTCTCTCTCTATCTTCCGACTAGAGCTGCTGTTCGACATTTCGAAAAAAAAATACATGGTCGACAGTACAAAGGGGCCTTCCCTAAGTCTCTAGTGTGTCACATAAAAAAAAAAAAAGTTTTACCCATCGGTCCCCCAACTAAGTACTAACCACGACTAATGCTGCTTGACCTACGAAATCGAACGAGAACTGATCAGCTGAGTATGCTAATGGCAGCCTTTACGGTCACCAAGCAAATTGCCCGTTTTCTTTGTCCTATACAATTTCTTAAAGCCGCAATTTTGTTCCATTTAGTCAAGAAAAGGTGTGAGGATACAGTGGTTCGTTTGGACTATTCCGTACATCTTTTATTGGTACGTGCTGCATTTGGGGAATTCGAATTTTTACGGTACCGTGCCCCCTTTCATGCTAAGTGCGGGCAAGTGTTGTTTCTACTTAGGAATACAGTGACGGTTTCGGGTGACACACAGGCGTTTTGATACTGTGCGTGCCTGTTTCAGGATAAGAACGAGACTCAGCTCTATCTGGTGCTGCCGCAGGCCTCCAGAAGAGCTGCTCGTTGGGGGGTCGTAGTGTGGGGAAACCCGGGCGTAACACCTTCTTGCGTGCATCATAACTTATCTGTATATAGAGTGACCCTATTGGAGTAGAGGCCGAGTACTTAATGGAGCCAGAAGGTAACCTGAGAAGAAAGTCCGAAAGTCCAAAACCGTGTGTTATGGCAATACTAACATAACCGTGAGATTGCAGATGTGGAAAATGAACAGTCTCTTTCAATGTTATGCAACTTAATAGAAAAATAAACGAAAATAAACCCCCCTGGTACCATAACGCTTTTGTTTTGTACATGCATTTACAACATTCACGTTATCAAACGAAACATTGAGTAATTAATATCTAAGTTCTACGGATGCTTGTACCTTATGGGGTGTGGTAAGAGCACAGATAAATGTAATTGAAATATGACCACCACGATTCAAATCTGGTAAAGAAAAAAAACAAAGTGAAAGTGTAAAAGAACCGTGTGAGAAAGCTCAATAAAAGTACGGTTGCAAGCTCCTGCTAACTTATAAGGTAATATGTCTAATAAGAATTTATTATAATAAAGTAACACAAAAGAATCAATAGAAGTGGTAATATAAATATAGTATCATCAACTAAAATATTCGCCTGACAGGCCATGGACTGCAGATGACCTAATGATTCTCTACATACACACCAGGCGAAGACGACAGTTTAGCGTGACAAGTTGTTAATTCAAGTGAAAAAAATTTTCATGGCCTCAACGAAAACTGAATAGAAGTTCAGATCTTCAGGCCCGGATTTACGATAAATACCCACAGCCATAAAGATTTTTGTTAGTTTTCCTGGACAGAAGCCAGTATCTTGTTGGGGGCCAGTGAGTGGGATGATACTTGGCCTCAAGGCGAGAAACCTTCAGGTCACAGACTGCCGGCGGCCTGTATGGGAATAAATAAATACCCAGCCTCGTGTATTCAATGCAATCAAGCCAATAATCTTAGCATATTGGTAGCTCCAACTAACTAAACTTGTTGAAACACTCAATGAGTCCTCAAGAAAATCGTATGAACGTAGAAAGGCATTGGCCGACCTGAACCAAGTGCTTGTTCATGTCCAATGTTCAAAGGGTGCGAAGGAATGTGATACGTATCTTAGGGAAAAATTCGACGAAATGACAACTATTTATTAAAGACCAGTGTAACTTTAAACATATATTTTATTTATAAGAATAATCAAGGGTGAAAGAACTTTTTAATATAACAAAACTGATTACATTCTCCCTAAAAAATTAATTCAATACTTAAACAATGCCTGCAATGTTATGAAAATTTTCCAGATAACAAGAAAGGACAGGTCCTTAATAAGGTTCTACCCGAAAAGTAATCATATTAACATCACACAATCAACTTCCCTCTTTGAAAATTTTTTTTTTCTTGTTCTTGTTCAATGGATGTCAGTATTACAAAAAAAAAAAAACAGTACGAAATAACACAAGAAAATTACATGGCGGCATGCTTTTGAATGGCAATATTTTACCCTATTCCTTCAACACCACCACCAACAGCAACAACAGAAAAAATAAAGACCTAATCCTCATTCAAAACGATTGAAACTCATTTCCACCCACAAAATGGTAACTAAAAACTCTTTCAATTAATCCCTCTCAAAATCCTATCATCCATCCAGCAACTGAATCCCCATATTGTGTATGCTAGAAGAAGTGGATCCTTTATTGAAGGAGAGTCAATCAACCTCGCTGCTATTACACTCCAGCGAAAATTTTCATTCAATGAATTTTCTCCTCATTCTCTGTGAAAATTGTCGTGTCCTTTTTCTATCCTTATTCTTCCCTTCTTCTTCTTCTCGTATCATTGCAGTTCGCTTCTTGTATAGGTGTAAATTGATGTTTGTATGTTTATGTTATGTTTGAAGATTGTGTGAGTTTGTTTATAATCATCTGAGCATCTTCTTTTCCTCCTCTCCATTTGGCTTATATATCTGACGTTTTAAAGTGTCACAACATTCCCTCCATGCTTCACTAGGGGGCTGTTTTTCAGGGGTATTACCATCAAAAACCCCGTAATCGACGACTTTTCAAAACTGTTAAAATATATTCATGGCGTCCTTATTCTTACAAATTATCTCCATTTCGACATCGTCCTTTAATCGGGGCTCCAAAAGAAAGACGTTTCCATGCTGTGTTCCTATCTCTTTCCATGCGTTAAAACGAAGCTGATGATGATGTATAGACATATATATGTACAGGGTGTGGGATAAAGGGCAGGGGATGTGTAGAAGGTGGAAGGTTGATTTTAATATGAATATCTGGAACACAGGATGATGTGAGGCATTTGCACTAAATCCACCGGAAAACCATATTTAAAGTCTGTGAACAAAATACAGGACTAAGCATACGTAAACATTAACGACTAGACTTCTTGTTGCATATATGTATATACATTCACACCCCTACCTTATACCTATATGTACAACATTACAACCAAGTCCCTTCGCTCGCTCTCTCTTCACATCTCCAACATGTTTTTCTCTTGTGTTCATTCGTTTTCATCCTTGAATTCATATTCAACTGACGAAATAAATTTTTATACTTACACACACCAAAAACGACAAAAAAAAATATAAGGAACGAAGGAACGAAGACATATTACCTTTAAGGAATGATGCTTGATTAGGCATTCACTTTTCCGTCTATCTATCTATCGATGTACCAACGTACGCCCTCCCCCGCCCTCTGTTGGAATATCTTTCATCTTTACTCATTACACACGAACGACATCTATCGTACGATTTGGAATGAAATTTTCTTTGAAGGTCGACGCGACAAAATTTTGATAGAAAATCATCAGCTTTTAGTAATTTGTTTTTTGTGTATTTGGTTCATCGAAATGGGAAACGGAAGGATTTTGCAGAAGGGATATATGTAGGGATTTGGTGAGAATGTAATTAAGTATACGGCGACTAGTATTTTTGAACAGATCAAGCTAGTTATGTCTTGTCGATCAATACTTTCATTGTTGTTGAACTGGTAGACCTTATGCAGGCACTAGTTAGCACTATATCAATATAATTTATTGTATAGAATATGTTTTACTGTGCTTAATAACTTAATTGGGTCAATAGTAGCAGCCGACAATAGCATGGAACCAGAAATACGCGCACGACTGCTAAAAGCCAATAAAGCCTACCACAGTCTGTCAAGGCTCTTTCTATCCAAGCATCTAACAACAACGTATAAACTTTTACAATATAAGACGATGGTCTTACCCGTACTCACATATGCATCTGAAACGTGAATGCTTAGAAAAAAACACTCAAACCTCTTAGTCGTGTTCGAGAGGATACTTCGGAGGATTGTTGGCCCCTTTTGTGAGGAAGGACGATTCCGGAGACTCTATAATGACAAGATCAACGCGACATAGATGCTGTGAAGAAAATAAAGCTCGGTAGGCTCTGGTGAGCAGGGCATGAAGGTCGTATGAATGAAGATGAGCCTGCTCGGAAAGTTCTCTGCCGTAAGACGAATGGGGTGCGACAGCGAGGGAGACCCAATCTTCGCTGAAAGAATGGCGTAGACCATAGCTTAGGAATGTCAAACTGGATGACATCGGCTCAGAATCGGGACCGGTGGAGGAAACACTTGCGAGAGGCCAGGACTGGAGGATCCCGGTTGTAGAGCCGTTAAAGAAGAAGAAGAAGTAGTAAATGTTTCAATGTCGTCCAAGAGGTAGGTCCTGTGTTTACGTTTGAAGTCAGTTTTTTTAATAAAAATTCTTGAAAATTGATTTTGGCATCTTTGTTTATACGGGTGCACCATCTAGACCTTCGGTATTTCAACATTGAATAACTCTGACATTTTTTAGCCTATTTCGACAAACGTGCATGATTCTAAAACGTCATTGAGTACCATTTTAGCTATGAGTCAATATACATCGCTCTTTTTACACTCTCTGACGAAGTCAGCAATCAAAACTGTCATATTTGTGGAACAGAGAACCCACACGTCATTCACGGAACACCACTGCACGACGAGAGAGTGTTTGGGCCGGAATGTGCTCAAAAACTATCGTCGAACCATTTTCCTTCAAAGTTGGGAAAACACTCGACGGCGCACGCTATCGTTGGATATTGGCGGACTTTGTGTGTTCGAAAATGCGTGAAAAAGGTCTGACGAATTTCGATTTTCAACAAAGCAGCTACGCACCGCAGCCGCTATGATTAAGTTCTTGCGGCGCAAGTCTACGAGACACGTTGGGTCGAGAAATTGTGATTTGGAGTGGCCAAACGGATTTAACGGAAACCGACTCTTTCTGTGGGGTTATTTGAATAGTAACGTTTATACCAGTAGACCGTTGACGAACTGACAGCTGACAACATACGAGCCGAAATAGCTCCTATAATACCCGGAATGCTGGCCAAAGCTATGCAGACTGGCTGACAGAAAAAGAGCTGATTTTTGCGTATCGAATAGAGATGGTCATTTGATCGACACTGTATTCAAAAATTTGACCTCCCTTATATCTAATGATGACCCCCAGGTTGAGAAACAATGCCCTATATAAAAGGAATTCTACAGTAAATTTGCCGGGACCTGGAAGCGATGCCTGAAGAGTAGAAAAGGGACATCCTGTGTATAGTACAAAAACCTGGTCATATCACAGTATGCAGCTGGAGTATAACCATGTTGGGTCTTGTGATTATTTACATACGGATATACAGCATGGACTAGCCTGCTTCCTCTTAAACTGCGTTAGATAGAATGATAGCAAGACCCTCTAGTAGTTCACTCAATTACTCGCCTATAAACAGGGGCAGCGCTTTCATAGGTGCAAATGGTGCACTTGCACCGGGCGCAATTTCAGAATTTAAGATTTTTAAAAAAATTAAAACTTCGAAAAAAAAAAAAATTGGAAAAACGTCCCCGTGCCTTCATTGTAATATATTAAAGGAACTGTACAGAGTGCCTGTGCCTTTTTCAATTGTCTTCTGCAAGGTGTGGCCAATCCAATTCCATTTCGTTCGCCTGGTTATCCTATCTTGGCTGGCATGGATTTGTAATTCGTACTAGTCGTACTATTATAGATTCCTAATTCGGCGCGAAGCACCTGGATCGCTTCTGTTCTGAGGTTGTTGAAAGCGCCTTCTAGCTCCAGGAAGGCTGTTAAGTGGACTGCTTTTTTTCTATGCAAGATTCTAAAATAGAAACTAATACATGCAGTGCAGTGACCACCTATTATCCTTCGAAAAATAAAGGCTTGGAAGACGACATAAAGACCTCAATTATGGAAATTTGAGTGTATAGTACTACAGATTTTCGGAGCCCAGGATTGTCCTAGAAATAGTTAGGAAAGTGCAGCCAAAACCGAAAAACATCCTGGAGCATTAAACAGCATTAGCGGAAGAGTTTTGTGAAGTTAAAGTGCAAGCAAACTCAGCACAAAAACAAGATCGCGAAGCATATCCTGATTAGAAAAAGGCAGGAGCAGCGCCCTCACAACTGAAATTAGTGTATTTGCACCGGGTGCATTTTTAGAAAATTTCCCGGGCCTTCATTTTCATATTAAAGGAGTTCCACAGAGTGTTTGTGTCTTAACCCATCGTCCTTCACTGCGATCAAAAAATAAAAAGAAATGATGGGGGCGCAATATGGCATACGGCACCGGGCGCAAAAATGTCAAACGCCGGCCCCGCCTATAAAGATGAGATCGATACCATTGAAGTATCATCAAGAGGTGCATATACAAAATACTATTGGACATTTTCAGTAAGTAGTACGAAGAAGAGAATCTTGAGTTTATTGTACTTTGTGAACTTAAATGTTCAGAAGAAAGCACCTGGACTTCTTAGTCGAATTCAGAACTAAAGCCCTCCAGAGAACTACTGATATTTCCTTGACTAAGGAATTCTTTAATTCTTCGATCCTATTGAGCAACTATGTATTTTTCATGAAAAAAAAACTTTTCACTAACTAAAAACTATATTAATTAACAAAACATCCAAGAGCTTGTGTAGAATAATTGTGACAAGGTTGAATACCATATAAAAGAAAAAAAAAATTAATTGCGCCTAATACAAAACAAAACGTGCCACTCCTGTGCTCTACTAATCCCTATAATAAAAAAAAACATGTTCGATATTTTTAATGTGTACTGTCAGCAGAAAAAAGGGAAAACAAAGTTTTATCCTGTTTTTTTTTTCTTTGCTCCTGTATAATAGTACTTCACCTGTAAATAATTTAGCCTTGATTCTCTCTTTCTCTCATTTTATTCATCTTAACCTAATTAGAAATCCATCCAATTAGCAAGATTAAATCTTTCGTTCGTCCTTTCTCTCTCGATTTCCTTTTTACTTTTTAATAATACAAAAAAATTTTTTTTTAATACAAAAAAATAATAAAAAGGACGACAAAGAAATCCACGAAAACCACTTCGGAAAATATTTTAACATTAAAGCATAAAAATAATTAGAAGTATATGTAGGTATATAAAAACTTCTTATCATAGTATCTTCAAGGACATCAAAAACATCCTTGGGTTTATTTGAGATTTTTTGGGCTTGAATATGTATATGTATATATACATATTTTTGCAGCACCACCTTCTTTAATCTCTAGTTTAAATCAATAAAATTCATTTCATCTTAAAAGTAAGAAGAGGAGGACGATTTTCGTTCGGTCTTACTTTCATGCTCCTTAAATATTTCTTGTTCGTCCTTCGTCCTTGCAGTATATTTATATGTGTTTGTGTACTTATATATATTTTCCCCCGGTGATTTTTACTTCGGCATAGTAGAACGGAAACGATGACAAGACCGGGTTCTGAGTTGACTTTGCAGGACTTCTTCTTGCCGATAGTTCCTTAATAGGGCGTAATATTCTTTTTCATATTTGCAAACTTTTAAATCCACAAGTACTTTTTTATTAAAACAATTTTTTCCCCTTAGCTTCCTAATAACTTATATCGTTACTAATGAATGTTTGTATATGTATATATGTATGTATGTTCGCAATAGGCGCCCACACCGAACAACCGATTTTAATGAAATTTTAACCATGTGCTATTTACTTTAAAACTTAGAACATAGGCTATTTTATTGCTTTCTAAAGCCACTCCTAGATGGCTCTGTGATGGAGAGCTTTGTTGAAAATCATCGCAGAGCTTTGAATTTTTGCATTAAGGTCCGTGGAGTGATGCACCTCGAAGCCTGATTTACGAAATTCAAAATGGCCGCCGTAATATGACCGAAATTGAAAATTGCAGAAATATGGTTGAACTTACCAATTTTATTCCGATTTCAATACTCCACGCACATATTTTAATTTAGCTGACGAACAAATTGGGTCTGACGAAGTAGACCATATCATTTCAGCTAAAATCCCGGACCCAATCGCCAATCCAGAGCTGCACGATATCGCAGATGGTACATGGACCGTGTGGCGCTTTGAGTCCAAAATCACCATGCATGGTGGAAGGAAAATGTACGAAACAATACCCACGGCCATTAGTAGCTGAAACAGTAACGGGATCTGATGGATATCGTGTTTATCGACGGCGCTCAAGGGACAATGATGGCAGGACAATCGTTGTGAAAGTGACAGTTCATCGTCAGAGTGGAGAGATTGAGATTGGAAACGAGTTCGTTGTGTCGCATTGTCTATTGTTGTCCCGGATTTTTAATAACGTGGCAGTATTTGTAGTTGGTTCTGAAAATGTCAATGATGAAGTCTACCAATACCAAATGGGCTGACATGTGAACACTAACGAGGCGCTATGGCTTTTATTCTCTTTCGCACTACACGAACGACATCCCACAGTTGTCCACTTAGCGCTACATTGGAAAAAGGTTAACGCGTGTATTTTACAGAGAAACGAGCGGTTATCCATCGAATGTTGAATGATTCTACTTGCGTTTGCTGTTTATTAAAGTACGTGGCTCAAAACATTCACACATTTACGAATGGTAATTTTGGTCAAACGTTTCGAAGAAAAAGGACAGTACTCCTGAGTAAAAATTCTACTTCTGTACAGGTATGAGCGGAATAGTCCAAACCATCGCTCACAGTGTTTTTATACTAATGGGAGCAAAATTGGGGCCTTATAGAGTAAAGGGTGCCATTAAGCATATGCAGTAGACCGGTTCTCGTACGATTGAGTAGGTCACCGGAAATGGACGAGGTGGGTACTTAGTTGGGGGACCGCTTTATGAAGTGATATTCGCATTTGGAATTAAGGTAACGAATATTTTGATGATTGTAAAAGAGGCGTGCATACCTCTGGCGAGCGCATTTTTAGAATTTCTTGCCTGTAGCGGGACCCGTGTGGCAGGCGCATTTGCTCATGGTGCGTGCTTTTTTTCGGGATGTAAGCTACATAAATATTTGTAATCTGTCGCAGCCGAAAAACGAGTTATGCACACTCTAAGGTAGTTCGCAGAAATATCAAAAAAGTACTATCGATTTTCAAGGAATCGAGTACTTTTGAAAGTTTCTACTCAAGAGTATTGAATCGAGTACTCTCCACCGATTCCGTGTCCCTACTTAGGGGATTTTGCCGCCTCCTCGTGAGCCTGTATTGGCTAAGGATTTAGGTGGTGGATTTCGAGTTAGGGTTAGTGATGTTGAGATGGTGGAGAGAGTCACGTTCGAGGAGGCTCCCACTACCACCAATCAACAAAATGAAGTGGTCACCATCCTGGCATTTGAGTAACTTCCATCTTCCATTTCCGGAGAAGAGCGAAACTTTAGTTGGTATTTCTATTTCTTTGGTGATCCGAGCAGAAATGGTCGTGGTTGCACGCGAGGTGCTGGCGGTCACTGAGGGGAGATTGTAAGCTTGTCTGGGGCAGCTTTGGTCATGGACTTTTATGCCTCTCTGATACTAAGCTGTACCCAACCAATATTATAGTCAATTTGGCCTCCCGTCCGCCTCAGCTCGTCAAAAGACCTTTGGTCTACAGAGAACGGAGAAGTACCCAACCACAACATGACTGCGCTGTTTACAGCGATCACACATCTAAGTCAAGCGGGCCGGGTAGGTGATGGCCAGCTACCGCGGGCACGCAGTAACCCCTAGGAACTTGAGCTGTTCTGAGCCCTGTCCTAACTCCAAAAGACACCCTTGGGCAGCAACTAGTTGTTTCGTGATCAGATGAGTTTCCGGATAGTCAGTCCCAAGTACGCCCATTCGTCCGTTCTAGGCTTCATTATTGGCACATTGCTGAAGGCTTTTCAGCACACTCTTCAAACCGTATAGCCTTGATCCTTTTCGCCGGGTTATTGTGGCCTGAAGAGAATCTAGACCAGAGGATCTAACTCTCTCCTTATAAGGAAGATTAATTTCTCTCTACTCCTCAGGGGCCACGTAGAGCAGGGAGAAGCCAGCTTCCAAAAATATTCTAAAATGTTTTAGGGCTGCGTCACCCGTCTTTTCAAAGCCTATCCGATGGAGCGTAAGGTACTCGCGTTTCCGCAGGTGGGCCTCTAAGAAGATGTTCTGCCTATGAAAGAATGATCTCAGCATACTCCACCGCGGTTAGCAGGCTCCGACTGCCCTCACTGAACAGGGATACTGAAAATTCCCCTTTACTAGGGCCACATTCAACACTCTGTTGCATGGGTTTAGAAATATCCAACTGGCCTTGTAGGTCGTCCTGTTGGGGCTTTGGAAGCCCCAGAAGTGTTTGGAGCGTTGAGAGGTGCTCCATTTTCAAAAGTTTTTTAAATTCTTTTATTTAACTTGCACTGTTTGTCGTCAAATCTTGGAAGTTAAATTTGACCCACTTCCCGGTTTCGGATAGAGCTGAAATTTTGCATACACGTTTAGTTTGGATGACAATGCAATCTGGCCATTTTGTAAAAATATCAAGATAGCGGTTCCAAAATAGCGCCCGCTTTTATTTTACTTACACTGTTTGTCGTCAAATCTTGGAAGTTAAATTTGACCCACTTCCCGGTTTCGGATAGAGCTGAAATTTTGCATACACGTTTAGTTTGGATGACAATGCAATCTGGCCATTTTGTAAACATATCAAGATGGCGGTTCCAAAATGGCGCCCGATTTTTGAAATTGTGCTCCGCGGCCCTCTGACATGAGCATCAAATGAAAGGATATGACAGGTAGAACACAATAAGCTATGTGGCGTCATTCCAAATTCAAGATGGCGGTCAACACTAAATTGCGGAAAGCTTATAATAGACTAAAAAGTAGAAAATATAACACTGTTTGTCGTCAAATCTTGCAACGCAAAATTTTTATACTTAGACTTTACCGATCTTAATGAAAATTGGCATGCGTGTATTACTTCGGTGACAATACAAGTTAGTGGCGTCACACAGTGAAATCCACCCCTCCATCCCTTATTTCCACCCACACAATGCTCAAATTAGCGTATTTATCATTTCAACGTATTTATTTAATTCGAAATGCATTGCTTTTTTGTAATTATTCAATGGTTAAATAAAAATAAATGGTTAAAAAAAATTTTTTAAAAAAATTTTTTAATTAACTAAAAATGTACTGAAAAGTAAAAAATAAATAAAAAATGGTTAAAAAAATTTTTTTTAAAAAATTCTTTTAATTAACTAAAAATGTACTGAAAAGTAAAAAATAAAAAATATTTAAAAGAAAGCGTGAAATTTCAATTTTAATGAAAAAGTTAATTAAAAGAATGGCGCATTTTTCATCAAAAATTGAAAATATAACTGTAAATCGCATGAGATTTACAATAACCCTCAATTTTTTGCTTTGTTAATTTCAAATTCTAACAAAATTTTTTGATGAAAAATGCGCCATTCTTTTAATTAACTTTTTCATTAAAATTGAAATTTCACGCTTTCTTTTAAATATTTTGTATTTTTTACTTTTCAGTACATTTTTAGTTAATTAAAAGAATTTTTTAAAAAATTTTTTTTTTAACCATTTTTTTTTTAAAGGTATCTATATTAATCCTTCAGCACGCTTGTTTCCACCTTAGGATTTCGAGTTTTATCGAGTTTGCTTTCTCTAGATCAGCCATATTCATGCTGGTCTTGGAGTAGTACTCTCTGCTTGTGCTGCCTTAGAGTCATATTGATGAGTACCTACACTTGGCTAGCCACAAACAATGTAAGAATTCTCAGCCACCTGCTCACCTCGCGCCCCTCAAAAGGTATAATCATAATTTTATTTTTCGCTCGAAATTTTTTTTCGCATTCATTTTGGATCCTATTGCCACCTTACGCCTAGAGCAATCGCTCCTCTGGCTCTACCCTAGGGCCGGCGCTGCATGTGGAGGCCAACTGTTCCGTGCAAAACGGAGCTATACAGGGTCCAGCTATTATATATATTTTTTCCGGTGGTTTTTACTACGCCATAGTAGAATAGAAATGATGACAAGACCGGAGCCTCATTTGACTTTGCAGGACTTCTTGCGATAGTCCCTTACTAGGGCCGAATATCCTTTTTTTGCAATCTCTTAAATCCACAAGTGCTTTTTGATTAAAACAATTTTTGTTCCCTTAACTTCCTAATAACTTATACATATCCTTTAAGCTTTCCCCTCATAGTATATTTTTTTCTTCAAAAAAAGGGGATTCCCCTTCATATCCAGCTCCTTCATACCATTAAAGATAAGTCCAGAAATATTGAGTTAGTATAGTACTTGGTATAGCATCAAGGAAAGAAGAAAGTAACGCAGCATAGTCACAAGGAAGCATCGTTTGGATCTGGTTCGTCCTGTCTAAGGATAACATAGAAGCCAAGGCAATATACTCATCATATACAAGGAAATAGAGAGAGAGTTCATATACATGAATAAAATAATAAAAAAAATATATGAAATTTTTTTTTTACTACATACTTTATTTTTCTTTGGATCCATCTTGCATATATGAATGTGCAGACGTATACATGAGCCTTGTATTTTTTTTAAAAAAAGGACTCTTAAAAAAAATTTTTTTTCTTTCCATACATTTTTTTTATTGAAAGGTAAACGAAGCCCCTGAAGAGAGAGAAGAGAAGCGGATGTTTGGGTTTATGTTATATTATGAACGATGACGTCGAGAAGAACCGTCGACGAGACGATAATAGAACGACAGAAAAGTCACTTATGATGGTCCTTTTTGTGTGTGTGTATATGCCGAGGCTATTATAAGAAGTTTAATTAGCATCGTATAAGAGTACTTATGTTTGGAGGTAAGTTTTATTTTTGTTTTTCTTTCTTCTTATAGTATAGTAGTTTTTTCTGCTTCTGATCCTTCTTGCTATTTGTGTATGAAGAGTTCTTCTCTTCTTAGTTTTTTTTTGAAGGAAATTGCAATTTATTTGAATTGAAAAATTTTGTTTATAAGAATGCTAATTCAAGTGCACTTAATTTAAGGCAGATGTGATTAAAAACCCCTCTTTTAAAAAAAAAAAATGAGCCTTTGAATCCTTTATGAGGATTTAGCTGTGGAGATTTTGTAGTGGATTTTCGTCTTGAAGGAATGAAACGAAGTAATCTTATTGCCAATTGTAGTAATTGAAGTGCACTTAATATATAAGAGATGGAGCTTGTATCAATGTCGATTTTCTCAACAAAAAAAAAGTTCACGTTATACGCTTTATATTAGCTTCACCTGTATGTATGTAGTATGTAAACAAACTTGATTTTTATCAGTAGTTTCAAAAGTAAGTTGTTCCCCACAGTGCCGGCGGATCGTGTTGGGACATTGCTATTTGGCAACAATGTTTCTTAGAAGGTAGATCACTTCACTGTTAGTTGGAAAATAGGTCCACAGTGTGCAGAGGAACATGTGGAGTTTCGCAGAGATCCATCATTGGCCCCCTGCTGTGTACAACAATGTATGTCCCAAAGGGAGCAGTTTCGATCCAGTTCGCGGATGACAGCGGAGCAGTGTTGGTAGGGCGATTCGTCGGTCGCCCTTAGCGTGTTTACAAGAACGAAATATGCGCGAACGAAGCTTTCCAAAGCCCACACAATTCTATGAACACCCTGAAACGTTGGACGCTTGATGGTAGGATGGTAGGAGGCATCGTTTGGCCGATATTCCAACTACTAGTGTCCAATGTTAGTATTTGGACGTGTTCGGACTTTTGTCGATGCTAGCTCAGTCGTTGGAAGCCAACATTTCAATGAAACGTTCACCGCATCGTGGAGAGCCGACTTAAAAGATGAAAACGTGCCCCGATGTTCTCAGGATGTCAGCTGATGTTCTCACGATTGGAGAGCAGAAAACTGCAGCTTTGCTGACTAGCAAACTGAGAAAACAAGTAAGGTTCAAGGTATGGGAACAGATCAGGTGCCAGGAAGTGATGATGGACTGGAGCTCAATTGGAGGTCATTGCGGATAACGCTTCTGCTATTTGTGCCGCATTTCCAACAATGCTTTCGAACGCGGGGCTCTAGAGCGAACGAGTGTATTTAGCCCAGTCTTGCTTTAGACAGCGCCAGTGTGAACAGCAGTGTTTAACAGGACGGCTAAGAGCAGAAAATGTCACCCATACATACATACATATAAAGACCCCTCCGTGAGTGCTGCGCGTACAGGATCATATCTAACGATACGACGTGATTGATATAGGGGGCGCCAAAACAATTGGGAATTTTACACGCAGGCGGGGAAATGACAATTAAATGCAAATTAACATTTCGTGTTTGGATAAAATACAAGCGCTCGTGCATTGTAAATTAATCTTCGAAATTCGTTTACGGGCAATGACACCCCCCATAGCATCTGACCACGACAAGAGTCACAGTGAGACTGATTGAATTACGATTGAGAATATAAATGACCGGGTTTTTAAACGAATGGAGTGACATGAATCTATTTTCGTGGTGGGGATTTAAGACTCTCACTGCGCATGGAAAAGCGATATTAAGATTCGCAAATTGTTTTGGCACAGGTTATAGCAGGAATGATCCTTATAGAGATACTGGCTAGAGAAGGCATGTTTTTCTATGATCCCGAATTTATTACCAAATACAGTGCAGTAGCGATGCGAGTCTGTAAGGGAATGGAAAGGGAAGTGAGGCGAGTCTGTTAAGGGTTGGTGGACCCACAAACTTGTCCATAACTTTGGGAGATGGGTTACGAGGGAGCGTTTTGAAATGAGTTTCGATCTCAGACAATTCTTGAACGGAAATGGGGATATGGAGGATATAGTAAATACCTCCATCATTTCAGGTACGATGGCTCACCAATGTGCCCGGTATGTCCAGGATCAGGTTAGAAATTGATGGATAAGAGATCCCAGCGACGCCTTGATTTCTAGTTTCGCCAAGGCCACGGTAAGGGCGTCCGGGAGTACGATGTTAAACAAAACGGTAGAACGATGTCAAGGAAAGCTTTTAATATACGAGTATACTCCTTGACCTCTAGTGATTTTTCTATGGTTGAAACCAATGAGTGAAGGGCAATATCCGCAGATTTGCCCTTAGTATAGGCGTGTTGAGCGCCAGAGAGTTCCAGGGATCTTATGGTCTGCCTCAAATATATTTCGATGAGCCTTTCTTGAATCTTCAATAGAAAGGATGATAGGCTAATTTATATTTGTATATCACACCTTATCTACTGTCTTTCAAACAGGGCTGTATGCTATACTTGCATGCATATACGATCCTAACAAGTGGAACCTTATTCTTTCTGACATCCAAGCGGTAATCAGAGGCCTAAACTAGCTTGGTACTGTTAACGCGCGCTTTGTTATTGGTAGCAGGTTATATCAATCGGATTAGCTTCGCTTGACCTCCAGATCAACAGAATTTCAAAGGCAAAGCAAAGGCAAGTAAAGGTGTCAGATAAGGCTCTGTCAATGTATTCATGGGTCCAAGCTCAGCTATTTTTGCTAAGTGAAGAGGGGCTTGGACTATTAGAATATGATGCAATCCAGGTTTTATTACTATGTTTAAACTGGTAATCGATGTAGAAATAAATATTCATTAGCTTCCATTCTATTAAAAGGCGTTTATCACTTTTTTGGGACACTTTTAGGACACTCCGTTGCACTTTAATTGCCAATTAAAATTGTAAAATAGCAAATCTTTCAATAAACTTGCACATCTATTTCTTATTTAATTGCGATACCTAAGAGAAATTACCTTAATAAGACCAATTTAACTGTCCTAATACACAATACCATACAGCAAACAAAACCCCCCTTTGGATATTAAATTTTTTTTTTGGGACAGCATTTTACTGTAGTACATTTTAATACCCACCCATTAAATTGGTCATTTCTGCAGTATTTAAAAGTAAATTTAAATCCCCTTCCCCCTTCACAAAAAAATAAAAATGGAGTCTTTAAAAGAGGAAGAAATGAAAATCTTTTGTTGATATAAATTTCCCCGCGCGACGATAATCAAAATAAAATTTCTCGAGGAGTTTTGTTAATAAAAAAAAGGAAAAAGAAAAACCTTTTTTTCTGCCACATTAAAAAACTTTCCAACCCCTAACAAAAAAAAAAAACGATTCAATTTTTGCTACGTCCTTTTCCAGAGACCAACTCTCAGCCTGAAATCCTGATAATTGCATTCGTAGTGGAACCAGAGGGTGGAATGGAATAAGGAGATTTTCTGGTGTGGATTATGCTACTCGTCAGGATTTTTGTGATTAAATTGTAATTATGTGTCAGCAGAAAAAAATATCCTCGGTGGTTGTTTTTTTTTCGTCCTTGTCTTCTGTGCGTTTTCATCATTTCTTGGCTCCTCTTTCTCTCTTTCTGTCACACAGCTACCAATTCAACCCACAACCGCCACAGCCCCAGCCCCACCACCAAAGTTTAATTCTTAGGCATCAGGATATTTAAAAAAAAAAATGGTATCCTCGACAGTAAAATTGTTAAGAAGGAGAAATTTTTGCTGAGGCATCGCAATTTACGTTTACTGTTGAATCCAGGATCAGGCTCCGCTCGTTGTTTTTTTTTCTGTTCAGTCATGTTCCTTAACATACATTCGTGTACAGTCATGGAAAGTTGATTGTTGGTTAATCGTCCTGTGGAATATTTTATTAGTGGTAGGACTTAAGGACGAAGGATTAGATGGTGAATATTTTGGTGGTTATCGGGCGGAGGGTGTAGCGGGACACAAATTGGCTGGAATTAGTCAATTTGTAAAGGAATGCTGTTAAAGGATATGCTGTAGTGGATTTTTTCTTGTTGGGACTTTTGTACTGGGGGGCTTGCTTTTAAGCAATTATGTATTGGTTGGTTGTAAGCAATTATGACAAGGTAGTAGCAATGGTTTTGCAATGTGAGGTCATAATAAAAGAAAATTGCAAGTACATTATTCTCTTTCCAGTCTCGGTAGCGTAGTAAGGGGTTAAAGTCGACCGATTACCAACACAGAGGTCAGTGGTTCGATTCCATCCTGCGGCATGGTGCTTAATCTTTCCACTTGTCTTACCTACATATCATTGAAATAGAAACGAAAAATAGTTTCTCCTAGCATAGTAACACTGCTTCAGCAGAAGCTTTAAATGTTTTAGAAAAATTTGTCTATGCTTCCAAATTTGGTAATCATAATTAAATGATCTAGGAGGTATTCCAATTGAAATGATCGGTCTGATCGTGGATATTTGTTTGTTTTGGCTTTGCGTAAGCCTGTGAAACCAGTAGTATTCGGCCCTAAAAGACTAATGGCAATGCGATCATAACCTTCAAAAGGCGGTTACTGATCCAGAAAAATAGGGTCGGCTGACATGATCAGACTAGTCCATTCTAAGTAAAATTGGAGCCTTATTCTTCTTTGATCCGTTAGCTGGCGGTCCAAGCGGAACGCTGCTGTTGGTGCCATTGGGTCTTGAACTCTATTCACGATTCGTTTCTATTCTTGCCGGTTTTTGGCGACGTCTCGAGCTTCGTTAAATGATAATCATTCTTTAGGTCGCCCTCGATATTCTTTAGCCCAGTTTTCTTCACGCCGATTGCTGAATTCACCAGTCGGCAGGGCGGTCTCGCCAGAGAAATTTACTTGGCAAGCGGTTATCATCCATTCGGCAAAGCTGCAAAGGACCGTCAAAGTTGGAGGAATATACTAGAGGAGGTCAAGGATCGATTTGGGCTGTAGCACCATTGGATGCATAGATGTGGATAAGAAGCAACATTTAGTCAGATTTCATTCTATCGAGCCCCCAATCGTCTCACTAAACAGAGGGATCTGCACACAGTGGTTTCACACATACAGTTCCCTATCTAAGTATACCTACCGCGCACAATGCTGCTTGACTTTGGTGATAGAACGCAAACCCTATTATAATTGGTAAAATGCAATACTTAGCGCTGCTGTCATACAATGTGATTTACAGGATAGATCAATGTGTGACGTCGGAGGTTATTCTGTACGCCTTTGAACCAAGTTCGCTTTTGGCCCCTGTAGCAGCTTAAAGCTACGCACTGATTGTTGTACTAAATAAGCACTTTGGTGTTCCCAGTCCGACTAAACCCTGTTTCTTCATTACTGAGAGTAGGTTTCGCCTACCAAGCTTTCTTTTCTTTACTGCAGATGTCGTCCCTTCTGAACTGTCCTCCCTCGTACAAGGGACCAACAATTCTTCTAAGTAATTTTTACTCGATCGCCGGTACTAGGAGTACTTTTAATAAACGCTCAAGTGTCGGAGACTAAAAGGGAAAGTTGCCAAGCCACAACATATAGAGTTCAGCAGGGATCTGTCCGGGACTCTCTTCTACGGATCACAATATATAATGATGAAGTTACGATAGGGATCGCGAATGACTTGGGATACCAAGTGATCTGGGAGATTAAAGCGTGGCCTGAAAGCGGGTTCTGACCATTGCTGAGCAGAAAACTGAAGCTGCACAAACCGGGATAAGGAAACAGTACTCGATTCATTACTCATATGAGTATTTGGATTTCCATTCCACTCATATCATTACTCGATACTTTTGACCGAGTACGTTTACTCATATCAGTTCTTATAGGGTAGAATCGAGTACCGAGTACAATTTGCATATGAACCCGTGTGGCAGGTGTATTTTTTCACTATGCGTGCTGACAGCCAGAAAATAATAGCAGAATATGGAAGCGCCCTTCGTGCGTTTTGCGCATACAAGACCATGTGCAGGGATGTAGCGTGCATGCTAGCAGGGATGATCTCAATAGACATACTGGCGGATTATGTTACAGCGGAGCCAAATACAGTGCAGCGGCAGATGAAGCACGGCAAGTCCTTAACGGAATGACAAGGGAAGTGGGACGACTCTGTTAAGAGCCGATGGAACCACAGGCTTATCCCAAAAGTGGAGAGGTTGCTTACAAGGTAGCGTGGGAAAGAAAACTACGACCTCACGTAGTACTTGAGTGCACATGGAAGAATATAGCAAATACCTTCGTCCTTTTGAGCACAATGATACACCGCTGTGCTCGGCGGGGTTATCCCCGATTTCTAAAAACAGTCACAAGTCACAATGAAATCACAATTGTGCGGTGAGTCTCAAGGCGTCCCGAGTCAAGAAGGCCTATACTAATTAAAACTTCGAAGTAAAGTAGGCATCCCTTCTATGAACAATGGCATAGAAGAAGTAATAGCATTTGTGACTTATGACTAGTCACAATTTTAGAAAAGTGGCAAGCATCGTGGTCATTATTTACATATATCTTGTAAGAATGCTGGAAGTGAGCTATTCAATAACAGTACAATTTGAAAAATAAAAGGATCATGTCACACGCTTGGTTACACCCGGAATTTTCCCCGTGGGGCTGCTACCCATTATACCCACAATATCTGCCGGCTATGGTAACAACCACAAATTACACGGGAAATTTTAATGCCAAATCTAAAATGGCTACAAACTTTGTACAAATCACGTTTTTACTTGAATGAGACTTTTTCTAGGCATAAATTTAGTGCATCTCCTTTGTCGACATTTTAATACTGTTTGTAAAGTTAGTCAAACAAACACAGTCATACAACCTAGATAATATTTGTAAAAAAAAAAATTTTAAATTATTTACAACCATCGACGACTGCTAGCAGACAATCTATCTACACGTTTTTTTTTCTTTTTTTATATTTATACAATAAATTGCTTTCTTCTTAAGCGAATGAATTAAAAACAAACACTTAGCAACACTTAACAACACTTCAAATATCCTTAAAAGCCTGTCGCCTTAATGCTTTTTAGGTCCCGCTTTCTTAATCTTCTATTGGTATTGACACAACATCAATTGAAATAACAACATGACAAAAAATATATATGTATGTATATAACGATAGAATATACTTCCCTTCTTCTACTAGTCCTAGTGAGATTGTAAATGGGCACAACAATATATTGTGCAAAGGAGCAGTAGAAGATAAAAAAAATGTTTTTTTTTTGAAAAATAAATTTCTTCAACTCCTTTCAAAAACCACGAGTTTAAACTTTGACAAAAAAAAACAGACTGATACGAATCCGAATTTTTAATGTCAAAGTTCCTTCTCTAGATGGAAAAAAAAATAAATAAACATATAAGCAACAAGACACAGATCCTAGCACTTAAAGGCCAACCCAAAAGATTTCACGATGGAGGGTTATCGGATATCATGGATTTCATGTCTCCGTTTTGGTTTATGCGCCTTGAAAGATTCCTGCACATCGTATAGTGCACCAAAATACACACGGCATCAAAATGAAGAAAAAAAAAACGAAACGAAACACAAGTCGTCCTATAAAAGTCTCCTGTAGCCACACGATATTTATCTTATGCAACCCAGAGAGAATAAAAAGTGGCCAAGTGGCCATTGCGGGTGGTCCTTTTTTCTGCTGTCCCTCATCTTTCTTCTTCAGCGTTTTACTGTCAAAGGGAATCCTTTGAAAATGAGGGCAAAGGACAAAAGTGAAGGAGAGGAGCACAACGAACGAAAATCATAAATCGAAACATGACGACGAACGAGTTTCTTTGGAGGCTTGAGTTACTTCTTCGAGCTTATCTATCTTATGGGTTAAGGTTCCAGGGGTTGAAGGGCAGAATGCATTTCAATCTGCTTGGGAATGTCGCACCCACTATCAGGATCATAATTGCATGGTATGCAAATGATTAGGGAGTGGATGTCGTCGTCATAGTTGGAGTGATTTCTTCTTTTCAATCAAGGAAATGATTTTTAAGTGGATTGATTTGGAAGTTGATTCGTTACTGCTTTTCAATTAGGGGAGAAGATGTCTTGATTCGTTACTGTTTGTTAACTAGAGGAAGATGCTTAGAGTCGTTACTGCTTTTTAACCAGAACCGATCTACTTTATATGAAAGCAAAACCATGCTCTTATTAATAGGATTGTAATCAGCCTAGTTGCGGTATTGGTACCTCTTGAAAGCTGTTAGTGTGACCTATACTGGCTTCATGAAGATTTCAGTAAAATGAACCCTTTGAAGTTCATTTTATGAATCAGAATTGACAAAGGTGACTTTAGTTGATAGTTGGGATCTTTGTCCTATCAACTAGAGCCAGCAGATATGTAAAAGTTCGATCCGAATCAGAGAACTAACTGCTTCCAATCAGCAATTGCTTCAGAGAACTAATAACAAATCATGAGATATATCAAAGAACTAACTGTTCTTAATCAC
Source organism: Thereva unica (assembly GCA_949987705.1). NCBI lineage: Eukaryota > Metazoa > Arthropoda > Insecta > Diptera > Therevidae > Thereva > Thereva unica. The sequence continues at coordinate 10,737,364 of OX465282.1, forward strand.
AAAAAAATAATTTCTTTGTAAGTTCTAAGTATCCTTAGCTCAGAAGAAGTATTTTTTGATAAAGAACTAACTACATTCAATAAAGAACTAACTACATTAAATCAAGAACTAGAAGTTTGTTAAGTAAACTAAAGCAAGAACTAGTATTTTTTTGTGAAAGAACTAACTGTACTTTCAATCAAGAAGTAACCATTCCTTTTTCTTACAGAGAATTAACTACTCTCCAGCAAAACGTGATAATATAAGTCAGAGAACAAATCAATTAGAAACCAAGGACTAGACTAATGTCTAATGAGCATTTCTGATGATGGGGTCTACAGCCAAAATTCATGAATTGAATACACCCCCTACTTTTAAAAGGCATAGAAACACTTTTAATAACTTTGCTAAGCAAACTAAATCAAGAATTAGTATATTTTGATAAAGAACTAACTATTTTTAATGAAGAACTAACCATTTTTAACAAAGAACTAATCATTTTTTACAGAAAACTAACCATTTTGCCCAGAGACCAATCATTTTTCACAGAGAACGAACTATTTTGTACGGAGAACTAACCATTTTTTACAGAGAACTAACCATTTTGTACAGAGAACTAAACATTTTTTACTTACATTTAATTTAAGTGAGTATTTCCAGCCATAAATTCAAAAATTCATTGTAGAGGTATGTATAACAACTTTAACAATCCGAATCAAAGAAATAACTACTTCTAATTCCTAATTGATTATATAATTTAGATAACTAGCAGAAATTGATAAAAGTAATTAGAGAACTAGCTGTTATGGAGCAAATAAAATAATTTGTTTTTAAGTTCTAAGCATCAAAGAACTAGCATTATTTGTAAAAGAACTATCTAGGTTAAATCAAGAACTAGCAATTTTTTATAGAGAACTTATTACTTTCGAGCGAGAATTAATCATTTAGGCCAGAGAACTAAACAAATTCAACCGAGAACTAATAAAATTTTGAAAGTTATAAAATTCATTAGAGAACTAACTGTTATTGGCCAAATAAAATAATTTTTTGTTAAGTTCTAAGTACATTCAGCAAAGAAATAGCATATTTTGTAGAAGAGATAACTAGCTTAAATCAAGAACTAACAATGGCTTATAAAGAACTAATTACTTTCTAGTGAAAGTTAATGATTTAGACCAGAGAACTAAACAATTTCAACCGAGAATTAATAAATTTTGAGATTTATAAAAATCATTAGAGAACTAACTGTTGAACTCAATAGTTTGTTGTACATAAGTACATTCAGCCAAGAATTAGAATATTTTGTAAAAGAACTAAATAGTTTAAATAGAGAAATAACAATTCTTATAGAGAACTAATAACTTTCGAGTGGAAATTGATTATTTAGGCCAGAGAACTAAACAAATTCAATCGAGAATTAATAAATTTTCTAGAGAAATAGCGAATTTTCCAAGAACAAGAGAATATTAAAATAAAAGTGTGAAATTTAGTTATGATTATTGTTTTCCATAAAGTTCTTGAGATTGAAACAATTTTATTCAATTAAATAACTGAACTATAATTGGAACGTACTCCATATTTTACTCTATGGATGCATGGAATCAATAGGGCAGTTTGGTTTGATCGTTGACTAGTTTAACTATGACTTTGTGGTCAGCCCTGTATATTGTCTAAATGACTCCTTTTTTAATTTTGAAATGGTAAGAAAAGATCCCCCGAACAAGGGGCAGATCTGAAAGCGATGAAGATGACATTAAAAGTCATGCATTGTAAGTTAAGGCTAGAAGAGGCAGAAAAGAGAAGAGAGGGAGAGGCTTAGAAAAATCAGGAGTACTAGCAGCTAGATAATAGTGCAACAACCTATTGCTGTAAAAGCCAATACCAAGGTGTGTGTACGAGTCCCACAGGATTCCTTCTGTCGTCGCCTGAAAACTCTACAGCAGTGCCACTGGAATCACTTAAAATTTCTAGAGATGTAAAGGTAGCATGTTAAAAGAACTTCATTACAATTTTCAACATAAAATTCTTGATATATCGTTTACCTAATAGCACTCTGATAGCATTTGACACTTTTCTCTTGTATGTATATAAAATCTCATTGAATTCCCGACTAGAACTAAATCAATTATTGATCTATCCTCCGTTTTTTTATTCCTCCTCTCCTCTGTTCTTCTTGTCTGAAAAATTCATCCTAAGCATTGAATTTTCTGCTCCTTGTTCGCTCCTTCATCTTTTATATATACATACATATATACACTCTTGCACACACAGAGAGTGAATTGAGAAAACTTTTCCCTATAGAGGAGATCCAATAAATTTCAACTTTGTTTGTCCGGATTTCCTCTTTTCGGTTGATTCCTAGTTTCACAAACTCATCAATGTTGAGTCTTTCAAGCTGTCTGTCAGCCATCACCTTTTAAAACCTATATTTTAAACTTTTTGACTTTTTGTGCCTGAGCTAAAAAGGAAATGTCCTTGGCAGCGCTTCTGGTTTGATTCCAAATGAAAGGACTTCTTTTTGTGTGTGGGGGATGGCCAACGATGAATGGGGAGGTTCTTTCTTTACGAGGAAGAAACATTAAATAATTACTGCCCCTTTTTTTGTGGGATGAGAGAAGGGAGGATGTAGTGCTGGTTGTACGAGTATTGTGTTGACATTGTTGCGATCTATTTGAGAGCAGCTAGGAGACAAGCAAAGATTTGCGATAATTGTTCAAGTTTTCATTTCCTATTTTTGTTGATGTTGTTTTTGGGTAACACAGACAGAGAGAAAAAGGAAGAGAGTTGATGAATTAAAAGTTTTTGGGATATTAGAAACGTTTGATGTTACGAATAAATTGAGGCGATTTTATTTGACAAATATCGGTAAATTTGAAATTGCTTCCGTTTTTTCTTTCTCTCTCTCTCTCTCCCTTTCTCTCCATAAAACAACATCGACCCAGGTAGGACAAGCGACTCCTACTAGGCGCCACACGAGGACTGTAGTCACTCATACTGTTGAACACTCCGAAATCTCTCAGCTATGCCCATGGTAGTGAAATTTTAATTAGTAAAAAATTTATTGTCAAATGATCAGATATCAATGATTGGATCTGCTATGAATAGTTTTTAGTAGTGATAAGCCCAAGAGAACTAATCCTTGCTCATGCACTAAATCAATTGCAGGTAGTAAACTCAGATGAGAAGAATAGTTTGTACAAAATCAATGAAATAGGCGTGTCTTTGGGTAGTCAACGAAGTCAAAATCAATAGAGAACTAACAGTTAGTGACCAAATAAAATAATTTGTAGGTAAGTTCTATGTACATTCAGCCAAGAACTAACATATTTTGTAAAAGAACTAATTAGTTTAAATCAAGAACTAAGAATTTTTGACAAAGAACTAATTACTCTAGAGGACAAATTAATTAAAGAGGTCAGAGAACTAAGCAAACTCGATCGAGAAATAATAAATTTTCTAAAGAAATAATGAATTTTCTTAAACAACAAGTGAAGATTAATATAAAAATATGAAATTTCATTTCAGTTGTATAGAAAAAAACTAAAATTAACAGTCCAAATCGGAGAACTAACTGAGCCTGATCAATAATTTCTTAGATAATCCAGAGAACTAGTAACAAACGATCAAATATATAAGAGAAGTAATTGTTTTTGACCACAAAAAATAATTTGTTCATGAGTTCCAAGCACATTTAGCTAAGAATTAGTACTTTATTGTAAAGAACTAACTACTTTTGATTAAGAACTAATTACCTTCAATCAAGAACTAATCATTTTTTACAGAGAACTAACTAGTCTTGAGCTAAAATTTATTATTTTCGTCAAAGAACTAGCCTTAAATAAATTAAAATATCGGTTACTTAAGTTCTCTTTAAGATATTTCCGGCAGAATCGTATGGTACCAAGGCAAAGACATGTATGGTTGCCGGGATTTGGTTCGCAGGGTCAGGGGACTCAGATTACTGTTTTTTTTTAAGCAGAGATCTGTGCCATATTGTCACGCACCTTCAAGAACTTTAGAAGGACCTACGCTAACAAGCAGATTTTTAGATTTTCCCTAACAGGTGATTGGCTATCAGAGCAGTGAAGTACTCTAGGTTAAAATCCACGTTTGTTTGGAAGTGCCAATAAGCCTTTGCTTGGGTAGGCTCAATCGAGTCATCCCTGTTTGGGTCGTGGGTCGTCAAAGCGTCAATGGCAATGAAACATCGAATTCGGTGGCCAGATAGAGCTTTGTCGCTGTTTTTATAGTCCCCAAACCCATTATTGGTGCCCTCTTGTGAAGAGGGTTTTGACTGTGCGATAGTGCTAACCAAATAATATATATATTATATAGAACGTTCTATATATTTTATAGAACGTTGTAGGTGAACACCTCTATGTTTTGCTGAGTTTTAAGCAGTTTTTTTGTGCCATTTGAAAGTTAGGAATTACCTTCTGTATTACCAGTCTGCCGATCGGACGTCGATCAGGTTATGGTGCAATTGTCGAAAATGTTGATAACATCATGGCAATCGTCGAGTCCGACCGTCATGTAAGCACTGTTCCGATAGCCCTGGAATTAAAAATTGCACAAAAAATTGTGCGGAGCCATTTGCATGAGGCAGGGTACTCATGGACAGAGTTTCCATCTGCGAATCTCTGTTGAATCGCAGCAACATCGACCCATTTATGAAGCGGATGGTGACTGGTGATGAAAAGTGGGTCAGCTTTGGACAATAGGAGAGGAATTATTTTCCATCAGAACAATGCCAGGCCACATATAGTCCGGACCTGGCACCAAGTGACTGCCACCTGTTTCTGGCTATGGCGAACGATTTTGCTATACCAGTTTTTTGCCGAGGTACGAGGGCTTTTATGAGAGAGGCGTAAAGAAAATATCTTCAATTTGGCAACAAATTATATAAAATAAAATGGCGCATATTTCACCTAGATGCCATCATTATAAGTATGCTAAATAAAGCCTTTAATACGATACGAACCACGTTTTTAGCTTAATCTAAGATTACAGGTTACAAAATCATTGAAATTACCAACGACTACGAAAAATACTGTGACCGTTGAAAATACAAAGTCGATTGTTTTACATTCAACAATACGCAAACAAATAAAATTATTATTACATGAGAGCTTTATTGAGCTTTTATGACGTAAGAGTAAAAGCAGAGCTTTATTGAGCTTTTATGACGTAAGAGTAAAATCAAAAAGCTTTATTGAACTTTTATGATGCCAGTGCTTTAATGAGCTTTTATGACCTTACAGCTTTAATAAAGTAAGAGTAATACCAAAGAGTTTTATTGAGCTTTTATGCCCCAAGTTTCTAAAAGGAAGAGTCGGAACGGGCCAAGCGGGCTGGTCTTGCGTTTCTGAGGAATATATTATCAAGCTGGCGATAAGGGAATATTTTTAATGGAACAGTCGCTGTGGTAATAGCTAAGGAATTTTGTGAAGGAGGCGATGGGAAAGGCGAAGGACCGTGGCGCTGCCAAGATTCTAACCTGGGACCTCTGCGATAGTAGCCAGGCGCCTTACTCCCTAGACTACCGAGGCCCGCGTGCATATCTTCCTTCTCAGGCTATCATCAAATGATTAATTCACCCAATATACCGGGTACTTTATAGTATAGCCATTTTAAGCTGCTTTAAGCCATTTTAAGCTGTCATATAACCTTTTCTATAGGCAAGAGCTGAACGAATTTAATCGATGTATTCTAAAAAATCTTAACTTCCATCCAAAGAACACTTATCAACGTTCTTCTTCCATACAAGGTAATTCCGCATCCAAATTGTCAATATTTGCCCCAATTACCCCCCATTAAAACAGAGTGTAATTTTTATAAGAAGAACAGGAAGAGATTCACCGCGTCATAGTCGCTAATAGAGAAGGGCCCTTGAAGCTCAAGAGCTTAAGCTCATATCTGGGGATACAGTATAGGAAAAAAAAGTCTCAATTGGAAAACTTTTTTGATCCAACCTCGTCTTGCTTGACTCTTTTTATCCATCGACCATGAAAAAGTACTTTTTTTCCCTCCACACTTTAGAGCCCGTATATTATATTAATTTTGGGGGCCCCGATAGTATGAGTTGATGACGACGACATTACTCTGTGCTGGATGATATAGATGGATGGATGAACGGATGGATATATACATCGACACCCTCCATATCTAATTTTGGGATGATTCGGTCCGCATTGTTACCCATTTTTGTGCGGGGCATTGAAGCCCTAAATATTTCTGGATGATAAGCCACTGTGCTCTGTTCTGTGTCCAATATGGACAGCATAAGTAACTCCCGGTGTATATTATAAAAGAAGATGAACTCTCTCGCTCTCTCTATCTCTCTCAAAGGCCTCGTCGTTTTTCCTTATTTCTCGTAAAGTAATCTTCTGTTGAAGATGGCACAGGGGTAGGAGCGAGGGGAATGTCTCGTATTCTTACCTGAAAAAGTCGTCTTTCGTAAAAAGATTGTTCTTTTCCCTTTTTCATTATACTTTTTTATTCGGATCTTGATTTAATGAGATTGTCGTCGTCGTCGTCGTCTTATTGTTTTGTCAGCAAGACGCAGCAATTCTTTACGGCAATGAGCAGTAATTGGTGGTCGTACATTTAAGAATTTCACTTTTATTACTCCTCGTATTATAGGCGAAGAATCAAGACCCGAAAAAAATAAAAATAAAATTAACATCGGGATTTTATTTTTGGTGTATATAAATGAATGAGACGAAGATGAATATGGTGTACTTACTCAAGAAGATTTTGATTTTTTTTTGTTCTTCTACAAAATGAATTAAGTTTGAAGGATTACTTCAGAACAGGTGATGCTTAAAGTGATTTTCATGTAAAACCCCAAAAAAATTGATTAATAATTTCATTTAATTATAGACCATAACCTTAAAGAGGAACGAACAGACGACGAAAAAATAGGGGTATGTTGTATATTTCACTTTCTATTGTTCTCAAGTTTTATGAATGAAAGTGGGTATTACCAGCACGCAGCCACTTATTGATCGATAATGAAAGTTTATTTTGAGAAAGAGAAAGGTAAATAATATTGATTTCTGCGGTATAGAACGAAAATTACAATTTCCTATCAAAACCAATAAAAATGTCATTTAGATGTCAATAGTAAAGGGAATGATGAAGGTTGTGTCTTAATAAAGAGTTCAAACTCGATATAAGGTTAAATGAAAATGTTTATAAGTAAAATAAAGTGTGCGAAGTAGTGCTGAATATACAAGTCACTTTCCTATTGTTAAGGCGCACAGGACAGAAGGCAGTTGGTCGAACAGTTGGAAGTTCATTTTGGAGAAATTTATTCATTTACCCTTGCCTTCGTGGGTCATGAAGAGACATTCCAGTAGATATTTTTTGCAATGGACACACTACCCCTCACAGGTAAAGCCCATTTGTACGATAAGCCGATTCTTCAATTTAGTGAAATATCGGGCAATACGATTTACTCGAGAAGATAGTATAGAGAGAAGTAGTATAGCTTTGGGGGTAACAGACCAGTGACGTATAACCAAAGTGAAAGCTCATCTAAGACACAAAAAAGCGAAGTTCAATTAATTTCGCACAGGTGGCGCTCACTTACACCTAAGACCATATTCACACCCAATACTGGAACCGATGAGATACGAACCATTACTGGTCTGATATCGCCATAGCTATACAACTGAGACAAGTGTGAAAGAACTGACAAGGTCAAAACTTGGTTCTGCTCCATTGACCCACTTCCACACTGCAATTCTCAGCTTATGGAAGTGTGTTATTTCAACTAATTGGGTAATTGTGACGTCACCCATTTCATTAACATTATAATCACTTTGAACACTGAATAAGATGACAACGTTTAGGGCGAAGCATCAGCCTTGACGATCATAGAGTGGAAATTGAAGACAATTTTATCTACTTAGGGACAATGCTTATTGCATAAAATAAGATAAAATACGACATCTATAGACGCATGGTAGCCGCAATTTGTTTTATTTATGTGCAAAAAACCAAGTATAGGAATCACCCTTTGTACTACCAGTCTGTGATATCTTTCAGGCCATGGTACAATGTCTAGTAACAAGCTTTGTTTGAAAGATAGAAAAGACAATGATAGATCAGGGGAGTCTGGGGGATGTTGGAGCAGATGGCGATGAACCTTACGTTTGAATTCTTGGTTGTTGTACGAGTTCTGGAAAACTGATTGTGGGAGATTATTCCACAGCCAAACTGTTCTATTTATAAACGAACTTTTAGACATTAGTGTGCGCGAAAAAGAGGATTGGACGGTATAAGAATGAGCCGAGTGGGCTAGTTTGCGTTGCGGGATAAATATTGCCGTGCAGTCAGGAGAGCGGATATTTCAGAGGAATAGTCGCTATGGTAATAGTGATCAGCGCTGGCCCTGGGGTAGAGCAAGTGGAGCGGTCGCTCTAGGCGCCAGGTGAAAAGGGGCGCTAAAATGAATGAGAAAAACAATTTATAGCGAAGCATACTAGCGCTTTTTATAGCCAGCAAAGTGTATCTGCTCTTCAATGTGATTTGAATGCAAGAAGGGAGCGCTGACTCCAAGAGCGACCACACCTTCTGCAAAAGTGGCCACTTTGAGAAGGCGACGATTTTTGGAAGCTTAGCTACTGGCGATTTTTGGCTACTCCCGAGTAGAGACTGATAGGTTCTGCGAGACGTACCAATCTTTATAAGAATAGTGTTAGATCCGGTGGATCCTCGCCAGGCCGGCAAAGGATGAAGGATCTAGCCATGCGGTTTGAAAAGCCTTCAAAAAATATGTAAGACGGACCTAAAATGAGGATAGATCCAAAGCCGACCTTCTACCAAATGGCGAAAAGTGTCAGAATGAGTGTGCTTGCGACTGACGACCGGAGATTGACCTGATCACGGAACAACTAGTTGCCGTGCAAGGCAGTGCTCTAGATTCGATAGCCAAGTTGGGACAGAGCTCAGAAGAGATCAGGTTGCTGTTCGCCCGAGGTGGCTGGGTTCATTTGCGCGTACTAGTACACGGCCACGTCGCTAAGAAGTGTGATGACCGCCTTGAGTCCAAGCCTCACCGCTGTAGATGAGGACAAACTGCCACGCAGACATAATTTTTGAAGAATTTTGACATTTTGTTGAAAAGCATAGGGCAAAACAGGTCCTTAACAGAACTACACAAAATGCACCACATACCATTTACAGGACATGACGTTCTCTGTGCACCAAAGGTCTATTGATGAGCTGAGGTAGACGGAAAGTCAATACTTAGGACGCAAAGTTCAAACCAAAAGGTTTATCTCGGATAACAAAATGCAATTTTTGTGATGTGAAAGCGTCGGCCAAAGGGCACCGAAAGACAATCTCGCTCTACCCTAAACAAGAGCTAGGGCCGGCGCTGATAGTGATACAACTTTGACAGGGCTGCTATATTCCTACAGTGGCTCAGAGAGTCGATGGAGATGCAAAGGCTGTCATCTCCGATGATTCGGATGGCGCAGCTTTGCACGTTGTTCAGTCACGCTAAGGCGGTTTTCTAGGCGCCAGCTCAGACAAATGAGTTATACTCCAGGCGGGGCCGAATGTGGTATTTGTAGATTGTAGCTCTAGCTGCTGGCGGGAGAAGAAATCATTGCATCTCTTAAGAAATCCTAGACATTGGGAAACCACTAATGTAATAGCGTTTTTTAATGCTTGCACAGTATGGCATATCAATTAATTTATTTAAGACTAAAAATACATATAAATTCTCAATTACTTTGTAAGTCTATTTTAGAAGATCAGTTTATCCACCAGACATCAAATAAATCACATAAACGAAATTCTCTCTTATCCCTCTTCCAATCCTACTTTGAATAAAATCTAAAATAAAAGAACAGAATCTTTCCACTTTAATATCACTCAACCAAAAAACCGAACAGATTAAGATTTCACTGCATTAAAACCGAAACCCCTATGCGAAATTTTGTCTTCTTTAAACAAAACAAAAATAAATAAATATATCTAAGATATTCCTTCTCCCTGGTAAAAAGGGAATTAGTCTGTAACAATATATAACCCTCAAGTCCTGACCATTCTAAATCCACAACTTTCTCTTCCAATCCCTCGGCGAGTACATTTCCCATTCGCCCGTACAAAACACAGTATTGGAACACAAGAAGAAATGTTAATGGAGAAGAAAGAATAATAAGAATGAAACTAGGTCATCGGTCGAGGGTGAGTAAAAATGCAATATAGCAGACATCCCCTCCGCTCTATCCCCCATCCATCCAAGACAGCATCAATTTAGTCCTGTGGTTTGTCCTTGTATTAAATGCTGTGCAGTAATTCCTTTACGAAACTGAGAGTTAGTAGGTTAGTTGTAGGTTAGGATTTGTTTTGTTTTTTAGGGGTGGGGGGATGGGTTGTAGATTGTATTTAATGCAGAACATAGTGTATGAGAGGTCAGGTGATTCTTAGATGGATGGATGCTTTTGTTTATATATATTGGGTAGGTTTTGTTAGGTAGTTTCTCTCCGTATTAGGGTAGTATAAGCATATATTCCACAAAAAAAAAGGATTGATTTATTTATGAAACATCGTAGGTACAGCCACACTAAATTAAAACTGGTCAGATGGACCAACTATTAAATTTATGTTAAAGTTTGTAAGAAAGGTTTCAGAAAGGTTTTCGATAGAAATACTGCAGCAGAGGTATTTTTGTGCTAATTCTAGGAATTTTATAATTTGAAGCGTCCTAGTGGAACTCGGAGGATGAAGTAGTACACGCAGGGCTAGCGCCGTTTTGTTTTGCGCCCGGTGCAATATGCCATATTGCGCCTGCCCAGCTGTTAATTTTTTACTTACAGTAAAGGACAATGAAAAAATATAGAAAAAAAGGAAAGTTTTTCAATTTTTTTAAAGATATAACTTTTTTTTTTAAATCTTAACTCTCTCGAAATTTCGTCCTAACCAATTGCACCCGGTGCAAGTGAACAATTAGCACCTATATGAAAGCTCCACTTCTGAATACACGGACCTCAATTTCAAACACAATAGTGCTCTTTAAATTTCCTTATGTTTAAGATTCTTACCCCTATGGGGTCATCCATAAATTACGTGAGGTGATTTTTGGGATTTTTCGACCCCCCTCCACCCTTGGTGAGATTTCGTGAGATTTGGCTCGACCCCCTCCCTCCCCCCCTAATCTCACGTGAGATTTTTCAAATTTTAAAAAAATCTAGTATTTACACTAAAAATACGTATTTACGGTCGTAACCACAGCAAAATGGGCCTTTTCTTAGAATATAGAACTGTAGGAAAGGCCCTCGAATTTAAAATCCTTGTTCGTAACCGTAGTGAAATCCGATTAAAATTCGGAGTGAAAGGCGTGTAAAAAGTTCATCTGAGCGGAAGGGGGGTGTTGGAAGCAAGATTTTATTTGAGATAACTGATAATTTGGACGCCTTGCCCTCCTCTATTCCACTCACTTTTCCGTTTGTAGTGGACACACAAGTAGTTATAAATTCTAAGGGCCTTTTTGCGGGTCAGTGGCTTGGCTCGTACTCTGCAGCATTTGATGAGACACACGTTTGACAATCGACAACCAATTTTTGTGTAGGCTTTACCCCTATCTTAAGGCCCCAATTTACACACAGGTCGCCAGCAGGCCGTGGCCTGAAAGTTTTCGCCTTGAGGCCAAGTATCCCTAAACACTCACTGGCCGCCAACTGTATGGGGTAGTGATGAGCAAGACTTTTCTTGCAATTCTTCCGTTTATTGTACATTAAGCAAGACCAAAGCAAGAACAAGACAAGACAGGACAAAATAAGACTACATTGCTCATCACTAAATGCCTAAAGTCTTGCAGTGGTGAGCAAAAAGCCTTCGAAAAAGTCTTGCTAAAAGTCTTGCAGTCTTGTCTTTGTCCTGCTGAATTGTCTTTGTCCTGCAAGACAAGACGTTTTGCTCATTACTGGAAAACTTTTGGCCCTTAGTGATGAGCAAAAAGCCTTGCTATCCTGATCTTGCAGTCTTGACTTATCCTTGTCTTGTCTTGGTATTTCTTGGTCTTGCTATATGGGCAAGACTAGTCTTGCTCATCACTAGTATGGGGCCTGCAGTTCAAGAAAGCTGACGAAACTCGCTTTATCGTCAGTTCGGGCCTGAAGATCTGAACTTCTATTCACTAAGAATTCACACCGTATGCACTCAGAACGAAATGCAAGGCGCGAGCTAGTCGTGAAAATCATCCACCATCACGTTTGCGCTTTTTTGCTCTTTTGTGTTCACGGCGTGAGGCTTGAAGCTTTCGTTGGGGCCATGAGCATTTTTGCACTTTAATTAATAACCTGCTATGCTAAGCAGTCGTTTTCGCCTGTGTGTGTAGGGAATCAGGACTTTACCTACATGCCACGGCCTGTCAGACTTATCCCTCAGTTAGACTGAGTCAAGCTTAGTTCTGCCGGCCGGCCTGTAAGTCAATGGGGGTCTTTAGTGGAGAAACACGTTTTACTTAATTTAACCCAATTTTCGCGCAATTTTACACTGTGTGTTTAAAAAAAAATACGTGAGATTTGCCGAGACCCCCCCTCTCCCCCAAGTGAGATTTGGTGAGATTCGGCTCGACCCCCTCCCCCCCCTAAACGCCTCACGTAATTAATGGACGACCCCTATTCTAAAATTGTGACTAGTCATAAGTCACAAGCTTTGGCAACTCGCGCTTACTTCTTACTTTCGTTTCGTTTCGTATGTCATTGTGGCAAGAAGTTATGCCTACTTCACTTGTACTTTTTATTTAGTAGAGTTTACTCCACGTTGGGACTCACCGCACTATTGTGATTGCGTTGTGACTTGTGATAGCTTTTAGAATACGAGGATAACTCCCGCCGAGTTAGCTTTGTCACATTGCCTCTAGTATCACACTTCGCTGAACCTCGCACAATCAACGAAGACTTGCTTTACCTTATCCCGGATACCTGAACATGCCAGACACAGCAGCGTGTACTTGAAACGATGGAAGCATTTGCTATATTCTTCCTTGTCCACTCAAGAACTGCCTGAAGTCGTAATTCTCTTTCCCAAGCCCCCTGGTAACCCACTGGCCCACGTTTGAGATAAGTGTGTGGCTCCACCGACCCTAAACAGACTCGCTCTACTATCCTTGTTAGACCGTTACTGACTCGCCGTGTGTCATCCGCCGCCGCAATGTATTTGGCTACCCTCTAACATATTCTGGATCATAGATACGCATGTCTTCTATAGCTAGCTAGTAGCGTTATCATGCACGCTACATAGTTACACGTTGGCGCAAAACGCGCGACAGGCGCTTAGTCTGAATGTGGCCCTTCATTTTATATTGTTAGCTGTCCTGTTCAATGCTATTGCTAACACAACCGCAGCGTATAGCATCAGGAAGCGACGACTCGTTATAAACCCTCCTACTTAAGGGGTTGCTCTGATTTTTGAGGCAAAAAATTGACTATTTTTTGATTTTTTTTTACAGAAAACCCTTATTATTTTTATGTACAAAATTTTTTCATAGTATTAGATAACTTTTAGAGATCACAAAAAAAATTTTTATTTTTTTTTTGCCGTCATAAATAAATATGTAGCACGCGCTGAAGTTGACACCTCAAAAATAACATGGAAAACGGTTCCATCGATAGCTCCGTCCCCATTGGTCAGAACCAGAAAAGTGAAAAACGGTTTTGTTAAAAATTATGTCCTTTAGTTCGCTTATGTCAACATTAGTAAAAATTGCATCAAAAAAAAAATTTAAGGACATTTTAGTGAAAAAACGTAAAAATGCAACTTTTCTGGCCCAAAATGGGAGGATAAAATACTAATAGTAAGATTTTGAAAAAAAATTTTACACAGGCGAACTCGACAACATCATTTTCGATAAATTGACATAAGTGGTAAGTCAATATATTAAATAGTTTCTTTTGAATCGCTGGAACCGTTTTGAAAAATGGCATTTTGAGAAAAACGCGTTTAAAGTTTTTTTACGTTTCACTGTAGCCGAACTAACCGAAATAATGTAAGTAAATTCAAACGTATGTTTGCGTTACTATATACATATAGTGGCTGATGTTGTTATTTGCACGAATGCGTGTGTATATTTTACATTCGTGTAAATAACAATAACATCAGGTACTATGTATATAAACTATAACAGTAGCACTACCACGCGCTGAACGTCCGACAGAAAATCAGTTTTTTTGCACTTACAATACTGCATATAACTTTTTAACGAAAAAAAATTTCGTACTAATATTTTAGGAACGTATTCTACACATATTAATAAATATAAAAAGGCAAAAAAAAATTTCGTTTTTTTTTTTAAACCAAAAATCAGAGCAACCCCTTAAGGCAGCAATCTTGAGAGTGTTGCACAAATAACGAACACTTTACTTACGAAACCCTCCAAGTGTGCTATAAAAATTAGCCTGCGGTTAATCATCACTCCCATGTATTTTAGGGCGAATTGTGACTGAATGATCTGCTTCCATATCTAGATCCTTGCGGACACTAGTTTTCTCCGTGATCACAGCTTCAGTTTTCTGCTCAGGAAGCATCAGACAACCGCTTTCAGATTTGGTAGAGTGTTGTTGCGGGGGTGAGGGGGAGGGGGCGAGGTTTAGAAGTTTGTGATGATTGCCAGGGGGGCGAGTTGTGTGTCCTGCTAATTGCTGTCTTCGTTAATCTTCTTAAGCCGCGTTGAATATATGTATATAACCCTTGCTGCGTTATAATATATTTATTCCAGGAAAATTACAACTGATGTAAATGATATGAATATTAAATTAACGCAGTTAACAATAGGGAAACTTGTATATAAAAAAAATACTATTGAATATAAATTAATGTAGCTAGAGTGGAGCTGACTGCTGCTTCAATCCCAAAATGCAACTGATCTTCAAAAAACTTTGGTGCAGCTTCTCCGCTTCGCAATGTGGGTGTACGGGATTTTGCTTCATGCTCCTCTGGACCAGCAAGAGAAGGAGAGCGTCGGCGGGTGCTGTTACTGGTATTGTTTTGATATCAGCTCCCCATCCTCTAGCATGTAGAGGATGGTGTGACTTGCTGCCATGGTGATGCAAATAAATGGAAATTCTCAACATCCTCCCGCCTTGAAATCGTCTGGTTTCAACAACTATCAGATGTGGTGCCTTCAGCTTATTCGTCTTTGTGTTGCGCAGGCGTTGCGAGCCAGATCCCTTTTTGTTATGTAATGTGGAATAATGGTTAGGAGAGGGATGTTAGGATTAATAATTCATTTAAAATTCGTAAAATTTTGCACATTTAATATAGAGTGGTTTGCATAATATAATAAATCTAAATATTCTAAATATGAGTGTTCCGAATCAAGTTCAAATTCATTCTAGTACTTATTCATCTTTGGTGATCGGAATCAAGTTTAAATTCAAATTAATTCCTATTAATCTACATTTATCGGCAGTAGAGAAAGTTTTGTAATTGGGCGTTTTCTTTCACCCATCTGAGTTAGCACATCAACTACACGGACAATGCCGTCATTTCCAGGATAGGTTCTAATGATTCTACCGCGAGCCCACTTGCAACATGCCAAATTTTCGTCCTTGAGCAGAACAAGGTCACCGATTTTGAAATTTCTTGAAGTATGGAGCCATTTGGGACGCTGTTGTAACCTAGATAAATATTCTCTGCTCCATATTCTCCAAAAGTCTTGTCTCATTTTTTGAACAAAATTCCATCGATTCAGAGTTGTCAATTTTGTACAAGAGAGATGTTCTTCGGGGGGTGATAACAAGGAGTCACCTATTAAAAAATGCCCCGGGGTGAGTACCAGCAAATCAGTCACATCATCATTCAGGGGGGTTAGAGGTCTTGAGTTAAGGCATGCTTCTATTTGAGTTACAAAGGTAGACATTTCTTCGTAGGTTAATCTAGCCTCTCCGACAATACGTTTTAAGTGAAATTTCACCGATTTTACTCCAGCCTCCCGCAATCCACCAAAATGGGGGGAGGCCGGAGGAATAAAGTGCCAATGGGTCCCCTGGATGTTTGCCACCTTGGCAGTTTCCTTGCTACCTTCTTCATAGGCTGCGTGGAGATCGCGGTCAAACTTATTTCGAGCTCCCTTAAAGTTCGTGCCATTGTCAGAATAAACGTGGAGAGGGAGACCCCGTCGTGCGACAAACCTCCTAAACGCACCTAGAAAGGCTTCTGTGGTGAGTTCGCCCACTACTTCAACATGGATAGCCTTTGTGCTTAGATAAATAAAAATGGCTAAATATCCCTTATAAGTTCTACAACCCCGCTTTCGAGAGATACTTAAGTTAAATGGGCCCGCATAGTCGACTCCCATATGGGTAAAGGGGCGCGATACATTTACTCTGGGGAGTGGAAGAGATCCCATTAATTGGGTTTGAGTTTTACAAGATTGTTTAAAACACGTAATGAACAATGAGTGATGAACAATCACGTATCCGCTCGTATAATTTTCGTGACATCGACAGCGACAGAGTTCGCATTAACATTACGGAAACACAAATCCCAGTCAGGGGTTTGGAAGAAGTTGTGGTCGAGGATGCATATGGGAATAAGCGATGGCTAGTTTGTGGTCCGAGTTGCCAAGGGGTGAGCTAACTTCCACGTCGGATAAGAATTAAGGAATAAATCCAGGAGATTGGTCCTTGTCCTGGAATATCAGGGACTCTTGAAGGACATTTTACAATTTGATGTAAGTTGTTGAGGTTTGCAATGAGCTCATCGTCTTTGATAGACACTGATGCCATTTGAGTACCAGTGCCATACCGGCGATTTGACGCTCTGAGTGCGTGCCCGCACACGCGTTTTATTATTACTCGGGCCTTCAGCACAATCTAGACTTCTATTAACCTATCACGTCCGCTATTCTTTCTTTCAAACAAAGTTTACTAGTAGACATTGCTATACACGATGTTATGTTATCCTTCGTTGGATTTTATGCAGATCTACGAAACCAAATCAAGCATCGCTATGGTAAGTCTAGTTTAGTTGTCTAGATATCTTCAAGGCTTGTAATAAAGTGCGAAAGTACCCCTCTCTTCTGACAAAAATTGCAACAGTCTGTCTTAAGATTTTTCGCTTATATTTATTTACATAAATTTCTTTGGAAATATAAATAAAAATAAAAACTCCGGAAAGTATGCAAAATAAAATATCAATAAGAAATTTTTATGAATATATCCTAAAAGTATGGAAAAAAATAACCAGCCCACAGAGGAGCTACGTCGTTTATTTGTATCATTTCCTTTAAGATAGTCTTATATGAACAAAAAAAAATTAAAGCTCATTAATTTATAATATCTCAAGAGTACAATTCAATTCGAAACATCCCACTGAAACGTGCTCCTGCTTATCAAGCACACATCGCAACAACCAAAAGCGATATCACAAAATTGTTTAAATAGAATTGATTTTATCTCCTAATGGGGCTAGGCGCATCTTCATCCTGCAGGACAAGCAAGCATCCCTTATATCGGTTCTAGAACACATCCATCCTATATTCCTGGTATTCTTCCTCATTCAATACTCTCAATAGAACACATGCCCTCTGCCTTTTCTGTCAGTTCTATATGGGGCATATATGCTTAGAACTAGTTAGTTAAACAGCTTTCAAAATAGACTTAACAAACATTCTGAATTGAACACACCTTGCACACACCTGTTTTGAATACCTTGCCGACCCAATACGAAACTAACTCCCATTCTCTTTTCTTCCTATCAAATTTCCGAAAACATATTTTCCAACACTGGATTGAAACAAAAAAATGTTATAGTGAAACAAGAAAGCATATAGACAATGGCATATTTCGACATTCAAGCCTAGGACGTATGCAGAAGTGAATTCGTCTATACCTACCTATATGTGATTATTCATTTGCAATCACAGAACAATCCTCGTGTTTGGATACAGGTGGAGAGTGAGAGAGCGTGCACAACATCATGTACATAACGGACGGCTAGATATACATGTACTATATGGCGTCGTTCAACGACTATAAATTCGATAATTGTCTGTTAATTTGATGGACATGTAAATGCTGCAGCAATTTACATTTGCGGTTAAACACATAAACCCCCAAATACTATGCAATTGCACTTGCACATATGGTCATGGCATAGTTATGCAATACTTTATCGTTATCCGCAATGCTTATGCATGAAGGATTTCGATCTATCTAACACTATACACTAAGTGGACGGAGATAGTGAATGAGTGAGTGAGTGAGAGGAAGAGTCATATAGTGAGTGATTGTTATATGTATAAATATATATGTAGCTTTAAATGAGGAGAAGATTTATAATAGATGATGATAGAATATTTAGTTACATGCCTGTATGCTATTTAGGTTAACATAGATTCTACAAACTGATGCATAAATTTCGGTGATTACACTTCAGCTAACAATGGACTATTTTAACAAAATCATGTTTAGGCGTTTATTTACGAAATATACATTAGGAATCTATATGATTTTAGAGCTGGAATTTTCAATATTTTAGAATGTACACAATGATTTTTGGAACGGGAAGAAATATGGTGAGGGTAGCATTTAATTATATTGCCACCTTTTGTGGTATGCGATTCTAATCGGTAGGATGATTTGACACAATTAATACTGTATTTTGGGGCGAACATTATTGGACCATTACTAGAGGCATTTTAGTATACTTTATCTTTATCGTAGCTCCAAAGAAACAAGTCTATTGGTGTTAGATCGCCTGATCTAATGTCGGTCAATTGAAGTCTTATTGAAGAAATTAGATGAGTAGGTATTGGGACGATTGAGCCTGGCAATAAATGACTGTGGCGGTATGGGGTGTCTGACTCAATCGCCCCTGGTGACATCCTAGGGAAAATAAACGTTGTACACACCCATAGATCTAACATCAATCAATTGAAGTCTTCTATTCAAGAAATCAGGTGAGTGGGTATTGGGACGATTGAGCTTGGAAATAAATGACTGTGGCGCCATGGGGTGTCTGACTCAATCGCCCCTGGTGACATCCTAGGGAAAATAAACGTTGTACACACCCATAGATCTAACATAAATCAATTGAAGTCTTCTATTCAAGAAATCAGGTGAGTGGGTATTGGGACGATTGAGTTAGCCAACCAGGGGTGTCTGTCTGAATCGTTTTAATACCTACTAATTTGGTAACATCCTCATGAAAAAAAATTGGCCATATCCATAGAATGAATTTCAGGTCAACTTTGTTAGATAAAACAATTCATTCACTCATTAAAACCGTGTAACCAGCAGCGTTTTCGAAAAAGTATGGGCTGATTGCACTGCTAGCCCACATGCAGCACCAAAGTGGGAATGTTAGACTATTTCTTTTGCGTTTTTGGTGTGCTTCAATAAGTAGACAGATGCAATGAGCACTCATCAGTCAGAATAATTTTGTCGAAAAAAACATGATTTTGATCGATTTCTAGCACCCGCGAATAATCGTCGTTGCGTATGGCTTGTTATATCTCTTATTCCTATGATCGTGGAAGTGGAAATGGATAAACTTCAATTTTCACCCCGTCTCAATCTCAGCTATAGCGGCGATATTTTTAGCTGACCTGGCCTGTTTAGCACAAATTGGAGTTTTCAATGTTCCAAACACTTCTAGTGCTTTCATAGCCCCAAATAAGAAGACCTGCAACCTGCCGAATGTGGCCCCAGTGAAGCAGTGCTGTGTCGTTCGCGAATGATCCGTTCGTACTGAACGGAACAGTGTACTGAGCCAAATGACCTGGTTCACTAAGTAGTACATGTTTCGTTCTTTCTTTCGTTTAGTAGTTCTGCACTGGTTCAATGGTACTGTACTGTGTTATGAACCATGAACGAAACGAACCAAATGTACGGGTCTTGAATGATCTGAAAAAAAGAGCGAATGAATGAATCATAATGCATGCAGAAGGGGTGATATATCTCGCTCAGAGGTTTTGTTTTGATTGCATTTATGATATGTATATTCAAGATGTGAGAGAGAGTTCGGACTAGAGTTCTAATTGGAAATAGACCTTTTAAAATATGTAGATGAGTGTGATTCTATTAGGAAATTAATTGATTTTTATTAGTAGTAAAAATTGGGTTTAGTATTTTATTGAAATGTATGTGTTTGCTTGTAGTTGTTTTTAGAGCACTCAATGTTTTAACGATTTCACCATATTTAAGGCAAATGAACCAAATGAACGGATCTTTTGAATGGTTCTTTTTAGTGAGCGGAACCAAAAGAACCAGTTCACTGAAAAGAGCCATTTTTCCCACCACTACAGTGAAGGAGAATTTTCGGAATACAAGGCGGGCAGTTCAAGCCCTGCCACACTGATATCCCTCTAGAGATTGAAAGAAGATCTCCTTAGAGGCTCAAATGCGGAAGTGTGTGCACCCTCTACGCCATCGGATATAATGCCTCATCCTGAGTGCCTTATGGAGTCTCTGTCTGGATAGCCCATTTAAATTGTTACCATCGGCCCGGAACTGGCTTTTGAGGCATCCACTAGTTTGATTATAAGGACCCTTGGATGAATCACACCAAACAATGGACGTCCACGCCTAGATTGATCATCTCTAAAAGCGGTTTCTTACTGTGCCGTTGCTCACGCTGCAAGAAATCGTTGGAGTAGTAGGGATGTCTAGTGACGTGTTAGTTCGATGTCCGAACGCTTGAATCTGCTACCCGAGGGTATGGTCGGTACAGCCATAGACTACCTTTTCCCTAGGTTGACTTTCAGCAAAGACTTCCAAGTCAAAATACCTTCAAGAAGAGGACAGGGTCAGAGGGCAGGGGTTTATCTAGAGACCACTAACAGTTCATTGTCTTGGCACCTCCCGGTGTACGCTTGTATCAAGCTAGTTTTCAAGCGAAAATGCTGGCGATCTTGAAGCTTTGCCGAACATTGATCTTAAAACCAACACAAAGATGTAACATTAGAATTTTCATATATAGTCAAGCCTATATAAAAGCTCTGGATTCAGTAAGAATACGTTGTAAGATAGTTAGATAGTTGAGCTAGATAAGTTTGGTAGTAATCACAACGTGGCTCTCGCCTAGGTTCCCGGTCATAGGAACATAGAGGGAATTGAAAAAGCCTACTACCTAGCCAAGCATGGAGTCTATCTCCGGGGCTCGGAGACCGAGATGGTGGGCAGCACAATAGGCGGGGTCAAAAATGCTATTTTTGGCTACCACCTGTTGCTGTCCAGACAAAAGTGGAGACCTTCACTATCTTTAGGGCACCTTGGCCGGCTTATGATAAAAAAACCCAATGCGCTACTTAAACAGAAGAGAGATATTACCACAATCACGGCAATCATCATGAGACATCAACCCATAGGATACCGCCAAGTTGGGCATCCGGTTCAACGCCTGTTGCCGTAGCTACGAACGAGAGAGGAACACTTGTTTACTACCTGTGCAAATGCTCGGCTTTAGCCCAAGCCAGGCAGCGCGCACTACGTTTTGAAGGACTTCCCAAATTCCACAGGATGGCTTAGGCATCCGTCACACCCGACCAACAACCACTAAACGGAATGTTCGCCGTTGTAGGAACGAAACAGCGCGCCAATCGCTAATTGGGCCTCCGGTCGCATTAGAGGCAGCTATTCACATACCTACCTATATACCTGGATGATAGACTTTTGCATGATAGACTTCCGAACCTGTTCAATGCTCAATGAATTTAAAACCGGGTCTGGTCTAGACTAGCAAAAGCCGGTTTTGGTTCCCAGGCCAAACCACGAAATACCCACTAAACATTCACAGACGTTTTAGGGTAGAGAACAAGTTGTTAAGAAACAAAGACGGTTTGGCCTACAAATATGAAATATGGAGGTGTAGTACGATAAGCCTAGTAAAGTGGCCGCGATACTTTTTGACCCAACCAAGAAAAAGAAGAAGAAAAAGTCCATTGGTTGATTTGAGAAATTAATCACAACTACACGGGATATATAATATGAAGTACTAAAAAGGATCAATACAGCTTACAATACAGATTATTTTTTTTTATTAAATTTTCTCACACTTATTCCCTTCCCACCTTCCCCCATTTGAACAAGTTGTATTCAATTGTATTTTTGTATAATTTTTGTGTTCTGTATGTTCTACGACCCTCAAAACAAAATAATAACAATAAAATATGAAAAAGAAGAGGAAGAAAAACACACAAGGATCTGCATAATCCATTTTTCATTTATAAATTCCTGCATAAGCATAAATCTACAACCGCCAACAACAATAACAATTCAAAATATATGAATATATGTATGTGTGTGTGTACGAATATAAACCGAAATAAAAAAAGAAGAACAAGAAAGCAACAACAACAACAACAAAAAATAATAATAATTCATCTGAAAAGAAAACCTAATTTTCATCCAAAACACAAAATACAGAAAAAAATACCTAAAAAAAAATAAATAAGAAAAGAAAAGAGAAAATACGAAAATCTTGTGTAGAACCCAACCTCAGGAAAAGTTTCATAATTCAAACAAATGGCCTCAAAGTTGTGGTGTAAATTGAGTTTTGGCTCCATTTCAATCGGAAATTTTTTTCCCCATTTAATCCAACAACATTCCATATTTTCCACCCTCCATCTCTTGTCCCACCCCCATCCCCAAAACATTTATTTTACAACATTGTAGAATGGTGAACAGAAAAAAAATGTTTTTTTTTCGTTATTCCTAGCTCTTCTAGCATTGTTGTTTTTGTTGTTACGTATGAGAAGGGTAGTTATACGTTGGGGGTGGCTTTTCTGTTTTTTTTTTTGTTAAAGGTGGTTTCGCTGTTGTATGCACGTTTATAATAATTTTGACACTTTTCCACCTTTGTGCCAATATTTCACACACCTATTTTCAACGGATCGATGGGGTTGGGAGTTTTTTGGAGGTGGTGGAGATGGATAGGCAAAAATTGGGTGGTAGTTTTTTGTTTACAAATCGTCCTTGGTCCATGTTTTTTTTTGAATATGTGTTTTCTTCTCCTAGGAATCGCGCTTATTGAATAATAAAACGTTTAAACATGTCGAATGCCACGCTAATTTAACATGGCTTTACCGTCTGGCTAACATAAGTTTTACATTATCCAGCCAGAGGCGGACTTCGGTTTTTGCGCCCGGTGCAGTATGCCATATTGCGCCCCATCGGCTCTTGGAAAAAGAAACAATTCCTTTAATATGTGGAAATGAAATCGCAGGAACACTTTTTAAAATTTTTTTTAAAAGATTTTCTGTAATTGCGCCCGGTGCAAGTGCACCTTTTGCACCTATGAAAACGCCGCCCCTGTGCGGTGCATAGTTTGCAGAAATATTATTTACAACAGACATGCTAATTGATGCCATCATTGGTCCCGCATTTATTTTGCTGAGGTTACCGGTGACCCCCACGGGCAGGTGCCTTCCTTTTTTAATATGGAAAAACCAAACTTTGGAATCACTCTTGGTACTACGTAATACTACATGGCAGGGCCCAGGGCTAAAATATGATTTGGAATGATTAAAGGAGATTGAAATTCCAACAAATCTTTTACTAAAAAAAATTTTGATTATTTTTTAAATCTGTGATAGGAGGTACCGAACGGTCGGTTCTTGATTTTCGAATGATACTAAAGGTACATAGAGCAGCCAAGAACGGAACAGGTCTTATGTAGATAGACCCATGTGTTTATACAAAGAATGTATATTCTAAATTTACAAAACTGGCTAGCGATAGGTCTTGGTGTGACTAACTAAAACTTGAATGGGTTGTTAGGGGCGATGGAATCGTACTGCCGGTTGAACATTTTTTGGTGGAGTTTTACGATCACCCTGTATTTTTATAATCGTATATCCAATTTTCATGGGTATCAGTGTACGAATAATACTTCCAATATACCGTATAGTGAATGTTCTGCGTCTTAAGCAAAGTTTTAAGTCGGTTTGGCTGAGGGTTAGCAACCCACTCCAAAAAAATCACTCTTATTACGAATCAGCAAATAATGTCACGGAACTTGTTGGGTAACACATAGTCGGTCTTTGCTTTTCGAATCATATTCCGGCAGGATCAAGCCAGAAAACTGTAGGAGTGGCGGTAGTATTCATCAAGGAAACCAGGTCTAGCCTCATTAGCTGAATGAGATTCTTCGCTCTGTTCCAAAGGGGGCATCATTTTTTGATGAGTGACTTAAACGCACAGGTCGACCCATTGGAAATCAAGAATATGCCATGTTACTAAATACACTGGTGAGCTTTTCGTTGACTTCTACAGTTATCATCAACTTTTGGTAGGTGGAACTTACTTTTGCCACAAGGAATCTTGGGTATCGCTATGGAGGATGATAGGAGTTATAGTGGAGCACACATTGTAAGTGGCCACCATTTGGTAATAGCAACTATTCGCCTCAAAATCGCCGTAATCAGAACACGTATACGGTTTAACATAGACCTTCTACGGGACAGCATTAAAAGGTTAGAATTGTACTTTGCATGGGAAGAGATGAAGTTTTGCTCCTTTAGTCCTCCTTAGAGTCGTTGCATTCACGTTTAACTCCTGAGATCAGCGGCGATACGACTCATTTGGTTTATCAGTAACACTCTCTCTTACCGCTTCAACAACTTCATTGGAGCGTCGCGAACGCGGTCGAATAGGATGCTGGCGAGTCGCTACAGAATCATACTCAAAGAAACTCTTCGCCAAACTAGAAATTGTGTTCTCTGAATTTCGCCGAATTTCTCCCATATTTTCTACGATAAGGTACATCATTCTTAGAATGAACGATTGTTTTCAATATAAAGTGCTACAATTTCAGGGCGTTTTTTCGATGTGTAAAGATGCATAGCTAAAATGGTATTGAATGACGTTTCAGAATCGTGTACATTTGTCGAAATCGGCTAAAAAATGTGAAAGTTATTTAATGTTGAAATACCGAAGGTCTAGATGGCGATGAGATGTGTAATAATACAAAAGACAAGACAATTTATATTGAAATTAAAAAAGCAGTCAAGAAAGTCATAAAGATAAAATCATTCGCGGCCAACTTTAACCTATAAGCGCCCCCCTTTTGGGGGTCTTACCTACCAGTTTCGAAATCGCTGTCGTAAAGATTGCGGATGGAAGGCCGCTGTGCAACGACGAGAACCAACTTCAAAAATGGAGAGGTTACTTCTTCGCTCGGAAGCTTTGGATAAAAAAAAATTCGGACGAAAGTTTGATATTTATCTTCGGAGAACCAAATTCCGTATGAAAAAATCGGGGTTGCCATTTTATATTTTAGTTTCATCCCACCCCTGGCAAGTGGGTGATAGGTGGGTTGAGTTTTGTGTGCAAACGATTCCAACCTCCAAGTTGAGAAGCTTTTTTTCGAAACTTTATTTCACGTAACCTACCCTTCAGGAAATATCGGACCGTTGCCGGACTTTTGCTGCACCCGGTATATAGAAAATCGCTTGCTCTATATTGCATTAGTTTCTTTACACCATTATAGTAACCATGACAAATTGAAAAATTTAAAATTATTGACTCGAATTTGGTGTTTCTAGTAATCGTGGCTTCGTCGGTCACCGGTGACCCCCACTGCGCTACGGACAAACTTCAGTGTCGGGGTCACCGGTGACCCCAAGGAATTCAACGTGTTAAAAAATAAAATTATTGTTTATCATGAACTACGTGCGCATTGCATCCTTGCCAGGATAATATCAATGCCACTTTCTTGTCCTTTCAGCTTCATTTCCTTAACTTTAGCACAAAAATTTCTTCATCCCCCCTTTACCACCACCGATCTATAATTATCTAAGAGGCGATATGAACGATTCTGTCAGTGAAATCCATTTTTCCAATTTATCTCAATTTTTTCTCATTTCCGTATCCTTAACCGTTAAGGCACACTAATACCAATAAAAAAAAGGGAACAAGAACATTTTGTTGGTGTTGTTGTTGCTGTTGTTGTTGTTGTTGTTGCTGTTGTTGTTAACAGAGCGAAGGATAAAAGGCAAAATAATGTTGAATTCTCTTGCAAGGGATGAAAGTATAGAATGTGTAATATGGATGGGCCTTTGCTTTGCTTACTTTTCTCTCTCTCTCTCTCCTTTTTTTTGTATATATGCATTAGATCTGGAACAGCCACTTAAGATGGGGGATGAGAAATACAGCGCCACAACACACGAAAATAGCAACAACAACAACAACACTAACAATAACAACAAACCAAACACCAACAACAACTCTCTGGGAAAAAAACCAAAGAAAAATTCCTTCTTGAGTATGTATGTAACATATATGTATGTATGTATGTGTAGTAAAAAGGGGGGTAGGTTTTGGGGGGGTTGAAATGAAGATGATGGTATAGAGAAGGGCAAGGTTCTTGTATTGTATAAAAGGACAAGAAAATACAGGGTTGGTGTATATCTATGCAAGGGACTCCGCTCGAACTGTTTATTTTCATTTCATCGATTGACGTAATTTTTTATATCAAAATTTTTTTCGTCTCCTTTTTCTTAGATTCTTTACTTCCTTTTTAGTCTATGCAAGAGTATTCCTTCCTTCTTTTCGTTCTTTTTTTTTATTGTCATTTTCTCGCTAGCTTTTGTTGTTGTTGTTGTTGGTCTGTTTTTATTTGAAACCATCATTTTAGTGTTACACAACATTTATAGAAGTGGATATACACAATCCCCTCTCCCCCCCTCCCCAACCACACGTACAGAAAAGGGAAAACGATTTTTTTTGTTTTTGTTGATAAATTTCAACCAATTTTCAAGGAAGATTTACTCAATTTTACATTCCCCAAAAACTCTATACCCAACACACCCGCACCCTCATACCCACAGGAACATTACCACCGGTCATTTCACACCGGCTTTAAAATAATTTTCTTTTTGGGGGTGGTGGAAAAGGACATAATTCTTGGCTGTTTTTTTTTTTTAACGGAGCTGGACTCTTTCCGGAGTTCTTACTTTAGACAGAAAATTAATTTTTTTTTCGTTCGTTTTTTGGGATAGATTTATCTGCCGAGTACCCGATTACAGGAGGAGGTCCAGAGTGATCTTCGTTATTCATTCTCCTGTAGACTCTAGAGAGCAATGACAAGGCAGATGATTTGGTCTGACTATGAGAAAATATAGTAGACACACAAGCTCCAGGTGAAGGTCATGTACCAAGCCTAAAATTATAAACTTAGTTTGAAGGAATGAATGGAATATGACAGAATCAGAGTGTGGCTGTTCTAAGCTCAGGAGTCACCTTTTGTACTACTAGTCCCTTATGTCGTTTGTCACGTCATGGTGCAATGTCCAGAAGTAAGCTTAGTACAGGAGGGAAAGAGGTTAAGGGTTATGAGGGCTCGGGAGGGTGTTAAAGAAGATGACGATGAACCCTGCCAAGGTGGTTTTTGGAGCGCCGCCCCAAATGAGAGAGTTGTATTCGAGAAGCGGTCGAATGTAGGACTTGTAGGGCAGCACGAGCCGATGGCTGGAGGAGTAACTTACATCTCTTTTGAGAAATCCCAAGCATTGAGATGCTGGTTTGGCGATTTGGAACGCGTCTTCCAACGCGTTTTTGGTTAATGTCACTCCTACGTTGTTAAGGGATGGGTCGGCCATTAGTTCAACACGATCCAATAACACGGGTAGAGGGCGGTTGCACTATTTATTGGAAATAAGACAGTACTTTGTTTTGGTGGGGTTGAATTCGACACGATTCTTCCTTCCCCAACCTAGAATGAGTTCAATGTGTTTATTTATGGAGTTAGACATTCGCTCACGATCATCAAGACAAGATATGGCGCATGCTTGTCTTGCTTTATCAAAGCCGTAAGAGTAACGCAGGGTACAGTCGTCAGCGAAACTACGAAGGGGTTTGAGGAGATTGAAAGTAGGTCATTTATAAAGTTAAGGAATAAAGATGGTGATAAAATTGCTCCCTGGAGGACCCCCGCAGAGATCGGGTGGGGTTCGGATTTGACGCCATCCAATACTACTTTGATTGAACGGCCAGAAGGGAAATTTTCAATCCAATTCTGTAGAAGAAGAATCCTGAAGAATCCAATTGCTTTGAGTTTGGGTAGCAGGGCTGAGTGCCATACTCTATCAAAAGCCTTGGAAATATCTAGTGCAACCAGACTAGATTCGCCAAATCGATGCAAACTTCGGTTGAGGTGTTCTGTAAGGCAAACTAAAAGATCACCAGTGGATTTTTTTGTCAGAAGCCGCACTGTTAGTCGTTTATAAGTCGGTTGGATTCTAGATATCCCATAAGCTTTTTGTTGATTATCGTCTCCATGGTTTTGGAGAGAATAGAAGGAATTGCTAGTGGGCGGTAGTTGGAGGGAATGCTGGAATCATCTTTTTTAGGTATGGGCTGAACATGTCCAAGTTTCCAAGAGTCTGGGTAAACTCCGGAGAAGTATGATTGGGCAAAAAGTTTGCGCAGAGGTTTAGCCAAACGGGAGGCGCATTGTTTTAAGACGATAGGGGTATATTATCGGTTCCAGTGGATTTTTTGGCATCGAGCTCTTTGAGGCACTTCGCGAGTCCTAAAGCATATGCTGTCCATTGAATGAGCGCTGTGCTCGAGAACCGGGGGTAGTATATCGGTTTCGGGTAAAGAAGAATTTGAGGCAAACAGAGATGCTAGTAAATCGGCCTTGGATTTGCTGTCTGTTATTACCTGCTCATCGTAGATGAAGGAAGGTGTTGTGGATGTAGGAAAATTCTAACAAAATAACAAAAATTTTAAAAAAATTTTGTATCGTGGCTTTGTGTAAGATTGTTGAAGTCTGTTACAGAAGGCTGTACCCGCGATACAACCAGTATTAAGAAGAAGCCGTGTCATTAAAGTGTTATGACTCCTGGAACGAGATGAATGCCATCTACGTCTGCCGTCTGCGAAGAGCTGAATAGAGATGAAATTAGTAAATGAAGCAAAGTTGTATGATAACAGCCTTGTATTGTTTAAACTATGAAAAAAAAAAATACACGATAATCCATAAAGTATGTCTCAGCATTGTGTTAAAATTGAGGTCCGTGTACTCAGGGATGGCGCTTTCACAAGTGCAAATGGTGCACTTGCACCGGGCGCAATTAAACGGGGGCACAATGAATTGAGATTTAAAAAAAAATTTAAATCATTAAAGCTTCTACATTCCGACCGTCCATCTTATCTACATGGATATCTCCGTATTGGACGTACGTCTAGAGGAACGTTAGTTATACTGCCAAGAGTCTTTTTCCTAGTTAGGTAGGAATCTTTTTTTTGTTCATTCGCTTAAAGTTTGGAATAGTCTGTCTAGCTATGTACAAAATGCGGAGTCGTTAAATGTGTTCAGGAAACGCGTCTTAAATATTTTGAATAATCAGTAATATTTCTTCAACTACATTCTTTTTATTTTTTTACTAGTTTTTCTTTTGTTTCTTTTAATTATATTCCTTTTCTCACTTTTTATTAGTTCACTCAATTCACTCGCATTTGCCTGCACACCGCCTGAAACATTTGAGGCACGCGTAATTAAAAATAAGACGCAGAGCGTCAAATCACCTGTATTGTATCGAAACAAGGAAAGGTGCCCTCACACTATTTCTAAACTAAAGAGAACAGAATTGGAACTTTAAGAATTTGGCTGTACAGCCGTGATCCGGTGCGGTCTTCTCTGTTAACTTTGCCATCCATTCTTAACTGTTAACTTTGCCATCCTTAAACACTAGGCGCCTGATATACGCCATCCTTTCAGCGGAGGTTGGGTCTCGCTCACTGTCGCCCTTCATAGATATTATTGTAGAGAAATTGCAAAAGGTCGAAGAAAACAGCGGTTTTCTTCGTGAACATAAAGGGTGCCATTAGTATACTAAATGGACCGGTTCTCGTTCGATTGCGTAAGTCAAGCAGCATTGAACATGACTAGTACTAAGTTAGGGGACCGCTTGATAAAACGAATAGGGTGTAAATATCTTTATGGCGGTAAACTACGGGTTAGTGAGATTACCAATTAAATCGGAGAGACTGTATAGTATGAGCCGCGGGTTGATAAATTTGCGGAGTTTTAAATGGGCGAGTTGGAAAATGCGCGGAATTTGTCACACATATCACCAATATGATTGATAGTTTAGAGTGTTCCAGGAATAGAATAAAAAATTTAAAGTAAAAATGTAATCAATAGAATTTTGCAGATGATGATGAAATAATCATAAACGTTGATTAGATTTTACAGTGAAACTAAAAGCAAAAAGCACACAAACGATTTTGTTAAATGAAATAACTAAAAAAAAACCTCGTGATTATATTTCTGTACTTCAATTGAAATTTTCTCTTCACACATAAAAAGGGACTTAATTTAAAAAAAAAAAAATAGATTGAATTATTAAATAAGAAAAAACACAAATTTCATAAATTCCCCAGTTTCGTTATTTTTTTTTTGGGCTGTGTGTGAATCAATTGTCCTGTATTTAATTATTGAAATATTTTTGTTCTGTTTTTTTTTTGTGTTTTTTAATTCCATCTAAAATTAATTTCATAAAGTCCTTATGGTTATTATTGCTAAAATAAAATATTTTTCATATTGATATTGTGAAATTTTTATCTCTTAAAAGAAAAATGAATGAAAAAAAACTCAGCTTAGCTTCACCAAACACAAAATAGGAATGTAAAAAAATATATGTAAATATCGTATATACTACTGCATGCATGCTGAGAGGATATTAAAAATAAAATAAGGATCATTTTTTGGCCTGATATAGGGAATGTCATACATATAAAAACATTTAATAAATTGAAAAACAAAATCAATGGTGGTCGGGAAAAATTCTCGTATTTATTTTTTAAAAAAAATCTTAATTAACTGAAAAGTTTCCATTCTCGTCATCTAATAAAAGTAATAACAACAATTTATTGTGTCCTTCCCACTTAACATCTGTCGTTCATTCGAAAATAACAATAAAAAAAACGAAATTCGTTAAAACTTTATCGAATTTTGATTAATCATAAAAAAAAAACTCCCGCGGTTTTTTTTTTAAGGATCATATCTTTCGTCCCCTCCGTAATCGAACCCGAGTCCTTACAACGGGCGGCCCCCTCTTCACTTTTATTACATATAGGAATAATTCGTAGTTAATTAGTAATTACGACAACAGGACACAACTTTTCTATACTATCAAGGAAGTTTCCTTCGAGGATACCAAAAAAAAAAATATTATGTCTATGAAAGTGTGTATAGCTGTGTGTGTGCGGGTGGGGATAGGTGGTGTATACCTATTTTTATGCCTTAAGAACAATCTTATCCAACATTCTTGTGTATGGTACCAAGTTTTTATTAACGCAATATCGTTAGATTGAGGTCGGTGTTATAAAAAAAAATATCCATCTACACCCCCTCTACTCTCACCCCCCAACCATATCCTGAGAAGTAGTGTTTTTGTTGTTGTTGCTGTTATAAAGAAGGTAGTTAGCGTTTTATATCTTCATCTAAACGTTAGATATGAACAAGGTTGATGGGTTGGTGCACATCCTCCACCCCTATCCCACCCCCTAGCCCCAACATCCTCTCTATACCATAGAATAAACCGGCACTTTTTTATATACGCTCGATAAATTTGTCACTATTAGCACAGTCGTGCTGCTTCTACTTTAAGAGTACCGGGGGGTGGTCTATCTACTCTTTATGATTTTATGGGAATTGTAAGTCATAAAAATTTTTAGTGGATGAATGAAAAAATATATTCGTGGAGAGTAGTAGGATCTATGTATATACAATATTTTCGCCTCTTGGGGGTTTTTTTTCGTCCTTATTTATAAGGACCTTATCTGATATTACTTTTTGGACATAAGCAGCTTAAAGGAAAGCGCAGTGATATGGAGGTTTATATGCATGTATGGTATACACATTAGTTAGTTTTTTTTAAGTATAGTGATAAACAAGGATAAGATGTATTTATGTTCAAACACTATTTTTGTATGAGTTTTTTAATGTTTTAACATTGATACATTAAAATAAATTTGTAAATATGTGGGTTTAAGTTGTTTTTAAATATAATAAACACTTTACTTTGTCATATTTTGTTGTATAAGAGTAGTGCTGGGATATGGCTGAAATAAGGGGAATCCATTTTTCGATATCGATACCCCTTATATCCACTTTTCGATATCGAAGACCACTGACAAAATATTGAATAACCTAAATAAGGTGATAAATATCATACCTCTCAAAAACTATTTATTAAAAAAAATTAGCCTTGAAACAGTTTTTGGTCTGAAGTGACCCAACCCAGTTCTGTTCCCAGGCCCAATCGCAAAATACCCACAGAGGCTCTTGTATGTTTCATTATTTTTTTAGTAAGCTAGATATTGCACAACGACGAGTACGGTATAAAAAAAACTGGTGAGTCGTGAGCTTGAAATGGTTACAGATAAAAAGTACCGAATACCATATATTTCGGAGAACTCTTATCGATGATTCCAACGACTAAAACAGTCCCCCATCTAACTACTAACTGAATCTAATACTGATTGACTTCAGTGATCGAAAAAGTATCAATTTATTTAGAATATTAATGGTGGGCAACCCCTGATCGTTGGTAGTCTCCCCTATATCCCTCCTCTATATGCCTGAAAAACTCTGTATAAACCCTTTGCCATATCGAACTTCTCTGGAGTTTGTCCATACCCTCGAAATCGTCCCGTTTATCCCATGTCCCATGAGAGATTAAAAGGGAGTAAGCTAAGCCAAGGACAGACAAATTTATTAACTAGTTCAGCAATCAGCTTAAAAATTTGTTGCTTATAATATTTTTTTTCGGGGAAGGGCTTACTACGGATCTGTTTCTCGCTATCACGGATTAGTAAAACTGAACCGGCAAACTTGTTAGGCTTTTTTCCACGAAGCTTTTCAACACTGATATAAGAGCGCGTGGTTCTAAGCAGTGTCGTGGCTGGCCAGGGTTCATCACATCTAAATAAAAATCGGTTAAATCGTATAAGGATAAGTTTTTTTTTTTTTTTTTTTTTTTATGTGACAGTGCTAAGCTCAGGAGTCACCCTTTGTACTACTAGTCCGTCATGTCATTTGTCACGTCATGGTGCAATGTCTAGCAGTAAGCTTAGTACGGGGAGGGGAGGGGGGTATAGGTTAAGGGTTAATAGGAACGGGGGGGGTATTGAAGAAGGTGGTGATGAACCCTGCGTTTGAACTCTTGGATGTTGTAGGAGCTCGGAAATACTGACTGCGAGAGACTATTCCACAGTCGAGTTGTTCTATTAACAAACGAATTCATATCTTGTTGAGTGCGTGAAAGGGGGAGTTGCAGGTGAAGGGAATGAGACGAGTGGGCTAATCTGGTGTTGCGATTATAAGATTGCCGTGGAGGCAGGAGAGCGTTTAACTCGGAGGAACAGTCATTATGATAGTAGCGATAAAATTTTGTCAGTGCTGCTACATTCCTACGGTGGCTGAGGGAGTCGATGGCGGAGCCAGCGGTGTCGTCATCAATTAATTTAAGGGCCTTTTTTTGGACCTTATCTAACCATGCCAAGGTGGTTATTGGGGCGCCGCCCCAAACGAGGGAGTTATATTCGAGAAGAGGCCGAATGTAGGATTTACAAATAACAGCGCGGGCCGATGGCTGGAGAAGGAACTTGCACCTCTTAAGAAATCCCAAGCACTGGGATGCTTGTTTGGCGATTTGGAATATGTGATCATTCCAACGAAGGTCTTTGGCTAATGTCACGCCTAAGATGTGTAGGGATGGGTCGGCCTTTAGTTCAACGTCATCCACTGTCAAGGATGGTGAGTTGAACTTCTTTTTTGAGATAAGACAGTACTTGGTTTTAGTTGAATTTGACACGATTCTTCTCTCCCCAATCTAGAATTAGTTTGATGTCTTTTTTAATAGAGTTGAACATTAGTTCACGATCATCAAGACAGGATCTGGCATGTGTCTGTCTTGTATCGAAGCTGTACGAGTAACGTAGAGTACCGTCGTCAGCGAAGCTGAGAAGTGGGTTGGAGGGGATTGAGAGTAGGTCATTTATAAAGATGAGAAAAAGGGCCGGTGATAAAATTGACCCCTGAGGGACCCCCGCAGAGATGGGGTGAGATTCAGATTTGACGCCATCCAATAATACCTTAATTGAACGGCCGGAAAGGAAACTCTCAACCCACTTATACAGAAGTGAGTCAATTCCAATAGCTTGGAGTTTAGCTAACAAGGCTGAGTGCCATACTCTATCAAAAGCCTTGGAGATATCCAAAGCAACCAAACTAGATTCGCCAGATCCATGCAAACTTCGGCTGAGGTGTTCTGTAAGGCAAACTAAAAGATCACCAGTGGATCTTTTTTGACGGAAGCCGTATTGTTTGTCGCTGATAAGTTGGTTGGATTCTAGATATCCCATAAGCTTTTTGTTAATTATCGTCTCCATGGTTTTGGAGAGAATAGAAGTAATTGCTATTGGGCGGTAGTTGGAGGGATCGCTGGAGTCACCTTTTTTCGGTATTGGCTGAACATGGGCAAGTTTCCAAGAGTCTGGGTAAACTCCGGAAGAGTATGATAGGGCAAAAAGTTTGCGCAGAGGTCTAGCCAAAGGTGAGGCGCATTGTTTTAAGACGATAGGGGGTATATTATCGGGTCCAGTCGATTTGTTTACATCGAGCTCCTTGAGGCACCTGTACACCTCGCGAGTCCTGAAGAAAACCCTGTCCATTAGATGAGCGCTGAGCTCAAGAACCGGGGGTAGCATATCAGTTTGGGGTAAAGAAGAATTGGAAGGAAACAGAGATGCTAATAAATCGGCCTTGGATTTTCTGTCTGTTATCACCTTTTCATCGTGGATGAATGAAGGAGTTGTGGATGAAGTGAAATTCTTCTTAATGGAGCTTACCAAGGACCAGAAGTTTTTGCTACCAGAGGTTGCATTAAAGAGTTTACTTCTCAACTTGTTGTCAAATGAATTTTTGACATTCCTGATGGTGACTTTACAGGAATTTCTCAGTTTTATATACTCTGCACGGAGCGATTCACTCGGGGAGCTCTTGTAAGCTCGAAAGGCGGCTTCTTTATTTCTGATTGCATTCATACACTCCTGATTAAACCATCTGTTGGGCCTAGCCTTCACAGATGCACAGTGCACAATATTCAACCTGCCCAATATCAAAAACAACTATTCATCTGTAAGACCAAGCCTTAAGTCCACTATATATCGCCAGGTTTTATGCGTTCGATCATTTTCCACATTACGTTATACCCATGTATGGTAAATATTAAGAATTGAGAATCAAAACCAAAATTACTCCAAACAAAATTTCAACGTGATTTTTGAGTGCTCCAATAATAAGTTGCAGGTTGAGAATTTGGACTCCTGGAAAAAATTGCATTAAAATTTTTTTTTAGCAATTTTGAGTGATTTATCCTTCTCCGGCTGTCGCTGCCAACCGACCTGAGCGCAGCACTAAAATTGATATCATTCAATTTGTCAGCACTCAAAAATCACTCTGAATACCTGAATTTGTTTTTGGAGCGATTTTGCCTTG
Source organism: Thereva unica (assembly GCA_949987705.1). Lineage (NCBI taxonomy): Eukaryota > Metazoa > Arthropoda > Insecta > Diptera > Therevidae > Thereva > Thereva unica. Next base: position 10,772,818 of record OX465282.1, read on the forward strand.
GAGCTTACCATTTCCAATCTAACCTCTATGGTGAAAGACGTAATTTGACTGAAACGACACTTTCTTAAACTCAAACGACTTTTCGTGTGGTGACGACTCGACTTTCAGCACAGGGGCCATAATAAATCAAGATTAAGATTGGCATATTTCGGAGTGATATGAGACAGCAAATAACCTAAATTGCTTCGAGGCTACAATAATTGGGCCAATGGGTATAGGAGACGAATGGATGCAGCAATATACTGCATTCTCTACTACTGGGAATTGTAGCTGAGCCATCGGACAACATGACATAGAAGTGCAAGCCAGGTTTCGATATCCAGACCATCTTACAAAGGTGGGCATGGAAAAACTTTCAGCCTGTCAAGAGTTATGAGTTGGGTCGATACACATGGCTTCAATTCAGGAGTCACGTGGAGTTTTTTCTCTTCATTAAACCTACAAATGTTAAACTTGGAATGGGTGAATATTTTTTTGAAAAGGAGGATGGTAGAATAGATTGAAAATTATTTAGGTAAATAAAAGGGCGAGAGGCCATGCCACGGAGTGTATTTGAACCATTAACTTCTGGGATGGTAGTCGGTCTGCTTAGCCTAATGTAATTTTATTTTAATCTCCTTATAGAGTCCTTTTTCCAAGGAAATCATCAATCATAAAAGGAATAAGATTAACTTTTCCCCGTTCTATGCTTCTATGATTAGTGGGTATTCCGCGGTTGGGCCTGGGAACTGAATACTAAGTCCTGGTTGTGCCACTTCAGACCAAAACAGCCAGGTTACAAAAAGATGCGATTTCAGCGGCAATTGTGACTCCGTCATCGGTTTTTAGACAAGGCTGCCGCTTTAACCTACATACCTATTTAGCATATCTCTTAATCTTGAAGAATATGAAACCATAAAGATTTTGTCACATAAGAAATATTGTCGCGAAGCCACATATTAAAACCCTGAAGAAATATATTTTTTTATATAATTATAATAAGCATCTAGAAAAAAAATGTAAATAAAGTAATGTTTCACCATAGATAGCAGGACATAAATGTAAGATGTTTTAAAGAAAAAAAGGAAGTGTTTCATTTCGTTTCCTCTCTTCCTTCTCCGTTCTGTGCATCCAGACACCAAATCACCACCCATCCACAAACATGAAACCAGAAACCGAAAGCGAAAATGAAAAAAAAATTATGAAAGCAAACAAAAAAAAAATGTTTTCTCCTCAAGGAAGTCATAAATGGGGAAATTTTTATCTAAAGTGCAGATAATATACACAAGAAATTCAAATGATGACGAGCATAAGAAGAAAAAAAAACCAAACCTCCAAAAAGCATGCCTATACACAGCAAAATCAGGCCTCAAGAATGACAACAACAACAACAAGAAGTCCTGGGTACAGGAATGAAAATGAACCACCACCACCCACCACAACCAGAAAAAAAATAGAAATACACGAAGAAAGACTTCCTCCATATTTTTCATAGAGTCATTTGCATCTTGGTACAATGACTTAAAGGAAAGCTTGAGGTAGATCTTCCCTAATTTTTTATCTACTCCTCTCTATGTTGACTCCTTTTTTTTCGGGCCTTGTTTCCTTTTCAACAACAACAACAACAAAAAATACGAAGTGAAAAAGTTGTTTGAATTTTTTTGGAGAGTGAATCAAGAATTTTTTCTTCATTTTAATATAATAAAAATAATGCGTGTGTGTTTGTGCATATGTGGGGTAAAAATTTCAAATATCCTAATGGGTGTAACAGCAGATCCTTTTTTTATCCTTTTTTTTTGTAAATTGTAGCGTAATTCGCTTAAAATGTCAAGGTTACATTCGCGAGGTGGTTGCGAGATAAAATACTTCTCATAATCCTCGTTTTTTTGGCTGTTGCTAATTCTCCTAAAAAAGATGAGAAGAAAAATAAAGAAAACAATAAAATTTCGGGCTTATAAATCGTTTAGAGTTGAATTCTTTATAAAAAAAACCTTTTAAAATATTATATTCTCAGGGGGTGTGAATTTACTGCCTTAGGAATTGTATTTGAATAAAATATTTATATGTAGGCGATGAAAGGTTAAAAAGGAATTAATATAACAACACAAATTACAAATTATTTTCTATTTAAACAATTCGTGTAAGAGCCACACATTAGACAGTCATCTGTCCTATAAAACAAAAATTCAAGTGAGATCGTCTCTTTGAATCTCGAGCAGGAGGATGTATTATACGCGCAGGAGCGGCCCTTCCATAGGTGCAAATGGTGCACTTGCACCGGGCGCAATTAGACGGAGCACCTCGAACAAAAATTGAAAGTGTTCCCGTGCCTTTATTTTCATATATTAAAGGACTGCAACAGTGTTTGTGTGTCTTTTTCATTGTTCTTTGCAAGGTGTTGCCAATCAATTCCATTTCAATGCCTGTTTTCGTCGTCTATACTTTCTTGACCGGCACGTTGTTATAGTTCTTGATTTGCATGCAGCTCAGTGAGCACCGATTATCCCTTGAAATATGAAGGCTTGGAAAACGACATATTGACCTTTATATAAATTTGCGGAGCCCAGGATTGTGCTTGAAACAGCTAGAGAAGGACACCGAAACACATCCTGGAGCAGATGATGAGGTTGGTTGATTTGCGAAGAATGATGGCAGTGGCGCCGAAGGACATCTACCGGAAGCTTAAGCCAGTACGAAGATTAAAAAAGCAGCATTAGTGATAGAGTTTTGTGAAGTTAAAGCGCAAGTAAACCCAGCATAAAAGTAAGATCGCGAAGCAAATCCTGATTGGACACAGGCTTTCATAGGTGAAAAATTGCACCGGGCGCAATTTCAGGAATTAAGATTTCAAAAAAAAATGTATTACTCCAAAAAAATTAAAATTGAAAGTATTTTGCTGCCTCCATTTTGATATATTAAAAGGACTTCACAGAGTGGTTGTGACATTTTTCCATCGCCCTTCACTGCTGTAAAAAATGAACAGTTGATGGGGGCGCAATATGCCATACTGCACCGGGCGCAAAAAACTTAAGCGCTGGCATTCTTCTTTAATCCACTGGCCCTGGCCTTGTAAACCGCCCCCTTCTCCCCCGCCGACTTAATTTAGCGGTCACATTTAGCTAAAACTTTTGCGTAAACTCGTTTTCCAATCTTCGGTTCCGTAGTTTATCCAGACTCTTGGAGTTAGTTCTAGGATCTTAACGTGAACGTAGGAAAACGAAAGGTTTTTTTGAAATTCGGTGCAGTACGGTCGGGATTGCGGTTGGAGAGAGGAGAATTTAATAATTGAGCCGGGAACAGCCGGACCGGACCGTGCCTGAAATAAGATCTGGTACCGAAGAGGAAAATATCCCGCATTCATAAGCGATCGAAGTTAGCTTTAGGAAGAAGAAAGTGGGAGATCCCGCAGCAGCCTGTTCAGCTTAGCGGTTGCTGGAAATCGGATAGCAGAAGGACAGCAGCCCGCAGTCTTAAGTAAGGAATCGGTGGAGAAGAGATCCCGGGGATGTGACTTGATACGTCCAACAGGGTAGGGTTAGATTAGTGTGTTATAGAAGTGCTACGTCGCCTGGGTCGGGTGAAAGGAATGGGCGACCCATAGCGAGAAGGTAGAAGATGGTTCCACCTTTTTAATCCCAGCGTGGAGAACAGGAAAGTCAGGAAAACTCGTTGATGGAAGTCCGGTGCAAGAGAGACGATCGCCCGGTAGTATCCCAAGTGCGTGGCCTTTGAGAGGATTGGTGTCACTGTTGCTTGTTACCGGTGGAGGGTCGTTCCATAAAGTCGGGAACCGGAGTAGACGTATGCAAGGCGGGTTTTAAGAAGAGGAGGAAGACATTGGCTTCCGGCACGTCGCACAGTGGGGCCCGCTCATAGAAGTTCCTGCTCAAAACTTAATTTTCAAAATGTGGATATTATAAACAAAAAAATTGTACCATCGTAATTGCAATTATGTATCAGATCACGTGCACAAATATTAAGTCGCTGACTGTTACTAGTCATCGAGCGCATGAGCTTAAAGTTTATGGTTTTGGCAAAAGAATATTTCTGCGACAACGTATGCATGTCTATGCGAGATTTAAAAACATTAATTTCTAACGATTAATGATAAAATCTAAGAAAGTGTATTATGTCGGTGATCAAGCAAGGTATGTTGATTCTTAAATAATTTAATATTATATTATAAGTTCATTGGTTTCTGATACAGGACTTAAAATTTGTTGTAGTGTGTATTTTTTTGTAGGGGGTTTTTAAATGACATTTTCTCGAAAATGCGCAAAGTTCTATTTCTGAATCTTTTTTTATTCGAAAAGGAAGACTTTGGACACTAGTTAAACGAAAAAAGTAGCAATAGAACTTTGCGCATTTTCGAGAAAATGTCATTTAAAAAATTCCCTACAAAAAAATACACACTACCACAAATTTTAAGCCCTTTATCATAAACCAATGAACTTATAATATAATACAAAATTATAGAAGAATCAAAATACCTTGCATGATCACCGACATAACACACTTCCGCAAATTTCATCGTTAAACGTTAGAAATTAATGTTTTTATATCGCGCATAAACTGGTATTCCTTTTTCGCAGAAGTATTATTTTGCCTAAACTATGAACTTTATGCTCATGCGCTCGCTGACTCATAGCAGTCAGCGACTTAATATTTTTACACGTGATCTGATACATTATTACAACTACAACGATACATTTTTTTTTGAAAAATTTCCACATTTTGAAAATTGAGTTTTGAGCAGAACCTTCTACGAGCGGGCCCCACTGTGCGTCGTCTTGGCTCATCGGAATTCGACGATGGTACCAGGGTGGGTTGCGCTGACTTTTCAGTCTGGATTTTGCGGAGGGGGGGGGGGGGGTGCAATTATCTCGGCTCTAACCGCTGGTAGTACGGTTTGCTACACAACCCGCTAGAGTTGCAAGTAAGTCCGAGTTTGTAAACTAGTTCCTAGACATGATGTTCTTTGGTGTCGAATACCCATTGAATTTATGTTGGTATTGTACGAACCATTGCGCTTCTCTGGGATAAAATTGTTTGGTGTGTTGAAGTGGTAAGGTGTTCTGACGGCGAGCTTCCCGGAGCTTCCTCATTTTGTATAAAGGTCCGTTTCTCATGAAATTCAAAATGGCCGCCGAAATATGACCAGAATTCAAAATGTCCACCCAAATATGAATTTGCTAATTATGTCACGATTTCCATGAAAATCGGTATCTGAGGGGTTTTAAGTTAGCCAATAATGAATTTATGATCAGAACTTATAAATTCAAAATGGCCGCACCAATATGGCCGACAAATTTGCCAATTGTGTTCCGATTTCAATGAAAAATGGTACCTGAGGTTTTTTAAGGTAGTAAATAACAAAGTAATGATCAGAACTTATAAATTTATAATTGCGGGGCCAATATGGCAGACGAATTTTGCCAAATAAGTGTAATTTTTCAGCTGCATGTAGGTTGTTCAAGAGTTGAAAAATCGACAAATCTTCACATCCTCGCTTCAAATGGAAGAACATTGACAACAGTGTATCCTGATTATTTCCTCTATTGTCGTGAAATCTGCCACATTCTGAAATTTGTTGTCTTTTTCATTATACTAATTTTTTTTTATTTAAAGGCGTTGCAACGCGCGCGGGTTTTTGCTAGTATCTAATAAAACCGTTGGAATCATACCCGTTCTAAATAAAGTTACTTGTCCCGGCGGGAACAGTTGCCCTCCACTGTTTTGTATCGGTCAATAATTATTCATAATGACCTTGAAACCTATTTTGGTCTGAAGTAGCACAAACCGGTTTTCGTTCCCAGGCCCAATCGCGAAATACCCACTAAGCATTCAGAGACCTTGTTGGGAAGCACAACGTTTTTAAAAAAAAAACTACCCGTAATCTTACAAAACGAAATATAAGAAGAAAAGTAACATTATTCCTTTTTCGAGTTGAGTCCTTGAAGATAGGATTTCATAGTCAAATTACAATAAAATCACCTTGAATAATTTTCGTTCATTAAAAATGAATAGCCATAATAATTAGCATATATCTTTTAATCCCTACAATTTTCTGCACTTAATACAATTTCTCCCATTACATCCTTGTGTACATATGTATAAAATATCCTTTTTTCCATACATTGATTCACATAGCACATGTTCCCTGTCGAATACACACGGGGCAGGCAAAAAAAAGGAAGAAAAAAAATCAACAAAAATTCCCTTGAAATGAAAAAAAAAACACTATCATTGGGGAATGCCACACAGGAGACTAAGACGCACTGGTGAAACCGGTTTTATGGGAGAGAAACGAAGAAAAGGAAGGGGAAAATGGCCTATTTTCCCCTTTCTTCTCTTCGTTTCTCTCCCATAAAACCGGTTTCACCAGTGCGTCTTAGTCTCCTGTGTGGCATTCCCCATTAAGGCTGGTCATGACCCCCGAAAATAAATTGAAACTTTCCCCTCCCCCGAAACTCATCCTTGTTCGTCCTTATCCCATTTCTGTATGTTTTTGTTGTTGTCTGTTATCTTTTGAATTGACCGATATTTATTTACCATAGTACATTTCTGCGCCTAGAGGCACACCTCATTCGTGTTGTTTGGGGGGGTTGTTGTATATTTTGATAAAAGTGTGTGTTCCTTTTAATCCTGGGAATGTAATTATGTTAAGTAATTGACGACGAGTCGTCCACGTATATTTGGGTATCGATGAATTATGTTTACTCGCCCAGCATTTATATAGGTATATATGGGGATGGGTTTTTGTTTTTGTTTGTTTGATTATCATATCCTTTAATTTTTTTTTCTGTTTGTCTGTCTGAGGCCTTTTTTTGTTTTCTTTGAATGAAGTGGACATTTTATAAATTAAATTTAAATTATTTAATTTTCCAAGCATAATCATTTATGTAAAACAGAAAAAAACGGAATTTTTGGTTGATGTTTTTTTTCGTTGGACATTTGCATGATAATAACCATTTTATCATCATCAAAAAAAAAAATGCTACACGTGTGTAGACCTCACATACATATTTCTGCGTATACATCCTCGTGTATCCTGTGTAAAAAAAAAACTTTCCTCATTTTTGCATTCCTTTCATTTCAACTAGGATAACAAAGGAATTCTCTGGTGTATACCAGCCAGAGAGTCTTTTCAACGTTTACGTAGAAGCACCATCAAGCCATATAAAATGTCTAATTGCGTTCTAAATTAATTAATTTATGACCTAATAAGGTTACTGGATACTTAAAGCGCTACTTCATAATATATAAAATTAGTGGGGAAAATTATGAAAGGACCGGGGTGCACACAGCTAGCCCCTCCAGACAGGTGAACCAAGACGAGTGAGTGCCTACTTCTCCTCTACCTCAGTATGTGATGATCGTGAATTTTGTTAGTTCTTTCAACAATGAACGAACGAACGAACCGAAAAATAAAAAAAATGTTTTTTTTAATTAAAATTGTAATGAGTTATTATACAAGGACACAAGCGCTTATGAAATGACTTACGACCTGTTATTATTATTGCTAAGGGACATAACGATCCACTTATGTAAGGAAATATTATCAGAGAATCCAGTTTTTTTCGGGGGCCTATGTTAAATGGATATAAGATAAGTGTGTGTGTGTACCAGTGATTAAATTGATTTTTTAATTAGAATTTAAATATTTAAAGGTAATGTCCCATACCCATAGCTCTACGACGACGGTCGTCTCTATGGACTATGGGAGTTTGGGTCTCATAAATGGACTATGGGAGCTGTAAAAATTTGCTGGAATGTGAGGAAAAATATGAAAATGATAATTACAAATGTATTTAAGTAACCAATTACTGAATTTTTAAAAAGGAAAATTCATGTGTGAAAATTTGGTTTGGTTATCGAGTGTGTAGATGTAACATGCATAGTTGTATCCAAGAGTTAACCGAACTGATCGAATTAAATACACCTTTTCAGATTCTCCCCCTTTTTGTATGCGAAAGAAATAAGCTTAGGAGTCAATTTATGATGATGTACTAAAGATACATACGAGGTGAAGTCATTAGAGGGAATTAATAAGGTCATAAGAGGTAATAAATAGGGTCATAAGAGGTAATATATAATTAGGGGTAATAAAAAGGTTTTTTTTTTAAAGATAAGAAAAGGTTGAAGATTTTTAAAAAATTTTGAGTAATCATTCTGTAAAAACTGGTTCAATAAAGTTCAATTCAATCCGCATAAGTGGCTTCACTGGCTGGCATGTTCGGTTCGTGCTCGAAATTGTTTTTTTTTTTTTGTGACACACTAGAGACTTAGGGAATGCCCCTTTGTACTGTCGACCATGTATTTATTTTTTGAAATGTCGAACAGCAGTTCTAGTCGGAAGATAGAGAGAGAAGTGAAGGAAAGAACTGTCACAACCTAGCTCCGGTATTTTATTTCACCTACTGCCAACCATTTTTGCGACTCTGACATCGAGGCATCGAGAACAACTCGCTGGAGTGTTATGCCTCCTGAAACGAGTTGAATCTCATCAACCAACCCATGACATGCGCTTGGTGGAGCGGGGAAGAACTAGTGAAGGCTATGACAGAAGGAATCAGAAATGCAAAGAGGGAAGAAGAAAGAAGGAAAGTTATGTAGGTGGGAAATTGGGAAAGGCTAGGACCGTGGTACCGCCGGGAATCGAACCCGGGACCTCTGGGATAGTAGTCAGGCGCCTTACCCCTAGACTACCGAGGCCCATTTTTCGCCAGAAATTAGAAATGCAAAAGTTTACTGGAATAATATTTCATTATCCCAGTTGAGTACTCTCTTTTGAGCGTGCTTTTATGCTCAATCTCAATTTCATGTTCTTTTAGGCTAACTCAGGCTTAATAGTTTCTGAGTTCAATATGGGTGCGTTTCAAGATCAATCAATGATTGCAATCACTCCATCTTGCCAACATCACATTTGTCCGATATTCCATCATTGTCCTTCAATGATAAGGGTTAGTTTCCATCACTGATTTCTGATTACTGATTGCGATGGAACTTAAAACCCACCCTATGTGCAAATGTATCCGAACTAGGACTAAAATCTAAGCTCACAGCACCTATTTGCTTAAACTTGGGCAGTTCGGCCGGTGAAGCGGGGGTATAACACTAATTATCACCGAAACCTGGGCTTGAGCCGAAGAGACCTCTATCACTTTTCCAATCCTCCATGTTCCAGTGGTCTGACTTCTAGCGATAAACTGTGTTTTGTTGGCTTAAGCGAACAGAATAATTGATATCATTGATTCTATAATTACCTATTCCTGCTACATTGATGCATACAGATCGCTTTCTTTGAATAGTTGCCAAAAGTATGTGTTGGATATGTATCACCGCCCATGATAACATATAGAGCCTTGGTTAGGTGTTTGAAAAATTGGCTTAAAAAGGTAAAGAATGGCCTGCCTTTTCATCATTTCGTCAATTGCTATATTGGAGGCTCTGATCAATTCGGTACTATTCCAGCTTGACGCAGAGAATTTTACTATAAGCACTACGCTAGGGGTTCTAAAGAATGACCACTAAGGAGATGGTTTGCGACGATGACATACTACAATTGACAGTGTTATTGAAGAGATTAATAGATTATTCTAAGATATCTACTACGTATAGTATATGGTTGATTCTAAAACTGATGAGACCTAAGGTCTGAGACTAAAGCCAAAGTGAAGAAGGGAATTAAAGCCCCGGAACTACTGTCTTTCTACCATCGGAATTTTCTATACCGGTAAGGCCTTTTGCAAACTTAAGACTGTCCTATGCTAACAACGAATTTTTCTACTCTGTGAGAGTCAGACAGCTATCAGAGGGATAAATTCTCGTAGGATTAAATCTAAATTAATTTGGGACTGGCAACGCGTCCTTGATGAGACAATCTCTCTGAATCGGGTATCTTAATGTGAGTGCCGAGCCATCAGGTGCTCGTTGGCAATGAAAAGACCTTGGACAGACAGGGTCATGGATTAGTTGAAACGAAGCACCGTAAGCTCACACTTTTGTAAACTATAGCCAATAGCCTAGGTAAAGGTGTCATTTGCTAGTTCATATTTGACAGTGCTGGGGATAGAAGCGAATAACAATAAACTAGATATCATCTAACGCTGGAACCACCAGGGCTGGCATTGCATTTTTGGCGCCCGGTGCAGTATGTCATATTGCGTCTCATCACCTGTTAATTTTTTGATTGCACTCTCAAGGACAATGAAAAACGATAGAAAAAAGAAAAACTTTTTCCATTTTTTTAATATTTAAGAAATCGTTATTCAAAATATGCGCCCTCCCGTCCAAATGCGCCCGGTGCAAGTTCATCATTTGCATCTATGAAAGTGCCGCTCCTAGAAACAACATCGTGTTGAAATTATTAAAATCGTCCAACTCTGAGTATGCGAAGAAATTTTTGGAATTTTGTTGGTATTAATCGTCTGGTCTAGGAGGATATTCTCCTTTAAGCCAGGAGACCTTATGAACTACTTATCGATTCTCAAGGAACTAAACCTGGAGCCAATGTTATCCTTTTCCCGCTCTATTTCTGCAACTCTGGACTTCGAAAACCCGGTTATAACGATTATTGAAAGTAGGTCAGAAGGCAACACGGAAACTGCTCTTTAGAGGAAGCACGACTTTTTGGATTAGGAACGGTAACCTATGATGGCGAAGGACTGGGCATATATGGCCCCCTAACCATTGGGCGAAGGGGTCATTGTTGGGCCTGGTTTTATTGGTTGTTCGTCGCCGTGACTGGTGAGCAACATGAATTCTAAATCTAAGCTTTTTTCAGGGAAAATGATTCTTGTGCTGTTGCTTGCCGTAGATTTTGTTCGCGGTACAATATTCGTCGGTTACGTGATGTGCCCAGTAAAAATTTAATTTGGTTGTGGGTACGAAAGTTCCGAGCAACAAGTTCAGGGATAATTCGCGTCAGCCGGTGCGTAGGAGGGCGGGCGGCTACTCTAGGACTCCCGAAAATGATTGTTCATGAAATATTGAAAAAGTATCTTCATTCAAAATTCTATCGGATACGATTATCGGGTCCGACTATCGTGTCCGACTACCGGATTAAACTGAAAACTTGAACTTAATAGTCGAAGGAAAGCGAGTGGAAATTTTACACCTTTCACGGGATGATTCAGTATTTTCTTAGGAGTGTTTAGACCACTTTTTCTCTTGCACCCGACCATCAGTTCAGACGGTAAACTTCATCTGATAGTCGGATGAAAGCGAGGCGAAATGTTTGGGCATGTGCTTTAGGCTACTTTTTCACTGGCATCCGACTATCGTATTAGACCGCAAACATGACTGGATATATAGAAGGAACGCGAATGAAACGCTGTCACTGCGAGATATTGTTCCTTCAATCCTTATATCCTGGAAGGAACATAAAACATAATGAATATCTCTTAAAAATAAATGTGACATAAACACTCAAGAGCCATAACAGTTAATTATATTTATTTATTCCTCTTATAGTAACATAGAAATGAAAAGGACATCCATATCACCAAGTACCATAATGCCAATTAATAATACCATATCAGTTTTTCAATTATATTTTATTCAATCTATAAATAAATTGCCTCTCACGAAATTGAAATTAAATATATAAGTGTGCAAAAGGTAACAAATAAATAAACGAAGCGTAAAACGAAATACACACACACGCACACATACAAACAAACAAATTATTATTATTATTCCCTATGAAAAATTCATATCGATAATATCATATTAGCTTTAATATTCTAAAAGTAGAACACAAAAAAATTCCTGAAGAGGAAGAAAAAAACATCAAAAATCAATCGTCTAAAATCTTCTTACCGAACATCCATTACATCTGTCATTATAGAATAGCATACCATCATCGGATATATCCTTTCGTGTGCTGATATCTATATATATATATATACATATATATGTATGTATATCTAGATACATACTCTCAACAAAAAAAAAATACTGAAGTTTCAAGGAATTTTGTTCTCTCTCTGTAAGGATAATAAACAGTGTTACCATGTGTAAGACAATAATAACAACAACATCACAGAATTTTGATACAAAAGGACTCTCATGTCCTTTTTGTTTTTCTCTCCTTTTGTTGATTTTGTTCTCTACTTTTCTCAGTCATTCCCCGTCATCATCATCATCATCATCATCAATTCTGTGATCGAGAAATATATCTACACAGAAATTTCAACCTGCTATATACTACTAAAAAATTCCTTTAGTATAAAAAAGGACGAAAGGACACCCTTCTTCTTTGTCATCGCCCATTGCCGCCGCATCAAACACCAGAATGGAAATGTCAATCGAGGAAAAGTGTTATATTTGCTATTTGACTTTTTGACAGTAGTAAATTTTTTTTTGAGTATTTTATAAGTATGGCGCATGTCCTCTAACAAACAGAAATCCTTCTTCAATGTAAAATGGTGTATTATACAACATGACAAAAAAAAAACAAGTATCAAGGAAAAAACCCCCGAATCGCAAAAAAAGGATGTACACAAGCTTTTTGGCTGGCTATACGCACAACTACATGCAAAATATATGTATATATACATATATTGTAACGAAACCCTTGAACACTGTGTGTATGCATGCAAGGACATCTAGCCAAACACTTTTTACACACACACACATATATTTAAATACAACAACAAATATCCAACCGCCGAAAAAAAATCCATGTTTTCTCGTCCTTAATGGTTTATGAGAATGAATAAAAGTTTGTACTTGGCTCGTGTGCAGTCAATGAAAATGTTGCCTTACTTCCTATAACACTCAATACACACACTACCCCCCACCAACCACCCTCCTAACTATACTATAACCCAAACCCCACGGGGCTATAGCTATAGGGTCTCCTCCATTACACTTAGTTTTTTTTTTTTTGTATTTATACTTACGTTACAATTTTTACTTTTATCCTTGTTGTGTTTTTCTTATAATGTTTTTGTTTTTGTTGTTGTTGCGTTTTCTCTCTCTCTTTACTAAGTTTAAAAGAAAAGATACCACCGTCGTCAGTTTTCTTCTCTCTATGCTTGTGGATTATGTATGGAGGGTGGTGGTGTGGGCTTGTGTGGAACGTGTTTTTATTCCCATAGTGTTATTAAGGACTAATTTTAATTAAAATTTCATATGTATGGTTTCGTGTGAATTATGCAAAATTATCAAAATTGCACAATGTTTAGGCGCTATAAAATTTAATTATTCAGGACTAATGAATATTTTGGTTTATGGCAACAAGAGAAAAAAAAATTAAAAAAAAAAGTGCGGTAAATTTTTATATGATGGTAATTTTCTTTTTAATTATTGTTATTTTGAAATTTAGTAGTACATAATTGGTTCGAGCATTTTTTTTATAATTTATGGACTGAGTGTTTTGTGGGATTCAAAATTTGATTTTGAACTCTTGAGTGGTAGCAGCGTGTATGTGAACGAATACAGGAAATTGTAACAAGTGCACATATTTTTCTCAAGCTTGATTTCCTAGTCCTTTAAACTATGGCGTTACTAACAAAATAATTAAGATCTTGTTTTCTATCCTTATGCCTAAATGGTATTCTCAAGACTCTGAACGTTGTCACTCACTAACCACAGTCAGCGTTAAATATGATCGTGGTGAATAAGCAGCACAGTACATTAAAAAAATAAACTAAAAAGTAAAAAAAAATAATTTTGAATGTAAAGTTTTCATTGCTCCAGCAAATTATATGGAAACAACATAACTTTCGGAATTGAAAAAAAAAAAGAAAAAGAAATAGCGGGACTCTACCTTTATTCTTGTTTTCTAGCGCTGTACACTTTTTTACATTTCGAAAGGTAGGTTATTTCCATGTAACCTGCTTGAGCAATAAAAACTTTACATTCAAAATAATTTTTTTTACATTTTAGCTCATTTTAAAATAAAAGCGTTTTTTTTTAGTTTTTTTTAAATCATATATTTTATATCCTTCTTTTTTGTCTTTATGTCTTCCACCACTTTGCGATGACCGCTAAATTAGATTTATAATGACGTAACTCGGCTTACTGTCGCATACCCGTCATACACTTTCATTTGATACCCATACACCGAGTGGGTTGTAAAGTTAAAGCTAATCTGTCATTTTGTTTTTGTTGCCATTTTGAAATTGGAATGACGTCCCACAGTAAATTGTATTCTATTTGTCATTTTCATTTGATACCCATTACGAGGTGGTCGGAGAATGAAATAGCAGAATTCGGCCGCCATCTTAGAACCGCCATCTTGATTCTTTTACAAAATGGTCAGATTGCATTGTTATCCAAATTAGGTGTGTAAGCAAAATTTCGGCTTAATCGAAAACCGGGATGTGGGTAAAATATAAATTCTAAGATCGTTTTATGTAGTTACAGGTGAAGCTAAAAAGGAGATATCATAACGTGCAATGACTATCACGCTATAACATTGTTGAGTACCAGTTTGGCTTCAGCCCAGGCAAAGGAACGAAAAAGACCGCCTGCACTCCGAACGTCAGCATAGAAGGTGTTTAGTGATCGGATATGACCGTGGCTCACAAGCTCTCTGATAAAAGTTCTTTGGCCAGTTCAGAGCAGGACATTAACAGACCCATGTGTTAAAGTCTTTTCGTCTTCCATGTAGAACCGGTACTCAATCATAGGTTGTGGAAGTGATATCATAGCCAAACATGGCCGGTTAAATATCCCACTAACAGCATAAGGCTAGAATGTATCCCAGAGCCAGCTTCTAAAGGGGCAGACAAGAACTTCTGAACGAGCACGGGAAAACGTTATCTCCTCCCGATTGAAAAGAGGTAAATGCTCATTTAACCTTCGGTTGAAGGTGTTTGCAGAAAGGCACCGGGAATAAGGGTCATTGGTCTGGAGGATTGACCCTTAAGGCTGCTCGCACACTGCATCAGAATTTGTACGATTTTGTGCGAATTCTGATGAAATTGTATGCTATTTCATCGGAATTCGCACAAATTCGTACAAATTCTGATCCAGTGTGCGAGCAGCCTAAAAGTGCAGGGTTTACGTGGAGAAGTTAGAGGTTTATGAATCACCCTCCTTCTTGAAGGAGTCTTTGGAGAGGAGCTGTTAGAGTCTAATTGCCTTTGGTAGAGTCTGCAGGTTCTCATAATGCTGCCTCCAGGGAGTCTTTTTGGAACGTCTCAACTCTTTATTGTAACCTGTTAGGGTGCACCTGTGTTCTTCCCTTTGCTCAGCATGTTGTTTCCTATTGAAAAATCTTATACATAACTTTCCTCCGCATTGCAGCCACTCTGTCGTTTCACCAGAGCACTTAACACGACGGCTGGGAGGAAGAAACAGTGTGCTGTCATGGCCGGAGGAGATCAGCACTTCAGTGAGCCATCTTTAGTTCATTCAAGTAAAAATAAAAAATGACCTTACAACGGGCGTACAGTGGCTGCTTGGAGTTTTTAAGTGGCATATTGTGGCCGTAGAGTTTTTAACCACCCCTGAAATATCATATTTTTGGAAGCTTTGACCGGCCTCTGAATCACTCCGACTATGTTTCAATCACGGCCGGTGTTCGCCGAATGTAAGGCTATTTTTTATTTTTACTCGGGCACACCCTGAGCTGATAGAGGCGGCGAGCAGGTCGGATTTCGAAGCCGCAAGTCCCTGATAGTTAGACCAGTTGGTTTTTTAGGGGTATATGTAAGAGGTTGAACATGTTGAACCTGATGTGCAAATGGTCCCTCATCTAGTACACACCAGTTTTAGATGCTGTCCGAGATTAGCCTGCTAGTGACTATGTTGTTCATAACAAGAAATTCTAGGAGACGCTCACCTCTCTTGTTTACATCGATATTCCCAAAAATAGAGCGGTGAACATTTGGTTTATAACTAATGATGCACCGGTACGGAAGCGGCCTTGTAAAAAGGCACGCTCCCGCCTATAGTAGAGAATGAAATATGTTTACTTGGTCCTGCTGCCTGATGTATAGATAAGATTGCATCACTACTTCAGCAAAGACTGTACACAAAGCCCCCCTCCAGAATATTACATAGCTTAAGGCTCTCTGATCCAATACAGCTAGTTATGGGGTTATGCAAGGGTGGTAACTATCACCTTTACTTTTTATTACTGAGCTAATTCAGATATTTGCGAGAATAGAGTTAATTCTAAAGATACTATACTAGATTGAAAGTTTCTTTCTGACTATTAACTCAAAGTATAACTGGATGACATTGAATCTGCCTTGTGTTCTCGTGGTATCGGTAATGGACACCTACTCTATTTCTAAACTTTATAAATGAACAATTTACTCCAAACCCACCCCATACTCACTAACAGCTTTACTGATGACGGTACTCAAAGTTATTCACCTTAGATAATGCAAAAATCAACACATATGCCTAGAATCTGTCTTTCCAAAAACGAGACCGTATGTCCCAAATCAATCAACTGGGATTGTTTTAATCGTCAAGACACTAGACCTTCATCTAGGTTAGGTCAAGTCCAATTTAACAGCCATTATGACTTCAAAATAAGCTAAACAAAATTTTGGTCCTAACTAAAGTGTATATATGATATGCAAATACAACCTTATTCTTTCTAGAAATAATTTTTTTAATTAAAGAGTATTAAATATAAAACATCATCCCCGAAAAGTATGCAATAAAATGAGACCCTACTAATACATGTATACTACAGTACAAGACCTACTCAATTTTAAAGCTTGTTTTTTTCTGTATTCAATCTTTCTCTTCTCTATGTTATATTATATTATGTATGTATATGTATATATATATTTAGCATGTGCCATGGTACATCAAGTTAAATGTAAAAACCAAGCATCAAAGTAGCAGCAGCCATCCAGCAAAGGCAGGAAGTATAAATAGAAATTTTTGGGTAAATCGATAACCACACCACATCACATCATCCATACATCCATCATGCCCCCTCCCCTATCAAAAAAACGCCCACATACATACAACTAAACACTGTATATTTACAAAATCACGATAATATAATATTCTGTGCGTAAAATGTTAAATGTCGACATTTACAGCAACGTCAAAATTTGAGTGAAAATTCCTATAATAAACTTTCCACATGGTAAATCACGGGATAGTAATTTTCGCTATTGTTTGATTATAGGCGCAAAAGCCTGGTAAAAAGTGCTCCCACCGAACATTGGGCGGCTGGGCTGCCTGATATCCTGGATTCATTCTCTCGTTCATGTATTGTTAGTAACCCAGCGCTAAAAATTCATTTTTCTTATACTATACTCTAATCCTTGTATAGTAATATATTTTTTACGTTTCGTCCTGGGTGGGAAAATGTTGTTTTTTATGAGTAATTTCTATATCTAGCAAAAGTAGAACAAGAAAATAGAAAAAACCTCAACAAAAATAGACTTAAACTCTGATGGTGACTGAAATTTAACTTTCACCCTAAAAGCACGCAATTGTCATAAAAATATTATTTATTTCCTCATTGTTGTACATATATGCAACGAGGGGTTAGGGGGTTAAAAGAGGGTAAAACAGGTGAAAGAATAATATAGAGAACATGTCAACTCTGGAGGTTTAGTTAGTAATTTATGCGTTTTTGAGTAAAATGTTTTTAGTATGCCACATTAGAAAGGAATGTCGTATATTTTTGTTTGTTCCTAAATGTATGCTAGTATTTTAGTTAATGTAATTATGAACTACTCTAAGAGATGGCGTGTAATTTTCATAGGGGTTGTTGTTTTTATGTTTTTTTTTGTGGTTAATAGAAGGTTTTGTGCTGTAAAGAATATTGTAAATAGAATTGGTATGGATGAGATGAAGGTATTTTGGAGGATTGTACAAATTTCTGTGATATTAAAGTTATTTTTAGCCTAAAAGTATGCAATATGTAATAAAAAAGAACAGTGAACAAAAGGAGTTTGTCAGATAATATCCAAATAGGCAAAGAAATATGTCAGACCCCCATCCATCTAATGGCACTACAGCTGAAATCAAGCCTTGGCCTCCTCTATAGGTTATTTCTCCAAGTTTGACGGTTCCTTTCACGAGCCGTTTTGGAGTAGGGGAGTTCTACGTCCTGATTACGTTACGGGTTAATCTAAGTCTGTTGATTTTTATAAAGGTTGAGAGTTCTGTAAAGGTTCCAAGTTCGGTAAAGATATTTAACCACCTTTTGGACCTCTATTTTGCTCATCTTGTTAATTCCCTTGGTATTTACTCCATTCAGATTGAAGCACATCGGTTTGGCGATCATCATAATCGAATTCAATTTTTTCCCACAACAACTTTTGCAAAATGATCTTCGCACGCAAGATTACTGGCACCAACCATCCTAGAGGGTCTATCTTGGGATGTGCAATGGAGTTGTGTCCACATATCCGTAAATGGAAATTTTTCAGCAGATTTTTGTTGGATGGATGCTGACCCATGTGAAACTTTCTGTGTAATCTTTTTTTTAATGTTATACGCATTATTATAGTGCAATATTAAATTTTGTTCAAACTATGAAAATTATTTCTACCATCCAGCGAATGTTTGTGTCTTTTTCCATTTTCTATCACTGAACAGTTTATGGGGCGCAATACGGCATAGTGCACCGGGCGCAAAAACTCTAAGATCCGGCCCTGTACGTAAGTTGTTTCAGTCGACCTCTTCATACAAATATTCAAGTCTTACAAAAATGTTTGTATGAAGAGGTCGATTGAAACAACTTACGTGCTACAACCCATGGCCTTGAGGCATAAACTGACGGCAAACCCATCCGGTTTGCGACTGTATTGGCGACTGCAGACCCCATCCGGTTGGCGACTGCAGACCCCATCCGGTTGGCGGCCGGAGGGGTGTGTGGTGATACTTGGCTTCAAGGCGAAAACTTTCAGGCCATGGCCTGCCGTCGACCAGTGTGCAAAAGGGGGCCTAAATCCTACACAAAAAATTTTATGCGAACGCCAGAAAGTACCATAGTAGCCGCTGGATTGCTTAGCCGCCACCTGCCAGCCAAACGCGCTAGTCGATGAATGCTGCGGCGTACCATCCAAGTAACACCGACCCGCGAAAAGGCCATTAGAATATAGAACTACAAGAAAGGCCCTCCCCGAATTTTAGCGAAATGAAATTCTTGTGATTATGAGTGCTCACGTTTTGATAATTGTGTGTAAACTACAAGCGAAAAAAGCGAGTGGAAAAAATCGTAAAAATCGTCTCACGTCCATAAATTACGACAACGCCTTTATGAAAAAGAGCTTTTACGTCTGGATGCATCCATCCTCGTATAATATGAGACATATGAGACTACTACAGTTTTTTCACATTAAATTCACCATTAGAGATTTTAAACGAATGGTGTGACACTTTTATTTTCGAATGTACTTTCGTTGTGGGATTTGGGACCCTCACTGCCAATGAAAAAGCGATTTTGAGATTCCCAATTGTTTTGGCGCACGCCATACTATTGGCTTATGTGTGCAGCAGGGCATTCCAGCTAGTAATATGGTAGATGTAGAATGTAGAATTACTTAATTTTCAAGCGTGGGAAATTGATTTGCAAAAGGGTGTATTTCATTTGCAAAAGGATGAATTTAATTTTCAAAAAGGTGAATTTGTAAAAAAGCGGATTTAATTTGCAAAAGGATTAATTTGATTTGCAAATGGGTGAATTTAATGTGAAAAAACTGTAAGTATAGGTTGTATATTAAAAGTATCACTCTAAAAATATATCGTAGTAGCTTTAGAGTACTATAAAAATGACTCTGTTGAAGATTAATCAGAATTCCCATAGAAAGTTATAATTCAATTATAGTATAGAGCTTTGTGTGTGTTTAACAGCAATTTTAATTATAATTAATCCCTGTAATTATTTCTCGAAACATATAATTGTGCTTTTTTTTGTTTTTTTCAATATTATAAACTTGGTAATTTTTTCGCAATTAATTAAAAAACTCCATTGAATTTTCGGAAAAACAAGAAGCCAAAAAAATCCTATGAAAATTCAATTAGAGTTAACCACAACAAAAAGCAATATTATAATTATGGGAAAAAGTAATTAAATTAAAAATAAAAAAGTTTAACTCTTTTTTGTTTTTAATAATGCTCAGAATTTTCATGGTGAAACATTGTTTTTTGATATTTTCCAAAAACAAAATTAATTCTGGTAAGAATTGAATTTTTTTTGTTATTATATTTACCATACCACATAAGTATAATGGCCGAGTGAGAAAAGCATTTTATCCTTTCGTATTTATGTTCATAATTTAATTTAATATTTTTTTTTATTTATTTGAAAACTTACTTAGATTACCACTAGGAATGTATACGTTGCCAGATGGCGTTCTAACTAGACAAGATGGCTCAAAATCTACCCCCAAATCGTTTGGGTTACCAGTAACACGTCCATTCATACGATTCATTGTTGGATTCCTCGGTGGGACATCCGGTGGTGCGGATGGCGCAACTCCGTCAAGGAGACAGCCTAAAAATACAAACGAAAAAAAAAATTGTTATTATTATTAAAAATCACAAAACAATATAAGATTATCTAGAAACATACAAGAATTACAAGAGTCTACAAACAGATTTAAATTATCATCTTACACAATTTGTAACTTGAACTTATTTCGAACATGGTAGACACTACAAATATATCACCCTAAAACCCTCTTTGACCACGTATAAGCCGCCATTGAAAAACAGAAAAAAATCTAGAACAAGTGTGTACTTACACTTATTATGGCTTCATTGCTGTTGAAAATGATTTCAAGGTTCATCGAGCGTTTACCATATATATTGTATCTAGCTATCAACAACATATTGTGTCCGCTTCTAGTTTACAAGGTGCTACCCAAATATACATATACATACCATATGAGTAAAAAAAATACCACAAGTAACACAACCATCAACGAGCATGTATTGCTAAGTAGTTCATATATATAGTAGTTAACTAGCTAGAAAAAAAAAATTACGAAAAGGATAGAAAAGGATATCGTCAAGTGATACTCTTCTTCATACATATAAATCGATGTGTGTGTGTGTTTGTATGTGAAGTACACAGGGTAGGTACTCATAGGTATTCAATAAATATCGTTACAAGTTCAAAAGGGGTGAAAATGATTGATTTCGACTTATTTCCTTGTGGTTAACAGCGGGGTTAAAGGGTTCATCGATGGCTCATGATGGGTATTAAAAGGTGTCATCTTACTTTATATGAAAGGGTTTTTGACTCATTAGGTCAATTGGAAAATTTTGTTCATTTGATGATAACTTTGATTTTTTGCGTTATGGAATGATTTTTGTAGAAAATTAATGCATGGAGTTGGGGTTGTTAGTTTACATCCGGTGTTGGTTCTGCACTGGTTTTAGCGTGCTTCCATGTATGTTAGTGTTGTTGCAATCCCTTATATTTTCCTAAACTTTTATAATTCTCCGGAGTTTATTTAAACTCTTGTACAAATGATATTTAAGCCTATCTAGACTTTTGTAAACTTCAAAAGCATGCTTGTTTGTGCAAACGACTCTTGATATTGACGCACCAAATCAACAAAGTCTAGGTACAAATGTCTTTGACACCATTAATTAATAAGCATCACCAACAGCTCCTCTAACTACCGCATAATAGAAAGTACCTTCAAAGCCATGGAGGCAATAATCAACGAAAATATTATGCAGTTTATAGAATTCAATCTAATTATAAGCGGAAAACAGCATGCAATTGCACAATTAAATGTCCACTGGTTTTTAGTGCTTTACAGAACATCTGAATCGTATGGACCGCTTTGGTGAGTCTCGTCTGGTTGTTCTAGATATCGTTAGTAGTATAGCTCCGTCACTTTGTGGCCAATCGTGAGTTTGTGTCTTAGATAAAGCTTTTCTTGGGGTGTGGTGCTGGTATCGGATGTCAATTTTATTTGAGACAACAACCGGTGTGGTGAGCTTTTGGTGAAATTTATTCCGCATTACAACCAAATGCCGTGGGCGAACGTGGGTGAGCTTAGAAGCTTTAGGCGAATTTAAATAGTCAAGTAAGGAAAGAGAGTAGAGTCAATTTCGACTACCCAGTTCAAACTACATTTTGAAGATTAAAAATCAGGAGGAGGAGGTTTACGTTTATACCTAAAGAAGATATAGAAAGGATAGTTCTGTAAAAATAATAATCTATCCCGTTGATTGAGTATGGAGTATGTCTCCATCATGGCAAGATGCCATTTTACGCAAGATTTCCAAATGTCTCATACATTGGAATGTGCCCTCTTTTAATGTCCGGGATTTGAGGAGTACAGGGCCGCGTAACACTTGCTAACCTAATCCTTCGAGTTAAGCTTTTCTACTAGGTGTTGCACCATAGTCTAAACAACTATATTACGAACTACTAGGTGAATCCTGGGCCTAAGACAGCATTTATATTGCTGTTCAACCCCTCCTCGTTACGTTTGGAGCTTCGTAATCCGTCGTTTTCATCTTTCATATCTCTATTAAAGCACTACGACTTTGGCTTTATCGCTGAACCTCTTCTTTTCTGTACAGTTCACAGTTTCAATACACATGGCACTTTGATAGTAGTCCTCGTCTAGCTGGTTGGTATTGGTTGGTATTCTTTAACTAGGTATCTGTCGCATGTGCCCAGCCTATCATAAAGAGAGCTTCGCTTCGCTATATAGTTCGTACAATTGGGTCTTGTACGTCAGTTACCATTTACACGTGCAGATTCAATAATCCTTGTTAAAACCTCCTTTTCGAAAGACCTTACAAGGTTTAATCGCTATGATTGTGTCAGAGCTTCCTATCCATATGAGCCAACTGCAAAAATTAGCGGTTTGTATAGCTTCAAATCTAGACTTGATGACTAGAAATAGTTTGAAGTTTTATTGAAAAGACCGATCCTCTTTTGAATTTATTTGGTCGCCACTTGGATCTACTGCAACCTTGTCCAGACCAATTTGACAAGCTCAGCACTTTGCCTAGACTGTTCTGTTCGAGCAAGATCCCATCAAACTGCAACGTCCTCGAGCTCGGACAGACTCATCGTCTTCATCGTCATTGATGGTAGTTTACGTTATAGTGTCTGGTAATTAAGCCTTCGAAGCCCAGTTAATAGCCAATTACACAAGGTAGACCCGTTTAGATCTGCTTAATGTGTTCATATTTTGAATGGATCTAAGGGTTTCATTGGTTTAACGCCTGATTTTCTGATAGCTTGTTTACGAAAAGAATTAATTAAAAAAAAAATGTTAATATCTGAAATTGCGCCCCTTCCAATTGCGCCCGGTTCAAGTGCACCATTCCCACCTATGAAAGCGCTGCCCATGGCTCGAGCTGATCAATACGTTTTTCCAAAATAATTTTGATTATCCTTGCATCAGGACTGTCATACACACCACAATTTTAAGGAACTTATTGTGATCAATTCCAGCTAGAGTACATTACCGATTAACAAGTTGTAGTTGGAAAGTTGGTAGATATACCAATTAAAGAAATGGAAACGCGGTGGTTGGTTTCTATAAAAAAACTACTAAAACTCCGCTATAGCTGATCTAAAGCTTGATTGGGAAAGGAGTATATTTAGGCGTCTCATAATAGGGATAGCTTCATAGTAGTAACAAAATTTTCAGATGAGGAGACTTAACGACTAACCTAAGGGTCGAGTAGGACGCAAACCCTCCACTAGAACAAAGGTCTGTGGATTAACAACCCACACAGCACGAAAACCTTATATTATGGAAACTCGAGAAGAAGAAACCAGACGGAGTTCACCTACTTAGAAACTCAAATTAACAAAGACAACACCCTAGTAGCGAAAATTAATAGAAGAATACGGCTACCGAGTAAAACGTACATACTACAGAGGGTTGAAGAATAAGTAGAAGTATAAAATTTAGTTAAACAAAAAAACCCTGTACCTCCAATTTACAGATGGAAGTAGGATACAGGGAAGACCTAGAAAGAGATATAAAGACGTTATCGAAATTGATTTAAGTACAATTGGGATTACCAATTGGGGAAGAGAGAGACGCAGAACCGAGAGGTTTGAAGGAAATTTTTGAGGAGGCCAAGACTACTGGAACGGTATGTGTTCCAATACTATGGCAATCGACCAGAATAGGTACGTCTTTCTGGCTTGTTTCGCTTATAGGCTATGGCAAGAGAAAGGCGGAAAAGGGAATTGCAACAAAGAGAAAGGTCAAACAGAAGGATTGTTATCTAGTTGAAATAAGCGGAAAGACGAAAAACTACTTAGTTGCATGGAATCGAACCATGAACCTCTGGGAAGGTAGTTAAACACCTTAACCCCTGAAAGCTATGGAAGCCGACGACGACTCTCACTTCACCAAAGCAATTCGAATTCTTCTACAAAATACCCTAAAGAAAAACCAACAAAATTACAAAAAAATCCCTTTCCATACAATTTACCTCCAATTTTCCCTAAGTCATAATTTTGACTTTTCTGTAATTCAACCCTAAACTCGCCACCACCTTTAATCCCACCCGTGTCCCACCCCCATAAAGTAATATTCACATCATTACCGCAATATTTTTCCAGTTCTTAAACCATAATCCTATCCAAAAAATAAAAAAAAAAATAAAGGATAACAACAACAACTACACACACACAAGAAACATACAAAACACTAACCGAAGTAAAAAAATAAAAAAAATACGTTTTGGCTATAAGAAGAAGTGAAGTCGAAGGAGTAAAAGCATGAAATCTATAAGTTTATTTATCCTGTGCAGTTTTGTGTAGGTATATCGTCGAGAATAGGGTCGAAGTGTGACACTGTTTTTTTTTGGGATATATATGTATATATATAGAGAGGGTTGTTGTATAACATATAACTTAAAGGGAGCACCTTTATCCATCTAAAGAATAAGAAGAAGAAAAAACCCCTATTTTGATGTTATAGTAAAACTCCTTCAAACTCAAGAGTTATTACATTTCTTTTGTATACCCAAGCCTGATTGAAATTTTGTTACTTCCCCAATGCACCCTGTTCCTTTACGTACGCACCCCCGCCACTACTAAAATATTCCCCTTTATCTTGTTACTCTTGTCGTAAGCACCCCGAAAATAACACAGCAGCAAATTCTTTAACAACGTACACATACAACAACCAAGAGAAGCATGAAAAAAAATAGGAAGATTGAAATAAAGAAAGAAGGGATGGTCGGCACGGGGTTGGGGGTGAGAAACCGAAGAAGGAAATAAACCAGATTCTCGACCTTTAAAAAAAAGGAAGCAAAAATCCTTACGATAAATATGGCAAGTCTAACACAGTCTTTTCAGCGTATACTTATACTCTCTAGGGAGACGAAGACCATCAGCAGGAATAGAGTAAGGTCAGTAGTGGGTCTTGAGTTTGGGTGTTTTTTTTTTTTACTTTTTTTTTTGTTCTGGCTGGGGATCGGGGTATATGGTCGACGATGGATGACGACGAAGACGTCGACTAAAGGATCAGGATATGGATTTTGTTTAGTAAAGTAAAGGTATATTCGAAAGAGGGTAAGAGGATAAGAAAAATTCACATTTTTTTTTACCCCCACTCTGTACAACAGCAGCCGAAGCCTTGTCCATTCTGATGCTACTACATAATCCTACCATGTTCCAATATAAAAATTGACCTCTACCCCAACTCCTTTTTCTTTTGTTTTTTTTTTTCTTCTGTGCACCCACACCCTCTCCTTTATATTTTGACCAGCCGGCTGGCATCTCATCCCCCTTTATATATATAATATATTTTTTTTTCATCGTAGCTGCCAAAGATGCCAATGTTTAAGGGGCATTTTTCTTCAAAAGAAAATTTCCTTTTTTGTTAAAACGTAAGAAAAACGTGTGGCCGTGACTAAAAGTCCGATAGATGGCATTGATGCCGCCGTCCGTCGTCGTCCCCTCTTCTTAAGCGAGGGATTGAAGTGAGGCTATATTGATTGTGTGAGGTTGAAAGTACAGAATTTATTTGGCTGACCCTTCGCTTTTTTTTGTACTGTGTATATGTGTATATACATACATTTTCCCGGGCTTTCTTTCCTCTTCCAGCTGGGGGGAAGAAAAAAAAAGAAAGAAATTGCAAAAAAAGCAAGATTCTCCACTGTGGTACTCTTGAAGTATAAAAAGAAAATTCAATGCTGTTAAGTAAGAAGAAGAAGAAGGTTTGGACCTGGTGGTAGAGCCAAGGCTGATTGTACATACATAGCCCCAACAACTATAAAGTCCGGTACTGTGTGTAATCCCCAAGTGTGACTATACCCATAGCAAATTTTTCACCCAGAGCCTTGTACCACCACCGCTACTCAACCCACCCCCCTACACTTTCATAAGCTTCATACATACGAGCATAGACTTACGTGAATGTACATCAGCTGTGGGATTTAGATTGGAGTAATCTCGCATATAGCAGCGACGGTTCACCCTTCATCCCTCGTGTTCTCGGGGCATCCCCACAATATCCACAAATTTTCTTCCCCGCATAGCGCCTCAATTCTATTTCATAAATGGCCTAGTGGAACCATAAAAATATGAAATGAATGGCACCCGCTGGCCACACACACACATACACACACGTCCAAACTACAAATAAAACCACATTCAGGTTTGCCACCCCTTAATGCAGTATAGTGTTCCTCAGTGTCCAATAGTAATATATGTATAGAGATAGTCGACCAACTATCTCCTGCATAAGCCTTCTGATAGTGAGAATTTACTATGGTGGGTTTACTATATAGTAAGTGGTGCAGGGGTTGATGGAGGATATACCTTTACGATCTAAACCAAGAGAGAGAGAGAATATTGAATCCAGAACTATACTATATAGTATACACTAGTCCAAAACACACTCATCTAACTAATCTGTACCAATTAAGTTTTATGGGTGGCTAATAATGACAAAAACAAATAAAAAAATAAAACAACGACTACCGTTCCAGAAAACGAGGACATTATCTGAACCATAGAGAGGAAAAAAATATAATGGTACTGTTGCACCTGCCACCTCGTACCATCCACAAAAAAAATTCTATTTCGATAGTATGTGGATGGTGGACTTGACGCGCGTGGCACCGGGTGTGTTCTCCAACAATAAACCAACAAAAAAAAACATACACCAACCGAAAACGAAATAATCCTGGGCAATAGAAAATCTCGTGAATATTGCAGCAATAAGGAATAGACGACTAAAAAAAAAATATAAGTATTTTTCGCACACACATACACTTTTAGAATAGCATAAGGATAACAACAAAAAACGATCCTTTTTGTCTTTATTCAGACTTTCTGGAACCATATCCGGTCATCTCTCGTCCATTTGTGACCTTACATTACAGTATACCTCGACCCACACTCTCTTCCTTATCTTCCACCTTCATACCATACCTCTCCCCCCACCCATCTCCATACACTACAGTTAGATATATCGGCAATATACAGGACAATAACCTATACATATAGACGCGTTTTAATGCGATGATCATATCGTATGTCCCTGTGTAAAGAATTGCAAAAAAAAATTTTTTTTCTTCTTCCCAGACAATCTGTGTGTGGGCCTTGTGTTTGCTTTTTGGTTATATTCACTCGTAAGCTCGCTTTTTTTTCTCTCTCTCAGGTCATACATATATCGTCCCTAGAGGTCCTTTCTGGAACGTAAATTTCACATCAGGTTTATTGGCAGCCATAAAAGTCAGTTAGAAACCTCGCCACCCATCTATTCCTCCATTTCCCTACTCACCCACTCTTCCTCCTACACCCCAAAATCACCACCAGGACACATCACATCCTTAAAATGCCCGGAAAAATCGTAGAATTGTGAAGTAGCCCACTTTTCTCTAGAGGTGGTGTATTGGCTGATTTTGGTTAGCTGAAGAACGGGGGTGGGGGTAGTTGAAATTTTGGTTTGAGTGCTTGAACTGTGAACTGGGTATTCGGTCGGTTGGGCCAGAGATGTCTGCATACACAATCATCACCCTCAACTCTCCACAAAAAAACATATACACCACCTCCCCAACCACCGATTACTACTTCCTCATACCCAAACCCAATAGGTAGCCCCTTTGGCTACTTTAGTAAGTTTATAGGGTTGGATTTCTTCGTCGTCTTCTTCTTCTTCATATAAAAAATTTTTTTTTCTCGTTTTTATTTTATTATGTCTGGGGCTATAAATTGGACCTTTTAAAGATTTTTGGTCAGATGTCTATCTTCGATGGATTGATGGCTAGGAGATTTTTCTCTTATTGCCTCTAATGGAAGGCCGCCACGCCATCATCATGGCCCCGGTGTTATACAGGGTTGTTATGGCTTCAAGTATTGATCGACATAGAAATTCGCCCAATTTTTATATCACACAAAAAAAATCCTTCGAAGGATTTTTAGCTTTCACACAGAGACGGGAGAGAGAAAATAAATGTGCGCTTTTTCCAGTTTCTGTGTTTTCTTTTCCTTTACAGATTTTTTCTTCCGTTTTTTTTTCTTATTATTATTATTATTTTGTGTGTATGTGTATGTGTGATTGTATTCGAATGAGAAAAAATTTTATTACACGTTTATTTTTTTTTCTGGTGAAATATTCCCATATTAACGGCAGTCATTTCTTTTGGTATGCTTTCAATTAACCGGAAAACTGCTGAACTTGATTGTACTATAAAAAAAAGAAGAAAGTTAGTAGGGTGGATTCCGTGATGAAAATGTTATATAGTAGCAGAAATGAGAGCTTGGAGTGGTTTTCCGTTTTTTTGGGAAGAAGGAAAATGGTAGATGATTTCAGGTTTTTTTTAGAGTGGTTATAAATGTTTACATAAGAATTTTTGATACTTGGGTTTTTTGGAGTAGAATAACCACGAGAAGAATGAAAGGAGGAGAATCATAAATCAAGCGAAAAGTGAATGGGAATTGATGAGATTTTAATGGTTTGAAGGAATAAATAAAAATACATATAGCGAAAAAGTTTATCTGTAGGGATGTAAAAGTAATTAATAAGCATTTTATCGGAAAATGATAAGGATGTTTGAGAGTATGTTTGTTTTTTTTTTTTAGATAATCGTGAAATTCAATCAGAATCTCTTCATTGTTCGACAGCATACTTGACGAGTACTTTCCAGGAACAATTCCCCAAACCCCTTATATCCTGGATGCTGGGTACAGACATAAAGCATGCCAGACCAATACTTCCGGGGTATTTCTGGGAATATATTCGACCAGGGCAGTTGCCTGGTTTTCAACACAAAACACCGTTAGGAAATGGTATTTGTACGGCTTCCTGATTCTCGATAACTTGGTATGGATTCTTTAGAGCCACCTTCTATTGCGGATACATTTCAAGCGTTTGAACGAGAGTTGTTGTTGTTTTTATCCCGACAAACACGGAAGCAGTCCCTTGGAGCTGCCTTAATCGCAAGGACTAGTCCTTTTTAAAGTGGGGATAGCCACCTTGCGGCTACATATTTTCGGGGTATAGTCGAAGGCTCAGCCAGAGGGAGAGAGTGCAGGCGAGTACAATAAGAATCCGACTTTAAATCGAACGCCCCGGAACCTTAGAATATGCAGTATTTTAAACTTATACCTGTACTACAAAAGCAGTCACAAGTAACAACGCAGCCACAAGTCACAGCGCAGTCACAAGTCACAGCGCAGTCAAAAGTCATAACGCAGTCACAAGTCACAAGGTAGTGACAAGTCACAACGGAGTCACAGGCGTGTGATAAGTCAGTCAGAGTCAGCACAAGGCTCAGCCAGAGGGAGAGAGTGCAGACGAGTACAATAAGAATCCGACTTTAAATCGAACGCCCCGGAACCCTAGAATATTCAGTATTTCAAACTTATACCTGTACTACAAAAGCAGTCACAAGTAACAACGCAGCCACAAGTCACAGCGCAGTCACAAGTCACAGCGCAGTCAAAAGTCATAACGCAGTCACAAGTCACAAGGTAGTGACAAGTCACAACGGAGTCACAGGCGTGTGATAAGTCAGTCAGAGTCAGCACAAGGCTCAGCCAGAGGGAGAGAGTGCAGACGAGTACAATAAGAATCCGACTTTAAATCGAACGCCCCGGAACCCTAGAATATACAGTATTTTAAACTTATACCTGTATTCTAAAAGCCGTCACAAGTAACAACGCAGTCACAAGTTACAACACAGTCATAAGTCACACCGTAGTCACAAGTCACAACGGAGTCATAAGCGTGTGATAAGTCTAAACGTGAAACACTTTTGTATTCTTATTTTGCAGTCACAGCTAAGGGGAAGCCAATGTCCCTTTTAATTACTTCTGTTGTCTCCAAAATCATGGATATAATAATCAATAAAAAGCTGATGGACTATCTTGAATCTAAACAAATCCTGTACGACAGGCATTATTGGCTTAGACCAAAAAGATCTACTGGCGGTCTTCTCCTTCCCATCTTTATTGTTTGTTTTCTTACACGTTTAAAAAGAGACACGTGCTGTAAAAACACATATAACACATCACTAATGATAAAGAATTATAAGAAAGCATCCCGCACCTATTAACGAAACAAAAATCAGGAAAAAATTGGAGCGCTGGCTGCTTGGAGAAGCCAATTTGTAGTGCTGCCAAATATGCTTCCAAGGAAGCACTATTGGAATGTTAAGCATTTTTATGGAGCGAAAACAATTTACTTGGTAATCATAAAGAGTGACACATTAGCATATTCAACAGACCGGTTAACGTTCGATACGGAGGATCAGCAGCATTGGACGTTGTTAGCTTATCTAGTTGGGGGACTGCTTTGGTAAAACCACATTCACGCTTGGTTTTTCCTTTCAATTGTAAAATATGAACAAAAATAAATTACATATCCACAGGCCTCCATGAATATTATTTATTAATAAGCTTTTTTTCTAATGCTTCTAAAACGCTCTTAAAGGAGCATTAAAATGAATGTTCTCCTCTGATGACATGCAAGGTTAAAAAATATATGGAATTGGTATGGGAACGGGAGCGGTGTAAACTTTTTCTTTTGCGATCAAAGATGGCTATTGCAGAACTCCATTTCTCGCTGGGATGTTACTACACTACCCCCTTGTCTTGCTATGCCTTTAGTAAAAAACTGGTCCTGCAGCTGCTGAAGCAATACTAGTGTAGATTGGGCCAATGGATTGCGTTACGGAACAATGTTGACTGACTTTGGGTAAATTCGAAAACTCAACACTCAATTTAGCGACAGACTTCCAATTGCTGAATTCTGCAGTGCTGCGGCAGTGTTGAGTTTTTCAATTCACCTTGAATGACCTGGAAATCATGCTATGGCATGGAAAAAGTTTATAAATATGTACGGCACCACCTGCCACACTTCTCGTGAAAGAATGGCTCTATATATCTCTCTCTATTCAAAAAGACACCTCTTGTTGAAAAGACCTGTATAAAGGCTAACACTTGAGCTTATACCTCTTCACATATAAAAAAAGGGATGTGATCAAGAATTATAATCATAATTTCAACTGTTTCACAAAACTAACCAATGCGCCGGCGTTAAAGTCTTAATATCTCCTACACCACATTGTTTTTAATCTTAAAAAACACACCCTCGTGTTTCCGACCAGCCAAACCACTGAAAACAAGAAAAAAACAACAGAAAAACACCGGAAACATTGCTCAGAGTCAGAAATGTGTATTAAATCATTAGTCTATGACCTAGTAAAAGAGCTTCTCTAGCAACAAGCAAGCAAATTCCCTTATCAACAAAACATAAAATAAGAAGAACACTACTTCACCATACTTAACTTCCTTATTTCAGAAATTACTTGTGGGTGTTGTTGTTTGAAAAACAAACAAGTGAGAGTAACAAAACGAAATCTATTTTTTTTTTAAAGAGGGAAACGACGGCCGTCGGGGAACCCCCGAAAAGACTCTGAGCTCAACAAATGACTTGTGCATATACTTAATCGGAATTACTACGGATGCGGCTGCATCCTGTTATCAGATACACAGAATAACAATACTGGAATCTAACATTTTCCACTGAAATCAAATAAAGAAACACACAACAACATAACAACGAAAAAAACTACTTAGAACCTCCTTCTGTTTAGTAATGGTCCGATTAAACCCTTATAGAAGATGCTGGCATGGATTTTTTCCACATGGGTTTTGGCTTGTCACTTTAACTTGAGCTGCTTACGCATGCGCATCTGCTTATTCAAATTTCAAGAGATCAAATTTCACAATTCATAGTATTTTGTTTTTTTTTGAGTCTTTTCTTGTTCATTTTTTTTTTTTTTTTGGTTTTTGATTTTAAGTATTTTTGTGTTTTTGTAAAGGAAAAAAAAGGGGGAATCGATTTAACAATCGTGTGTTTCTTTAAGACACATTGTTTATAACCCCCAAAACCCATGTTTTACTATACATATACATACATAGCACACTTTTCTGTTTTGTTGTTCCACTCTTCAAAGGAGAAGATTACCATATATCCGAAAAGCAGTATCATATCTATCACTTCTGGACTCTTGTATCTGTTTAAAGAGGTCTTGACGAGAAGATTATATTGTTTACAACCCCCTCCCTCCTGCCGAAAAAAATAACAACAACATTCTACAATTTCTGAGTGATTCTTGGGAATTTTTTAATACTTTTCATTTTCTTACCAAAAACTTTTCCTTACCGATAATACATACACAAACACACAAATTCCTTTTACTTGGTATACATGATTTTAGAGTATGGGGTTCTTTTTGGGTTATATGGTTATTAAGTTTTCAAGGGCATGTGGTTTAAGGGTGGATTTCCTTTTTTCGTGATTGTTTAAAGAATTTAAAGATAACAACACACACAAAAAGAAAAAAGAACCCAAAAAAAGGTTTCATAACAAAATTAGTTTTTGTGCCTTTCTCAAGAAAAAGAAAAAGAAAAAAATTTTTTTTTGATTTGTTATCTATGGTTTTTGGTTGTCTTATCCTTGTATGATTTTTAAGGATAAATAAGGGCAACGGAGGAAACAATTTTTTTTTTAGTGTAATGAGAAAAGAATTTGCAAAAATTTCCGATTTGTTTCAAAAAAAAAAAGAAAAAAACGTTTATGCCATGTTTCTTAAAAGGATATTTGATAATGTCTAGACTTTTGTTATGTAGTTATTGTCCTTCATTAAGAAAAGGAATTTTAGATAAAATAAATGAAATTGTTCAATTATGTTACTAACTGGTTTAAGCTTAACTCTCAAGGGTATAAGGTAAAGAATTTACTTAAAGAGATTAGATAAAAATATTAGGTATATCGGAAATCTTGGGTCTATGAAGAGGACCCTATCGCTCTTCCTAAAAAAAACCAAGTAAATCATGTTTGTGACAGTGAAGGGTATCATTTAGCATACTAAATAAACCAGTTCTAGTTTGATTGCGAGGGTCAAGCAGCATTGACCGTGATTAGTACTTAGTTGGGAGACCGTTTGGGAAAAACAATTTTAACGTTTAACAATTTATAGGAAAATATTAAGTCGGTTTTACGACAAGCAGCATTGAAGGTGATTAGTACTTAGTTGGGGGACCGCTTGGGAAAAAACACTAGCATTTAACAATTTATAGGAGAATATCAAGCCGGTTTGAGGACAAACAGGTCAACATCGGACCAACTGCTGACCTTAAGGCACATTCCGGAGAAAACCGGGGAAAGGTATATATCTATATACCAGAGAGAGGCTATACGAGATCTTATCGGAAATAGGAGTCCCCTCAAAGTTGGTGCAACTGATCAAATGCGCCACAAATAGCTCACTGGCGAAAGTAAGGATCCAAAATGTTATAACGTAGCAGAAGTACGTCAAGGACTAAGACAAGGTGATGGACTGGTCCCCATGCTTTTCAACATGGCCTTAGAATGGGTAATAAGGAAAACGTCAGTCCAGAGAAGTGCATCGGTACAATTACTTGGATATGCAGAAGACGTGAATATCATGGGAACGTCCTTCTTGGCAGCAAAAGAAGCTTATGTCGAATTAAAAGAGGCGGCAAAGGACATAGGCCTGAAGATAAATGAAGAAAAAACGAAGGTGATGCAACAATTCAGAGCAGGAAAATTTAGAATGGGAAGAAATATAACCATCGACGAATATAACCTAGAAGTAGTCGATAAAACAGTCTACCTTGGGTCTACAATCACAAAAAGAAACGAAGAAAAAGAAGAAATAACCAGACGAATACTACTGGCTAATAGAGCCTTTTATACCCAAAAACAATTCCTGCACTCAAGATTTGTGCACAGGGAAACGACCAGTAATATGACCAGTACTGTGTTATGGTAGCGAAACTTGGACTATGACCCAGGACATAGAGGAACGAGTCAACAGGTTTGAAAGAAAAATTCTCAGATGCATAATAGAGCCCCAACCAGAGAGGATGGAATATGGAGAAGAAGATACAACAACGAGTTGTATGAAATTTTTGACGACCCACAACTCTCAACTTTAATAAAAATCAACAGACTGAGACTAGCCGGCCACGTAGTCCGGATGGAGGACAATCGTATCCCAAAACGGCTTATAGCCTCAGAAATACTCAACATCCGGAACTGGAGATATGCTGCAAGGGACCGTCAAACTTGGAAAAAAATGCCCTAGAGGAAGCCAAGGCTCGGTTTGGGCTGTAGCGCCATTGGATGGATGGATGTTTTAACAATATAAAGCTTTCGAATCGTCCCACAGTTATTCTCTACATATGCCCTCCGAAATTATAAAAAATTTCAGCTTTTTTTCTAATTTTTAAATCTAAATAGCAATAGCCACATGGGGCATTTTTTGTGAGGTGTTGGGTCCAAATCAACCGCGGTCATTAGCTTGGCCTCTTTTACTACACCCCTATACCTCAAATTTGTGGGCCAGACCGCTGGAACAAGTTTAGCAGCTGGCCTAGTGACTTGCCGCTTACACTTGACTGTTCAAGGTACCCGGCTTCCCGACCGCAGCCCTGCCGTCGGGTTGTTCGGAAAGAGTTCATGAAAGCGGCCTTGGGTGTGTTGCGTGGGCTCCCCAATGCCACTGCAGCCTGTCTAGCCAAGTCCTTTTTTTAATTCTTCGGAGGTCCCCGTTCCTCTGGATGATGGGAATGCTCCACCAAGATTATATGGGAGCAGGAGCTGCCAATTTTTTGGCGGGTTCAGAAACTTCGGACAGAGCGGTGGCTGTCTAGATCTGCTTCTTGATTACCAGGATTCTAGGCCACCGACATGATTTTAGTCTGTAGGGAATGAGTTCACGAAAGCGGGGTTCGTGTGTGCTCCGTGGGGCTCCACAATTCCACTTCGGCCCTGCTTGGCTTGGCCCCGTCCAAATTATTGATATACCAAAGCCCCATGAGTATGGTAGGAGGAGTAAGGTCCATCCTGATAGAGTCTCCATGTCAGAATAAGGCATTATATAATTGGGTGCGCCCGGTATAAAGCTTTCGGGCTTTTGTGACGTATGTTTCTTAAAGCTTTCGAGCTTTTGTGGCGCATCCAACTTAAAGCTTTCTTTTTGTGAGATATTCAACTTAAAGCTTTCGAGCTTTCATGACGTATGCAACTTAAACCTTTCGAGCTTTTGTGACGAAAGCAGTTTTATTAGTCTAGACACATTAGTACAGACACCAAATGTGATTTATTTCTCTATTTAAGCATTTTTAGATATTTTTGAGGGTGCAAGTGTATTTTTAAGGCTGCATATGAATAAAAAAATTAAGTTATATATATATATATATATATGCTTAGAACTAAGTGCCTTCTATATTAGACTGTAGTTATTTTAAGACTGTTATTTTTAAAAAATATAAACATAGATCGATAGAACCTCTCCCACGAGAAAATTTCGGCAAGAAAATCGAAATGCATAATGGGCTTAATGTTAAGCCATCATGTCGGACAGACAAATAAAAAATCTCAATCTCAAACCTTACACTCCCTGATTTCGCCAATTAAATTTGATCTTCCTTTTTTTTCTACGGAAGGGCAAGGAAATTATTTGTTAAGAGAAAGAATAATGTGGGATAAGCAAGCAAAAAAATTGAAGGTGAATTGAACCCATATCCCAAGCCTGACAGCTTGAATTCGTATGCCAGCAAACAATTATTGCCCAGCTTTTTCTATCAAATAGAAAAACGTCTAGAATTTCACTGGGTTTTGAGAGTAAATTTAATAAGCTGATTTAAATATTGTAGATGTTTCAATGACTACGAAACTATGATTTTTTTTATGTGGCATGGTCAAGCTCAGGAATCACCTTTTGTACTACTAGACCGTCATGTCGTTCAACTCATGGTGCAATGTCTAGTAGTAAACTTGACCTGAAAATAGAAAAATAATAGGAAAGGATAACGGTAGTCTGGTGGATGCATAATGAGAAGGCCTCACGTTTGCACTACTGGGTGTTATATGAATGCATCCATTTTCTAGCAGCCGGATGAGTCACAGCCGTCAGGGCTAGCGAGTGACAGTCTTGTTGGAGTGTTATGCCTCCTGAAACAAGTGAATCCCACTAACCAGCCAACAAAGGCTGTGACGCAAACAGTACCAGAATACCAGGTGAACAAGGAGGTGTACCGACCCCTTGATGAAGATCCCACCTAAGCGGTTTGGTACCCTATTATTAACCGGTTAAGCAGGCCGGATGTCTTATTAGGGCTACCCAATGATTGATAAACTCAAGTACTTGTCGTAATATTCGACTCAATCTACTTTAAACCAAAATTTATTTGACTTTCGTTGTAGATCACTGACATTGATCACATTATTTTGGTTAACAAAATAAACAACAATTTTTGCATAGATATAATAAAATATTTAAAATTCCACACATATTCACGATTCGCAATAAAAATGGTATGCTATGGGATATGTCATTCCCATACTGATATTTGTATAAAATATAAGCACCTGGCGCTTTCGATCTACACTGAATAAAACATGTCCCCATTTAAAATTCATCTTCGAAAATAAATCACTAAACTTATCACGTTTAAATTTCATTTTTCATCATTGAAAGTACGAAGATCGTGCAAAAAACATATCCACCATCCATACCTAATTTGTATACAAAAATTCAATGTACAAACAAAAAAGTGAACAAAGATATAAACACAGAAATCATTCAACAAACAAGAGAGTGCATCACAAACTGATCGTGATCGTGATCAATATTTGATTTGTGAGATCGACTACCAAAAAACGATCCGTGACAGGTGACATGACATAAAACTGGCAATAAGCAAAAGAAATTCGCGAAAAAGATCTGCCGATTATAATCCACATAAATTTAATACGGCAGTACAAGCCAATAACAACAACACCAACAACTACAAAAAAAGATACAGCTTAACCATAATATATCGTAGCTGGTTTTTTGCTGTGCTTCTTCAGCTCATCAAGGCCCGGACTTGATCATGATCACAGCCAACAACAATGATACTGATCGTGAAAACTGATCATTCATGAAATTATTGTTAAAAGGTGAAAATATCACACCTCCTCTGTCCTTTGTGTGTTCATTGATCGACAGCATTTTGTGTTAATTATTGGTCACGATCCTTTTTCTTCTCTGCCAATATCTATTCGTGTGTTACATGGTATAGGCAAAAAGAGTACACTTAATGTACTTAACCGTGCCGCGCAAGATCAATAGAGAGAAGTGTAAAGAAATGATCTTTGGTTTAAGATAAAATTCTCTGGGACCATGTCTTCTATAGTATATACTCGTACACAGGAGGGACTTTACCAGCAAAGGCGTAGTGCAAACGAAAATGCTTTAAAGTCGAGATACGATACGAATCGATTGATGCTTGTGTACGGTTGATTGAATTATAGTAATTACCTTGATGCCGATCGTGCACTTTAACTTTACCTTTCAGCCATATAAGATTGTCCGATGTTTCTTCTTTTTCTTAGTGGGTATACCAGAGTATTATGTAGAAGCATAGTAGTTAAAAACCAGCGAAAAGAGATAAGACAACGATCTTTCTTCTTCCAGGTGAAGTTCCGCTACACATATCTGAATAGAGAAGAGACTCTGGACTCCCCGGCCGAAAAAGGTTCCGAGGCGCCAGTTGGGTGCTGTCGCCTTTATGGTAGAATTCATATGGTATCCCATTCTCGAAGAAGCGTGTCTGAGGAATTTTAACATAACTTTGAAACGGTGTGTGTGTGTATGATCAGCATGAAGAAAAAAATGAAAGCGATCGTAGAGGATCGTTAAAGTGCCCTCGAAATAACCAAAATACAACCAAGAAAAATTTAGACTCACCGAAGAACGAAACACAGAAAACACCGAAACGATCATCGCACGGCGCAGGTTCTTCTGACAACTTTTAATTACGTGACTCGCCTACGCAGAGATCGGAAAGTGAACGATCGGCTCTGATCAAGCTCTTCTACATACATATAGTAGATATCTATATTTTTTTTCTTTTCAACCAATTCTTTTTATTTTACCTTACTCTCTACCTTGGCGGTATTCGCTTTTAATTTGAATCTGAATGCACACTCTACAAATCCCAGTCTCCCAGTTCCGTTGTTGGTTCTTGTGTTGTTATTTTCTCAGTTTTTTTTTGTTTCATGTATTTTCAAAATGATCGTGGAAATGATCGTGCAATGGGCTTATAAAAGGGTATAATAAAAACGAAGAAAATGCGATCGCACATACCTATATATATCTTATATATAATACCATAGTACCACACATGCGTGTAGGTGTTATGGGAAGATTTTCAAATAAACTAGCCTTTAACTTTTACTGAAGATCGGCTTCAATGTTCGCGCTAGTCATGAGGTATATATATGTATGTTTGTACGTTATCTTCTTTCGTTCGTTTGGTGGCAATTACCTGGAAAAGATTGCCAGAGAAATGATAGTGATCGTTGTTAATGATCGCAAAACTGATCTTATATGGTATCAAATGGAGGGAAATATTTTCGCAATTTTTATTTTTTTTTAACAGTCAAATGCCTGGTATTTGTGGGGGTATGTGGGTAGGAAATAGATAATTAAATATTGAAAATTAAATGCGATATATTGAATTAAATTTGAAATGTTATTATATGTGCGGTTTGTTGTTGTTGTTATTGGGTTTTAAATTTAGTAAGGTTATTTAATTTCATTTTAATTTGACATTAATGTTTAGGTTTATAGGAGTACAGAGGCGGTAGAGGTATGTGGAAGTGATTTTGTAACATATTGTGTAAGAAATTGTGTTGTTTCAAAACAAACAAAAACATAGGATCATTAAAAAAACATACAGGAGAATGCACAGTGTGAAATAGACTATTGTCAAGGACAGTAGTTTTGGTAAGAAAATTAATTTCAAGATGGCACAAGACTAAACAGTTCACGGGAGTGGAAATGCGGCAGACTGAAATGGATTGCTTGCTTTTTTATTACTGGAACTAGGAAGGATCTCCCCGTAGGTGCTATAGAGGAAAGCATTGGCTGACTCCACTACACATTTTTTTATGGAAATCCCCGGACATAAGAAAGGGTAGACGACGAAATCAGGCGAAGGAATTGGAATTGGGTTAGCCACACGTTTTGACGCGAAAACGAAAATCTGGCCCTTGACTGGAATCCGCAAGGATCCCGTCGAGTCGGAAGACCTAGAACAACGTGTAGGAGAACCTTACTAGCAGAAGCCGCAACAAC
Source organism: Thereva unica (assembly GCA_949987705.1). Classification (NCBI taxonomy): domain Eukaryota; kingdom Metazoa; phylum Arthropoda; class Insecta; order Diptera; family Therevidae; genus Thereva; species Thereva unica. The sequence continues at coordinate 10,812,355 of OX465282.1, forward strand.
TGGGAGATCCTGGTCGGAACTGAGAGCTATCACGCCAAACAGAGTCCGCTGGAGGGCAACTGTTTCCACCCTATGTCCCATGAGGTATTAAAGGAGCGTAAAGAAGAAGAAGACGTATCCGATCATATGGTTTGTGAACTACGGTTATTTTAGATTGCTCTAAGTGATAAGAACTCCTCATCGTCCCTGGGGGTTCCAAGAAATCTATTCTGATTTACAATGGTACAGAGCCCCAACTCCAAGGGCTTGATTGTGATGGGAAGATAGGCCTCTGAGACCTGCGCTAGATGGATCGATTATAACCTCCTTGTGGTGGAATCCAGAAACTATAACTTAGACCCTCAACACTGTAAGAGGATTGGGTTGAGTTCTAGCAAAACAACAGCCAACTGGCACCACCATCAGAGGAAATCGCTGAAGGTGCATACGTTCTTCAGAGATTTGAAGAAGTAGTAAGAGCGACGTCGCATCGTAGGAGCTTAAATGGGCACCAGCGTACAGGAAAGAGAAAGGACCCTGAGAAATCAGATGGCAAGGGAGAAGTGGTCGATGAAGAAAACCTTATACGGTAACGATGCCCGGCATGAGCCCATCACACCTCTAAAATGGTTCTTGGCATCCACGGAACAAGAGCTAAACCTTTCGTGACCCCAGGCATACTATACACAACGGCTAATATCAATGGAGAAATATTGGACTATAATATGAATGTGTTCCTGAAACTGGAGGACCGCTATTTAGAAATAGTTACCCACATTCAACAACTCTTCATTTCTCAGACACTAGCTTTCAACAATACAGGTCTAAGAAGTTAGAGCCCTTTCGAACACAATATTGAACCGTCACCTCCTCGTGGTGGCCTTGGATAACCGACTAACGAGGGTAGGAAGGATCACAACCCTTTTAAATTCTACCAAGCCAAGATGTAAAGTTATCGTGTCGAGCGCTGCATGCTAGTGGGTAGTTTTTCTTACTGTCGTTTAACGATCTTCTTTGGGCACCAGGCGCACCAAGTTGTACACTGGGTTTTCCTCATATGGTGGTTCAACCTATCTTTGCCTACCATACTCGTGGAACTTCTACGGAACAATTAAATTGCATTCATCGGTCCGGATTCGATTATTGAGGAACATCGCCTCAAAATATTTCAACACGATTACAGATTTGAAGTGATCTGATTTGCCTCCGGCTGTGCGATGGTATTTATTGTCCATTTGAACTTTTTGGGTATCAATCTATTTTCGGGGCTCTCTCTGCTGTTGAGCCCGGAGCAATTCGACCCAGTGTATGCATTTTTTGTGGAATGAGTTTTATTTTTATTTTCATTTTTTAGGTTCGTCTGAGGACCCAACAGCTGCACCTATTAAAGCGATACATTACTACAATAGCCCAAGTGAATGGCCGCAGTATTTTGGGACTTCGTTAATGAAAAGAAGAATTTCATTGTATTTCGGGTACACAATGGTCTTAAGAAAATAGAACAACTAGATCTTGGAACAATCATCCACAGTAAGTATTTCCAAGCTCCTACACCATCCAAAATTTCAATAGCCAAATCCATTGTCTTCAACAACCCCGAGATCTCTTCTAGGCCAGCGGTCGGCAGCCCTTATGCATTGGCTTGCTACAGATAATTTAAACTACTGCAAACTAAGCGTGCCACCAAAAATTAATTAAACATTAATGACTACCTACGGGATTGCCTTTGGAAGCTAAAGGCCCCCCATTTCACATACAGGCCGCTGGCAGGCCGTGGTCTTTTAGGGGAGGTCGGCAGGTATGGCCCGATGAAGGCCACACCCTAAGGTCCCCATTCACTTACAGGCCTTACAGGCCGCCGGCAGGCCGTGGTTTTTTAGGCCAGGACGGCAGGTAGGGCCCAATTAAGGCCACACTTTAAGGCTGCCATTCACCGACAGGTCGCCGGCAGGCCGTGGTTTTTTAGGCCAGGACGGCAGGTAGGGCCCAATTAAGGCCACACTTTAAGGCCCCCATTCACCTGCAGGCCGCCGGCAGGCCGTGGGATTTTAGGCCAGGACGGCAGGTAGGGCCCAATTAAGGCCACACTTTAAGGCCCCCATTCACCTACAGGCCGCCGGCAGGCAGTGGCCCGATGAAGGCCATACCTAACTCAGCCTGACTGAGCGATAAGGATTTGAAGCATCCGTCTGACAGGCCTTGGATAGCAGGTATCGTCATGATTCCCTACACAAACAGGCGAAGACGACAACGAAATTTTCAGACGAATAGAAGTTCAGCTCTTCAGGCCCGGACTGACGGTAAATACTCACAGACATAAAGATTTTTCTCAGTTTTCCTGGACTGCAGGCTCAATCTAGTTGGCGGCGTTTAAGTGTGTTTAAACTTGGCCTCAAGGCGAATACCCTCAGGCCTCGGTCTGCCGGCGGCCTGTTTATGAATCACCTTAACATATACATAACTTTAATTTAATGCACATTTCCGAACTGTCTTCGTGCCATCAAAGATTTTCTCAAGTGACACCTAGTGACACGCTTGCCATAGGCTGCCAACCACTGTTCTAGGCTATTCTATTATTTATTAATTGCACTATGATTTGATAGGATGGGCTAGTGGTACAAAAGACTGATTTCTAAGGTTAATTTTACCACATGTCATACCTAGTACCAAACACTATTGAAAAACTAAACCCAAGAACAATTATATACTCAATTAGGCTGTAGATATTCTTTTGTTACCTATCACTAATTGCAATAAAAAAGAAAAATACATCAACCACATTTTCAGTATTTTTATATAAAAGTGCAGTCCGTCTATTGACGCAATTTCTGTAGGCAAAAAAATACTTCCATATGAAAAACCACACCATAATTTTGTTGAATGCGGTATATGTACATTGTATGTACATAGTTTGACATGCGCTTTATTTCAACGTTTTATTTCAACGTTTGCTTTCTTTCTTGTTTATTATAAATTTTGAAGTGAACAACATTTCTCTTTATGTTATTTATTATAACAAACCAAGATAGGAATCATTAAAAACATCCTGCATGAAATAATTTCTATGTGGAATATACTATGACTATGTGGTGTATAAACAAAAATTTCCAACCATGTTTTTTTTTGTTTTTGTTTTTAAACCATAATTTTCTCACAATTTGTTTTTTTCTCTTCTACCCCCTGTTTCGTTTCTCTCTGTGTTTTTCATAAACAATTTTAATTCACAAGGAAAACAATTAAGGAAAAAATTATATATATGAAATCTGTGAATTGAAAAAAAAAGGAAAAAATATATGTATAAAGAGTAAAGAGAGAGAGAATCCCCAAGAACCTTTTATAAAAGCCACACACTAATGCATCACTGTCCTTTTTTTATATTCATCCTATTCATCATATCCGAAGCGTTAAATTTTAATTACTCACTTTCAAAAAGTGTATTATGTATAGTATACTACAGAAGCACTTCTAAGAAAGGCCGAAAAACATAGAGATATATTGTGTGTATAGTCTACAAAAAAAATAAGCAAGGAGAAATTCTTTCTCTCTAGCCCCGAAAGAACAAAAAAAAAAAGACATAGCATTTGCGGGGCGATCTTGAGAATGCCTTTATGTCACATGAAGTACGTACAAACGTCCAAACATTAAAACATAAGGCCCTAAAACAGCCAGACCATTGCAGGAACAATGTGAAACCGAATGATGATGATTATGATGAAAAAATCCCCGTCTTCTTGTCCTAACCAGAGATATGGTATGACTGTAGGCTGTGATGGTGCCCCGTGTATTGAATGAAGACCGAAAGCCACGGGATGGACAAATCAACTATGGAACCCCTCCGAAGAAGTTTGGTACCCAAAACATGTCAGTGATGTGGCGTTACGTTTACTATGGGGCTCCCTTCAGCTGCTGCTGTTGTATCTGATGCTGATGCTGGTGGTTGGCTGCATGGACAAGAAGGAATTTTTCATGGGCAACCTATACGCCATATGTCTTGTCATTTGCATACATGTTACTCTAGAAATCTTGGAATTCCCGATTAAGAAATGAGGAATGCCTTTGTTAGCATGGATGCTGCTCATCTTGCGGCTGTTTTTTTTTGTGGACCTTGGTTGATTCATTCTCGACCAATAGGTCGAGAACGAGCGCACAGTTTGCAGTCGAGTTTGGTCAAGTAGAGCTGCTAGAATCTAGAATATATTTCATGAAATTATTTATTTTTTCCTAACTTCAAGTCCCCACCAATTTTTTTGGATCCAAGCACAGCACTTAACCCAAACCATAGACCATTTTCGGGTAGTCCCCATGCCTGATGATGATGATGATGATGTTGATGAGGCTTCTTTATGCCCTTAAAAATATAATATGAGACTTTTTCTTCACTGTTTTGTTTCACTGTTTTGTATGGTTGGACTCGGTTCGTTACTCGGTTAGTTTGGTGGTTAGGACAGGTGAGTTGATGAGCATCATTTCCACCGGTGAGACAAGCCTCATTAGAATATTATCCAAAGATCTTTCTCCACTTCATTTCCAGATGTCAATTTGGCTTAATTTAGGGATGTGATTAGTTATGGATATACAACACAACAAGGTGAACTAGAATATGAAGATTCCGACGCGGTATCTTCAATATGCTTTGAATATTCACAAAAAATAAAAAAAATAAAGAAATTATAGAAAAGACAACAGAAAAACCAACGATTGTGACCAACGGTGAAAATGATTTTTATATGTGTTTTGTGAAGAGAATTCTGAGAGATTTTTTTTTCTTGTCATTCTACCATGGTTATACCTTTAAAAGGTAGAAAATATATAACCAAAGACATAAAGAAAGTAGCAGGATGTGGTTATGTGAAGAGTCATCCACATCTGGAATTTCGATATTGGTGATAAATTTTCAATCTTCAGTTCTTTTTGTCTTCTTTCCTTTAAGAAAAAACAAATCTCCTGATAATGTAATTATATTCCAAAAAAATTAATGATATCACAGAATGAAAAAATGATTTTTAAAATCGATTTCCTGTGATTTTTATGTTAAATTTACACTACCGGCACAGAAGTGTGGGAATGACCGCTTTAATTTTTGTTTTTTTGGTATTTTTATTATTTTTATTATTATCATTTTCTTCCAAGATTTTTCAAAGATAATTTTTCTTCCAATTTTTTTATATGTTCTTAGATTATTTTATTTGATATGCGCGGTTCTGCTGATTTCATGGTTATATGAATGTGCAAAGTGGTTTTTTTTCGTTGTTGTGATAATCGTTCAAGTTCAGTAAACTTATTTTTTTTAAGTCGGAAATGCCAATGAGTGTGTGTTTCCTACTGTTTTTTTCTTTCGGTAGTTGATTGTGATCTTCCTGTGGTATGGTATTTTTTTTGCATTTATTTTGCATATTTTATTATTGGTCGATTTCTCGAAAATTAAAATAAATATTTGCACTTATTACAATATACTCGCTGATCCAGGGCCGGCGTTTGGCTTTTTTTTGCGCCCGGTGCAGTATGTAACATTACGCCTCCATCACCTGTTCATTTTTGGATCGCAGTTAAAGACAATGGAAAAAGAGATAAACACACATTGCAGCTTCTTTAGAATATGAAAATGAAGGCCCGGGAAAACCTTTTCCCTTTTTTTTCTGAAATTGCGCCCGGTGCAAATGCACCAATTAAGCACCGCCTCTGCCTTTGTCCAAATACGATTTGCTTAGCGATCTTGCTTTTCTGTTTAATGCTAATGCTGTTTAATGCTGTAGGATGTTTTTCGGTGTTAATTGCACTTCCCAAACTATTTCTAGCACAATCCTGGGCTCCGAAAATCTATAGATCTATATACACTCGAATCGCCATAAAAGTCTCTATATCGTTCTCCAAGCCTTCATATTTCAAGGGATAATAATTCTCTGCGGTAAGACAGACCTATGGGGTGGGACAGCGAGGGAGACCCAACCTTTGGTGGAAGGTGGCGTAGACCAGGACGGTCAGAGCTTAGGGATGGCAAACTGGAGGACATCGGCTCAGAATCAGGACCGGTGGAGAGGCAGTTGCGAGAGGCCAGGACCGGACCCCGGTTGTAGAGTCGTTAAAGAAGAAGAAGAATAGATGATCACTAGACTGCATGTATTAGTGTCTACTGCAGAATCCTGCATAGAATAAAAACAGTCCACCTTAACAGACTTGTTGGAAATAGAGGTCGCTTTCAGCAAGAGGCGATCCAGCTGTTTCTCACCGAATTAGGGTTCTATAATAGTACAACAACTACGAATTACAAGTCAAAAACTATGGCACCGTGCCGGCCAAGAAAGAATAGACGACGAAATCAGGCGAACGAAATGGAATTGGATTGGCCACATCTTCAGATTCTTTAATATATGACAATGAAGACACGGGAGCACTTTCAATTCTTTTTACGAAGTTTTAAATTTTATTATAATTTTAATTTTTGAAATTGCGCCCGGTGCAAGTGCAGCATTTGCACTTATGAAAGCGCCGTCCCTTTGCTGACCCCGGGAACTTAAGGCTTAAGGCGCCTGACTACTATTCCAAAGGTTTGGGGTTCTATTCCGCGCACTGACATGGTCTTCATATTTTGCCTTGTTCCATATTCTCCTGTAAGCCAAAATAAGCGAGAACGCCGACTTCAGTTTTGTCGCGAAATTTTTCTAGTGGAAATTCCGGTTCAATCAGAACGTAGGGAATAATTCCCCGCCGCTGATCTAAGGATTGAAAAATTCGTGAAGCTTGTAAAAGATAACGTTATTTTTACAGCCGCCATTTTAGATTTAAAGTGACATCACACAGATTACTACAGTATAATGGTCATACTCTTTTATTTGATACCTATGTCTGTGGGGCGGGGAGCACAATTGCAAAAATCGGCCGCCATCTTGAAACCGCCATCGCTAAATTGTCAGATTGCATTGTCACGTGAGCTACACATATGTGAAAAGTTTGAAGTTGATCGGTTATAAGAAGGTGGGTCAAAATCAAGTTGAAAGATTAGCATGACGGTGATATGAACTCATAAGTTTTCTCCTTGCTAAAAATACGCTCAACGCCCCTAAAGAAGTTTTCACTTCAAAAGTGGCTTGACCGAATGTTATGAGATTTTTTCGGATGTTTTCGTAAATACGCGTCGTTCGGCACCTCAACGAAGTCGGTAGCATCGTTCAGGAACACAAACCACGTACACCGTTTAAATAAAAAAAAACGGCTGGACCGAATTTAATGAAAATATTTTCAGATCATATTTTCATTAATACCAATCGAACGACACCTTAACGAAGTCGATATCGTGTTGTTAAAAAATGACCTCATACGTACATACACATCTACATTCAGACACACACACATACATATACTTCTTCTCAAATTTATGCTTAAAATGTTTTTTTTTTGTGTGAGATTAGAGGCTTAGGGAAAGCCCCTTTGTACTGTCGACAGTCTATTTATTTCGTATAGAGTGCAATGTCGAACAGCAGCTCTAATCGGAAGATAGATAAAATAGAGAGAGAGGAGTGAAGGAAGGACTGCCACAACCATGAAAAAATACGTTGAAAATTTCATTTTTGATTTTCGGATTGACGATATAGTGGAAAGTTAAAAATTATACCTTTTGCCCCAACTCCTCTAATCATCCCAGTACGTGTATCAATCAGGAAGTGAAGTCAACTAAGTTTGTCCTTCACAACCTAGGTCATCTAACTTGAATGAACTTAAATACGCTATAGTACAGGCTCTACGAAGACGAGGTCTAACTAACTAACGCTTTGAGTGGCCTACACACTCTCAATTTTAACTGCGCAGTTGAACTGTGTAAAAAATCTGTGCAATAAGCTGAACTGAAAGTGTGTGTGTTCGTAGTTCGTTGTACGGTTTTTTTGCTCATCAGTTTTGTTGATTTTGAGTACATCTTTTTAATAATGGCAAAGAATGGACGGAACTGAGGCTCCTGTGATGGAAGTCGAGTCGGGTTTCGTGACAAATCGTTCCAGTTGAAGAAAGTGACGTTTTAGTCGAATTATGACTTTCACACAGGGGTCTGACAGAACTGAACGATGAATTGTATGACTTGCGGAGTTTATCGGAACAAAAGCGGGTCTACAAGCTCAGGTCTTAGTATTGAGTGAAAACAGTTCAAACCTGCGCAGTTCACACAGTTTATCGCTCAGAAATGACGTCACAAGCCATAAACTGCGCAGATGGGGTCGTTCCACACTATCGTGCCGTTCTCGGTCAAGTCTCATGCCAATCTCGGTCCAGTCAAATATTTTTACAGGACAAGCAATCGGCGTAATCCCACTTTCGCTCCCTTCCAGCCAGTGTGTGAATACACCGATTGATTTTTTTGTAAAAATATTTGACTGGAACGAGAGTGGCATGAGACCGGACCGACTTTTTCCGGGCGGAAGCCGGCATAGTAAACTTTCTGAGATAGTTTCCAGCCAAATGTTCGCGCAGGCTGTGAATATGTTTTATCATATGAAAAGTAGAAATTCTCTGGGACTGAGATTAGGGCAATTATGAAGATTAGAAATAGTGTAGGTCATAGAATGGATCCCTGAGGGACATCACAAAAAATGTGGTTTGGGACATAAATTCGATACTATCAAAACGGTATCTTACAATCACCAGTTTTTTTAGAACTGGGACAGATAATATAGTGTGCAATGCTCTATTAAAAGCCTTGATGATATCTAAATCTACTAGATCCATCAAATCGATGCATATTTTAATTGAAGTGCTTTCGAAGACTCAAAACGCTCTCCCTCTTTCAAATATCGATTCACTTCGATAATTCTCATTATTTTTCGCAAGGCACCACCTTCAAAAATAAAAATGAATAATTTACGTCGATTTGTTTACTTATTTTATCCTATATATCCGAAAATTATTTTTTGTAAAATAGATAAAGAAAAACAAAGAAAGATTTCCCTTCTATCCTCCAGACAGATTACAGATTTCTCAATGATGAGAGCTTAATATCCTCACCCTAGAAATAGGGCTCTTAAAATTCATTATGGCATTATGGTAAACAGACCAGACCAGTCGGGATAGGATTTTGTATTGTTATCTATTTTTTTGGTGGCAGCGGTTGGATTTCATTTTATGCTTTTATAAATTTTAAGGTTGCACTTTTATGTTTATTTTTTTTAAATTTTTTTTTTGTGTGCAATACTAAAGCTTAGGGAAAACCTTCTGCCGACAATCTATTACTAATTTATTAAATTTACTATAAAGGACGAGAAGTAAGATTTGCCCCTCAAACCGCCCCCATTAAAAAATATATAAAAAAAAAATATTCAAGTCTGTCCAATATCTCCCTGCATTATACTACACCACTGTTGATTCACTTTCTCTTTCTGACACTGGCCCCATTCCATTCTAATTTTCAAGGAGATAAATTCAAATTTGATTAATGAATTTAATTTGTGAAAATTTGAATAATTTCATAGAAGGATAAGTCTGTTGAGTAAATCTTTTTTCTCTTCTTTAGATATTTTTGGTGCTCATCCCTTGTGCGGGGCGCTCGTGTTGCGTCTGGTCGGTCTCTTGGCCTATGTCGTATAATCTTCTCTGTCGTTTTCTCATCTTACTATCAAAGAATATCCCCTTATGCACTGTGTGTTATGGGTGGTTGTAAAATGATGGTTGGAGGAATGCTAGGGGATGTAAGGAGATGGTAAGAAAGCATAGGGGTGGGTGGGGGTATGGCGATATACACCCAAAGGGATAGGATAGCGGTTTTTCGTTGGTTTGAAATTGTTTCAAATTGGACCATTCTTAGATAAGATGCTGTTGGGGAGTAGAAGGAGTTGATTTGTTAACCACCCCCGGGGCCCCCCTCAGTTTTTGTTAGCCTTAACCACCCTGTTTTATAGAAAGCAAAGTTACACTGAAAGGGTGCTCCCCATCAAAAGAAGGGGCAGGGGGTATGGAGGGGTGATGGTATAGAAGATAAAAGGGGGTAAGCCAGATGGTAGGTTGTGAGTGAGGAGAGATTGAAAATTTTATAAAGCGGCCATTTATTGAATCTCTTGTTCTTTGAGTCAAAAACTCCTAACTTCCAGTGTTAGGATTTAGGGAATAAAGTCCATGATGGTGTTTGCTGCTGCTTTTTATTATAGATTTCTATACAGCTAGAGAAAGCTCTATATATAGAAAGCGACTCTATCAGGGAATGGGAATTGGGTGTAGGTAGATGAATCTCGTCCATTGGTGTTGCTCAACAAAATCATGGTCGAACTGGCCTCTTATACAAGAGAGAGGGGTGTTCAAGTTGTATATTATAGTAGTGTTGTGTCTACTTCTTTCTTCAATGGATGGGGTTTTTTTTTGTTGTGGAGGCATGAGGATTGATGGAGAGAATCTCTAGAGACTTATTTATATACATACATATACATTGTATATCTATATAGTCAAACGAACGAATTCTCGACCCCCTTAAAATGGTTATAAAGTCGAAAGATTTACAAGAACATCGTTGATTTGAATAATTTTATTCCGTCATTTGGTGGAATGATGACGCGAATCCAATTTAATGTCCTTTGCCTTTCCTTTAGACCTAATTTAGCTCCTCATACCTCTACCCCCTACTACCAACAAAAAACACCCACTATACACCCCCCAAAAAAAAAGTTTAACAAGAAAAAGACGAAGATGAACAAGAATAAGAAGAAGAAACAAATAAGAAGAGAATGTATATATAAATATATATGTATATAGCCCGAAAAGGACAATCAAGGACTAAGGGATATGTCCGCGCGGAGATAGAGGGTAGGTCGAAGTTATATTTCATTTCTTTAAAAAGGCGAAGGGTAACTTTCTTTACTGTAGTTTGGTTTGGTTTTTTTTTTAATTTTTTTTTTCATTTCTCTCTTCTACACTTTCTGCATCATCAGAAGAGTGACAAGAGTTTGTACTACTTGGAGCCGGCATGAAACGTGAAGGAGTGTTATGGGGGATATGGTGTGGGATAGGCGAAAGAGGTGGTTTTTGGTTTGGTTTTTATATTTTTTTTTACTGTGATTGGGTGTTTTTTTTTTCGGGGAGGGGGTGGTAAAGCATAGCAACAACTACAACAACAACAACAACTGTAACAAAAATACAAAAAAAACAACACGCATTTCTTTTTTTTTACTTTCTAGCTCTTTGCCATCTTCTACCATTTCCGCTTCACATCGATTGATTTATTGCTTGTAATTTAGCTATGTCACCCATTTTGATGGTATCGACCTGATAACGTCTGAATAAACTGCCTTGCGATGAAAGTTCGGCCTTAAGACATCAGTCACTCTCGCTCTCACTCTCTTTCTCTCTCCATGGTAACTTTAACTTTGAACGACGTCGTATGCCATCCTTGATGGTTGTTTATGGCATGGATATGGATCCTTCTTATATTTATTATATAGTATACATACTGTTTTTTTTTTTAACTTGAAGGACGACAACAGTCTTCTTCTTCTTATAAAATCCAACCAAACAGTGTATATATATACCTATATATGTTTCATTCATTCATTTCAAAATCATCATGAAGTAGTAACCGAAAAACCATTTCTTCTAGAGATGATGATGGGTATAACATTAACAACAACAACAACAACAACCCCTAGAAGAAAAAAAAATATACTGTAAAATAAAATCAAATTCCAGTAGCGGCGCTACTTCGACCCGGAATCATCAATCGAAAGATTCATTTGCTTTCCTGCTGCCTCTTTAATTGCCTTTTTGTGGGGTTGGAGGAGGGGTGCTAGTGGAAAATCACGGCTGGGGGGCGAGTCGAGTCACACAATCTTATTTTTGGATCTTTGAAAGAAATTCTCATTTCTACACGACGAACCAAGAGAAGGCCATAGAAGAAGGAAAAATATAAGAAGAAACGTTGAGTGTGTACGACGATGGTGACTTCATGATGGACTGGACTTTTTATTCTTATCATTCATCTTAACTCTATATGCGTCGTTCGGAGCACACACTCATATCTAATCTATACTTCTCTACTATTTTATACTATAGGTACTATATTATATAAAGAGAAAAGATTTAATTGTTTATTTGCTCCAGCTACACTCAAAAACTATCGAACCGATTTTAAAAATTCTTTCGCCAATAGAAAGGTCTACTATCATCTAGTAACATGGGATATATTTTATTTTTCAGCAGGATTAGAATAGCTGCAGCAATTTTAGTATAGTAGTTGCTGTTGACTTTGCTTCGCTGCCAATTAAATTACAGCAATTTACTATGCTTTGCTTTACAGCAATCATATTTTCATAAACTGTTGCTGTAGGCTGTTAAAGCTCTTTGTTTTATATCGCTGCGAACGCTGTTGCTTACAAATGCTGAGGTATGCTGCTCCACCTACGAATGCTTCGCATACACGCTTGCGCTCGCTGAAAATGAAAATCGTCTTGGAAATCAAAGAGATTACACGTCACAGTCGCATGCGCCAGAGAATCGAACGGCGAACAATTATAATGTCTTGCTGAAAAAACTCTGAGAACCTTACAGGTACGCGGACGAGAGTCGAGTCTCGAACGAGTTTGCAGCGGCTTGAAGAACAAAATATTAGAAATATCGAATTCGCGAAAGGGAATCAAGCACTGAACGTTCTCAGCACAAAGAGAAATACAGCACGCATCAACAACTAGAGTTCGCGATCTTAGTAACAGATTTAGATAGGATAGGATTTACAGGTTGATTATTCTCCCAACAGACCTCCGTCCAAATCGGAGCCATGAATAAGATCTGCTTTAGGTGTTCTGACAAAAGAGGGGCGGTGAACCTGTTGGTATGTGCTGTGCTTCTGGAAAAGCTAGTCTACCCAATATTAAGGCGCCACCACAAGTAATGTAAAATCTTTTGACAAATAGTTATTCTCTATCTGGGCATTTTTTAACGAGTATAACAAGGTACAATAGCCTCTTCCAAATGACAAAAAAATTAAGGAAGGAAGGTCAAGTGTATCATCTCTTTTTTTTGTTTTAGATGTACCTCTAAATTCAGGTGTCACCCTTTGTACCGCCAGTCCGTCATGTCGTACACTTCAAAGTCAGATGTCTGGTAGCAAGCTTAGCTCGAAGGATAGAGAAAGGATAAGATAGATTAAAGGAGTCTGGGAGCCGGGGGAGGGTGCATGAGGAGACGGAGATGAAACTTGCGTTTGAACTCTTGGATGTTGTATGAGTTTGGGAATACTGACTGTGGGAGGTTGTTCCACAGTCGAGTTGCTCTCGTAAACCTGAAACACATCTAACCTGATGTGTGTGTGTGAAAAAAAGGGCTGTAGATAGTGAGGATGAGCCGAAATGGCTAGTCTTGTGCTACGGGAAAAACATTGCCGTGGAGGCAGGTTATATATTTCGGTGGAACAGTCGTTATGGTAGATGCAGTAGAATTTCGCCAGAGCCGCTACATTACTGCAGTGCCTTAATGAATCAATCACGGAGCAAATGGCGCCGTCGCCAATGAGTTGAAGGACGCGGTTTTGCACCTTGTCCAGTAACACTAACCCTTGCCGAGAGATACGAGTGAAATTCGAGGCGGAGTCGAATGTAGGATTGTACCCCTGGCCGACGGCTGAAGGAGGAAATTGCATCTTGTGCAATTGCAAGCATTGTGATGCTTATTTAGCGATTTGGAATATATGATTACTCCAACGCAGGTCTTCTGTTAATGTTATGCCTAGGATATTCAGAGATGGTTATACAATCAACTCAACTGAGCAATTGAGGAGCACGTTTTCTTAGAAAAGAGACAGTATTTTGTTTTCCGTGCGTTAAATTCGACACGAGTCGTCTTGAGTCCCTAATCTAGAAACAGATTTATATCCCTGTTGATTGAAATAGACGTAAGTTTACGATCAAACAGAAATGGACAATCCAGCTTAGCAGCACCATGTATGAAGAACGATATTTGTACAAAAAAATACCCTCGACCTTTCGTCAACGACACCCAAGCCGGAGAGAATGGGTATCCAGTTTATCGTCGCCGTGACATAGAAACTGGAGGACACTTTGTTGAATATCAGTTCGTTACGGAAAAAGCCTGTTTTCAGGCATTATTGCATCTACTTTGGCTCTTATGTCTTTTCGACAAAAGGTTCATCATACCCTTTTCACGCGTTTTCGGACACACGAATTACACCAGAACTATGTGCCGTCGAGGGTTTCTCGAACGTTGAAGAAAAATGTTCCCATGATGGTTTTCGAACCGACTTCGACCCAGTGACCTTTTCGTCATCCAGTGGTGTTTTTTGAATCATGTGTAGGTTCCCTATTGACAATTTGGTTTATTGACTCCGCCAGAGAATGTAAAATGAGCTTCGTTCGTCATCAAATTTTTGTCCCGGCATCGATCATTCTTGCGACGGCATTTCCATATTACAAACGACGCAGCTTGTCCGTTGGCAACAATCTTTGAGTAAGTTGCAGTTTGTATGGGAGACAATGAAGATCTTGCCTCATATCTTCCTTAGAGTCGTTCCACTCACGATTAACTCCTGGAATCGGCAGCGATACGATACATTTGGATTATCGACAACACTCTCTCTTTATTGGAGAGCGTTGCGGACGCGTTGGAATGAGATGCTGGCGAGTCACTACAGACCCATACTCAAAAAAAAATCTTCACCAAACTACGAATTGTGTTGTCTGAAAGCAGAGAATTTCTCCCATGTTTTTTACAATAAGTACGCACAATTGAACGATTGTTTTCAATGTAAAGCGCTACAATTTCAGTATGTTTTTTCAATGTGAATCGACACATAGCTAAAATGGTACTGAATGACGTCTCAGAATCGTGTACATTTGTAGAAATCGGCTAAAAAATGTGAGAGTTCTTCAATGTTGAAATACCGAAGGTCTAGATGGCGATGACATGAGATGAAAAGGCACAATAAAAATTAAGTAGAATATAAAAAAAATTAGTCAAAAAAGTCAACAGCCGCCGCCCTGTACTGGTCCTGCAGCCGTCCACTTAGCTCATATTCCTAGAATACCGATGATTCCCACCGATTTGCCAATTCCGTTTAAAGGTCTTCAATTTCCAGTGAAAACATTGTTCGCATTAACAATTAACAAGTGCCAAGGCCAAAACTTCGAATTAGCAAGTATTTAAATACCTACGAAAAGAATACTTTACTCATGGACAACTGTCTGCAGGCCTATAGCGGGTTGGAGCTCAGAAAATCAATTCATTTTGCTACCGCAAAATAAAACATCAAATATAGCTTACAGAGAAGCTCTAAATCACTTAACTTTATTTAAGTGTGAGTCATCCGCTATACCAAAAAAAAATTTCGGATACCGTCTATAAGATAAGGATTTACGGTAGCGGTGCATGCCCTTCAACCTCGGTCTCGGCTTGATTTTAATATTCGTTCCATCTCACCCATGACATCGACCACCAACCCCTCGCCCGACCTGTCCCCGCCAAAAAGGGAAGTCTTCTTCCGTCTTTCCACCCATCCAGCATACTCCAGCCGAAAACAAAACATCGTGTATAAGCTTGCATTTTAATGTAATTAACATGGATGACATTCTACTGACGATGCACTAGGAAGAAGAGGCTCTATAAGAAGCATATATAACAAAAAGGAGAACCTCTACCGCACAAAAGTAGTTGACAACGATGGGGCGAATATACACAATATATTATGTGAATTAATTATGCCTCGTTTGCCGCGCTGTCTTCCCCATTAAAATTTGGTAGGTATGTCTCCCCTATCCTACTGCTGCTGCTGCATATCTCTATAGTATACGATGCACAAGCTCCACCACAGTTAGACCTCACAGAATACTGCGGGTCTTTTACCTGACTTTTTTTTATTTATACCTACATACATATGTATATACATTATTATCGTACACCTTTATTCAATTTTTTTTTTAATTTAGTTAAAAGTCACCAACAGAGGCCCAAAAGACAACGAAAGACTTGCAAATGAAGAGGCCATATACCTACTATAGTATACTATCTACACTCTGCGCTTCTGCTTCCACAATCTGAAGGTGTTGACTTGGACATGGTAAAAATTGTGATGTTGTTTGTGTCTTGTATAAAAATTATGTTCTTTTTACCTTGTTTTAAAGGGAATTTTTCCTGGAATTTTTTGAATAATCTTAATTCTGACCAGAGATAATGAAACTCAATGGTGGTAGAACGGGAGAGCAGCATAGCCCAGGTAGAGAGAGGTGTATGAGAAGAGTGCTTTTTGATTAATTATCGTAGCGATTCGGATTAATGGTGTGCAGGTAAGAAAATGACTTAAACATAGTCTTTTGCAGATTAATGAGGCATTTTTTTTCTTCTTTAAACAAAAAAGAAATTATGTTTAGGTAGTGACAGGTTTATAGATGATAAGAAATGTTTTGCGTGAACATAATATACATACAGTGGGAGATTAACTGTTTTGATTGTGCAGACATGAAAGATATGTTCGTATATATATGATAGAGGTGGTAATTTTAACAGAATTAATAAAAAAAAAACTGCACTGATTCAAGATTGAACTGGGGTCCTAAATGTAATGATTTTTTCCTGGAGCATATCGTTCATGCAACGGTGATTTGTCGTAACCCTCAAAAATTTGAAAATTGACTATGGGATCATTGGATAGAGGTCATAATTGTGCCGCCTGCAATATGTCGTAATCTACAAAAATAATATTCTATAAAATGCCAATATGTTTAAATTTGCAAAACAGTACAAGCTAATTATATGTAAATAAAACTGAAATGATGAAGTTTTAATTGCCTCCTGAAAAATTACCACTCTGTGGCTTGCGACATATTGAAGTTGCATGAACGATATGATTCACAGGAAATTTTTGCTATGACTCATATATGTGTAAATCTATACTAGAAGAATCAGTATTTTTGTGAGCCTAAAACATGTGTTTTTAACTTATATTCGACTATCGGGCCCGGTTAGCGACTCCAAGTATCTAAAAAAAGACACAAAACGGCATCTCCATGCTTTGTACCATGGCAAATAAAGCATCTATTAAAACTGTGAACAATGCAAAATTTACGAAGTAAAAACATCGCTTCACCGTTACAGTGAATAACCTTGCATTAATATATTATGCCCATTTTTGTATTTCCAGTGCCGCGCGAGCGTTATGACCGTGACAGGAAACGACGAAACATGAAAATGAGAAGCAGCAATGGCCCTTTTCAGGATTAATTTAGTGGTGTCGTCTTAAGGCCCCCATTCACACTTGGGCCTTCAGCAGGCCGTGACCTGAAGGTTTCTCGCCTTGGGGCCAAGAATCACAACACACTCACTGGCCGCCGGCAGGCCGTAGCCTTCAGTCCAGGAAAATTGACAAGAAGGTTTACGAGGGTGGACATTTGGCGTCCAGTCTGCGCCTGAAGATATGAACTTATATTCAGTCTAAAGCTTTCATTGAAGCCGGTTACATTTTTACACTTGATTTATCAACTGCTAAAATAAGCTTTCAGCCTATTTATGTGCGGGGAATCATGAGGTGACCTGCAGTCTACGGCCTGTCCAGCAGTTGCCTCAAGTCTCACCACTCAGTCAGACCGAGTAATGTGTGGCATTCATCAGGCCGTACCTGCCGACCTGACCTGAACAGCCACGGCATGTCAGCGGCCTGTAAATGAATAGGTCCTTAATGTTACTAATGTTCGTCTCAAGCCGAAAAGTATTTATTTGATTTTTTAGGGCCTTTTTGGGGATAAAATGTTGAGGTCGTCGCCATGGGACAAGGTGACAAAAGTCCCGGAAGGCCAAAGTCTACTCACACGAGACGTATACGGAATAAATGGTATTTCTTCTATTTGAACTGAGTTCTAAATACCTTAGGCCAAGAAATAGCAATTGACGACGTAGAACTAGCAATAACCGGTTAAGAACTAAAAAGAACTAATGAGAAATAAGAGAACTAACTGCTTTTTGCGCACATCAAAATAATTTGAGCTGAGTTCTAAGTACATTCGGCCAAGAAATAGCAATTGGCGACAGAGAACTAACAATAATCGATTAAAAACTAAAGAGAACTAACGAGAAATAAGAGAAATAGCTGATTGTTGAGCACAGATAGATAATTTGTACTGAGTTCTAAGTACATACGGCCAAGAAATAGCAATTAACGACATAGAACTAACAATAACCGATTAAGAACTAAAGAGAACTAATGAGAAATAAGAGAACTAACTGCTTTTTGAGCACATATAAATAATTTGAACTGAGTTCTATGTACATTCGGCCAAGAAATAGCAATTGGCGACAGAGAACTAACAATAATCGATTAAGAACTAATGAGAACTAATGAGAAAAAAGAGAAATAAAAGCTTTTTGAGCACAGATAGATAATTTACACTGAGTTCTAAGTACATTCGGAAAAGAACAGAGACAGAGAACTAATAACAATTGATCAAGAACTGACTTGTGTTTTGTTTACAGATGACTAAGTGCTATCGCCCACAAGTGTAAAGAAACTAGATTAAGAATAAAATCAACCAGAGAACTAACTGATTACAGTCAAAAATTGATTAAATATATTAAAAAAAATCATTTTCTAACAAAGAACTAACAGCAAACGATTAAGAACTAAAGAGAACTAGCAAGAAATAAGAGAACTAACTGCTTTTTGAACAGATATAATTAATTTGAACTGAGTTCTGAGCACATTCAGCCAAGAAATAGCGATATCTAACAAAGAACTAACAAGATTCGATAAAGAACTAACTATTTTGTTACAGAGAAATTAACTGCTATCTAGCGTATGCGTTAATAGATAATGCAACAGTCAATGAACAGTGCAATCGATTAGAGAAATTAGAGAATTAGCAGTTTTTGAACATATAAATTATATTTTGGCTGAGTTTTAAGTACATTCAGCTACGTATCTAGACACCCATACATCCATATCTATACGATGGTCTACTATTGAAAAGTTTGGATAGTATTGTTTCTTCAGAAGCTTGTACAACGTGTCCGAGCCATCGAGGACCTTTTAATTTTTAACTGGATGATCAAATTTATTGTGGTAAAATTTGGTTTCCAATCTAAGCTGGAATCTTGCACAAGCACGGAAGTATGAGTACATTTAAATATTATTAATAAAACAGAAATCCCACCAGGGAGTGTATAGATTAGAATCTTGAAATTT
This sequence comes from Thereva unica, assembly GCA_949987705.1. Taxonomy (NCBI): domain Eukaryota; kingdom Metazoa; phylum Arthropoda; class Insecta; order Diptera; family Therevidae; genus Thereva; species Thereva unica. The sequence continues at coordinate 10,831,475 of OX465282.1, forward strand.
TCTACTGAAAAATATATTGCATGATGTCAAAAAAGAAAAGTAAATGTCAAGCTTGAGACGACGGAAAACGAATGACATATACATATATAAAATATAAAAAACCCTTCCTCCGAAAATCCGTGCGAAAACTTTGTAAAACGCATCTTGAATAGTCTTTCTCGTTTTATCATCACTTATCTTAGATTTTTTTTAGAAAAAAAAAAACAGAAGTATAAAAGAAAGAAATATCCGGAGGCTTTCTTTTCTTACGCTGTGCCTTTTTTTTGTTGGTTGGTTTTGGTTAGGTATGATACAGGAAAGTGTATATACGAAGATGGTTTTTAGTTTATTCGTTTATTTTTTTTTATTCTTGCTTGTTTCCGGTCGTAAATTTATCTTTGTATCCTTTATTTTTTTGTTTTTTTTTTGGTATATGTAACAAGATAGAGATATAAAGTAGAACGGGTCAAATCAGTCTGTCACATTTCCACCCTCTTGTGTCTGTGATTCATAGTAGAAGAAGTATAGTTAGAGAATAGTACCGGAGTTTGTTTTTGTAGATTCTATAAAAAATATATATGGAAGGTAGAAACCACATATATAACCTCTTTTTTTTTGAGTCAAAAAAAAATAAGAAGAAAAAACCCATTTCAGGGCTATCTGGAATCAATTCATCACAGTCCATCAATCAGATCCCTCAAACCTCAGTCAGTCAAACAGTCGTGGAATGTATATATATATATACATATGAGCGCGCCTCCATCTTCCATGCCTGTGTATGAGATGCTCCTGTCGTCATAGTAAAAAGGACTTTTCTCATACTTTATTTTAAGCACTAAAGCTCGTCCTGTCGTTCATTCTATTTTACATCAAGAATCCTTTAACATATATAAAATGAAAACAAAACGGTAGCGGAATAAAAAAAAATAAAATACAAAAGGGAGGGTTGGAGGTCATGATGGTGGTGGTGGTTAGAAGTTGTCTTTCTTTTCGGTTAGGGTTTTTCGTTTTTCAAAAAAAAAAAAAAAATTATCTTCTTGAAAGATATTCAAATATTCTTCACATATACTCATTCTTTTTCTCTTATACTATACTGATTCCGTCTAAAAGATATCTATGAAAGGAGAATTGTAAAATAGTCAAGGTTCTATATCATCATAGAAGATCGACCAACCCCCCCCCCCCCCCCCCAACCACCACTCCTTAGACATATATACATATATATCCATACACGAAAAACGATATCCTTCAAGCGGTCACATTTATGCGCATGAAGAAGAGAAGAATGATGTAAAACTTCCCCGGAAAAGTTTTCTACCCCCGGGGGGAAAGAGTGCTGGATAACAAATGGACATAAGAGATAGCATGTGGTAGGGCCCTTTTTGGAAGCCTCAAAAAAAAAACAAAAAGAAAGAAAGATTTTTCCCTTTGATGGAAATGCCTTACCCGGGTGACAGATTACGTAAAGGGTTTGACACAGTGGAACAATGTGATGCCACACATAAGACTACCAGCAGCCTCTCGCATGTAGAATGACGACTTCTATATATGGATAAATTTATATACATACAGTACCTGCGATATACCTGTACTATTTATGCCTTACGTGGATAACACATAGAATGAATTGAAAGGTGTTTTGGATCATCCAGTTTCTAGAGATCCAGTTTCTCATTCAAATCGAAGCTCTGAGTCACATTCCCTTGAGTCAAAACCCAAATGGTTGAACCCAAAACTCTAGGCACAGAACTATTGTATATGAAAGGGATAAGAGTACGAGAAACTGGAAACTAGACTACAATTAACCAAGATGTAAACAGGATATGCCCCCCCTCCGGCTTTACCCATTTCTCTACCCTAAAACCCAAAAATTTTATATGTGGCATGTCACAATTTCTTGTATCGATCTAAGTTGTGTGTGGAGTATATGTGGACCAGGACCAGGAAAACTTTTGTTTCTTCGTTATTCTTCTATTTTTTTTTTACTTTACTTTACTTCACTTCCACAGAGGAATGGAAACCCTTATATATATGTGAATGCCTGCCTCTATGCCAGCTTCAAGATTTCTTTTCCGAGACGTCAAGGAACGATGTGATTGTCATGTCACACGAGGAAAATTGATGAGCCTTTGCCTGCTCCGGCATCCTTCAACTTTCACGTAGCCTGGACTTGATTTCTTTTCTAGGGTGGGTTTTTTTTTCTTTGCAGGGGGAGGGAATGGATTCTGGGGGGTTTCTTAGAAGGGAAGAAAAGTGTGCTACTACTGCTGCTGCTTATGTTGGTGCTGTATAGCTGGAAATGATGGTGGTGGTTGCTAGCGAACGAAATATCTGCCTATAATACTTCATTCCTCTTCTCAATCTCTCCTACCCCTATGGATCCAGCAACCATATACATATACACATATATTTTGCTGTGCCTAAGCATCTACATCTCATAGAACTCTCTCTCATTCTTCTAACTGACTCGGAAAAGATTTTTGGCATAAGAAGGGAATTCACCAAAGAAAAAAAATATAAGTCTGGTGCTGTCGTGTCACGTCTGATTTGATAGTGTAACTGGGGACGACCTACTCTTCCTAATAAGTTCAGACAGTTTCTCTGGTCTCCAAAGTTTATGCTTCAAAGATTTCTTTTCTTCTTCTTCAAATCTATAGATAGATACATACATCCTCCCACCCCTTGAAACACAAAAAAAAACTTATATCCGCTCAGTTTACCTGGTCACTGTGGTTCTTCTCCTGTAACTCCTTAGATAAATGAAGGGGGAGACGAACGGCCTCGAACAACATACATACATAACGCGATTAACTTGTCGGCTGTCAATCCCAATTCATGTCATTAATCCTTTTCAGGTGACATTTGGATCGTATTAATTGGCAGAATGAGAGACTTGGACAGGTTAAAGTAAAATATAGAAATCACGTCTCTATTCACTCTCATCAATATACACATACACATGGTGACACTTAAGGGGTGTTCTGCTCTTGTTCATTGTAACTATTTTGTGGTTTTGATTTAATATGTTTATTCTTTAAAAAAAAAATTCCTTACAAGCTCAGGCGGCAATGCTACTTTGTAGTAAAGACTTGGGCTTGAAAGAGTTAAGCCTCTTAGTTTTTCATCTAGAAAAGCGGAGCACCCAAAAATCTCCAACCGGCCGCGGCGGCGGGAGGAAGACGACTTTGAACAATCAAAATCTTCTGGAGACTTTGTTTATATATTTTTATACATGTCCACAGTATCTAGATATATCACTAGTAGATATATAAGGTCCAAAGATCACAAGAAGACTTTAACTGCAACTATTTAATATGGAGATATTAGTGGAGATTTTAATATCTCCACTTGATAGGGTCAAAAGCTGATTTTGGATTTGTGTCAATTATGTCCAGTTTTAGAGATGTTTAGTGGCTGATTTTATGGGTGCGGAGGTTTTTGATCTTATGGTTTATTATATTACATTTCATAGGCATATATGTAGGAAGATTTTTAGATTTTTAAGAGATTTTATTTTTTTTATTTTTCTTAAATAAAATTTATTACAGTTTTTTTTATCTACTGAAGTTGTTGGTCTGTTATTGAAAAAGCTGAGTTTTTTGGGCGGATTTTAGTTTGAATTAAATCAAAAATTATGATTTAGTGGAATTTTTTTTGTTTGTTTGTTATTCCAGATCCAAACCATATTGGATTATGTATTTGGAATTAATGTATCTTAAGTAGACCGCCCAAGAAAGGTATTTATTTTAAAGACTATTTGAGATTTATTGTAAATATTGTACGGTATGCTCTGATGTTCTTAGTTTAGTAGTTTTCTTCTTCTTCGATGGCTCTACATCCCAATTCGAGCCTTGGCCTCCATCAGCTTCTTCCTCCAGACGTATCTCTGCTCCGCAGCTTGTCTCCAGTTTCTTATATTGAGCAGTTTTGCTGCATCGGCCTTAACATTGTCTTCCCACCTTAACCGTGGTTTGGTAACTGGTCTTTTGCCATCTGGTAGTAGATACAGGGATTTTTTTGGTATCCTTGAGTCATTCATTCTTGGACATGATCGGCCCAACGTAAACGTAGTAGCTCATCTATCGTGAATTTACACTCTTTGTATTCGTGATTGTAGCGTATTCTCCATGCATTGTCTTCATTGATTGGGCCGTATATCCTTCGGAGAACCTTCCTCTAAAATAAATCCATCTGGTCTGCGGATTTCTGGGAGATACTCCATGCTTCATATCCATACGTAACTACTGTACGCAGGGGCGGCGCTTTCTTAGGTGCTAACGGTGGAATTGCACCGGGCGCAATTTAAGAAAATCTTTAAAAATATTAAAAAAAAGTGTTCCTGTGCCTTTATTTTCATCTATTACAGAAATTGTGTGCTTTTCCTTTTTCCTTCATTGCGATCAAAAAATATCGAGCTGATGGGGCGCAACATGGCATACTGCACCGGGCGCAAAAACCCTAAGTGCCAGCCCTGATAGTAATCAGCCGTTGTTGAAAATACTTCGAACTCTCAGGCCCTCGGTACACGAGTCGACTCATTTACAAATTCAGTTTCAAGCAGGTTCCACAATAATAATGCGTACCACCAGTTTGGGGCGAATGGCTAAACCTTGGAAAGTAGTGGCACCCGATTTGCCACTTCTGTTAAAACCGGTTAGTTATTGTGAGTTATGTGGGTTACTGCAGACGAACACCTAGCAGCTCTGTTAGCAAGACCTAATCCTAACTCCATGCGATGCCCCGTGGGCAGGGGTGATGTTTTCATAGGTGCATATGGTGCACTTGCACCGGGCGCAATTTCAGAAATTAAGATTTTCGGCGAGGAACACCTGGACCGCCATAATTCTGAAGTTGTTGAAAGCGTCTTATATGTCCAAGCCTCGAGATCATTAAATCTGCTCACAGGCAGGACATTTTCAGCTGCTAAGGCCGAAGTCTTAATCAGGAAAATCTGATTTATTTCCGAAGACTAGATCCATCCAATGGCGCTACAGTCCTGGCTTCGTCTAGGACATTTCTGCAACTTTAATGGTCCCTTGCAGCATGTCTGCAGTTTCGACTATATTCCCCGAAATTTCTGATACCATAAGCCGTTGGGTGTCTTCCTTCCTCCTTACGAGGCCGGCAAATCTTAGTTTGCTGGCCTGCGAAACAGGAATGAAAGGAAGCAGGAAGGAATAAAGTATACTCAATATACCGTTAGGTCCTTGGCGGCCGTCTCAAGAGAGCGGATTACCACTTTCTTCACTACCCCCTCGACATGGGTATCAAATGAAAGGGTATGATAAGTAGAATACAATAAGCAATTTAGTATGCTAAATATACCGAGATCCACGGGGGCCATTTCAAAACCCATGTACCCGTTCTTTGAAGCACTTCATCTATGTAAAATTCATATATCCATCTTAGTATCTATTGCCTACTATTGGCTTATGGGTGCAGCGAGGCTTACCGGGATCCAGATAGTGACATTGTAAATGGTCAAGATGTATTTTGATCATGCAAAAGGCGTTTCGGGGGGGGGGGGGGTTGTCCCCTGGTATCTCTAAACAACATATGACCTACTCAACAATACTCTATCTTCCATAACACATGGTTTCACTACTAATAACCATACCAGCACTATATAACCCGTCATTTGATACTGGCTGACAAAAAACAAAAAAACAAATTATTGAAATAGACTCGTCACTCTCCGTCCATCCTCAATATAACTTCCAATTCATCTCTTCCACTCATAATTCTATAACAACCTAATTACATCATCTACTGAAAGAGCAGGAAAAAAAACATATTTATATTCTCGTACGCATAAAACGACCATCAAAAATTGCTGCAATATGCCTTCAAATTATCACAATTTGACACCACCATTGGCTACTATCCAAAAAAAAAATATATTATAGGCATCACATCAGCTGTCAGGAAAAAAATAAAAAAATAAAGAAAACAAGAAAAGAAATGTATGCATGTAAGTATAAATAAAGACTCTCATAATTTCCAATGTTGCAAAACCCCGAAATTATGAGACTTTTATTTATAGGCACACCAAAGTCGCGCTAGCGGTCAAAAGGCGGGATAAATTTTTATAAAAAGAGTTTCCGACTTTCAGAAAAAGTATTACCTCAAAAATCTGACAATTTTCATGAATTTATGATCATTTAGTGGTAATTTATGTTGGGTTGTGGCACCTAGCACTAGAGGCGTTTTATAGTGGATCTTCTTTTTACGTAATATTGAAAGTATCATCGTTGTTGATTATGTTCGTGTGTTAATCCTATTGTTTAATGTAAGATGCAAATAGATTTTAAATAGACAAAAGGTGTTTTTTTTTCATACTTTCATCGGGGTTTTTTTTTTCGGTGGAATTTCAAATAAACTTTCACTCTTCGGTAATTATGATTAGCGACGACAACAATAGCCACGATCTTTGCTAGAGAGTCTAGAGAAAATCGAAGAAGATTTTTTCATTACACGGTATCTACCAAGAGGAAACAATTCCTTGGTCATGACCAGTTTATTTCGTAGTGTGGAAGCCCCAAGGCGAAGAATCTTTTAGGGGAAACTTAAAAGAATTCCCATAATTCCTCTATAGCTTGACTTAACCATCTCAATCTTTCTATCTCAACCATCGATGCTCCTCTTGATGTTGTTATCCACCGTTTTACCACGCTTTAAAACTTTTTTTTTTTTTTTCAAAAAACAATTCTTCAACTGAAACTTTCTCGACCCCCGCGCTAAAGCTCCAAAGCTAGAAGAAGATTGAAGATAGAAAGAGCATCTATCGTTGAACGGAGTGACCCCCCTTCTACCCCCCAAAAAAACCAGCTTGATTGGATTTTTTTTTCTTCTTCGGTGGGTATAATTCGAGCATTTTTCCGGACAACTACGACGGTATAGTTGGGCTCGATGATGATGGACAGATGGCCTAAGTGAATGGTTCAGTTTCTACATTCAATGATGGAACAATTTTTTCCTCCTTCTTTCATATGGACCAAGGGGGAGGATGTAGCCAGACTATGGCACAGAGTCGGGTCGGTGTCTGTCTGTCTATCTATTTCCATGAGGTTTTTTTGTCGGATCTTTTAGCCTTCTGTCACCTCCTACCTCTAGATGGAAAAGTGCGCTAACATTCTCCTCATCTGATGGATGGAATATTGTAGCGAAAGATAACCAACCAAGAAGCATACCACGTAATGATGATTAATTGCACTTCTTAGTCTCTCCCCATGCCAACTAGGAAGGTTTCTTTTTCGGTATATTTCTTAAGAGTCTGGACGGTTTAAGATTTTTTTTATTAATTTTTTTTTGGCTGGTACTTAACAGTCATTTTCTAACTCTTTAAGTGCGCTTATACATACAACAAAAAAAAAACTATTTTTCTATTTTAAATACTACTAAATCTTTCAAACTCATTGGTGACAACATTTTATCGAAGTGCTTCAAATTCGGCATACACGAATGGAAAGTGGGAAGTGTTGACCTTATTTTAAGGTATTGGTATAAAGATTTTGTAAAGGTAATCATGGTGAAAAAGTGTTCGATACACAAAAGTAATCTCATTTGAAATTGTAGGCACTTAACACCTTCGTGGCTTGTTTGGAATAATTATTGCTTTGCAGATTTTTTCGGATTTGTTTTCTTTTCTGTTTTTTTTCTGGTTAAGACGTTTAGAAGCAATTAACCTCGATTTATTTTTTAAATTGTAAATTCTGATGATGTTTATGCAGATGCATAGAAGAAATTGTTTCGTGTATAAGTATATAGAGAGTAATTGAGAGGAGAAAGTTTTTGAAGTTTTGAAGCGCACTTTGTTAATTTGATAATTGTTGTGAGATGGGTAAAAGTAGATGAACTTGAATTAAAATTGCTCTGGATTTGTTTTTTTTTATATAATAATTATTAGGTGAACGTTTTGTTATTTTTTATTTAAAAAAAAGTGGAATATCGAAATTGTAGAAGAAATAGAAATAGAAATTGTTTCATAGAAAAAATAGAAATAGAAATTGTTTGATGATCATATACACATAATTTTGGTGTATTCCACTTTCATCGCAAAGCATGATTGTTCCCATTTAAAATTTTATTTTTCTTATTTTTTGGAAGAGAAGAGATTATTAAAATGTTAACTTAATAAAAACATCATCGACATACTTTTCTTGGGATTTTTGTGTGATATTTTTATATATTTTTTTTGTAGATTTTTTTATAGGCTGCGTGCGCACACCTTTTACCAAAAATCGATTAAGTACACTTTTTATAGTGTTTTATGTGCCACAAAACTTTGATTGATGGTTTTATTTAAGTTTCCATTAGAGGGTAGAATGTTGTATGGGTATACAGAAGAATGAAGAGAAGATATTTTTAAATAGAGCAAATGTGTTAACTTAGTAATTTCAAAATGGTTAAAATGAAATATTGGTAAAATCATAGCAGAAATTCAATGAATAATTTTTAATATGTATCATTTGCAAGAACAGACAGTTATTGGAATGATAGTGTGTAACTAAGAACTGGTTGAAATATTAGAAATACAATTGTAAAACAGATTTATCCAATAGATGGCGCTAGTAGTGCAATTTTAAAACAGTTTCTTTTTCCTTCTAATAGATGGCGTTAGCAGTAAAATTGTAAAGCAGCTAGTTTCCAATAGATGGCGCTAGTAGTAAAATTCTGGGTTAAAATATCAGATCGGATACGTCAAATGATCAACCACGCATCTGTCTACAAATCTTTGTCATGACATTTGTGAATTTATATCGGTGTCATGTATTTTTGTATTATGGTGAACGTATGGTGAGGCTTCTATTAGTGTAAGTATGGGTCGCGAGTGGTTCGAACGCTAGGAGAGTCGCAAAATTGGAGGCATTATTGGATGAATATCCATGTCAAATGCAAGAAGTATTTGCAGGATTAATTGGCCTTGACTCAACAAGCCATTTTCCAGCGTTTGAAAGTCGTGGGAATAATCCAAAAGAAAGGAAGCTGGGTACCACACGCAGTAACGGCGGATCGTGTTGAACCGAGATGGGTAGTCAAAAAAACACAGTCCCCGTCCGAAACTGTTATTTAGTATTTTAGCTAAAAAAGAAAAAGGAAGGCCATTTTATTCTGAATCAGAAGATGGGCCGACGGTGTGTAGAATTTCATTTGGAGTTCTGCCGCTTTGGGCCCTCTCCTGTGGATCACAATGTATAATGATGTGTTGGGACCATGCCTCCCAGAAGGAGCAGTTGCGATCGGGGTCGCGGATGACGTAGGTCGATTCTTCCATGAGATGGAGTTATGGGCGAACCAAGAGATCCGTCAGGTTAAAGCGAGTGCCTTAAAGCGGTGGTTTGACTCTTGCTGAGCACAAAACTGAATATCGAACGCAGTATAAGTTTTAAAATACACTTGGAGGGCATGGCAAGTAAAGCAGCCGCAATTTCCCAATATTGCTGCCCAACGCGGGGTTTCTCTCCTGATGGCGAGGATGGTTAGTGCAATCCAGTTAGTGGGAGCACTAGCGCGGCTAGCAGCAGAAATTGGAGGCCCGCATATAGACTAAGCGCCCTTCGCGCGTTCCGCAATACAGAACCAAGTGCAACGATGCATCCTGCGTGATAGTGGGGATAACCCCAATAGACATACTGTCGAGAGAATGCATGCTTCTCTATGATCCAGATTATATTAGAGGGGAGCTAAATTCAATGCGGCGGCAGATGACGCACGGTGAGTCTGTACCAAAATGATAAAAGAAGTGGGACGGGTTGTTAAGGGAGTTGGGGCGATTGATTACGAGAGAGCTTAGGGAAAAGAATTATGACCTCACGTAGCTTTTGAGTAGATTTGGAAGGATATTGAAAAACCTCCATCCTTTCGAGCACCATGACTCACCGCTGTGGCCAGCAGGCTCCCATTTCCATGATAACGCAGTGCACGTCTTCGTTAATTGTGTGAGGTTCGGGGAATATAACGCGGCGCGGAACTAGAAGCAATCTGCCGAAGTTAACTCGGCGTAAATTATCCCCGTATTCTAAAAGTAATCACAAGTCGCAAAGCAATCACAAGATGTGTGGTGAGTTTCAGATTGAAGGCATATAATGAATGAAAAGTTACGTAGAAGCGAATTAGGAATGAAGTAGAAGTAGGTTCTGTCAACAATGACATAGAAACAAAAATAAGAGATTCATAAGAAGTAATCGCTAAAGCTTGTGACTTATGACTGGTCACAAGTGAGCTATTCAATAACTGAACAATTTGAAAAAAGATCATGTTTCACACCTTGTAACTCTCAAATTCCGGGGGGTTATTTACCTACTCGAAATTTCCCAATTCCTACTAGCTACTTAGAATAGTGAATTGGAAGCATAGAGATCAAAAATTGGGTCGATTTGCAGATGGCCTCCAAAGACGTGCGATAGATGAGAAAAAATGCCGTGTACTTGACCGTCATTCTGTATACGACTTTGAGTTTTTGAACGCTTTCGACCTGAACAATCGCCCATTGTCACAAATCAGGGGCCGGGGTGTACCAAAATTAATAAAATAGTTAACCACTGTAAGAAAGTGTTTGTTCCTGTGGGTCCAATTAGATTGATACAAATGCATTCCCAATCCTTGGTCTCATTAGTTGTACTTCAAATCCAGAAAACGCTTCGTATCTATGGTTGTCATAAGTTGGTACCAATTTTCGGGCTTCGAGGCTTCGTTGCTGAGTTGGAACCGATCTTGATAACATATCCGACAGTAGGATTCTTCTTATGGATGATATCAAAATCGTACTACTGCAGTCGAAACACTTAGGTATATCGCCAGACATGCTGTGGGGTCTTTATGGTCGTAGTTTCTCTATAGAAACCTATAGAGTTTCTCTGTAGTTCCCACTTGAATCTGGCTATAAAGAGGCGAGAATCAAATCGAGTCACTTCTGTACGACTTCCGGAAACATTCCATCTTCTCGAGGATTTGGTAGGGTTTAAAAGAGGCCTCTGTTCTCACTGCTCGATCTTGCCCCGATTGAAGATGTTCCTAGAGAGGGTCTGAACTTAGAAAAAAACGATGTAAATAACCGATTCTTTAAACAGGAAGACTATATAATAAAACTAGCTATTGGAGAATTAAAAAATTATCAAAAATATACAAAAATAAAGTTCATCCTCTAAACCAAATCCTTTGCAGCCAGCACCAATAATAACCAAAATAGAATTTTGTTTTTTAAGTGATACATTCAGACTTAACAAAATTTAATAAAATATATAAAATTTCATTAAATAAAAAAACAAATTCATTCTAGTCAAAAACAATATCAAATAAAAATATCATCACAGCATTATATTTACTAAGCCGCGGTCGTTGTCACAGCCAATAACAATATTCATCGTTAAGCATTTCACCATTTTGACAGGATAAACACGGAAATCATCACACTCGAACGGTCTAATTAGTTGGTCTATATATATTGCCTACATTATTGGGACTAATTTTCACTCATCCGAGATAGACAAGGGAAATTAATTCTGTCATTATTGGATCTTGTCAAAAAATTAAAACCGACAACGAATTGCCATCGGTTTTCGTTTTTTTTTTATTTTTTTTTTATTTTAGTCTTGTAAGTAGATCTATATTTTTTTTCTTCTATCTAATCAAGTCTTCGGATACTTTCTTGTCTTTTTAATCAACACAACGAGGCTGGATGTAATGCATGTTGAAAAAGATTCTGGGTCTCTCTAAAAATAGATCGGAAATCTGTCAACCACCAAAGTTCATGTCGCAGACTTTTGTCCCAAAGTTTTCGGTTATATTTTTTTTATAGATAGGATGATGGGATGAACTCTACATAAGACCATGGTAGACATCTGTTCATCTGTACTATATAGAGAGAGAGGAGTACCAGAAAGTTAAGCCTATATGTAGTGCGGACAATGCACGTGTTATTCTCAGCGCTGGTTATCGCGGGACCACAGGGTATGATGCCATGGAGCACACAAGACTATTCTAAGCTTGGGACAGAGTGGGACATGTCACATTCATGTCCTATGCTCCTTTAGGGGACTTTCCCTTGGACAAGCACAGGATATCAACTTTTACACGAGATGTAATATCGTTACTTTCAGTACAGCGGTCTGGGTGCTCCTCCTTGAAAATCCTCATCCCACATCCCACGTCCCACAACCAAAAAAGAAAAGAAAAAAAAAACACAAAATAAAATAAAAGTCGTGAGCATCAACCAAAATTGACGTTTTCCTCTAACTAATAGGAAAGGGACATCGTCGTTCGTTTTTTTTGTGGGACCTCGCGAAGTGGAACAACAGTACGTAGGAGACCCAGAAAGGGTTCCCTTTTTGGTACTCTGTCATTTCAAGTGACACGTTCACTCATCCATAGAGAATGTGTACAACTTTGGTTCACTGCCTTTTGGTATACTTTTACATACATACTAAAAAAAACTACCCTCGTGTTATCCCATTGCTCTTCCTCTCCGTATATTTCATCGGCCGTTTTTTGATATTGCGACACACACACTTAAATATCTAGAAAGGATACGAAAAAAACAATGTGTGTGCTCAGTCGATTTTGAAATGATGGCGACCTTTCTTTTTTGTTTTTCTCCTCTCTCTTTGCTTGTAATTTAATTCTATTTTTCCCAACTATCCGAATGTGTCATGCGAACATTCTGCGGTCTGGTCCTTTTTGGCGCGGAGAAGAGTTGCATATGGATGATACATTGGACATTGATATCTGGTGGATAGGGTAAATATGCAACTGACACAAAAACTCCTCTCTCCCTGCTCAACGCGAAAAGAAAATGGTCCATGGCTCTCTAAACTAGGTCGATATTACAGAACTGCATTGGGCAATAGTTTTTTTCTCCCCCCCCCCCCCGGGAGTTTTTTTAAGGGTTCATGGTTGGTTGAAGTGATAGGGGTTGCTGGCTGTGGTGCACTATCCTTTGAATACAGGATGCTTTTATAAATGGGTTGATATTAGAATGATAAGGACTTGAAATAGTGAACATGGGGCCACTCTCAGGCACTTTTATTTATTATGGGGATTTCGACAGGTTTTAGATGGATGCGGCTCGTAGGACCAAAGTTTGATTATAGAAGATTGGATGTAATATTTTTTTTAGTTGGGAATGAGGGGATAGAATATGGTGAAATACTGGCTTATATGGTCGAGGTACAGTTTCTCTAGAGGAATATATTCTATAGTGTTAGCGAACAAATTTTAGTTAGAACAGTTTGTTCTTTATTATCAAGTGGACAGGGTCAAGTTCTTTCCTTAATCTATGATAGCTCTGATTTTTCTTGAAGTATTTTGTGTTATGCATTATGTTTTATAGGTTTATGCAGATCTATTTAACAACTGCTTACGAGTAATGGATTAAATAATTTGAAATTCATCATATGGAAATCCGCCAGCACAAATGACTTCAGATCTCATCGAACCTTTGTATAGTAAAAGGTCATATGGATATCCTGTTGATATAAATTGTGGTAGGGTACGACATCCCAAACACTTTCCAATTTGACAGAAAAAAAGCTTGGCGAACTGCGGTTTCAAAAGAAATTCTGGGTGGCTCAGAGTGGGAGCAACTCATTCTTTGTGGAGGTCCAAGAAATCCCTACTGGTTGACCAATGAATCAAAGAAGGAGCATGGTGCACGAGCTGCTGTCGCAAGAACCAACTCCAAGGTCTCGATTGCAATGGGCAGGTGGCCCTTTGCTTCCCAGACTGAAATTCATCCCTTTGAGACCCTTTTTTGTGTAAGTCGAAGCTCAGGTACCACCTTTTGTACGACCAGTCCGTCATGTCATGTATCTTCTTCTTTATTCTCCCATAATCCCGCATGGGATATAGGGCGGAACTCCTAGATTTCTTACCTTCTTAACACTGGTTAAAGGGACCCCATTTAAAGCAATAGCAGAGAGGGCAGGAGAAAGAGTGGCAGAATGAGAGAAAAAGATGCAATGAGACTTCGAAGGATTAAGTTGAAGTAAGTTTGAGGTCAACCAGGAAGAAAAACGGCGTAGGTCAGTAGCAAGCTCCTCCACATATCTTTGAATTTGATCATTGATCGCTGAGATATAAAGTCGAACATCATCAGCGTACGTATGAGTTTTAGAATGTGTTACAAGCGAAGGAAGATCGTTTATATAGATGCTGAATGAGAGAGGGCCCAGAATGGAACCTTGGGTAACGCCAGCACGAAGTGGAGCTCTCGAGGAACTGCAGCCACCAAGTATAACTTTCTGAGAGCGGTTGATTAAAAAGCTTTGCAAGAGTTTGAGAGGACAAGGCGAAAAATTACACGAGAGGAGAGTTTCTACAAAATCAGAGAGTGATTGACGCTATCAAAGGCTTTAGAGAAGTCAAGCAGCAATAGGCAGCAAACGTGGCGAACGTCGAGGTTATCAGTTGCAACTTTGAGGAGCGCAGTTTCGCATCTGTGACGCTTGGGAAATCCAGACTGTCAGACATTTATGAGTCGAAGAGGATCACAATACTCAAGAATCTGAGTTGCAATCAGCTTATCAAGAACCTTAGCCAGAAATCGAAGAATACTGATAGGCCGAAAATCAGAAGGACAAGCAGGAGAAGCGCAATGGGGTATTGGTATAATTACAGCAAGGTTCCAAGACGAGGGAAACTTAGATGCTGTGAGGCAGGAAAATATTAGTTAGGAAAGGCAACAGACATGGAATGAGCATATTTAGAAACTTAGGCAAGATGTTATCACTATCAGTCGCTTTAGATTTAACAGAATTTGGGCAGTAAGCATTTCGAGGGAGTCCACAGAACGAAAGCAGAAGCCATCAGATGAGGGAGTGAAGGAGGCATTGGTCGGGTCCGATGAATGATGAGATAAGACATGCTTGTTTAAGGTTTCAGGAGAGATGTTAAGGGTGACTTCTTTTTTGCTTCTTTAATTTTAGCTACAACCATGTTCCTAATATACTTCTAAGATCTTTTAGCAGAATTACAATGGACTTTTTGTCCCAGTGGAAAAGAAACTCTCTTTCAACAATCAGGGATTTAATTTCCGCAGTAAACCAAATCAAACAGATCAAGGAATATGCTGTCAAATGAACCGCTCTTGTCATCGACGTCAGACATTATTGTATAGTGTCGTGCTACCAAGTGGTCCTCCAACTAAGTACTAACCATATCCAATGCTGCTTCACCTAGGCAATCGAACGAAAACCGGTCTGCTGAGTATGCTAATGGAACCCTTTATGGACAGCAAGATAATTGTCTGGGTTGTTCGTCCTATACATATTTTAGAGCTCAAATTTTGGTCTCTTTAGTCTAGAAAAAGTGTAAGCAAATCGTGCTTCGTTTGAACTAATCCGCTCGTCTTTAATTTATACGTGTCTGTAGTCGGGTGCATTTTGAAAAATAGAATTTTTTAGTGTACCATGGATCATTTGGATGCAATAGCGGTGCTCGTGCACGTTTCTGGCTTAGAATGGGGTAGTATTAGTTTTGGTAGGGAATCAAAATGAAAGTTTGACTTGAGTTTTAACTAAAGGCGATACAAGGGAGCTAATCCTTCACACCCAAGATGGAAAGATATCGGGTCGAAAACTGCAGTGGGTACCTTTTGCACCATCGTTTAACGATACCCTCTGGGCATCGGCCGGAAACAGTTGTATAACGTCCTCCGTCTGAATTGACCTACTCTTTCCTGTCCTACTCATGGAACTTCTATGAGACAAATACTCCTTCTTTAATCCCCCATGGGACATAGGGCGGAAACAGTTGCATTCCAGCGGACTTTGTTTTGCGTGACAACCCTCAGTTCAGCGACAAATAACATTATATTTATCGTTCAGAGCCAGATTTTGGAGTACCCACCAGTTTTGGCGCTATGAAATTGTTGGGACACAGTAGGAAAGATGTCAGGACGGTTGTTGGCTTCATTACAAGACACTGCGCCATAAACTCCCATTTATGGGGAATAGGAATTGTGCACCACCACCAAAAAACACCTGCAAGCTTTGTTTTGAGAATCGTGAAGGTCCTTCAAACAATCAAATCGAAGCGGGAAGCCATTCCGTAGACTGCCGAGCCAGTTCAAGCGGTTTGATTTACAAATATGAGGTTTAAGCGGTTAAGTACAATAGGCCAAGGGTGTGCCTGCGGTACTTTTGGACCCTATAATTTACTAAAGAAGACAATCAGATCATATTTCTAACGGTTCTTTTACCACTAAAACGATAATACCTGATGACTGTAAAATAGAAATAAAATTCGTCATACTACCTTGACAGAAATCTACCTCTAATACAAATGTGTTACAGTAATAAAATACTACACAAAATTCGATAAAACAACATTAAGCTTCTTACAGTATCACAAATAATAATTCTTATATATGTCATGTTTTATTTTTTTGTAATCTTTTTTAATTCATAAATTTATTACCCAACAAAAATCTATTAAATCTTCTCACCAACAAACAAACTGAAATATCTTCAAAACATGATTTTTTTTTCATCTTTTCGGTTTAATATCTTGTAAACTATATCCTAATTGCCAACAACAGTTAAAATCTCATAATTTAGCGCTTTCGTAGATGAACACACTTTATTTATTTATTTTTTTCTTCTTCAAAAACAAACTCTCATAATTTTTCTAAGCTTTTCATTTACAAGCAATAAAACATGAAATCTACAACATCACAAACATATCTATATGTATGTATATACAATTTTTATTTTATTTTGGATAGATTTTTTTGAAGAAAATATACACCCAACCAAAAATCACAAATCTTCTGCTATAAATAATTCTACAAAACAACTCTCTTAATCAAAGGAAATTATAAGATGAAGAAGAAGAAGAAGAAATACGAAAAAACGGTATCTAATATCTAGAATGCATAAAAAAAATTATAAACAAAAATTATGACTAAAAGGGCACAAGTTTTCACATAAAAAATAAAATTCGTGCGCCTCCTCATCTCAAAAGCTGAAAATAGTAAAGGTAACAAATGTCACCCTTGTGGAACCTAAGTTTAATTTATTAGAAACGTAACAGAAACCACTAATTGGGTTCTGATATTCGTTGTCGTGCCCTTTTTTGTATGTATGTATATAGATACAATGTGTGTATCTTGTTGTTTCATTTTTTTTCATCTATTTTTATCTTTTGGTTGTTTCTTTTGTAAAATTAAAGTTTTATTTCCGCTCTAAATTGATAAACACGCTTGAGTTTCCGTATGGGGCTTTTGAAGAAAGAACGAGCAAGAACGAGGGTCTTGGTCGAACTGCATGCATAAAAACCCCATCTTTTAAGGAAGTCTGTAATTTTCTGGACTTGTTTTTTTTTGTTGTATAAATTTTTCTGCTTTGTCACTGTTTTGTGTTGTTGTTGTTAGTGTTGATATACCCAAAAAGAACCCATCGAACACAATGTCCATGTATCATGTCCCTTTCAAAATACACATACCAAAACAAAAAATTGTTCCCCCGTGTCGTTTCTAGAAGGTGTTGGTATCCTCTTAAGAGTCTTCTGTGTAAGTTGTTTATTTGCTCGCATCAAGTCTTCATTATGCACCTAATTGTGGTTTGGTATTTAAAGACCATTTTTCTTCATTTTCCCCAGTCCCCGTGGCTCATCCATCCCAAATATCATCGTCCGTCGCTCTGCCGCTTGATCTAAAAGCATTAACCAGAGAATTCAAAGCAGCATGGATGGATGGATGGATATATACGCGAGAGTCTCATTTAAAAGACCCGCGAACGAGATCCAATTTGGGTTCCCCATTTTCATATATAAATTTCCTGTCAAGTGGGCGTCAGTTTCGATTTTTTGGGGGTCTTCGATATAAAAAAAATTTTTTTTGGTTCTTCTTTTCTTATTACCAACAAAAAAAAAACTAAAAAACCATTTCAGAAAAGTCGAAGCAAGACAGATGATAACATACCCAACCAAAAAAAACCTACGATTAAAAATTTTAGGTCCTATATTTTTTTCTAGATCTACCTGTTCTCCCCTCCATAAAAAAAAAACACCTTTTCTTCTTCGATTCTTTTGTTACCATTCTTGTGGTCTCTTTAGAGGACCAAGTTCATTACCTTAATTATGTCTGTTACTCTCTGCTTGATATTTGACGTGATACCCCATGTCGTCCATGTTCCCATTTTTATACAACATTCATCCCGTCGTCGTTGTCCATATAGACTTAACGTTTGGACAAGACCGATAGATGGATGAATATACGTTTGGCGGTAAGGGCTGCCTGATAATGGCTCCGGAGGCTCGTGTTATATATTTTGAATATGTTTTGAAAATTCTTGACGTGTTGTTGGCGTTCCTGTTGTGTCACGGTGTCACATTCTCTCGAGCGTTTAATTGGTTTGTAGTTTAGATTCAGAACATGTGGTGTAAATTTTTGGTTTGGAAATGGTGTAGACTTTGTTCTTTAGGGCGATTTTATACATCTGGAGTGAAAAAATGTTTTTCTTTTTTTGTTGGACCTTTGCTTTTCTGGATCTGGATGATTTGGTACATATGGTGGGGGAGAGATTTGTGTATTATTGTAATTAGTGTAGAGAATGATTTGTTGGTTATAGAGATACATTTTCAATCGGAAGATCAGTTCTATCAATCAATGGTGTACTGTCTAGTAATTCAAAAATACATTTGGTACAGATTGTTTTTTAGGATCAGATTTGCTGTCGTTTGCCCGTTTGTACAGATCAGTATTTGGCCATTTATATGTTTTGCTCAAGCTTGGTCGTATGTGCTCCCATTAAAAATTGTTAAAAATTCTGCGGCCATCATATGCCCGTTAAAAGGCCAAGCGGCCGGCATTCGCCTGTTGTAAGGTCATTTTTTTATTTTGTTTTGGAACCAAGTACCAGGTGTTGTTTTTGGGTCAATTAGAAATTCGACATCGAATAGTGCTACCCATACCATATCAGTAATCGAACTTTTGTCAAGAGATTTGCCTTGTAAGGGCAGATTGTGCAAAGGGTCTATACAGATTTAATGAGATCAGTTTTAACATATGGCTCTGTGAGATCAATTTTAACATATAGCTCTGTGAGATCTGTCCAAGCCCGAACGAATTTTTACGGGTTCAGAAATACCGACTGTGGAAGATTGTACTATGTTCTATTCAAGACCGTACTTCTAGAGCCTGGTTGGATGGAGTAAAAATAGACGAGTTGTGGTAGTAGTGCAGGGAAGAAGGGGTGAAGACTATATGTTCGTGAGAAAGTCTTAGCCTTGTGCTGTTGGCAAAGGTAGGCCGTACAGGCAGAAAGGCTATTTATTTCGGTGGATAACGTTTTTCAAGCGCTGCTACATTCTTAACTACATATGTACATTACATTAACTCAGTGAGCCAATTGAAATGCAAATAGTGCCATAATCAACCAGCTTTAAGAGCGCGATTTTGCACTGTGGTCGGAAAAGCTAAGATAGTTTTTGAGACCGGCGTACATAGATAAACGATTTCCCAAGTACCATGAGGGTGCAGAAAAGGGCCACTATGAGACTAGTTTAACTGCTTCACGTGGACCCCATGTGGATTGCCCTAAAAGGCCCAAAAGGGGCATCCAATGCCTTGCCTCATCCCGAGTGCAAAAAGAGGCTAAACAATTTGAAATAAGGCGTGGATAAGCATTTAAATTTATGTGACGGTGTCGAGAGCTGTCGGTGAGTGTCGTTTTTCCGAGCGGTCCCCAAACTAAGTACTAATCACGTCCAATGCTGCTTAACCTCCGCAATCGAACGCAAGCTGGTCTCGTTGAGTATGCCAGTTTAGGTCCGTTCTCGTTTTAATGCTTTCTGATTGGCCAAGAAATTATATCTGTCTCGCCACGTGTTTTCTCTCTTACACAGCCCCCTTAGTATAATCTCTACCTTATTCGGCTTTTGTCTTGCTGCAAAAGTCATCCATGAGAATATTTCTTGTTCATGTGGCAAAATCACGGAACTGTCAAGTTCACGATGACTCATACTTAATTTTGCGAATAAAGAAGACTTGGTCTTACAAAAATTATTACCAAACAGCAACGCCATGCAGCGATGAAACAATTTTTTTTCAGTCTCTCACCAAAATTTTCGAATATTGCATGAAGGCCAGCCGAAATCGAGCTTTTGTCGTACGGCATGCACCTCATGGGAACGCGTCCTAAATCACGGACACCAACACAATCGCCTGAAGTATGCGATAAGGAAAAAACAAACAAAAGTTTTGTTTGGCAAACCCGGAGGGAGGGATTAGTCAAATATAGAATTCCGTCCATACGCCTACCTCAAGCTATTCATGAATCAAAGTCCGCTATTTGCAAACCACTTAACAAGCAATTAGCGGACTTTGATTCTACACTCCCAAGTGATCGTGCAAGTATGGGAGCATGGAAGAAGAGCCTTTAGTATTCTAAATAGACCAGTTCATTTTCGATCACCGAAGTCAAGCAGCACTGGATGCGGCTAGTACTTGGTTGGATGACCGCTTGGAAACAGAGCCCTTTATCTGCACCCGTTACTTAGAGCAACGAAAACACGGTCCTATTAGGTATTCTTTGATTCCGTCTATATTTGTTATTATGGGAGCAGGAAGAGTTGCCTGGAGCATCTTCTTTCTGCCTTGTTTATAGCGTTCCTTCATCTTCTTCGTTTTTTTTTCTGGTTACGATCGCCATACAAACAAGACACACTAGTAACAGTTCTCTGCGATCGATCGAAAGCTGCAATCTTAGCCACAAAGGATTCTGACTTCTTAAATATGTTCAGGGGGAAATTCCTTTGCAGAATTGTTGGCGAAGAGAGGGCGCTTTTAGTGACTTTGCAATGACGAGATTTAGGAGCGTTGGCTCGACATGTGATCAAGTTAAATCAAGTTCGTTAGGCTGCTAGGTGGAAAGAGCACACAGTAGCTATTATGGCAGAAGAAAAATGTAGGAAGAAGCCTGTAAAATCTAGATTTTAAGATGTGCCAGCGATATAGGCCACAGGCTTTGTTTGAAGTATGACGTACATATATCAGACCGATTGATCTTCAAAACTAGAACTGATTCGGCTCGGACTGGGGATCGATGGAGTGAGCAGATACGAACTAGTCCAAGCCCGAAATCCAATTGTATACCGCAATAGTAAATTAAGTTAATTAAATAGATTAAAATAGTTTGCACTTCTCTCAACAATTCAGCATTAAGTTCATCCCCTACAATCATTGCTGAGTGCTATGTACTCCTGCTTATACCCAAACAAACATTTCTGTCAAGTTTGTTAACTTTACTTTTTTTTTAGATATGAAACTTTAAAGTATAAATTATGATATATTCTTCATCCCCAATTCCACTCAGTAGACAAGTACACACAACGGCGTCTCCTCCCCCTCATCCCCAAAACAAAATATAGTCATATAGTTAGGTACAGGTGGTGTGTGTGTGTGTGTGTATATATTTACAGGAAAAAAAGTTGAAGAGAAATGAATGAAAGAAGGGTAAAAAACCGTCACCATGTCGTCCTCGTCTCGCTGTACAAATTTTCCGAGAAGTTGTTTAATTTTCCTCCAATTCTCTCCACAAAAGAAAGTAACAACAACAACAACAAAAAAACTTTCCTTTTCAGCATCCTTGATGATGTATTTGCACTACTTCCAGTTATCTAACCATCGTTCCCCCTTTTTTTTCGTTTCGCCTGTGTGTTTACCTATACTCGCTCCCGCCTTTCTCCATATACTAATGCTACCTTCTATCCCCAAACATTGTATCACTCGTCAACCCCCCCAACTACCCCCTAGTATACTCTCTACCTTATTCGGCTTTAGTATTTTCTTTTTATAATTTTTCGTCAAGCGAGAGTTTCGTTATTTTTGTAGATTTTTTTTTTACTTTTTTTATTTTTTTTTTTACTTTTTTATTTCTTTCTTTCATTTTTCTTTGATAGGGATACAAATTTACACTCAAGATGAGTTTTGTAAAGTTCAACAGGACAGGAGAATATCAAAAAATAAAAATATGGTGGAAGGAGAAATGAGAGAGTGGAAATTTTTATATTTAGTAGATATTACCGGAATGTAAACACATACATATACATACTTTTAAGTTTTTGAGGGTAGAAAACAGCGAAAATCACAACCAGAAAAAAATAGGTGCAAATAAAGAAAATCAACGCTTACTTAACTAGCGACTGCAATGTCCTAGCAGCAATGTCCTTCATTGCCCAGGACTAGACTTAAGCAGAAAGGATCTATTTTATATACATACATATACACATACATATAATTGGTTGTTTTTTTATTATTTTATTTTACTGTCGAACCCTAGCCAGGACTTCTTATAACGAACCTTTGCAACCAGAGTCGACATAGACCATTCTTACAAAGTTATATACTACTAGTACTGGTCTCGGTAATATCATGGCTGGTGGCTTGTTGCATAGAGAGAGAGAGAGTCTAGTCGAGTACATACCTATAGATTATACGAGTATATATTTTTTTCCATATAGGAATGTACATGTACTTAATTTGGCTGGTTGGATCTAAGGGGGTAGTTCTCGTTTGATGTTTGTGCTGCCCCCTTTTTCCTGAACTAATCTCGAAATACAGTTTTTTGCTGCTGCTGCTTTACTGCAACAAAATAAAAAATATAAAATAAAAAAAAAACTAAAGAAGAAAATTTCTCATATTTTTTTTTATATAAATATATTTGTGTGATTGTTTGTTGGATATACCTTGTGCATATCGAGAGACGCCAGCTTGTGCTCCTTTCCATTTGCGAACAAAATACCATAAGGTTGTCCTCTGGATCGTGTGCAGTTTAATTTATAAAAGTGGAATCTAGTAATGCATCAGTGGTTTTAAGTGTTTTTTTTTTACTCTCTCTCCATCATCCCTATTTTTTTTAACTAACCACTCTTATACTTCACAACCCTCTCAACCTAGCTTTTTATTTTGATATCCTTAATGCTTATATGTGTGTGTTTCTGTGCAACAAAATAATCGGAACTGTATCATATTTTTTTATATAGAAGTAGAAGAAAAGAAATAAAATTAATGAAGAAAGTAAATATTACATACATATGTATATGAAGGGGATGAAACAAAGGGATGAAAAATAAATTTAGTTAAAACTACTACTAAAATAAATAAGAAAATCGCATTTCACTTTTTCTACATAAACCATTCCATTCCATGTTTAAAATACAGTTTTAGGGGTAACAGAGGGTAGTTTTATACATAAGCACACTTTTTTGTTTCTGCTTCGTCTCTTATTTCGAGCGCTGGGTTGAATTTAATGAGATAAGGGATGTCGTTTTTAGCTTTTTATTACTTCTAATTTTACAAAGTTGTTGATACTTTTCCCCCCAAAGAAATTTTATTATCGTTGATATAAAATGTGGTAGGGTTGGTTCGGTTGGTTTTTTTTTTCAATGGTGGCAGCGGGTGGGATAGTAATAAAATAGTAATAAAGTAAATAATTTTTAGTTAAGGTTTTAAGATATTATATAAGTAGATATTTCGTTTCTTTGTTGATTTTAAGTGATATTTATATTCTTACTTTGTTGCTCAGTTTTACTTGGATAGTAGTGTATTGTTAGGTTGTCGTACATACCTGCAATTAAAAAAGAGGAAAATATGTTATTATTTTGTTTAAATTTTTTCATAAATAAATAATAAATACTAATTTAAAACAAGTGAGCACTTATGACAAGAAAATTTGCACTATTTACGCTTTTTTAACACACCCTTTCACGTAAATAACAAATCTAGTCTTTGATAAACTTGATAAACGTTTCCTTGAGTTTTTTTTTTCTAAATTTTTCCATTACTCTTCGAATATACATCAAATTTCCTACAAAACAATATGATTTTTGTAACCTGGGGTAATATAAGAGTAATAAAATGGTAATAAAAAGGTAATAAGGCCTAAAAATCCTAAAATACACTTGATCGAAACTTTAAGTGCGTTTAACATCTAAAAAAACAAATACAACAATAAACGAGCGTGGCGTGCAAGATTTACTAAAAGTTGCATTTAGAAAGAACGAGTCTAGTCTATCTGATGAAGGTATCCAACAATTTTTATATTTATTTTATAAGGCAATGGTGGCCAACTCGCATCCGGTCCCATCCGATTCTGGTGGAGATCTAGATAATGAAAACCAGCTTTCTCCAAATGTCTGCTCCATCCAGCAGCTCGCGTTTCGTTTCCACAAGTCGGTTTGCTGCTTGATATCTAATATGTAGATTAGGTGGCAACAGATCGAAAATCAAATTCATCGCCTCCGTGGTGGTTGTACTACACAGAGCTCCATAACTTCGCGACATTATACTCTTTGGACTTCGCCTTGTCTGGATTTGTTGCATTCTTTTGCTAGAGCGAATAACGAAAGTTGTATGGTCTAACTTTCATGTAAAGTCAGCGACTTATACGTGTCTTCAAGTCTCATCTCTTGCCGAAGATCTGACAAGCTAATTGGAAAAGGCTCAGTACACGCTCATATTTGCAGATTGGATTGAAATCAGGGGTTTTTTCTGTAGACGAACAGAGTAGTGGCAAGACGTGTCTTCGCTAACATTCAATTAAAAAATCAGATGCAGAAGGCGGTTGTGAGTCTGATGGAATAGGCATCAGCTGAGAGTACGAGAGAGATCTCCTTGGAGGAGACGCGTCCACCATATAAGTCTCGGTTTTCTTATCAACAACAGTGCCCGAGAGAGCTGGTGGCAATGTTGTTGAAGAACTAACTGCCAAGGCTGTCGGTATGACCGTGCAGCCTAGCAGGAAAAAATCTGGCGCTAAGGCAAGAAAGCCCGCAATGGAGTTGGGGAGCTTCACGGAGCTGATCCGAGTCCCACATTTGCAACTTCCTTCCCAACAAACCGAAGGTAGGATAGTGGTCAGGACATCAGGGGGTTCCAAGGAGCGGACCCAGACTGCCGCTGTACTGCCAGAAGTTTCTGGACCAACCAGAAAATTTGTAACACCAGCTCCTACATCCTCTATGGGGCAATGCCGCATGCCAGACTCAACTGATGCATTGCCAAAACGACAGCGGTCAGAGGATTCTCTGGCTGTGCAGGAACCCCAGAAGGGGGAGTCGCAAGAACCCTCATACCAGGACAAGCTGGCTGGGATCACAATGGCAGTGCTGTCGCCAGGATCCATGGTTGGGAAGGGTGAAACCTCAAAGTAATCGAGAAGGACCTTCCCAAATTCAAGCGGATCGCATTCTGGATCCCTAATGTTGTTAGCAAACCAGAACAAGTGCTCCGCAGGATGGAAATACAAAACCAGCCTTGTACTACACCCCTCCCACTTTATATTTGTAGGCCTAGCTTGTTGCTTAAACTTGAATGAGAATGGTCTCGTCGAACAATACATACCATACAAACATGAAGGGTAGACTCGTAAAATCTATCTTCCATAAGTGATAATTTACGGCACAATGTAGGATGAATCGTATTGAACTAAATGCTCAAAAGGAATTGTCTTTAAGAAAACTCGAATTGTCCACTGAAACTAGTGTCGATCTATTAGCTGTGATGGTGTTGCCATATATTCCAATTCGATCAATCTCTTAAGATATTTTAATTCGCCCTCTAACACTGGATGCAATCCTCAAGTCGTATATTCGTTCCTGTACTTCAAGAATTTGTACAGATATAATTTTTTCACATACTATGGTTTAGAAGCTCATTCATAAATAGTACATCTCGACTTGGGCGCAATTTTTCAGTTTCTAAAAAAAGGTATATGATCCCTGAAGATCAGTTGAAGTTTTTCCAAAATATGGTTCTAGTACATTATATGGACAACAATTCTAAATACCGATCGACAGATCACAACTGATAATATATTGATCGACTCTTAGCTGCTTAACGAAGTGGAACAGGAATCTGTTAGATCAGCCTATAGTTTATAATGATCCTCTTTTTATACTGATCGTTACTAAAGTGATAAAATTAAAGATAGTTTCATTTTAATCCGAGATCGATGGTAGTTTGAATCAAAGTAATCATATCATTCGACTGGACTAAAGCCTTTTAATTTAAAAACTAACACCCACGCCTTTTCTCTGAGCCCAGCTGAGGATCTTGTATAATGTGTCACTGTGATAAAAAAAAATAGTACGTGGTGTGGTGCTTAATGAATTCCTTTCGCTGTGCCCTAGTCTTAATTTTTGCAGCACAATAATGCATCTTCTCCCACTGCATCGGTCATTCGAAAGTATATGGTCAAAAAGTTCCTCAACTGCTCTATTTGTCCAGTTTAGACTCCGTCTGACTTCTAGTTATTTTCGAGACTCAAAAAACGGCTCCTTGGACATCTTCGCCTTTTCACACAATCTAAAAATCACCAGACGTGCACTTTTTTAGATAAAAGGAAACTCATTAACTACTACCTACCCTCCTTGGTTTGCCGAACATAGAAGTCAGATGTGATCTAGATCGGTTTAGTTTACCGAAGCAAGTCGATTTCGGTGAGGATAAATAAGTTATTGCTTTGGTTTTATAAAGTACGGAAGGTGATCATAGCACCTAGTCACATTAAAAACATTGAATCTTTTTTATCTTTGAAATTTTTATTATCAATCCGAATTTTGTATACGATATGTAATGATCAACAGTTCTTGATCACCTTGATACTAAGAGTGAGTAGCGTCTCACATAAATCGCAAGATCTTCTGTAAACACACAAAAGCTCTTAAAAAAAGCTTGTATCGATTACAAAATAAGTGATCATACCAAAAGCTTGCAACTCTTGTTCGATCAAACCAATTACCTGCAACATGTTGCTAAACAAAATCAAAGTAAGATTCTCTCACAAGAAATTGGTTCTTCTTGGTTTGAATCTCTTTAATGATTTCTTCTTGCCTCTTATGTTTCGTCGGTTCTTCTTAACTGGTTTTTATTATCTCTCTCAGTCTCTCTCTTTCAAGTTTAAATGAGTTCCTCGATCGCTTGATACACTCTCTCTAGCGTTCTCTTCCATTATTGGTACAGTGCCTTTGCGATCGTGCTTCCGTGAGATCGTTCTTAAGGTGCGGCAGCATTCTCGATCTGTAACCAGAAACTGTACAAGAACGCCGCATCTTCTTCTCTCACAATCGTGTAATTCTTCTTGCCAGTCACAAGAAACCGTACAAGCTGCGCGCCTCAGGTACAAGATAATCTCTAAGAAGAAGAAAAAGAAATGAAGAAAGACAAGACTAATCAAAAAACCATTCGCACTTTTAGTATGCGTTGTTTTGTGCCTTATTGAATCTATGTCGTCCCATCTCTTCGTTTTCTTCGTACCACAACACCAAAAAAAATTTATTTCTTCTTCGTTATCACATCTTTCTTCTAATTTTGTTCCCTCCTCCTCCTCCTCCTCTGTGCCTTGTCTTTCTACTTCTTATAATTTTGTTTTTGTAGTTTTTGGTTAACCTTTTGGGCTAAATTACTTTCGTGCGGCTTTTGACCAGCTGAGAAAGGTGAGTAATGATAGACGGAGTTACATGACGGGGCGTTACGGTGTATTTTTCTGGCAATTATTTTTCTTTTGCTCGTTTCTTGATAATCCAAAAAAAAAAAAAATTATGATTCTTCATCATATTAAAGTTAAGATCTTTTAGGTTTTAACCTCGTTAGGTATTTCCTTGTCGTTGTTGTTGTTGTTGGTGTCGTTTGGGTACCATGAAAAATTTTGTGTGAGATTTTTTTGTGTTGTTGAGTGAATTTTCATGCTAGAGGCAAGCATAGGTATTATTAATCGCATCCAAAACAGTTTTGGGATTTTTTTGTGAAGTTATAAAAAAGTATGAAAAAAAAATATCAAAAAATGGTGAAAGTTTTGGTTATCTATGATTTATTAATCGGAGAAGAAGAAATACCATTTTTTTTTGGTTAGGAGAAGTCTTTAGTCATTTTGGTACCATAAGTGGGTTATAAAAGAGTCAGCACCTTTAATTCTTGGATGGTTTGGAAGAATTTTGATTATTGTTTCGAGGTTTTTTTCGTGCTATTTTTTTTAAACGGATTTTGCATAAATTAATAAAGGATTAGATGTTTTTAGGGAGAACAGTGATTTATTGTTGGTAGATTTTTTTGATATTATTAATTGTGTGTAAAATACTTCTTTTGGGTGTATTTTTAGCATAAGGGGCTCTAAAATTCTATGTTATAAAATTAGATAAAATTTATTGGAGTGTCTTTTTATAGAGGATCATCTTTCTCATTTGAAGTCGACTAGATGAAAAAATTATAAAACTTTTTATGATCGCAGTAGAAAAATACAAACATATTTGATCATTTTCAAACTTGGTAAATCAAACGGTTAACACCACGGGCAACCAACTGAATAACTGGTTGGGTCAGAGCAGAATTCAGCAGAAAGTTAATCTCCTTGCTACGGATATACCTCATATCCACGGGGTGGGTCTTTTTTGGATTTGTACTTGCTAGACTCATAGATGGGTCTACCAGGACTGAATAAGAACGAGACAAATTGTTTAACGACAGTATCGTACGACAGTGACCATCACGGACTCGTGATAGGAATACAAGCCCCTGAAGACTCCATGAAGCGCGGCCTTTCGTCTACCAGAAGATGTACTGGCCAAGTTATGGAAAGGGCCTAACAGAATAGAGGACGTTTACCTTCAACAACTAGAAACTAGACAAGGCAATCTCATTATACAGACGATGGACAAAACCATGGCAAGGACAAAGCCGATAATTATTACATAGAGGACGAGCAGAAGAAGGTAAATTTAGTGAGTGCTTACTATCAGTAAATTTATTCGGTGAGCAATTATGTTCGTACGAATTTTGACCTAGAGAATAGGGCCTTTTTTTTTTTTTTTTTTTTTTATGTGGCAGACTAGAGGCTTAGGGAAAGTCCCTTTGTACTGTCGACAATCTATTTTTTTCCATATACACCGTCGAACAGCAGCTCTAGCCGGAAGATAGAGAGAAGAGAGAGAGAAAGAAGAGAGGAAGGAACTGTCACAACCTGATTGCGATATTTTTATTCCACCAACTCTCAACCATTTCAGCTATACATGATTTACAATATGATTTCAAAAAGAAGTTCGTTGACAAAAGTGGCAACTTTACATCAAGGAGGGTCTTTAGCATTAAAAAAGGTCTGCTCTTATTTAATATCGCTTCGCTTCAGATTGTGTACAGGACGGGGCCGAAGATTGGAATGATCCAGACGCTCTTACAACATGCTTTCATGATAATTGAAAGTTGAAGATCAATTTTAGCAAATGCGAATCGAACCTGTTTCGGATTCTGCTAAACAGACCTTTCGTGGGCTCTCGCAACTGTTCTCTCCACTAGTCCCGATTTGGGATGACATCCAGTTTAGCAACCCTCAGGTCTGGGCATCCTGGTCTACGCCATCCTCCCAATTTTTTTTGAAACTTGGTAATTCCCGTTGATATATGGTACGAATAAACAGAATTGCAAATATTGGCTCTAAATCCAATTCTGGCACACCAGCTTGAGATCAAATCAAAAAATAAAATTAGTGCGGCATCTCCTATTTCACCAGCTACTACAAAGTTGCCCAGCTTTGATAATCTTGGGATTAAGGAGGCGGGCTACCATCTGAGAGTTCAGTGATTCGATTTCTCTCACCAAGACAACATTCCTTCTTTTCATCCCTTTTGTCATCGCCTCTAAACATAATAAGCGAGGAAGACATATTCCGTTGGATTAACGAAAATTGGGCCGTATATCCTTCACAGAACCTTCCTCTTAAAAATATCCATCTTTTCTGCGGATTTTTGGGAGATACTCCATGCTTCAAACCCATATTTATAGTCCCATAGGCCGTGAATATTTCTCTAAGGTATCCCGAGTTAAAATAAGAAATGGCTTTACAACGGGGGAGCACCGGCCGCTTAGCTTATGATAGCCATACCAACATTTTCTGTCAAATTAAACTATATTCGAAGAATTACCCCCACCGGAGTTGTTCGCACCAAATCGATTACAGTACGTACTGTAGGTTCTACTGATTTGCTCAGATTGTGATCAGACCATGACAAGATAGGCTATTCGGTGATTTTCTTAACAAACGACAAGGTGGATTCGCACGGAACAAGATCAGAGTGATCAATTTTCCAAGGAGAGTTGTATACTATTTGTGCCTGTAATTATGAAAAAAAGGGCTTACGATACCAAAGAGATCTTTCATCAACCTTAAAGGGAAATGAAAAAGTAGAGGTCCTGGCCATATCACTATTCTAATCGGCTATTAGTACACTATATTTTTTTAGGAAAAACAAATTTTTCATTCAGTCGGATAATCCCACATTTGTTCTGGCCTCGAATTCAATTTGTTAACTAGGTCTAGTGCTCAAAAGTCGCTTTAACTCTTAAACTTATTGTTAATTGTGCCACTCGATCCTCAGTTGATTCAATGAGCAACTAAAGAAATGTAACAGCTTTTGTAAAATTTTGCAAATACTACGCAGTGACTATTCGACTGAAATAACTTTCTAAGGCTACGTTTGTCCCACCACAGGATTAGCCCGGTCAATTCTTTCCACACAGTCTAGAAATTCGTTTATATTATTGGGGTGGCATACACGGATCATAACGTCAAGACTAAAAAACCGGTTTCAGGGACAGAGGGGCAAAAGGAAGAGAGAAAGTTGTTGCAACTTTTTGTACAGAAATTTTTGGCGTGAAAACTAACACATGCACAAATGTTTTTTCTTATCTTCTTCTTCTTTGGGTCTGATATTAACATATTTCTTTGTTATTCGCGTTCGGGTTGTGCACACATAGATATTCCGTGTAGGGATAATAAAGTTACTCTCGGTAAAATAAATACCCATGTACGCCGAGAGTATCATAAAAAACCGGTTTTTTGGGGTTGATATTACGATCCGTGTATGCCAGCCCATTGGCTGTAAAACCACCTTAAAAATTCCAAAACAAAATCTCTCATCCAAAACAAAGAGACCTCGCAAAACCACGACTCTAATCTCTTATAATATCCCTTAATATATTGACGAAAAAAAACCATTCCCCATTTCCAAACGCCATATGCCAGAATACAAATTCCTCACATTCACGTAAAAACTAATGACTTTTCCCTTCGAATAATATAATTAATCTGCACCCCTCATAACCCGAGATTATATTATATTCAGCCCTCATTGAAAACCATCTCTCATCGCTCCATCATACCTTCTTCCATCATAATATCACTAACGCGCTACCGGGTGTGTATTAATATAGACTATATTATCTAAACTAAACCCAGGGACATTTAGTCTACAGTAGAAATGGTATTAGCCAGCCGCAGGATTCGATTCAACCCTATTCAATAATAAAAAAAATCAGTCGAATGCAGGACACAATGCATGCTGGGTCTTCTTGTGTCTCCTGTTCATATAACTTCATTAACTCTGCACTATCAGGGTGCACATGGTGTCTAATGGCTTGGAATTTTTCCTCGAATTAGTCCAACAAACTATTGTCCCCCGGTGGAACAAGCCATGAAAATCTATTGATGAGATAAAAGATGCGAGAGGTAAGGCCCCCATACACGGTCCAATTGGTTGTACAGCGAAGTGCGGTTGTACAACCAAAACTATCGATTGTGGGCCGGTCGGCCGATCAAAATACATTGCGCTTATAGGTTTGATGAAAATCTGGTTGTACAGCCAATTTGACCGTGTATGGGGGCCTGTAGTTAAGAGGAAAAATGTGTATGGATGTGTATATTGTATAGAGTCGTACACCAACATGTCATCCATATAATCCTTCATTGAAAATGCTCTTTGGCTTCAATGGCTCGTGGTATAAGCCCTTTCGACCCGATGTCTGGTGTCAAATTGGGGCATCACTTTTTGGATGGGCCCGACTGACTGATGAATCTTCTGAAAATTCATTCTCTCGCCCCCTTCTGCATTCTTCTTGGTTCGGTGGAACATCATGCTGTATACTAGGGGTTAAAACAAGTTTTTTGGGATTCGAAACGGAGAACACCACAAACAACCCCCTCGACTATGTTGTATGTTAACCTGAATAGAATAAGAAAAGCATAAAAAAAAAATCGTTTGGAATCCGCGACTGAAAATTCCATAAGGTGCCGCTTTGGGATAAGAGATAATTCCTTCTGGTATGTCTCCCAATCCCAACCCTCCTCCTACCCCTCTTGTATCCTCGCTGGCGTTTCGTCCATGGTTGTGAAAGATTGAAGAATAGAGCTGCTGCTGATTGCGGGTAGAGGGCAAGAGACGTGGTGGCATAAAGACGAATAGCATCACTAGGGTCTCTGACGAGATGGGATCATTTAAGCAGATCGATAATAGCCGTTAATGACATCGCTCATAAATCATTTTGGGATGGCATTTTGGGTCGTTCTTGATGGGTTAGGTTTATACCGACGGCACTATACACCCCGGACCACTACTACTACTATAACAATCATACAACCATTAGCAGGAAAGCAGGCATCAGGCAGGCAGACAACCCTTCGTTCTGATCCTAAAATTTTGTACAAACAACTAGGTTGATGGATTTTAACACTGTACAAACCCAACCCAAGATATGTTCCAATGTGTAATATTATAGCCACTCATATTTCATCAACATAGAAAAATGTGACTGACTTTCCCATCTACCCTATACCCCCTGTTTGTGCCCTATGCCACGTTAGTTATGGCAATAATATGATATTAGCTATTATTATTTTTTGTTGTTGTTTTTATACTCTCTCCTCGCGCGCTTCTGTTTAAAGAGAAAGAGAAGAGTATAAGACTGCATTGTCCATCTAGAATGCAGTACACAAGGGCTTGACTTGAAAATGGGGTCCCTATAGTAATTGCAACGAAAAGTGATCAATCAAACACGACACAATGTTGTTGGGCATATGTACACCGTGTGTAAAATGTGTGTTCACTTTCGAACAAGAGGTCTGGTATGTATATACCACCAACCATACCATAGGGTATATCACAAGGGCCGGGGCACCAACGATATATGTATGTATATAAATGCAGTCGATGATTTACATGAAATGTGGAACATGTCACAATCGTGCTTACACACCACCAGTTACATTCCACAGTGCCCACATGAGAATTGGCATTGCCATTGGACCCATTGTCAGATGCATTTGTGCTGCATCTCATCATCGTCAATTCCTGGGTGAAAAGCTATCATACAGAAACATATATGTACACCCCCCCCCTGCTGGGCTACTATACTATAGCAGGCATGGCTTTACAATTGTATAACTGAATGGGATAGATGACTTACATAAGTCTGTCCTCATCCGTTTTTTGAGTTTTTGTATGACATGTGAGGATGGTGGTCGGTCGTTCAATCATTTCATATGTATAAAAAAAAATAAAAGACGCCTCAAGTGTTGATTGGGGATGAGAGAGATTTTTATTCCACTTGGATGCTGCACTTTTTTGGTTCGATCGAACTAGTCTTATGATATCGTTCATCATCATCATCATAATGATCATAAACAACGCAACAACTCTAATGCGGCGAACTTCTTGATTCTATCTATGTCTCTATGTTTTTTTTTCATCCATTGTAACATGCTTTCCTGTTCAATATCCACTAATGGTAAAACATCTTCGTGGAAAAGGTCATTCAATTGCAGCCTGAATGCGCCTAGAGTTGCATAAGAACTGCAAAACGACATTACCCGTCACAGATCTCTTGCTCTGACTCTACAGACACATCTGCTGACCATGTTTCTGCTATAAATTACTGGAAACTTTTCTCAGCCAATGTTCCCCGGACTTAATCTTGTCCAATGCGAGTTTACTGGATATGGATGATGGGTATATGTCTCTCCTCCTAGTTGCATTATATCATATGCACTTAAGTACAACTAGATACCGACCGGACTACTGGATTACTGGATTTCAACTACTTTAACCATCTAGTAACTGGGAAAGAAAATTTTTGCCTTTATACATTTTATTTTTATTTATTTTTTTTATTTTTCACATTGCCCTAAGTTGAGTCTATTTTGTGCTGTCTTTGAATAGTCATTGTGTAGACCATTTAAAGTCTTCTATAATGAGTCCTTGGTTATTGATTGATCGACAATTTTCTGGTAAATGAACTGAAGGCTATGATGATGATGATGATGATAGGTCCGGTTAGGATTATGGATGGTCAATTATTATTGGATGGTTACAAAAATAGGAAAAAAGATAGAATCATGGGAGATAGGAGAAAATTTATAGAGTTTTTTTGTGGTATATATGTAATTTCAAACAGAAACATGCTTTATTTTTAATCAATACTAAAAATCTTTGTATTTTATTTGAGAGAAAATTACGATGGAAAATTATGATTGAAAATTATGAGAGAGAAAAGGAGTTAATTTTTGAGAGGATAGGGAAGATGATGGATGAGTTTAAGAAGGAATAAAAATGGAACTTTGGTTCATACAATTATGGACTACTTCTTGGGAATTATATTCATAAATTAAAAATCCTGGGGGAAGTCAATTTGGAAAGTGATCGATCATTTTGGCAAGAATAGTGAACTATCAATTTTAATATAACAAAAATAAAAGTTGACAATAGGATACGTCATTGTTTGTTTTTGGTATTTAGATAGATAAAAGATGCTATGGAAAAATTAAAGTCTAAAAAAAGTCATTAATTTGCCATTCACATCAACCAGAATTTTTATAATATCTCAGATCAAGGATTATCTTTTTCCGAGATCTCTGATATTTGTAATATGATTAAACATAAACCAGTGTAATAGAGGCGGCGCTTTTATAGGTGCAAATGGTGCACTTGCACCGGGCACAATTTCAGAAATTAAGATTTTAATAAAATTTAAAATTTACAAAATAATATCAAAAGTTCCCGTGCATTCATTGCCTTAATATATGACCTGTGCCGTTTTCCAAATCCTGATTAGATAAAAGAAGGGGCGGCGCTTTCATAGGTGCAATTGATGCATTTTGCACCGGGCGCAAATTCAGAAAAAAAGTGGAGAAGTGTTACCGTGCCTTCATTTTCATATATATTAAACAAAACTTCACAGAGTGTTTGTGATTTTTTCCATTGTCCTTCATTGTGGTCAAAAAATGAACAGCTGACTGTGGCGCAATATGGCATACTGCACCAGGCGGAAAACGCGGCAAACACAGGCAACAGTAAGGTGCTGTACCAAATCACTAAACAGCTCTCGGGAAAGCACTCTACTAAAACCATGCCGTTAAGAGTGCGGATGGAAAACTGCTGTAAATAAAGATTATATTTTGACGACCCTGTGATGCGATAAGGAAACGGATTATAAGTTTATGAAGAAAAGTTATAATAGGTAAAATTAGTTGAAGATGAACCTGATAATGTAAAATACAGTGGGTGAGTTCACATCCGGCGATCGTGCTTATCGTTCGATTTGAATGACACACCCTGAAGGTGTTAAGGCGACTGACTACTATAGCAGAGCTCCGTGATTTGATTCCTTAAAGAAAATGTCTGGAACTATAGGAGAATCAATTTGCTTGGGCTTATTCGTTTCTTCGAAGCTATCGACTGGGATTTGTGTTTTCACAGTGCTAACGGCTGCCCTGGCACTATCCAGGCACTATCCACTAAGTTGTAAAGTAGGGAATTAATTTGTTCATTCTACCCATCGTTTTTGTCTAAGGCTGTACTGCTAGTATTTAGATGGATTCAAGATATTCTACAGATATAAAACTCTTTGTACTGACGACTGTGGATTATTTAAAATTTAATATTGGACAGCACGTTGTAATCGAAAAGATAGTATAGACAAGAATGAAAGAAATGCCGCAGAGCATTCATTGGACTTCGGCTAATAGAGTACGAAATGTTCTGTGCTTCCATGCATTAGTAGCAGAGAAAGCTGAAAATTGATATATGTACAAATTAAGATATTAAAACATAATTGTTATGTGTTCTCGGCGACACACTGAACGGATGTACTAACAATACGCTTCGCAGGAAGAGTCACTATAGCATTCAAGGAAGACATCTGAATCGGGGTTATAGGACGATGCTTTGATGAGAGCGAGATTTATGTGATTAGCGAGATCAAATTGTGGAATCGGCATTAATTTACAATTGCAGAAAGTCGCGGTGACCATGTAGGCGTCAGAGAAGGAGAACAGAATATCAACTTTAGGCATTTGGAAGTAATGATTGATCGTGATCTTCATAGAGCATTTTAATGGTACAGTAGATAAAGCGGACACTCTTTGTCATAAATAGCGATTACAAGACGGAATCTTCGCCTCGTTGGTTCACAACTTGGCTCTGTGTACGTAGCATGATCGTGCGAAATGGCACTGAATACATTGACTAACACCAGAAAGACACCGATTAGCGTTCTTCGATCATGCAGTTCATATACTATGCTGATGAAGAGACAAATGGAGGATTAAGGGTGATCAAGGGGGGTTGAGGTAAGACCCCATTCAGGTCCTGAGTGGACGGAGAATTCCTGTTTTTTTATTTGAGGTACTATAATCAGTGTCTTTCTCTCTATATATGTAGTGATCGTAGTAATCGTGAATTGAATCAAGCTGCTCTTGGATGAACATGGAGGATATCAAGCATATTTCCATCATTCCTTACGTGCTGAAATTTCCGAAAGTAAGTGGAGGAGTCCTATAGGGTCAAGGATGGAGTGGAGCTAGAAGGAAAGATCTATGGTGTGCGGCAGCGAGGTAGACGACGTGCGAAGGCTGAATAACGTAGGCCAGGACGCCCAGAGCTTATGGATGACAAACTGCATTAAATCGGCTTAAAATCGGGACTTGTAGAGAAAGCAGTTGCAAGAGGTTGGAACTGGAAGGAAGAAGAAGAAAAAAGAGATGGTTATCGACAGTAGTCGTTAATTTTCCCAACGCTGATCTGTCCTCTAGCAGGTCAATGAGGAGAAACATAGAGACGTTGATCGCTTTTGTTATACTTCGTTATCATATTTTATCAGTATTTTTTGCTGTTGTGTTGTAGACTAGAGCTTAGCCGTAGGAGCACTTTCTATCATAGAATCAAATACCGATCATCTCTAGTTAAAGAGAAAGGAAAAAACTCCAACACCAAATGCGGTTTAATTGTAGAAGCTTTCATACAATACTACCGCACTATAGAAGCAAAATGTCCACAATCGAACATGAACTGCGTCCTTTCCTTAAGTTTACATAATATGACAGAAGCGAGGGTATGGAATTATAAACGTAAGAAAGGACTGATATCAAGGCGAGAGAGTACAATTCCATTGTAAGGCACCAAATCTCGAAACTCTGAGATATTAGTCGGACGTCTTCTTATTAATAAACTGAGTAAAATCCTTCAAGATTTACTACACTGTTTGTTATAACATAAACTACAACAACCAAACGATTGGTATCTATGCTATGTTAATAAAATCAACTCACCCTCGTTTTTCTCCACCCCCCATTTGGTTTTTTTTTTATTAACAATAAACTTTCATCTATGTTCAATCAATACACACACAAAAAAAAACTTTCTTCTTTCACTTTTCAATTTTACTTTGAAACGAAACCAAGAAGCAAAGAAATATATACAAAAAAGAAATACGTGCGTTATCTTATATCATAAATTAATCGACATTCATCACAGTCTCTAAATAGACAATTAAGTGCTTTTGTTCCTCCCTTTTCCGATATAAAACAACAGCAACGAAAAAATAAGAAAGAATCCTTAATAGGAGAATGAAAGATAAATCTTCTTTATGTTCTAAACCATATCTAAAAGGCAGATCTTACACAGTACTTGCAACAGCTTCAAGACGAGTTGGTGTACAGATATATTTTGTTCTGTATTGGTCGAGAGTCAATTGTGGATATATCTTTACTGAAAAAGAAATAATATAGAAGGATTTCTCAACCAATAGGAGGGGTAGGCTTAAGTGATTCGATTATCCAAAAAGAATAAAAGAATTAGAACAAAAAGAACTTAAATAAAAAGAACTAAGACAAAAGAACTAATGAAAAAAGAACTAATGAAAAAAGAACTAAGGATAAAAGAACTTAAATAAAAAATAACTTAGACAAAAGAATTAAATCAAAAAGAACTAAGGCGAAAAGAACTAATCTAAAAGAATTAAAAACAAAAGAGCATATATATATAAGAGAAATACTAACAACCAACCCTCCCTAGACCCAAAAAGATTAGAAATGACCC
This sequence comes from Thereva unica, assembly GCA_949987705.1. Taxonomy (NCBI): domain Eukaryota; kingdom Metazoa; phylum Arthropoda; class Insecta; order Diptera; family Therevidae; genus Thereva; species Thereva unica. The sequence goes on from OX465282.1 coordinate 10,869,587, forward strand.
CCGAGAAGATTTAATTCATTAGCTTTTAACTATTATAAAATGCGATAAAAATAAAGAAAATAAATTCTTGTGATCGTCTTGTTCCCCTGCTTTGATGTGTTTAAATATATAAAAAAATATAAAAAAAAGATTCCTTCCTTGTGTTCTGTTGCCGCTCCTTCATTTCGAAGTCAAGAGATAAGGCACGCAAGGAGCCAGCCCTTAACTTCTACATTTTTGTTTTGTTGGTATCCAACCAAGCACAAGGAAGTAAAAAACTGACTATCATCCTTCGAACTCATCCTTTTGAATTAGTCACTGATAAATAACTTTTAGCCAAGAGAATTACATTGCATGTGGATTGTACATCGGGAATTACCTCATTTTTACAACAATCAACTGTCCGCACCAATGTTGGTTTGGGGCCTGGCCAGAGCCCCCCTTAAGTTGTTGTATCGTATATAAGGAAGGAGAAGAACTCGTACAGAGAAAAGAAAACATTCTAGTTAAGGAAATGGATTTTCTTTTATTTTTAAAATTTTTTTTTAAACTTTCTTTAAAGAAGGACTCTTGGGTAGTTAATTTGATCTTAGCACGAAAACACCTAGAACTAATTTATTTCTACTTGTTTGGGCTTGCCCCCCTTTGAACATTTCTAATTGCCCCATAGTGGGAGGCTGTTTTCTTAATCGACCACAAAAGTCGACATGACCACCCATTGAATGATTGAGAGCAAACTAGTATCTTTGTGTATTCGTAGTTCTTGAACTCATATACAAACATTTTTTTTTGTTATTATTAAATAAAACCATTTTTCCTTCACGATAAGAAGCAGCTAAAGGCGCATGCGCAATCCGATTAAAATTAATTTCTTCAATTAACCCGAACCAACTTAGGGGGGATTTATAGGAAACGCAAAGAGTCGAAGTCGTTGCCTGTGCATGATCACAGCTTAGCACAGAAGAAAAGATCTAAAATTGAAATCAGTTCCAACGTAACGAACGAGTGTGAAAAACAGCCCTGAGTGGGATCCATATAGGCTAGAAAGCATACCACAACTAAAAGGGTATTGTGCGCCGATAGCACTAAAATATGTTTCATAGTAGTTGAATGCATATAGAGATGGATATCACTACAACTCTTACATAGGGCATGACCATGGCCTCAAAGACATGTTGATCGCCAGTTTGAAGATCTTAAAGAAAATCTATGGAGCTAGAGGCACGCACGCAATAATCCAATTGCGCATAGTTGTATCAAAATGGAAAAAACCTCTTCAATTTTAATTGGGATGATGATGAAGAAACCCAAACAACAAGAAAATAACAAAACTTATCTCCCCCCGAAAAGAAGAGAAGGCGAGAAGCTGATAACCACAGCAGCAGAAGGAGAAGAAGAGGACAACGAAAAATAATCCAAATAAAACTCAATCGTGCGCCTATAAATAATGCCGGGCGGGTCTTATCCACAAGCTCCGACCGACAAGGAGATTGGAAATAATAATAATACGAGAAAGAGGGCCCCCGTCATCACACCATACGGAATGTCTTAGAGATTGTCTAGAATCTAGAATCTCTTCAAGTGTTCTTATCTAAAGCTACCGATCATCATCATCATGATCATCTGGCGGGAGTCTTATATTCATTCATACACACACGTAAAAAAATTCTTATTTTACTTACACTTAACGTGTACTGCGTGTTAGGAATAATTGTAATAATGGTAGGAATTAATTCCTGTTTAAATAAAAGTTTATCCTAACAAAATTATATTTTTTATTTTTACTTTTATTTTTAAGTTAAAAGAATTATAACGCGACAATTTCCAACGAATTCTTGATGTGAACTGATTTTTCCCAAATGTTTTCTTCAAAAGTCCTAAAAAGGTCCTAAGCATGCCTTGCATTACTAAATTTCCAGTACAGTGCTTATGCTAAGTGTGAAATGCATTACAAGCATGCCTTGCATTACTAAATTTCCAATACAGTGCTTATGCTAAGTGTGAAATGCATTACCAAATCCCCAACATACTCCCCCCGTTAAGAAGGTTCTTAACATATCGGCAACCGACACACTTTATTAACCGGCCTCTTCAACTCACCTCGTGCTGTCTTAAGAGTAACAACTCTGATGAGGTTGTCCGCGCCAGGGTGAACCTTGAGAATGCGAGCAAGCAACCATGCTGTCGGAGGCAAATTTTCTTCTTTGACTAGTACGAGCTCTCCTATCTTCAGATTATCTTCAATAGTTGTCCACTTCGGTCGGTGTTGAAGTGTAGTCAAATATTCCATGTGCCATCGTTTCCAAAATTCTTGGTGTAGCCGTTGAAGAAAGCGCCATCGACTACGTGCTGAAAGGGGCACTGTGCCTGCAGAAGATTCTGGAAGTGCTACCATAGTTTTACCTATAAGGAAGTGTGATGGTGTTAGTACGTCTAGGCTGCTGATGTCATCGGACAGCTGTGTTAATGGTCTCGAGTTAATAAGCGCCTCTATTTGCGCCAAAAGTGTAGCAAATTCTTCAAACGTTAATCTTGTGTCGCCGATGGTTCTGCGCAGACGAGCCTTTACTAGCTTTACCCCCGATTCCCAACTGCCACCAAAATGCGGTGCGGCTGGAGGTGTGAAGTGCCAAGTCACCTTTTGAGCACTAAGAAAATCTGCAATGAGACTATTATGAGCACGTGATGTGGTGAGTTTAAAAATTTCAGAGAGTTTATGATTTGCGCCAATAAAGTTAGATCCATTATCGCTAAATATGTCACTGGGCAAGCCTCGTCTTGCAGTAAATCGTTTTAAACAAGCAATAAAGGCGTCTGACGTTAACTCACTGACTGCTTCCAAATGTATGGCTCGCGTACTAAAACAAGTGAATAGGGCAATATAACCTTTTACGCTTTTGGCGCCTCGTCCTCGATGTCGCAGCAGGAAAAGAGGACCAGCATAATCCACCCCAACTCTTTCAAAAGCTCTACTGAAGGTGACTCGTGAGCGCGGAAGATTGGCCATAAGTTGTTGTGAAGTACGAGCACGAATTTTAATGCATGAAACACAATTGTTGATGTGTCTCTTAACTGCTGTACGAGCGGATATAATCCAGTAATTTTGACGAATGATATGGAGCAGCAGCGTTACTCCTGCATGAAAATGTTTTTTATGTAAGTAATCGATAAGATATCTCGTGAAGATGTGATCCTTCGGAAGAATGCAAGGATGCTGAGTGTCATAAGGGCAGGAAGCATTTTCCAATCTGCCTCCTACTCGCAACAGGTTGTACTCATCTAAAAATGGAGACAATGACCGCAATGGGCTTGATGTTGTAACTGATCCAGTTTTTTGTAGGGAGTTGATATCACTGGTGAAGGTGCTGTTTTGTGTCCATTGTATACAACATCTCCGTGCTGCTTCTAATTCTGTTGTTGATAGCCAATGATTGGAGAGCAAGAGCTGGTTCGACTTTTTACATAGAACAGAGAATCTTAGGCATCGTGCGACAATGCGAAGTATTTTTATAAACGAGGAGCTCCTGCTGAATAGCTTGTCAAGCGTTTCGTTTAATTCAACAGTCACGGTTGTGTATGTTGCCAAAAAGCGGCTTCGCATTTCTTTGATTGCCGTCGTCTGTGAATCTGGGGGTAAATCATGAATATAATCTCTCCACTTAGTTTGAAGCCAAGACGGTCCATTCCACCACAGAGTCGAGCTTACAAGTTCTGCTGGGGAGACTCCACGTGACGCTAAGTCTGCAGGATTCTCTTTTGAGAATACATGATGCCAAGAACACCTCGGAAGGGTAGATAAGATCTCCGATACCCGGTTTCCAATGAAGCATTTCCATTTACTTGGGTGCGAAGAGAGCCAATGTAATACCACCGTGGAGTCTGTCCAGGCGAAACATGCAACGTCAGCTTGAATTGCTGTTCGGACTGAGCTTATTAATTTAGTCAACAATAAAGCAGCACACAGTTCCAATCGAGGAATAGAAAGTTGCTTAATGGGAGCCACCTTAGTTTTTGACGTCATTAACGTGCTGGTCGACTCTCCACAGGAGGACGTTGATCGACAATAGATGACGGCTGCGTACGCTGCTTCTGAGGCATCGCAGAAGCCATGAAGTTCAAAGTTATTCATTCTTGTGTTCAACCATCGAGGAATACGCAGCGTTTTTAAGATTGACAGGTTGCCAACGACTGTATTCCATTTCACTGCTAACTCATCTTGAATTGGTTCGTCCCAGTCATAATTTTTTATCCAAATCTGTTGCAGAAGAATTTTGAATCCAACGGTAATTGGAGAAATGAGTCCAAGAGGATCGAAGATCCGACTTGACTCTGAAAGAATTCTTCTTTTAGTAGGAAGCATGTCCTTTGGTAAATTTACATCAAAAATAAATGAATCCTCTAAGGCCTTCCAAGATAATCCCAAGACCTTGATGGTGTCTGACTGTTCATTAATGATCATGGTTGTTGAAGTATGTGATGAGGGTATGCGCTGCAGAAATGTTTGAGAATTTGATGTCCACTTCCTTAGTGTGAATCCCCTCTTTTTCAAGAGCATTGTAAGTTGAAGATAGAGGTTCACTGCCGTTGTTTCATCATCTGCTCCGCTCATCAAGTCGTCTACATAGAATGAATGTTTTAAAGCGTTCTCCGCAAGAGGAAACTCGTGTTCAAATTCGATACTCAACTGCTGCAAGGCTCTGGTTGCCAAAAAGGGTGCTGATGCAGTCCCATAAGTAACTGTTTTCAACCAGAGATGTTCAATATTTTCTTCAGGCCTATATCTCCATAAAATTCGTTGATAATTCCTGTCGCTCTCCGCTACCAAGATCTGCCTAAACATCTTCTCAATGTCCGCAGTGACTGCTACCTTGTAGGTTCTAAAAGATAGCAAAATAGAGTACAAGTCTCGCTGTATCTTCGGCCCCACACACAATTTTTGGTTAAGTGAAAAACCGGATGAGGACGTGGCGGAACCGTCAAAAACCACGCGAAGTTTTGTAGTGGTGCTTGATGGTTTAATTACTGCGTGATGTGGCAGGTAAGCGTGCTCAGACGTAGAATTGAGAACTGATTGCGGAACTGGCTCAAGATGATCTAGTTCTTGATACTCCTTTAGGAACTGGTGATATTCCCCTCGCAGTGTATGACTTGAATTAAGACGTCGTTCTAGTGCACGTAATCTGGCACTAGCCATGAATTCAGTGTTTCCCAATGGTACTGATTCTTGTTTGAATGGGAGACGAACAACATACCTTCCTGTTTGTTCATCAACGCGACATGTATTTCTAAACAGGGTCTCGCAATAGTGTTCTTCTTCAGAGAGAAGTGCTGGTTGTTGTGGAAGATCTTCAATCTCCCAAAAGCTTCGCAAAGTTTTATCAATCTTGTCGACGTCAGCATGCAAAATCGTGAGCTCTGATGGCTCCAGGGAGGCAGTGAAGTTTCCAGCTATAATGTATCCAAATATAGTGTTTTGCATTACAGGTGTCCCTGATGGTGATAGACGCCGTCCCTCTCGCAGAATGTGCAAGGCATGGTCTACACCTAACAACACGTCAATTTTATGCGGTATATTGAATTGCGGGTCAGCTAGGTCGTAACTCTCAAGGAAAGTCCAGTCATTGATGTTGAAGGCAGTTGATGGACATCTGGTGGTTAATCTCGGTAAGATGAGCGCAGTGACAGATATGTTTTGTGCACAGTCAAATCTAGAGCATAAAACTAGATTTACTCTGCCCTTGGTGAATCCTGATGTTGTATGCCCTATACCTGAGACTTTCATTCTGTACTTCTCCCTTTTGTGCCCAAGCTGTTGAATGAAGTCTTCGCGTATAAAAGATGCTGTGGAACCAGAGTCGATTAGAATGCGGCATTCCTGCAATGACCCAGTTGCGTCAAGAACGTGTACCAGCGCTGTTGGAAGCAATGATGATGTTACGGTTGGTGAATTCGTAGATACGAGTGCGGTGATATTTGAGTTTCCAGTTGCTGGTTTGAGGGCTTGTTGGTCCTTCGTGAGAATTGAGGAGCTTGTGCGGTGAATTCCAAGTGTATGCGGGTTGATAATTCTTGACGAGTTCTCATGGATTGGATGCGGGGAATTGAGATGGTGTGTATTCTGGCTCTCCTGTTCATGCAAGGACGAGTGATGTGCTTTGTTGCAAAAATGGCATCTGAATTTGGACTTACATTTTTGTGCGGTATGACCATGGCTGAGACAGTTGAAACAAAGATTGTTTTGGCTAACAAAGATTCGTCTTGATGGGATATTCATGGTCTTAAAGTCTGAACAGTGGAAAAGATGATGTTCTTTCGTACACTTCGGACATTGTGGCACAGTGTTGACATGATGATTGCGCACACTTTTAACGGTCAAATTCCGAGAGGATGAATCAATTGATTCTAGGGCGTCACAGCGTTTATTCAAGAATGCGATTAGTTGCTCGAACGATGGCATGTCAGTCGTCGCTGTTGCTTCCGCCCAAGCCTGTCTAGTATCCCCATCGCATTTAGTTATTAAAATGTGGACCAGCCAAGGATCTCTACTTGTGGCCTCTGTACCAAGTGATTTAATACCCCGAATCAATTCATCTGAAGTGTCCGTAATTCTTCGTAATGAAGCATGTGAACCTTGTGATACTGTTGCTTGATTCATGAAAGATTTTATATACGATGTTAAAACTTGTTTTTTCTTGTCATACCTTTCCATAAGTTTGTTCCAAGCTTCTATGTAATTGTCATTGGTGATTGTAATGTGCTTAATGAGGGATGCGGCCTCATCCTTAAGAGCGCTTTTTAGATGCTGAAATTTATGAACGTTTGACAGCGAGCTTCTTTGATGCACGGATGAGGTGAACAAATCTTTGAAAGACGGCCAATCCTTATAGTCTCCGTTGAACGTGGGAATATTTATCTGCGGTAATTTTACTTCCAGAGGATTTGGTGCGTGCTGAGACATGCCATCCAAAACATTTCGTTGTTGCTCGAATAGCCGACTCATCGTTGAATTCAATTGTTCGGTAGTTGCGGATACACCACTAATTGAAGGCGTTGAAGCGTTTCGTTGGTTTATTGCCCGACATAATTTCACCTTGGCATTGAAATATTTGGCTTCGAATTCATCGTACTCTGAAGCAATTTCCTGAAGCACCAATGCGTCATCTATGTTTATGAAGGACTGCCAATGTTCTTCCAATTTCTCTAACCTGGTTGTTATATCCTCAACGCTCGTGGTATCAGATATGCCATCAGCGAACGTTAATGTTCGTGTTACTGAGCCCTTTATGCGCCCTCGCTGATTCTTCAACAGGGCAATATCCGCCATTGTGTAGAAAATTTATTGAATTTTAAATTATTTGAAGGTAGTAAATTAGTTGACTATTTAGCTATACTTATGCGGGCACGCTTCTATCTTCGACGGACAAAATGACTTCCGGCTGATTCTTTTTGTAGGTATTCCCCTTCACTTTCTTTGCAGGCTATTCCCGGGTTTCGGCACCATAAATATGTTAGGAATAATTGTAATAATGGTAGGAATTAATTCCTGTTTAAATAAAAGTTTATCCTAACAAAATTATATTTTTTATTTTTACTTTTATTTTTAAGTTAAAAGAATTATAACGCGACAATTTCCAACGAATTCTTGATGTGAACTGATTTTTCCCAAATGTTTTCTTCAAAAGTCCTAAAAAGGTCCTAAGCATGCCTTGCATTACTAAATTTCCAGTACAGTGCTTATGCTAAGTGTGAAATGCATTACAAGCATGCCTTGCATTACTGAATTTCCAATACAGTGCTTATGCTAAGTGTGAAATGCATTACCAAATCCCCAACACTGCGATCACTCTCTCTCTGCGATCATTCTCTGTACATACGTAGTGATCTTGCCGAGATCTTTGAATTGAATCTTCAACATATCCAGGAGTGGGCAAATAGAATTTTAGTTGATCTCTTTACTGATCTTTTGTGGCTAGGGCAAAAGTGATCATTGTTTAAAATTAGATCTTTTAAATGTCTGATCTTTATGTAGAGATATATATGCATGTACGTCCTTCTATATCACACGATCACCCGATTCGTTTTTCGTCTACCATCGATCTTCTTTATACAATTTCGACAATGACATGGAATATGTTTCTCCAAAATAATATAACAAGAAGAAGACGACGAAAAAAGAGTTGAAGATCGTTAAGAATACATGAATATTAAAAAAATAAAATCTTTCTTAAAATCAACATCAACGAATGAATTATTCCTTAAGTCGGCCTGGGCATTAGCCAAAAGATGTGTCCCTTTTCTTGTGAGAATCAACAAATCTAACAACAACAACAGCAACAATTCTCATCACATATAGGGGTGCGGTTTCTGTATAAGATTGTATGTTTGATCTTCATTCGTATGCTATTCAAATTCTTTAAACCGATCTTGCATTTTTGGTCTTTCTTCCCTACCATTTCTCTCTCTCTATCATTCTAATTCATCCTTGTTTGGGATGACAGCACAAGTCTAGATATTCTATTGTATGTTTTGTGATAGTCCAGACAATAGATTAAGGGAAATTTATACTTTTAGAAGAAAAAAATTAAATAATAAGAAGAGATGAAAACAACAGAAGAAAAAAAAAACATTCGAGAGTATAAAAGATCTTCTGAAGTGATACGAGGTAAACGGTAGGCTTTGTATTGAATTTTAAAAGGATTACCTACCGCTGCTGGTGAAAATATATATATATGGTGGTGATAAGATGGACGAGGTAATATTTATGCAGGATATGTGCTGCCAGTTGGAGGATCGTTTTTTGTTATTGTCCGGGTTGAGATGAGATTGGTAGAATGTAGGTGTGATAACTTTTAAGTATCTAATGAAAAAAGAGGAGGGATTTGATTGATGACATGTAGGAAAAACTAGCTTGGGTAAAGGACTATTCTATTGTTATGCCCTAAGTACAGCCAGAGTTGATTCAACAATATTTAAGCAGGCCCCAACCAGAGGCAAGCACTTAAGACTCTGTTTTGTCCACTAAATATAAATAGAGACTTTCAAATGCTTTTGGCAGTAGTCTCTGTATGCCAATATTTTTGGACCAACTAAATTTTATTTAAACTATACATTTAGGTTGCAAGATCACAACAGAAAAAAGGAGGGAATGATCAATATAAAGTCCTATCACGCTTATTGGATAACCTGGTTGGTAGGTAAGTGTAGAGCTGCCTCTAGTGGGACCGAAGGCCCATTAGCGCTTGGCGAACCGTATTGCCACAACTCGTGTTCAGTAGTTGTTTGATCGGGTATGACAAAGCCTAAAGCCATCCTGTGGAATTTAGGAAAATTATCAGTCGCCATGATGAACAGTCTGATTGCAAAGAGTCCAGACAAAGCTATTACATCCTCTTTTCCCCTTTTATGTCCTTTCTTATGTCCCCACTTATACGCCAAAGTGTTAACCATGATGATGGCTGCGCGGCAAGCCAGTAGTTAAAGACTGCTGATAACAAACGATTCCTCTGATTCTCGGGCAAGTTCGGATGGTCTTATCCTAATAAGCGGTTCTGGCTGGATGGACTCTTTTTCCCGCACTCGTGGGACCTTTTATGGAAAAATCCAAAAAAGTTGAGCCTGCCAGATACTGGCCGTGTTTTTTTAATGAACTGGGTTTTGAGTTCATTAAAAAAACGGCAAGGAAAATTTTGCAAAACTTCAACTGAATCTATCTTCAGGGTTTTTAACGTCAACTGTCGCCGTTAGCATTTGTGATTTTAAATACAAAGTTTGGTTTTGTAAAAATCCAGACATGCATGAAATTGTCTAGGTCAAAGAGAATACGTTTCACAAATTAGTCTTTTACTTGTAGAATCCACAGATTATTTTGTCTCACTGTCTAGTGATAAACAATTAAAATATGGAATTTCAAACGTGGTCTTACAGTGCATAAATTTGAAGCTCCCGCCATGCTATGGTTCTCGATAGAGACCCAGATAGACCCCGATAGAACCTGGGTTTTCAGTTTTGTATGGCGAAGAAACAGCCAGTTCATTAAAAAAACACGGCCACAATTGTATTCAAGGCGGGAACGAATTTAGTATTTGTAGATAGCAGCCAAGGCGGCTGGCTGGAGGAGGAAATTGCATCTCTTAAGAAATCCAAGGCATTGGAAGGTTTTGCTGTCATTTTTGCCACAGCTACTGCTATTAGTGACGAAAACCAGCGGTCCAAGGTGATGATTGATTTAATTATCTGAATATTTTAAATTGATGGATGCTTGCATGAACGTGTAATGGACGCCTTAAAGGCATTCCTAGGATGTTAAGACTTGAATCAGCCGGTAAGCCGGCTCCATACTCACGTGAATGGTTTCCTCGCCTAGTTCGCTCCTTGTTTTCCGTTCTTAGTGGATACGTGATAAATTCCTGCCGTGAATTCACTGCGTAAGTGTGGAGCCGCCTTTAAGTTCCCTTCTCCCACTGAGATAAGATATACATATATCGGTGTTTCACAACATCTCACCAAAGGGGAGAGGGGTCCAAATTCATTACACGACTTACTTGCCCCCTCTCTTTTGCAATATGGTCTGGAGGCGCAATAAGAAAAGAACTCGTTTATTTCAACGTTTTGCCGCGGCAGGACTGTTGTTAGCCCTGCGGAAACACAAATCCCAGTCGATAGCTGCGAAAAAACGAATAATCTCAAGCTAATTGGTTCCCCCTTAGAGACAAAAGAATCAAGCTAGTTTAGGATACGGAATTGGTACTCATATGAGTTTTTGGATTTCGATTCTTCTCACGTAAGTCTCGATACTTTTGGCCTAGTACTCATATGATTACTTATAGGGTAAAATCTAGGTTTCGCTTGTGTCCTTCCTATAAAACCATCTAATCGGCCTGGGCAACCCGTATAACGCTGGTTTCACAGAAAGCGGCAATCTTTTCGGCAGTTGTGGATAGTAGTCGATAACAATTTATTATGGAGGATCTAACACTGCAACAACGAGTTTTACACCTTGTTATAGGCGATCAACATTTTAGGCAAACAAAATCATCATGAGTAACGAAGAGGCACATTTAGCATTGGCCGGTCTCGTTAATATCCAGAATAACCGGTATATCGACTTTAAAAACTTCCGAATTGATACACCAACGACCACTTCAGACTCATAGAGTGACTGTATGATATCCCATTTGTGCCGGCTTCATAATTTGGGCTGTTCTTTGAGGTTTCTAGGGGCAACCTTGTAAGTTACTGGTACAGGTACTGATGATAATAGTAAGACTATAAGGTTCCGGCATCCCCTTCCTACTGTTCTATACTCCACGACATTGTGAGGGGGGGGGGGGGTTATGTCCGTGGTGCGTAGTTTGTGTCTATGATGTGGAAGGAGCTTTTTCCGCTTGAAGGTATGAAATGGGGTTTGTGTTCGCTGTGCCATGTAAGCTTTTGGTGTCTGTAGGTATGCGAAGGGGTTTATAGTAGGAGAGCCAACTAAATGGTGATATACTGAAGCTCACCATACCATACTCTGACGCCCTCGAGTATTTCCAACTATCGCCCTATGCGTGCGGCGCTATATATCAGGCTTAGATATGGTAGAAGTAATAAACAGAGTGCAAGGTACGCCCCATATGTTAATCTGCCGAGTTTGAGTAAATCCCAAAATCCCCTCTTGGACTGCCCTACTTTTAGGTGCGTTGAGATGGGCGCTTATGGGTATGCAATACGTTTAATCCTGTAGTGACCGCGTAATAACCAAACTGTTTTCAAGTGTTTCCGGTGATTGGGATGACGGAACCTTATAACTTTACTACTGATGGTCGCTACTGTAACATTTAAAAAAAAACTTTCTTGTGTCCGAATTGAATCAAAATGTAGGCCTACAGCATATGTGGTTGCAAGAGGATGGTGCTACATATCACAAGGCTCGTCCTACGATGCAAAATGTTGACATCGGCCTGACGATTATAAAATGAGTTTTTTCTTTTGAGCCAGTACAATGTCATACTTCAAATAAGGCGAGGTGTCATTGTAACAATGTACTGCCCCGTGTAACTTCGTCTCAACTCTTCTATTTGGTTATATTTTAGATATTCTATGTGGAAGAAAAGGTGAAAAAATGAAAAAAACGTTGCCGCTGTATGGAATCGAATCACATACCTCTGAGATGGCGGTAGAGGCTTAAAATTCCCTTGGACTTTTTAATAAAAGTAATTAACAGAAACAAAAGAAAAACTAATTAAAATAGTGCTAAATTATCTAATAATATCAAAACACCCTTTTAAGGAAATAAATACCCTCCGAAAACCCCAAAATATTTCATGTTATCTATACTAACCCCTTTCCCCACCATGTACCAACCAAACCAACAAACTTAAAGATACATTTCCAATTTTCTATTAACTATTTTCGATTCACCTTGATATTTTGCCCTCACTCTTTAATAATAATAATAATTTCCCCCCTTTAGGGATATACGCGCGGCGTATATCCCCATATCATAAGAGAACCAAACCCAAAAATCCCCTGAGGCATAATGAAAATGGGAGTGTTTCTTTTCCATAATCGGGGGTATTGTGGTTGTGTTTTTAATCAGCTTACGGGAAAAACCTACTTCTCACCCCTATCGAACACTAACCTAACCCCCAACCCCTATACCCTATACCAACCACATGAGAGCTTTTCGATTATATATTTTTTTTTCTTCTTCTTCGTTTTTGTAAGATTACAGCAACAACTAAAGTAGTCATTGGCACGGCATTCATAGAATCTATATAGAGAGAGAGTGAGTGTAGAAGAGTGTACTGGAGTTAAGGTAGACGATTCCTAATAGCGCGTACCCTACTACCACAATCATGGGTGTTCATTCTGTGATAGTGCCATAATTTCTTGGCCTTAATTTGTTGAAGCTGATCCCCTTTAGTTTCGCTGCAAAAAGAAAATCTGACCGCGGCGGTGGGAATGGGAAGAGCGGACCTTAGAGGTTTTATATAGGTTGGATTTTTGATAAGGTTGTGGAGTTTTATTTTTAACTCGATCTTAACTGTTTTTTTTTTTTTGGGAAATGGTGGGGATTAAATTTAATTAAGAAGAATCTTTTTTAGATAGGATATATCAATAAAACTCAGACCAATGTAGCTAGTAGAACTTATCAGATGGAGGAGTATTTCTAATCAAGCACACACCCCCGCAAGATTTATATAGAAGACTAGAAAAAGAGTCCTTAGGCCACTAATCAACCAACAAGAGAGCCAGCCAACCAACCAAGCAACTAACCACCGAAAAAATTAGGGGACTTTGACACGCAACGCAATCCGAAACGTTCGATTTTGTTGCGTTGTGAAGAAGGAAGCTCTGCCATAGGTTCGTGTGTGTATAGACTTAAAGATTTTTTCCGGGGAATCCCCAACCCCTTGAGTAACTCGTTTATCTTTAAGACGGACTAACTCACCCCCGGGCAGTTCTCCGCAAAAAAAATAGAAAACTTCACGCCACCACTTGGGGCTAATGAAAAAATTATTTTTAACTCATTACATTCTACCCGGAAGGGGTAGAAAAGGAGGGGAAGGGGGTTTGTTTGAGTGGACTGTCTGGAAAGTAAATTTTTTTTGTTAGATTTTCTTTTCTAGTGATTTTTTTTTGTCTTTCTGCAAAAGGGTTGAAGCCATGATATACTGCGAGGATTGGGTGGTTGAAATCATAACTAATTTCCCCCCCTAGAAAAAAAGGGCGCCTAATTTGAATTTGAATTTTCCTCCACTTTTCCTCTCCCGCAATCTTACGTACTTTTAAAAGTAGCGAGTCTTCTGTGGTTTTTTTTTTATATGATTTTTATTTTTTTGTAGAACCTTTAGGGCACAACGTTTATGAAGACTACCACCCCTATATATTCTACATAAACCTACCCCCTCAACAGGAAAAAAAAACATGACTTGCCCAACATTTCTTAATGGACTTGAAGAAATTCCTCGTTTTATTTAAGAAACGAAGAAACGAAAAAAAAATCTCAAAAAAAGGCGAGAGTCAAAATGGATCGTTGAAGAATATTGATTTTTAATTCTGCACCACCACCACCCCTAATTGTTGTTGCTGTTGTTGTTGTTGCTTCTCCTGCTGTTGGTGTAGTTTCATTCTTGTGAAATATGAAATTATTCAATATTTTTTTTTCTTCATTTTTTTTCTTTTCTTTTTTTATTTTGAATTCCCTTTTTCTTTACTGAATTACGAGGGCCACTTAATGGCGCCTCAAGTTAAAAATAGATCGGCATCAAGGTGGTAATTAGCTCTCCTGGCTATGTATATAAAGGTGAAGGAATTTACGGGAGACAGGTGTTAATATTGTTAATGCAGGTACACTAATGGGTCAGAGTCAAGAGAGAGAATGAAGTGAAGATGAAAAAAAAAAGAATAAACGAAACAAGAATAAAGGAATGAAAGAATAAGGTAGAAAAAACACTTATACACACACACAAACACAGAATTTATACAGGGATATTTTGAATACATAGAAAAAAGGAAAGAATGAAAAAAAGGTGTATTAAAGGTGAGAGACGATATGGACAAAATTGATGGAAACACTCAAGTCGAAGAGATGGGATGGTTTTGATAAGTTTTGTGTGGCTAAGAATATGTTTTGATGATGAATGGGAATATCGAGGAGAGAAAAGTGGTAGTTTTTTGTTGGAAGGGCGGTTTTTTAGTAATATTTCAACACATATAAAAAACCTGCAATTATAGAAGAAATGGGATTAATTTTTTAAGGATTTTAGTTGGTTATCGGAATGACCACTCTGCAATACATACTTCTTTAGCTATGATGGCAGGGCACAACGATGGCAGGAACGTACGTTTGTAGTTCAAAAGTTTGTCGATGAAGAGATTCACGATCTCTACTTTTCCAGAAGAATATACGTTTCTACTAATAATGCAATCAGCATCTTTGACCTTCCCTTTCTTTCCATTTCAGAAAAAACTACAATATCTGTAGGTAGTACTACTAGATCATAATATGGAATATGGTTGATCAGTACAAGATCAGTGATCGTTATGGTTAATATAAAACCATATTTATTTTTAATTTATCCTTCATGCTTAAGGAGACCAAGTGGTTGTGATTGTGATATCTAGATCAGTCTTGACGAAAAAAAAACTTTTATATCTAGTCTAAGGATGAACCTTAGGTTAGGTTAGGTTAGATTTGCCTGAGCTGCTGGTGCACAGCCCAAACATTTAGGCCAAAGGTGTAGGCCCATTGTGATGCTATAATGATCCCACTTTAACCGCTAAACCACCTCGAGCACATAATGAATTTTCCTAGTTGCGGGATCCTAAACTTTTGGATTTCCGCAAGCGTGCTTAGCAAGGATTCACCAAAAATGGTAAGTCTCCTTCTGCTTAGGGCTGGGCAGTGACAGATAATAAGTTTTACACTTTCCTTCTCGTGTAGATTCTTACAGCTTCTGCAGAACTCGTAGGTTTTGAGACCTAAGCCGGCCGCATGCCTCCCTATCAGACAGTGTTCGGTCAGTCCTCCCACTGCAACTGAGCGGTCTCGTCTACTGAGGCTTAGAAATAAAGGGGTCCGCCGAAGATCGTAGGAGGGCCAAGTCATTTTGGCCAAGGTGCACTTGTTAAGATCTCTTCAATGCTTCTATGCTAGTTGCATTGTGTGCAGATTGCATCGAACTTTAAAGGTGGCCCAAGGCATACCAACTGTTTCCTTTCCCGAAAGGAGAGCGGCAGTCGTGCCTTTCCTAGCCAGTTCGTCAGCCAGTTACAGTTTCCCTTTATATTTCGGTGACCAGGCACCTATATGATTAGGATCCTGAACTATTGAGCCTGGAGTTGTTAGCGCAAGAGCGCAGGGCCTTCAGAGTCACCTGATGACTATCTGAGAAGATGTAGACAGTTTGGTTCCCGTCGCCTTGCTGGTTGATTTGCAGAACAGCCTAATGTATGGCTAAAACCTCCGCTTGGTATGCACTGCAGTGCTAGGGTAGTCGGAAGGAGGCTTCGATCCCAAGTTACGGTGAGAAAACTCATCCTCCCACTTGACCCTTCAGCTTAGAGCCATCAATAAAGATTCCATTGAAGGGATGTGGAACTCGTAGTTCTTCGTCAATGTGACCTAGGATATGCGCAATTCGGTTTCTGTGGGAATGCTGACAAATTCCAACACCTTAAAGTGCCCTCCCCTGATTCCGGTCCAAGATCCAGATTCTTTTATTTTAAAGACTGCGGTAGTCGCATTTTCCCTTGCCACAAGGTTCAAAAGGAGGGAGGTATAACATAACGTGTAGGGAATCTGTAGGTGTGGAGCGAAGTTCGCCTGTTATGCATAACTCCGCACATCTTTGCACTCTCTGTAGTTTGTTTAGCACAGTGGACTTATTCAAGGTTGGCCACCATACCAAAACCCCGTATAGGAGTATTGGATGGACAATCGCTGGATGGATCCAGCTCCATTTCTTCTCTAAGGATGTTTTGGCAAGCGAAAAGCGCTATGTTCACTTTCCTCATGGGGTCTTCTGTGTTTTCATTCCAGAGAAGTTTCTTGTCCAGGGCTACTCCCAGATATTTGGCACTGTTGCTAAATTTGAGCCTAACATTGTTAAGCCGGGGAGGAGTTAGGGGTGGAGTTTTATACCTCCTCGTAAAAAGGACTAATTCTGTTTTTTCTGGGTTAACACTGAGTCGCGGGTGACAGCCTAGTTTGAAGAGCTGGTAACGCCGCCTACATGAGATCACAGAGGACTTGAGCAAAATCTCCTTTTATGATGATATCAATGTCATCCGCGTACGCCAGCACGTGGTGTCTTACTGCCTCCATGCGTCGCAACTGTGCACCAGCTTCTTGGATCGATAATACCAGTAGTATAGCGGTAAGGCTTCTGTACCAGCGACGTCATCGGTTGTGGGATCGGGTGTAAGCTTTATCTGGGACAATAACCTGTGTGTAGAGCTTTAGGTGTGAGCGACACTTTTGTGAAACTAATTGAACTTCGCTATGGTGGGTTAATGAATCTTAGGTGGGCTTTTGTGCTGGAGCAATCTTGGGTCGTATCTTGAGCAGATAGATAAGGTAGACCAGTCTGGATTTGAGTATCTGGTATGTTCTGGCTTATCTACATGGTCTATTATATAATTGTATATCTGTATAGCTGACTACATGAAGGCTTTAATTTAAGTAATAATGTTGATAAATAAACAGTTATACGATCAAGCAGATCAGGCAAACCAGACCACACAAGTCAGATAGACCATAAAGACCGACCAAATAAACCGGATTAGGTTGGTCGGTCATATCTATCTGCTCTGTTTGGTTTGTCTAGTTTACCTAGTCTGTATGGTCGAAGGCTCCACAAGATCTCACACCAGGCTCACCCAGCATGAAAGCCCACCCAAAGCACACTTTCCCACCACAGCGAAGTTCAACTAGTTTCACACAGGTGGCGCTCTCTTCTAAAGCTCAGGAAAAAAAAGGTTTTTAATTTCAGTCGGTATTGTGTTTAGTTCTTTATATAGGGAATGGAGTAGCGAATTTGGCAGAATCTTATACAGTGTGAAGGGTATTCCAGTCCACAGTATATCCACATTTTCGCATATCTTCGTCAATAGAAATTTTCTCACAATAAAATCTGCACTAGATTTCTACTGTCAACAATTGTTTGAATTCTACCTGAAACTACGAAATATTACCTGAATGTACTTAACAACAACCTTTAACGCATATGGGTCCCGATTCGGCATTTATAAACCACTTCTGTATTAACTTAAATCCTAAAACAAATTGAACAGAACGAATGTGAATTAAAAGTAATACGAAGAAAAGACACAATCAGAAAAAAAAAAAACTATTTTCTAATTAAAAACAATTTTCCTAAGTGAAATTTCTCAATGTATATGACCGACCACCCTCAAGCACACAAATCCTTCATTTAAAAAAAACCACTTAACTCTAGCGCACAGCACACACAAAAAAAACCATATATATCCACTCAAACTCCATCAACAACCATAAATAATACGGTTGAAAGCCCATTTTAAATGAAAGGAGACTAAGGGACGAAAAAAAACTAGTTAACAACCGAAGAAAGGTCCTTCAAAGGGAAGAAAAATCACAGAACAAATCCAATCACCAGGACAAGTCGCCAGTTTTTCCAAAAAATTCATTCGTTTCAATTTTTTTTTCATGCGCCTTCTTTTGTGTCACTTTAGTCAAGAGGATATTTTTTTATATATATGTATGTGTATGTGTATGTGGATGATGATGAAATGGCCAAGGTATCCGAGAAACAACCAGGGTAGTCCTTCATAGTGGATAGAGGGGGTATATCTGTGTCAGTAGCCGAATGAAAAAAAAAATACAAAAAAAATCTGTAGGATACCTCCTCAACCTTTCAACATACATACATACACATATATATCAATATATATCCTTATTTCATAAAGGTAAATGTTCATGGAAGCAGGTCGACGCTGTAAACGTCAGGCCAGGACTCTAGTCAAACAATATTCGATTTTTCTCAAAAATACATATATTCCGGCGTGTCCTGTTTTTTTTGTTGTTGGTCTCGTATCTTTCCTTATTTTCGAGGAAAAGGATCATAAAATCCTGTTTTCCTAGCGATCAGGTTTTAAGATAAACGGATGTATCGCTCTCTCTTTCTTTCTTTCATATGTTTTGTGCAAAACGAAGGACATTCTTCGATGGCTTTTATATTATAGTTGTTGAGAAGTTTGGAAGAAATAGTTTGTTCGGTGTTTTTTTTTGTTATTTCTCCTTGATAATAGCGTTACAAATCCCATGTTTTATGAGAGATGAAATACACCCAGAGAGAAAAAATTTAAACGACAAATCCTTAACCTTTAAGTGAAATTCAATTCCTTGCCTTTAACATTATTATAGCATATGTTTCACGTCCTTACTCGGAATTTTTTGTGTAATTTAATACAGTCGCTTTTTTTCTCAACTGTTTGTTCATGTGTGTTGCTCTAATGCATGAAAATCGATTTTTGTTTTATTTTATTTTTTTAAAGGAAACGGGATTTTTATCAGTTGATATCTTACATTTTTCACAAAATTCCAATTTGTAATACTGATGAAAGGAACAGATTTTTTAGTCAGACAAAAAAAACTTAAATAGATTTGGATTAAGCCAGAAACGAGGTGGAAGTATTTGTGAAGCACTACTATAAGAACGCTTTCCAAGCTATAAAAGATGCAGTTGGCTTGTCTTATCGCTAATGTAAAAAAAAGGATCTCTGGTGTCATATGAATACACTGCCTAAAATACTCTTCGAGAAGTGGAAAAATTGGTTTCATGATAGACGTCCTTTTTGGTACTGATCCACCAGAAAAGAGTCTTCGATGGTGATCGTGTTAACAAACCGTGATCGTGCAAGAAAATTGACTCTGATCTTAGAGCTCCAGCAACGAAACTGACTTTGATCCTTGAGGATCGTGCAAGAAACATCACCCTGATCGTCGGTCATATAATCGCGATTAATGATAAACGACCCTCACCGATCATAATATCGGACGACGGCGATCTCTGATCATGTGGATCCAAGTGGAGTCCTTGCTGCAAGGATCATACGGGCAGGAATGCATTTGTTCATTCCCCATTCTACCAAGTCTGTGAAGCCTAGGCCCAACAGATGGTTTAATAGGGAGTGTATGAATGCAATCAAAACTAAAGAAGCCGCCTTCCGAGCGTACAAGAGTTTCCCGAGTGATTGGCTCCGTCTAGAGTACATACAACAAAGATTCTGTCTTGATGATCGCGAACTAATGTCCAACTCTATTAAGAACGACATTAATCTTATTCTAGAGTGGGGAAAGAAGAATCGTGTCGAATTCAACCCCACCAAAACCAAGTACTGTTTTATTCCAAAAAAAAAAGTTTAACACCTCACCATCCTTGACAGTGGGTGACGTTGTACTAATGGACGACTCATCCCTACACATCTTAGGCGTGACATTAGCCAAAGATTTGCGATAGAATGACCACATATTCCAAATCGCCAAACAAGGATCGCAGTGCTAGAGATTTCTTAAGAGGTGCAAGTTCCTCCTCCAGACATCGGCCCATGCTGTTATATACAAATCCTACATTCGGCCTCTTCTCGAATTTAACTCCATCGTTTGGGGCGGCGCTCCAATAACCACCTTGGCATGGTTAGATAAGGTCCAAAAAGGGCCCTTACACTAATTGATGACGACATCGCTTGCTCCACCATTGACCCCTTGAGCCACCGTAGGAATGTAGCAGCACTGACAAAATTTTATCGCTACTATCATAGTGACTGTTCCTCCGGGATAAACGCTCTTATACCCGCAACACCAGATTAGCCCACTCGTCTCATTCCCTCCACTTGCAACTCCCCTTTTCACGCACTCAACAAGATATGAATTCGTTTGTTAATAGAACAACTCGCTGTGGAATAATCTCTCGCAGTCGGTATTTCCGAGCTCCTACAACATCCAAGAGTTCAAACGCAGGGTTCATCACCACCTTCTTCAATACCCCCCCGTACCTTTATAACCCTTAACCTATTCCCTCCACTCCTCCCCAAATGACATGACGGACTAGTAGTACAAAGGGTGACTCCTGAGCTTAGCGCTGCTACATACAAAAAAACCAGAAAGAAACTATGGAGATCATGAGTAAAGCCCCGAACGGAAGTCATACTAACTGAGATTCACTGTCGACCAAGATGACACCAAGTGCTTACACGTTGGTATTTACGGTATACCTGAGTGTGGGAGTAATTCTAAAACAATGGATGTAGTAAATGTTGGTATACTTAGGTACGTAATCTAAAGAAGCTATGGTGGAAATGCCTCCCTTAGGACGATATGCAAAAAAACCAAGCTATGCTAAGCCCATTTTGAACTATAAGTCCGTAATGTCGTTCGGGATTGGGTGTACGAATTAGCTGGCCGGTGGTGGCTTAACAATCGCGGGGCTACTATGCTACTTTCGGGAGTTCGCATAACCGCGTAAAAAAATTTGTGTAGAATTTAGCGATATCTTAGGGCCCCCATTTACACACAGGTCGCTGGCAGGCCATGTCCTGAAAGTTTTGCCTTGAGGCCAAGTATCACCACCCGTTCACCAGCCGCCAACTGTATGAGGCCTGCAGTCCAATAAAACTTACAAAAATCTTTAAGTGTTTGGGCATTTATCGTCGGTTCGTGCCTGCAGATCTGAACTTCTATTCACTCTCAAGCCGTGAATTTCCGGCAGTAATTCACGCCGAATCCACTTGGAACGGAAAGCAAAGCGCGAACTAGGCACGAAAACCATTCACACTCACGTTCGCGGGTGTTCACGGCGTGAATCTGGAGCGGTTTTGAAGTTTTCGTTGAGGCCATGAACATTTTCGGACTTGAAATAACAACCTGCTGTCGTCTTCGCCTGTGTGTCTGTAAGTAATCTGTGGCCTTCATCGGTCCGTGCCGGCCGACCTGGTCTGAAAGTTTCCTCTTCTTTTGTGTGCCTGTCTCAAAAAATATGTCCATAAACAATTCAACGCTAATTTCAATTAAAATATAATATTTTGTCTTAATAACAAAAAAATTAATAAGAACATTTCCAAAAACGGAATGACTCAAAAAGGGTTTGTCTTAAAATTTTGCTTAAACTGCTCAACTTTTACATAAGTGGATCTGTATAGTATTTCTAGATTTGCAAAATTTAAAACTGCTCTATGTTTTACAAAGATGGGTGTCAGGGTGTATCTTTGATAGGTCAGTGGAAGTATTAGCCTTTTTCGACAATTTCATAACCTTGGAAGATAAGACGAATGCTGGGTTGATGTCCCAAAATTTTGCACAAAATGCCACCAAGCCCTGTAAGTGGACAAATCTTGACCTATAAAATTTGTTGTCTAAAGCATTTTATTGCAATAACAAAATCTTTTTCTGAATGTCCCAAACAACTTTTGTATCATGTCCCTAAACTAAAAATATGCTTGATACTGCATCTGAATTACACTTCGGGTTTTTGTGGTCGCGCTAATTTTTCACAGTGTACAAACTTGTTTTTAGATACGTCCCAAGTGTCCCAAAAAATGTTTTAAGTACCAAAATTTTGCTTAAAATGCCTATTCCTTATATGAACCTATATAACATTCCTAAATCTTAAAACGTATTTTGTGAATAAAATGTTGTCCCAAATAATTTTGTAATGTAAGACTATAGCTTTATATGGATACATCAATGACTTCTATTAACCAGTTTATATACATACATATATCAGGTAGATTTTTCAGTTGTGGAAGATGCTCAATATTTGCTTAAATTTGTTTATTTAAAGTGTCCCAAAATTTTGTTTTGTTTCTTGTCCAAAAATTTAGCTTAAAATGCTTATTGATATATAAATGGACATATTATAACATTTTTAGATCTATGAAGTTTTTTATTAACGTATTTTTTTGTATAAAATGTACGCTGTTGTTCTAAACACTGTCCCAAATAATTTTGAAATTATAAAACTATAGCTTTACATAAATATATCAATGAATTATATCTACCAATATTGCTAACAGTTAGAGGTTTTAGTCCTACAATAATTTATGCTGACAGCAAAATTTTTTTAACATATTTATAAATAGTGTCCCAATTTTTTTTTATATTTTAGATTGATGTCCCAAAATTTCAAACAAAAGAGTGAATTTGTATAGCATAACTCATCGGTAACTTCGACTGCATCTTTTTGGATAAAAATACTTTGTCCCAAAAAACTGAAAGTCCCAAAAAACGTTTCTATCATGTCCCAAAATTAAAAATGAACACAAAATTTATACTGCATTTTATTTTCACTTGTGTTTTTAATATGATTGCACTAATTTTAAACACTAAATAAAATCAGGTTAAACTAAGTGCAAATATAAACTTATTCGAACAAGTCTAGTCTAGCCTGATTCAGCGTTTAAAATTAACTTTTATAAACAAAATAAAAAATAAAAATAAAAGTGCATATGTATAAATTTTGTTTTTTGGGACACTCTGTATCTCGTTATAACATCCAGATATACATTGTTTTTTATTTATTTTTTTAAAGAAAATCGTTTAAACTAGGCGCCAGTGTAACATAAATTTGATATTTTCGTGTTAAGTTCACACAACATTGAATTAGAGAGTGAAAAATAAATCAAAGTGTCTGCGAAGGAGAATGATTGCCAAAATAAATATATTTGTAGGAGTGTAGATTTTTGTTAATACGTTGAGAGTACAAAAAGATTTTGTGTTTAATTTGAAATCATAAATTCTGTGTTTTTTTTTGTTTGTTTTAATGTTTTAAAAAAAAGAGGGAGAGAAAAATATACTGAAAAATTTAATTTAATTTTTTTTCATGTAACATCAAAGCTGGTTGAAAAGTTTTTTTATGTAATATTTAAAAACATGAAGAAAATTTTTCGGTATTTATAGCAAAAATGTTTAAACAGATTCGCATTCTCCCACTCAGAACTCTCGGTCTGTAAAATATGATGAAATGATGGTGTAAAGTGCTTCAGAATTTTATTATTAATTGCTTATTAAAAAATGTTTTTTTTTTGTTTTAAAGAAAATTTCTCCTTATTAACTTTAAGATCTTCACGTTTTTATAATCTTACAGAAAAAAAAATTACAAAACATCTAAAAGATTCGCGGTAAAACATCAACCTCATAAAAATCCGCGAGACTAAATCGAGTTCCCTTCATAAATCACAAGTCGTCTTCGCCCGATCTCTGGTCTCTCTTCTACACTGTGTATGTCGGCCCCCCTTTCTGTTGATACCACCCAATTCCTTGTCCCTCATCTTTGTTTCTCTAACTCTCTTCTTACAAACCCCCACCATCCCCTCCCACAAAACCATAGAAAAAAAAAACGTAAGAAAACCTCCACATTTCTTTAAGACCCTATAAAACGACGCGCTAGACACCAAAAACGATGGGGAGACACAACGTCAAGTAATTTACTTAACCCAAGCGCACATAGACGAAGCATCTTAAGAATTAAAGAGAAAAGACGTTTTTGTAAGTGGATCCAGAATCACCAGTAACAACAACAATCATAGATGAAGGAAGCAACGACGCAACGGGGGCATAGGAAGAAACGTTTCGTGCTTTTTGGTGATGATGTTTTTTTTTTGGTTCGTCATTCGTTTTTGGTCCATGAAGATTGGAGGTTTTGGGTCTCCAAAGAAAAGATTGGAGGTTTGGTCTGTCCAATAAAAGAAAACAAACTAAGAAAGAATCTTTTTTGTTTCTGGGTGATGTTATTCAAGCCTTTGTGCTGTTCACCAATGCTTCGATATTACACACCCACCAAAAATTACCCCGACATGTCACCCAGTTCCAGTCTGGGTATGACCGACATTTCTTTAAAGCTTCTTTTGTCGGTCATCCACCGTTCTGTTCTCCATACTCCTTCACCAATGTTCTACTATAGTTTTTGAGCACTTATGACTCTAGTTTTTTTTTGGATACGAGGTCCACCCAAACACCACTTCGAAGAAAACAGAGCACATCTCTTTCCAATCTCCAGAAACACCCCCAACCGTACCTACAGCCATGATTGTCGGTGTCGGTCATGGCTATATGTATATGCGATGTTGTGGCCTGGTTTAAAAACTTCAGTGGACGTTCAACAACTTCTTTTCGCTATAATATTTCAAGGAAGTAAAATTTTTGTGGTTGTTTTCGTTGTTGTAATAATAATTTTTCTTGTTGTTTTTTTGTCGGTGGCTCTTTGGGAAGAAAATGTGTTTTTTGCACTCTTGTGAACGTGACTTAAATTTTGCAAGAGAAGAAGGAAAAATCGAAAATAGCTAAGAAAATATATAAACAACAACAACAACTACACCAACAACAAAAACAACTACAGCCACAACAATAACAGCTTCAACCAAAAACGAAAACGAAAAAAAAAAAAAATATATATATACATATATACAGAATGAGGTCAGTGTTAGTATAGTAATAGTGGCGATGATGGCATGCTGAAGGGAATTATTAAGGCTTCTGGGATTCTTCTTTTAAAGAGGACGACGGTATGTATGGAGGATAAAAGTGGGTATTTTAGAAAGTTTTTCTACTTCCATGATGATGATGCTGCTGCCTGGTTCTTGCTGTTGTTGCTGTGTTACTGCTGCTAGATTCTACTTTCTGCCTAGGCAAAATAAAGTTATTCTATTGTATAGCTAGATTTCCCATCCATAAGGTCGTGATGAAAGATATTTTGCAGTTCACCCGGGGGAGAAGTTCTTTAAGAATTTTTGCATAAATATTTATTTAAAGTGAAGACGAGATTCATGGGAATTTTTCGTTCCTTTTTTTTTGTTATTTTTGTGTTATTTTTTCATGCTATTTGCGGATATGGGAAATGAAAGAAACATTTTGTTGAACAAGTAAAATAATTGTATTAAAGTAGAATTAGTCCTTGGTAGTATTGTGATTGGTGGAGTTTTACTTTAAGTATCTTTAATAAATTACATCGTCTTCGTGTGGGCGACCGGAAACAAACTCCTACCAAGTTGGCATTTTAGGGCGACTGACTGCTTCATGGACATGGCCTTTTAAATTGCTTAGCTCTTTAACCTGTTTGTAATGAGATGTAGGGGGTATAAGACCAGCGGTTGTGATTTTATTTTATTGCACTCTTGATAGAACTGAGGCTTTTGGGTCGGACCACTTGCACAACTTCACTGTATAGAGATTTCTCTCTTCGAAAAGACTGTTTGATCTAGTAGTCAAGGACTGGCTGCAAAAACATATAAGGGGTCGTCCATAAATTACGTGATGCGATTTTTACGATTTTTCGGCTCCCTTCCCCTTAGTGAGATTTCGTAAGATTTGGATCGACCCCCTCCCCCTCCCCCTAATCTCACGTGAGATTTTTTCAGATTTTAAAAAATCTCTAGTACTTAACACTAAAAATACGTATTTACGGGCGTATACACAAGATTTAATTAAAGACAATTGTAATTCGAACTCCTACCTGACCGTCTTGTAATAGACACACAACTACCAGAACGTGATTCAGACTGAAGAATTTTATTACGCTAAAATTCGGCGTGGATAGTTCTATATTCTAATAGCCTTTCCGCGGGGCAGTTTTACTTGGCCCGTACACCGCATCATTCGTCGAGTCGCGCGTTTGACTGGCCGGTGGTTGCTAAACAATCGAGGGACTACTATGATACTTTCTGGCGTCCCCATCAAAAATGTTGTGTACGATTAAGACATGTCTTAAGGCCCACTTTCATACACAGGTCGACGGTAGGCCGTTGCCTGAAAGTTCACGCCTTGAAGCAAATTATCGCCACCCACCTCCCCGGCCGCCAACAGGATGATGTCTGCAGTCCAATCAAACTGACAAAAATCTTTATGTGTGTGGCTATTTATCGTCAGTTTGTGCCTGAAGATCTGAACTTCTATTCAGTCTCAAGCCGTGAATTTACGGCACGAATTCACACCGTGTCCAGTCGGACCTGAAAGCAAAGCGCGAATTAGGCGCGAAAACCACCCACACTTGCATTCGCGCTTTTTCGCTGATGTTCATGGCGTGAGTCTCGCTTTAAGGCGCAAACATATTGGCACGAAAGCGGAAACGGCGGCCGCCTGCGAGAGAATTTCCCATACATTTAATTTCTCCGCGCATTCTGCCACTGCAAATATGGTGATCCGTGTATTATAAAGGTGTTTCCAGTCACGAATCTGTTTGTGCATTTAAAGTTTTTATTTTTGCACGAATTAACAGCCTGCTATGCTAAACTGTCGCTTCATGACGGTACCTGCATGCCACGACCTGTCAGGCGGATACTTGAAGTCCATATCCCTCAGTCAAACTTAGTATTGTGTGGCCTTCATCGGGCAGTGCCTACCGACCTGGCCTGCCGGCGGCCTGTAAGTAAATAGGGGTCATTTGCAATATGTTTTACTTAATTTCACCCAGTTTGCTACCAAATTTACACTTGGTTCTCCAGGAAAAAAAAATTACGTGATATTTGATGAGACCCCATCTCCCCCACGTGAGATTGGGTGAGATTCGACTCGACCCCCTCCCCCCCTTAAACGCATCAGGTAATTTTTGGACGACCCCTAAAGTGCGATTTTATTAACGGTGTTATGTTTTGACGCCCCCCCCGTGTTTTGAATGGACTATAAGGGGAAGTTTTCACCCCATTTTGGGATCACCGTTCCAGTATTTTCCATCTTTATTTATGTCAATTTAGGGGTGATTTTCACCGCTTCTCTTCATTTTGGGGCCTCGATAGCCTAGGAAGTAAGGCGCCTGGCCACCATCCCAGAGGTCCAGAGTTCGAATCTCAGCAGCACCAAGGTCCATCACCTTTGCCACTTTCTCCAGCTACATAACTTTCCTTCTTTCGTCTTTAACATTCCTGATTCTTTCTATCAATCTCCAGAGATCTCCAGAATACGGATCAAGGGACCTAAACTCCACAGAATAGCTTTAAACATCCACCACAGTCAACTAAACAAACACCAAACCTAAGGTACATAAGCTGTGTTATAAAACGGCGTGCAGTGTTTTAATTGGACCTCCGACCACACAGCAGGCAACCCAATATCTCTTATCTACCTAGATCCAAACATAGTTTCATATTTTTAATCTCCCACGATTTTCTATTAGATCGCCAAAAAAAGGTAACTGGAACTAGTCCATTTTTTAAATAAGGTACTAGCGGACTGAAAGAATTATTTTTTTAGCATTGGTTTAGTTATCAGGATTTCCTGAGGTCACGTAAATACCGCAGTTAACACTCGTATAGGACGGCTCCGAGACAGACGCAAGAGTGAAAGTCAGGATCTCATCTTGTCGTTCAGATAACTACTTTCTTTAAAGTAGATGGATGTGCTATACAAGCATGCACTTACTAACTCTCCAATTCTTACAGCTGGGTTTTTATTCCCGAGGTAACTTTGCGGCTATCAGAGCGAAAAGGTTCCATAGTGCAAATTCCAAAGTAGTTTGGCTACTACAAACGCACTCTTGATTAGCTGGACATTCTGAGTTGGATCTCCACCTAGATTTCGAAGGCATTAAAACTGTCCACTAGCTCCCTGGAGCTCTGGGAGATCCACCAGTTTCAACAAGGGCCTATTGGACCCTGAATGACATACATCAAATCCTGGCGATCTTTTAGTGTTGTCTCACAGCTAAGGTTTTTATCAATTTGGTGAATCTGGTCAGGTTACCTCTGATATTTGGAAAGTTTTTGAATGGGTTTCAGAATCTGTTAGTTATACTCCATAATATTAATATTGGCTCAGATCTACAAAACTGGATTGAGAGTTTAATCTCTTTCCGTTCAATCAAGATAATACTAAATGGCATCAAATCCAAACCCCATATCATCTGTGCCGTAGCCCCCCAGGGACCTACTCTACTATTCCTACTCTTTTTCTAAAATTTATAAATTTCCTATTCTCGCTTCACAGATGAAGATAATTTGCGGTACTTTTAAGTTTTCGATAATGCAAGAAAAAGCACGTTCCAGACCCTGTCTTTTCAAAGTATAAAAGTAATCCCAAGATCTCTAACAGCCGCTAGACGAGCAAGTATACAGCCATCGACCGAGTTTGGGTAGATTATAAAGTATTGTGAGCGAAAATAAGAAAATTCATTACATTTAGAGTTACTTAGTCCAGATCAATCGTTAGTCCAGATAACGTTAGACCATTGAAGAAATACACTAAGTTCATCTTGAAGTAGGGCACAGTTTGACTCAGATCCTATGGGAGCGAAATTTTCATATCATCCGTATAAAGGAGTTCCGAAACATGCTTAAAAAGAGATGAAACAAAATTTACAAATAGGATAAATAAAAGAGGCCCTAAGTGGCTTCCTTGGGGAACTCCAAAAGGCGCCTCGAAATATGAAGAGACAATAGATTGGATTAAAACGGCCCGTTTACGTTTTCTCAAATATGAATCCAACAATATGTAGTTACAAACATTGTCAAGAGCGCCAGATTTATGCAGTCGTTTAATGAAGGATTGCTTCCAACAATCGAGGAATTTGCCTTGGTAGTAGGTAATTAAGAATTATCATAAATAATATTAAATCTGCAAACGAGGAGAAAGCACTATTTTTGTTATCACCGGAAAGTGAATTTTACTAAATAAATGAAAGAACATTCTTCAAACTATCCCCTTAACTTATCTCAACCTTTTTATATCATTCATACCTACTATAACACATTAAGCCATGACGTGAACGACATGAGGACTGGTAGGATGACACCTGAGTTTAGATTTTCATATTAAAGCATATATTGAAAGAACATTGAAAGAAATCATAAAAAAATGTTCTCAGTATCATTTTTAAAGATTTTATCCAGAAAAAGGGGTTTTAGAAATTTACGCGATACAGTTTAACAATATTTTCTCGGTACTTAGTCACCTAGCAGCGATTAAGGCTCACGACTATACCAACCCAAAGATCTGTGATTCAAATTCATGCAGATAATTCATAGTAGACAAGAATATTGAATAAGAAATGGTGAAATAAAATGACGTGCTGGCATTGGGTAGTTCTTTTGCTCTTCTCGTCATTGCACTAAGTATAAATAGTCGGCAGAACGGGCTAACCACTGAGTTCTACTTTTTCATATAAAAAATTAATATAGACCGCTTTATTTGGCATTCTGTCCTAGAATGATTAAAATAATATCTGAACGGAAGAACAGATTCCAAAGATTTCTATCTAATGAAATCGAAGTCACCTTTGACGTTCCTCAGAGTAGTGATCTTGGCCCTCTTCTTTTTAATATTTTATTTTTTCGATCTATCAGAAAACGCGAAAGACCTTAAAATATATAGCTTCCTTAAGTTCCAAACTGATGTGTACTTCTTGAAGTCTAAACTCAATACTTCTCTCTGTGTATTACAATCCAGCGAGCAGAAGATTTCACATGCATAGGTCTAACCAAGAATTATAAGGTATTATAAATGCTGCTATCCCTTTAAAATGCATGTAAAACACCCTGGCAAAATTTTGCTTCAACCATGGCAAAATTTTAGCACATTACTCTGCAAAATTTGACGCAATAAACAAGCTTACAAGTTCTTCTAGTAAATGGATTTACTAGTTGTGGAGACTATATGTCAAATTTTTGCCTCCATAAATTATCTGGTCATTTTTTGTTAGCAAAAAAGTCGAAGGCAGCAGTTAAAATTTGTTTTAAAATTAAAGTTTTGTTTTATTTTGTTACAATTCAATTTATAATGAAAGGACAAATGACCGAAAGAAAAAACTTTTCACTATTCTTCACTACTATACACTTGCAAAATTTTGCCTGAAAATATGTAAAAAAAAACGAGGCAAAATTTTGCCTGATGGTGGTACTAGTCTTAAAGGACCATAGATTTGAAGCACTTTTAATTCTATAACGATTCACTAACGGGAATATTTTTAGAGATTCCAACTAAATCCTTAGATAGATCTCCTTCCGTTTGAACCCTATCAACATTTTCTTCCCGGGTAACACGTTTCACACCTGATAGCTTCCAACACAAATTTTTATACCACGAAAGTCACTTTAAAAAGTCGTGTACTACATCACTCTTTAAGCAAATTGTTTATATAGTGATTGCACATGCATTTGCAACCAAAACGACTTTATTAAATCAAAGAATCTGACTATTCTTGTAGGTATAGAATTACACATAAAACCCGTGCTATGAAAGTACCGCTTTAAAGAAGAGAATTTACTGTGCCACAGGAGTTATTACTTAATAGTTAATTACTTAATATGTTTATTTTTCATCAAACTTCAAACTTCGAGATTCGGTCCCAGTTCAATAGTTATAAAATTCACTATTTTTTTTAAATATAAAAACTACCGCACAAAATTCCCTTATTAAAGACTAACTGGTAAAAAAAATCTTAAAGAAAAACACATACTTATTTAAAGAACGTTCTTTTTTGGGCATCCGACCTATCCAATATATAACTAAACTAAAATTTCGAATTTTTGTTCAACTATGTATAACTCTACATTAAGCGATCCTATCAAAGAATATAATGAACACCTCAAATTTACTTTAGCTCCTTTAATCCCTCATGTGAAACATCAAAACACCTCAACACTGCCGCGAAAATCACAAAAAATTAAAACCATAGATTTTACTAAATTAAAAAAAATAATAAAATAAATAAATAAATAAAAATTAAAAATCATATAAACACCACATACCTCCACTTCTACCACGCTGTTGAACAACTCCACGTAATACTCCATTATTATCACGGCATTCAAGTGTTGTTTCAAATTCATAAGGATTCATAGTTATCTCAGCACATTCGTTTTAATAAAAATTTTATAATAATAAAAAAATAATAAAAATTAAAAAAAAAAATTATAACAGAATATTATTTATTAATTTCGTTTTATATTTATTATTTATTTTTTTTTATTATTTTCATTCACTTTTC
Source organism: Thereva unica (assembly GCA_949987705.1). NCBI lineage: Eukaryota > Metazoa > Arthropoda > Insecta > Diptera > Therevidae > Thereva > Thereva unica. Next base: position 10,901,002 of record OX465282.1, read on the forward strand.
ACTACACATAAATGCACTTTTTTTCTTTTTTTATTTTTTTTGTGAAATAACTTATAATTTTAAAAATTTGACACCATTTTTTTCTTTTATATTTTTTTATTTATTTAAAAAAAAAACACTTTTTATTTTATATTATTTATTATTATTATTTTTAATAAATTTATTTCGAAAACAAGAAAATAAAAGAACATAAACAAAATTATTCAAAATTTCTTATTTTTCTTTTTGGCGGGATTCACTATTTTTTATATTTTATTACAAAAATTTCGTTTAACACACTTTTTTTTTTAATATTTTTGATATTATTTTTATTTAACAAAAATAACCAAAATATAATTTTTATTTTATTTCATATTTTTTTGTAAAAAAAAGTCCTTCTTACATATTTTTGGATATTTCACTTTTATTTTTTAGTTTAAAACTTTTCGTTTAATCATCGTTTCGGTTTCATCATAAATTCGACTTGAGTGTGTAAATTATAAATTAAAAAAATTAAAAATTAAAAATTAGAAGTATAAAAAAAACTTTTTTTTTGGTTTTCAGTTAAACATGTTTCTTTCTTTTTTTGTGTTTTTTTTTTTATTATTTAAAATTAATTTTTATTTTTAACATTTAGTAGAGTTTTCACTTTTATATATTATTAATATTTTTATTTTTTCTTTTGTGTTAAAAACGCACTCAAACAAATTCGAATTTTTTTTATATAGTTTTGTGTAATCACAAAATTTTTCTCTTTTTGTTCGTTAAGAAGCTCGTTAGTGTCATCATTGTTTTAAAATTATTAAAATAAACAAAAATAATAATTAAAAAAATTTATATTTTTCACCTAACACTTTCTTGATTTGTTTCAATTATAGACAATGTCCCTCGAGGTTTCATTCTAGGACCGCGTTTATTTTTTATAAATTAATTTTCATTTAAAACTTTAACCACACGTTTTTTTTTCTGTGTGTTTAGTTAGTTTTTATGGTTGTGCTATTCGTGGATTTGTTTATAACTAGAATCCGATATTTTTTTGTTTAATATCAAGAAAATATTATCGTGTTACATCCTTCATATTAAGCAACATAGGAATTAAATTTTCTTCCGTGGTTTAAGCACACATTATTTTTTATTTCATTACTATAAAACCCCCGAAAAATTCTACGAAAAACACTCTACGATGTATGCTCTATCTAGTAGTATTATAATCACAAAACTCTTCAAATATAAAAAAATCACTTTTAACTTTTCCTTAATTCCTTTTTTTTTTAAATTTATTTCTTCCTTAAAATTTATACTTTAATAAAAACAAGGAATCCTTAAATATTTGACCGTGATCCTTTTTTCTTCGTATTACAACAATATACCAATATTTTTTTCGTGTTGTCTTCTCTTGATATAATAATAATATTAAAGACGTCCTTTTTTTGTATATATATAATCTCAACTCCGATATTTATAACCAAAAAAATATATGAAGGCGCTACTCTCGCAGAGTATACACAGAAGACCCCCTAAACAGATCGAAGTACCGTGTCAGACTGAATTGTAAAGTCCCAGAAGCACAAAGTCATGTTCGATTTCGATTCAAAACGTACTATGTCCTATAGATGTCTCTCTGTATACTCAATACACATATATATACATTTGGTCTAGTTCGTTTTCGGTACCGTATACGTTTGGCTGGCTGGCTGGCTTAGGTCTTTCCTTTTGCCTTATACTTTATATTTTGTTGTTGTTGTTGTTGGTGTTGTAAGTTTTCCTAAGCTTCTCGATGGACAACCGAACACACAAAATAGAGGAGAAGACTTTTTGGGATGGATACTCTGCTGCTATGGTGCTCTGTGACTTGGCTTGAAGCTTGTTTTCATTTGTGTTTTCCTCTCTTTCAGTAAAAATTTATATGTATATGTACAAAATAATATTAAAAGGGAAAAAGCCGAAGAAAAACGAGATAAGAAACGAAGATTTTCAAAGTAAAACATAAATATAGTATAATATACACTATACAACATTTTTGTTGGATATGCGCAAAAGTTCTTGCTCTCTTCAAAAATCATCATCACACAGCATGATGGAAACCAGCATATCCAACACAAAACACAAAATTCTCTCTTTCTCCCATTTTCAAACTCTCTAACTTCTCAAAAAACACTCATAAACAATTCTTCTTCTTTTTTTTTCGAACCGTTGTCTCTCGCTTTTATACCACCAGCAACAAAACAAACCCATCCATTCAAAAATTTCTCTCTCTCTCTTGTATTTTTCATCGGCATAACACCAAACTAACTAAAAAAGCACAACTCTCTTTCTCTCCATGTTGTTTCTCTATCTCTCTCTCTCGCTGCCTCCCAGTTTTGTTTGTTGCTGAGAACGCGGGCTACAATAAAGCAATGGCGCTGTAAACATGTTGCTAACTGCGCATGCCTAGGGATAAAATGGAGAAAGCTCTAACGAAAGCTTTAAGCTAGGGTCTTGCAGCAGAAGAGAGCACCCCTAGAGAAATGATACTGGCACATGCTGTATAGCATATGATATGCAAATGTATTGGATTTTGGCGCTTCTACTCTATATACATTAACTGAGTCCTTTGCAGGGATTCTTTTTAATGTAGTGTGATAGTAATTTTTAGGGTACAAGACCCTTGGTCCAAATATAGAATTTAAGTGTTCAGTAGAATTAATCCACCTTATATTTTTAAAGGGGTCGAAGTTAAAATAAAAACAAACATTTTTTCCCCCACCACACACAAGTTAAAACAAAAAACGCATCCCCTTCTTCCAAATATCTAAAAAAAAGCTTCAAGCCCCTCCACAAAAGAAAAGCTTTTTCCCCATTCTATATATATCACAAAACCCATGAAAAATTCAACAGTTCTCTCCAAACTGAAAATCATTCATTTTATTTCCCAAATTAAAAACTCCATTCATCCCTTCCATTTCAGAATTAAAAGCGCATGACTACCTCTACACCCTCAAAACAACAAAAAATCACCCCTTGGTTATATTTTTCTACCCCTCAAAAAAGCTCGCGTTAACCAGCCTCCAAAAGAGAAGCATAGAACTCAGCTTTGCTACCTGTTCTTGACATGTTTTGTATACCTCTGGCTGGTTTTGTCCTTATTTTATATCCTTTCACAAGCAAGGATTTACTGATATAAGTATATCCTTAAGAATTTACCCCCTTTCAAATACAAAAAATCAGGATATCGCATTTACCACAATAAATAAACACGTTCCCCTTAATATCTCACAAAAAATAAACAAGGGGTAGATTGTCTGCGACTGGAGAAGCAGTCCAGAAGCGCTGACAGACATCACCAGTGAAAATTATAAACAGGAGAATATTTTCTCCATCACAAAAAAATAAAGGGGAAAAGGACTTTTTTTTAAAAGAAAAATAAAATAACCACCACTAAAAAATCCTGTATTTCCTTGTTAATAATTTTTGACTCATGACCAGCCAGGAAGCAACCAAGCAAATTTTTTTTCGTGTTGTTCAAGTAACTTTGTGTCTGCAAGGATCAAAATCAAGAGTAGGAACCCAACAAAAAATGGTGGATAGAATAGTTAGAAGGAAACAACCCCGTCGTCGTCCTTAGTTCAAGGATACGAACTTTTTTTTTTGGTGCTAAGGAAAAATTTGTTTTTGTGTGTAATAATGTCCTGGATAGACAATTTAATTTTTTTTTTCAATTATTTCGTCCTTTTTTATTTTATTTTATTTAAATTTTTTTTTGTTAACTAAAATAATCATAAAGGACGAAAGATTTTAGATATGCATATTAAAAAAAATGGAGGGAAAATATTGGAACATAAACTTTTCTATCCTTAAAGTCTGGAAGTGGATTTAGATAGATTTTTTGGGGGTTGATTTTATTTCTTCTTTTTTTTTGGGGGTATTTTCTTGGAAGAAGTTGATAAGTTTATTAAAAAGGATTTAAATGGATTCAAGGCAATGATATAATCGAATATTTTTTTTTCTGGATTTAATAATATTATTATGGAAAATTGGAGAGAACAAAATTTTTTGGGGGTTTATTTCGTTTAGAGTTTCCTCGATGGTAAACATTGATTTTAACCGATCGACGGTGATCAGTTTTCGAGAATATCCAGGTGGTTTTTAGAATAAATAGTTTGATATCGGACCAGCAAAGCAAACCCTAAACTTGTGAAAAGAATATACCAAATATTTGTCGAATTTCAACAGATATACGAGTCTATATAAACAGATATAGTGTATAAGATCATTAGCGGAATTAGAATTCCCCTTGAAAATGGCACAACTGGTCAAATGGCGAAAATTAATAGCCAAAATTCACTAAAAGAAGTGTTCGAAATACGACAAAGGAATGGACTGGCCCAATGCTTTTTCAAACTCGCACTAGTTAAGTAACCCGTTGTTATCACCCGATAAGACAATGGAAACGTCAGTTCAGAGAAGTCTGTCAATAGTTTGCGCAATTACTTGGATAAGCAAATGATATGAAGATCATGGAAAAATTCTTTTTGGCAGCAATAGTAGCATATGTCGAATTAAAAGAGCTCGCAAAGGACATAGGCTTATTAACGAAGAAAAACAAACCTGGTGCAACAGTCCATAGCTGAAAAATTTAAGCCCTCCGCTCACCAGTCGACTGATTTGTAATCCCAGTTTCATACCCCCCAACGGTTTCGTGACCTTTTCCGTGTACGACAACAGCGGGTATCCATACACGGGTCGACAAATCGATTTTAAACTATTTTCTGTTCTTTCTAGTCGGAAGCGATTTAAGTTGTATGGTTGCACTTCATCTGAACTACTTGACATAACCTACTGCCAAGTGTTCGTGACTAAAAACTTTGTGGGCACAGAATACCGATTGATCTAAAATCAGTTGAGTTCGTGTGTGGAGGTTTCATTTTGATTGTAAACTGACTATTTTGCGCCTTTTTATTGTGAAACCGATTTCAGATTGAGATTGCAAAACAGTCGGCTCGTGGGCCTAGGGCCTAAGAATGGGAAGAAATATAGATATTTATCGGCAAACACATTTTAAAAGTAGACGATAATAGTTTTGGGTAGGAGATGATTCTAAAATGATTTTGTAAGAGGTGCCCCTTTTTTCTTTTGAGCTAGTACAATCTCAGGCTTCAAATAAGGCGAGGCCAAGATGACAACAATAAGCAAGTTAAAAAAAGGAAGAAAACAAATGCTAATAAAGAGCTTTTTAAACGAGTTTGATCCTAATATGCATTAAACTGCCTCAGAGTAGGTAAAAAAGCTACGTCTCGACAATGTATTTTACAATCTCGCCTTACCTCATTTCATGTTGGAAATTCAAAAAAAGTAAGAAAAATCTTTCCAGTTCGTATTTACAATCATACGATTATTTATCTAGATACACGCTCATATACCAGTAGGACACCATTTTTGAAACGGGACTGTTAAAAAAAATTCAGGTCTCAGTACAATTAACCATGGTGTAAAGGAGTAAAGGACAAATTTACCCAAAATTTTTCGATTTATTTCTATTGTACTACCTGTACAACAGTATGCCCGTTGATGGGATATTTTTCTGTTTATTTTCATAGAAATGCTTCCGAAAGAGCAGAACTTCAGATCATGGAAATTGTCGGGAATGTCTAACGAAAAAATCATCGAGATGATGGAATCTATGGTAAGTGATGACAATGTTTCTAAACCTGATTTCTCCGATTTGATGTTTCTGTTGGCCAAGTGACACATTCACTTGAATTGTTGTCACAAGCTATTTAGTTTGAGCTGAAATGTTGGCGATAACAGTGGTTTTACTCCTGAAGCCGAATCAACTTCCCCTTCTGAATATTCCACAGCTCCTTCGTTGTCGCTTGTTCCAAATAGCAGCCATCTCTACGATCAAGAACTAAACGATCTCTTCCATCAACGAATAAGCCAGGTCCATCTAACATTTTCAAACGACCAAAACGTTTTCGTTCGCCGTTTCCTGAATCTGAAGAAGGCGGTCCTGATTTCATTTGTGATGCTGCATCTGTTTCAATGCGAATCCGAAATCACGCAAAACTCAACCGAATTCAAAAACATACTTTGGCGAAGAAAGCATTTAGTAATCCATGGTAACCAGCTCGTTTTTCAATGTGATCCCAAGTTACCTGAGAGCTTCAAAGAATGAAAACACCGTTTTAATGCGCTACACATTTCTCCACCGATTCTTTATAGGAAGCTATTGCCGAACAAACCAATTTGTATGCTCGAAAAGATGATATTGGAACGAAATTTGTCACTTCTTCGGTGGAAATCAGGAAGTACCTTGGGATTATCGTCTTTATGTCCATGCATCTACCCTGAAGTGGAAGATTATTGGGGTAAATGTGTATTCGAAGCCATTAGATCAGCAATGCCATCGAAGCGGTTCTATCAAATATGTAAAAACCTGCACTTCAACCACGCGACATCAATGCCAAAGAAAGGTGAAGAGGACTACGATCCACTATTTAACGTGGAGAATAGTTGTTTAAGTCTTGAACAAACGTTTCGATTCCGTTCCGAAAATTTTTGTGAGACTGTCGCAGAATTTTGGCTTCACATGCCGTTTAGAACCCAAATCCATGGAATGGATATATATCAGCATCATAAGGCCCATTCTTCGAAATAAAATTCTGCCGTTCTTAACTTGAAACGCACCCTGTACGCCTGAGTAAAAATTTTACTTTTCCGAAAGCAGATCGTTACTCGCTTGTACCAATAAAAAACGCATCAAATACTTAAATTTTTTAAGTTAAAGGAAGCAACATTGGAGCTTTAACCATAAAGGGTTCCATTATCATACTGAATAGGCCGGTTTTCGTTCGATTGCGTAGGTCAAGCAGCACTGGACACGGTTAGTACTAAGTTGGGGGACCGCTTGGTAAGCCGACCGTTTTGGAATGGTTCATTGGCCTTGGGCAGTTTGGTGAAGAGAGACTTTGATGATAGAACTGCGGAAATATAGTAGGGAGACCGGCACGAGATTTCACGAACTTCTATGAATTCACTTCGCTTCCACAGAAAGTTAACATCGGTGATTTACCAGAAAATATCTCAGTAGCTTATTATGCTGAGGCGATGACCGCAGGAAACTTTCTTAAAGAGGGGAGACAAAAAAGGGATATTTTAACAACGAGTTGAATAGAACCATGAACCTCTGCAATGGCAGCCGACCCCCCAAAGCTACAGAGGCTGTCAATTGACTACTGTTTCCCAACTTATCATCTTTGATTGTAATGATTGTTTACGATCATCTATGATAAGTTAGGATCGCTTTGCTAAGCTATGGATAGGAGACGCCTCCACCTGCATACTTTTCTTTGGGCAGAATCCCCCAAGGGGGGTATGGGGCAGTATTTATGGACCTAATACCTCATTCAAATACAGGAAGCAGACACATGTATAAACTGATAGGCCGAATAGAGCAAACGGGCAGGATTAGAATGTAAAAGAGACATTACTTCAATATAATGCGCCATCCATACTTTTGCTTCAGCCATCCCGCATTCTCCTAAATTTTTCTCTTTGCCAATTTTGTCGAATTCTCAAACCTCAAAATCCGAAAAAGTCGTTTTCGGGTAGGAGATTTTATTCATATGATTTGCAATATTTTTTTAATTGCAATAACAGTGTCAATAGTTTTATGCAGCCTATATTTGTGTCTACTTTACAAAACCAAGTTCTGTTCGTCCTGTAAAATAAGAGAACATTCTAAAGGACATGCAAATCAAGTACTTCTATATACACACAGCTCACATTATTCTACCATAAATATTCTCAAAAAATATATCCTTTCACAGATTATCACTCAATATCCCTCCAACAATTATTTAAAGATTACGATGAAGAATTTAACCAAAAAAAGAAAAAAAAAAAACTCTTCAACTTTTCACCATATAATAAATAAATAAAACAAAAATCTCTCCAATGAATTACGACACTTTATTGTGACACTGCAAATCCCACAACATCCTGTCCCCCTTGTTCTACTGGGCCTTAAGAGCTTTTCTTATGTTAGGGCACCCATCCAAGAGAAAAAAATACAAAAACAAAATAACAAAAAAAAAAACACCGGGAATTTACCACCGGTGATCACACAAAAAAAAAAGAAGAAGAAAATGCCAGGTAACACCGACAAAAAAAATTCGAACCCATTAATTTGCAATTCAAATGGGTACCAGACCAGTTTTAAGCACATCACTCCTAGAGATAGATCCCAAAAGTCCATCATCCCCTTAAATTTTTAAATCTCAATGAAGACCTCCATCAACACCTGAATCCTAGCATGAAAAAAAATCCTTAGGGCTGCCTAAAACGTTGAAAAATCTTTTGTCCTAGCCGATGATGATGGTGGTGGTATTTTTCTTATATAATTTTTTTTTTGCTAGTCCCTATTCCTGCCGGTATTATACAATTTTTTTTCTTCCAGGTAGAGTCCTTTACACCGACTGGCATAGGTGCTTGAAACGGAATTCATGTTCTAATTCAGAGTCATTGACTACCAATTTACTGGCGACTATACTCTACTATACTATGGTAGGGATAAGGCAGAAGAGGCACATTCAAAGTCGACCAAGTAGGACCTAAACAACAGTCATTCGTTTTTCTCCATAACATAAGCCGATTTCGGCCAATGCACAGCCAGGACATAGAAAAAAAGGGGCAAAATCAAAATCGAAAAACACACAAAAAAAAAAAAAAAATAAAGGAAACGAAAAAAGGATCCGGAAAAGCTTTCATCTAAAAATCAAATTTTGATGTCAAGGCCTAAAGTGTGCGAAAGAATTTCTGACTGACTGAAAACCGGATGAAAGCATTTGGCCAACCCTCTCTCCAGCCGCCGAATCCTTGTCACAGGATATCGCACCCAGCCTCTCTTCCCACTACCAACCATCACCACCATCTTCACAAGGGCAGCAATCATAATACTCCTTTTTACCCCTTATGGCCCTGATTTTTGCACATTTGTGTGCCCTCTCTATGGAGATTGAGCGAGTGACATACATAAACACACTCGCAGTCAATAGAATGAAAATCCTGTATATCCTGGCACAGAGAATTTGAGCCGCTTTCTCCATTCAGGAGTCACTTGATCCTGGACAGGGCAAAAAAAAACTCAAATGAAAAAAACAAAATACATGAAAACGGAGAGCAAAGCTGTGAGCGAAAGCTTTGTGACATCCTTTTCTCCGTTTTTTGTTGTTGTTGTTTTTGGTCCTTCGTCTAAATCCTGGCCCTGATACAATTTTTAGGTCATTCTGCTCCTGAATTTGCATCGACATGCACGTGTGTCGAGAGAGTTAGCAGTTTCTGCAGGAATTAACAACAAGGATTTGGGTTGTATGTGAAAATTATATAAAAATGTCCTTTTTCCGTTATTACTAAAATAAAACAAATCCTTAATCACTACAAAATTATAAAGGACAAACTACATACTTAAAATTACTCCTTTAAAGATATAAAGTATTTCTTTAAACAAAAAAAAAAGGATATTCACTAAAAAAAAATTGATTTCCTTGTATTCGTGTACAAGGTAATTGCATAACCACCATACCCCCTCCTGCCTGCCGTCGACGCCATTCAAAATCAGGATCCCCACGGGCTATCGACAGGATAACCGATAAGAGTTTAGCCAAGCGAATTATTTGCTGATTACGTTGCGTTCTGCTCTGGAAGCTTTTAAAGCTTAGTCAAAATTAAAATGGTCGAGTTTTAGTATATGTATGGATGTGTGGGCAGCAAGCTTTAAGGATAATTGACCAGTGGCGTAGGTTTTTTTTTTCTGTTAAATTTAAAAGGGCTATAAAGGATATTTTATGGGCTATTATATATTTTTTTATAATGTTGTTTGAAAGGATATTTTTTATTGAATTAGTTGACTGAAATCGTTTTAATCAGTTTTAGTTTAAAGGATAAAATTAAATAGGGTTTATAAATTTTTGTGATAAGCCCAGAATTGTTGGATATGGAATGATGAGAGAGTAGGCGGCAGTCCTAAGGGGACATAATATGGCGCTGACGTGCCACGTTTTGTAGCAGCATTAGTGAAAAACTTTAAAAAATGCCTTACAACGGGCAAACACTGGCCGTGATTGCAAAATAGTCCTCGGCCATGTGCCGGCCATCAGCAGGCTGTTTACAGGACTGTATGGCCGTACACTAAACACACACCGACGGGTTATTTATTCCCCAATTCCCCAGTTGTTTGTATATAATGCGATTAAAAAAAAAATCAAATAATTTTGTTATTTTTTTCGATTGTTTTGGTTTCTTCAAGCGGTTAAATTGCAAAAATTTCCGCATCATACACTTCACGTAAAACAAACCGACGACTGACTCGCTTGCTTCTCTTGCGCCTCGGTAATCTTTAAGTATGATAATCCAAAGACCGTTTGTACATAACGAAAATGTTATCAATTTGGTCTTTATATGGCCGTCGTATGCCCGTGTGTTCAGCTCAGTACTCGGCTATTTAAATCTTTTGGTCAAGTTTGGCCACCCAGAGCCCGTATGTGCTCGCATTAAAAATGGTTAAAAGCTTTATGGCCATCCTATGCTCCTTAAAAGGCCAAGCGGTAAGCAAGCCTAACCGGTGGTAGCCCGTTGTAAGGTCATTTTTTATTTTTACGCAGAGAAGAATACTTAAAGCGTAATTCAAGTACAAATGTTAACGCGGTCGTAGTCCATCACTTCCTCAAGAACTCAACTTTATTTGAATCTAATATGCCGCTTTAAGTGGACATATACGCCCTCAAGTTCTTTAGATTTCCAAACTTTCGAGCACTCAAGCTGTCAAGGAAACGCACTACTACATGTCCAATTGGTCAGTGCTCCGTAATTTCCAACACGATTTAGGCGATATCCTTCCGTGGGATCCTCAAGTGATCGTGCTATCGTGGTTTTTGTAACAGGGCCTAATCTCCTAGCCTTGACGCATGATAATAGGCTTTTGCTTCTGGACCTAGTTACTGAGTCGTTGACCACGAATAGAGAAAAATATATATAAGTGCGCCATAGAAAAAATGCGGCAGAATAAGGGATTTAACAAGCTTGGCGCGTATAGAAGGTATCAGCAGATCATCGAATAGCCACAGTTTACGCAAGGTGCCGTAAATTTTGGACTGCATGATGTACAGGGAAAAAAGCAGAGGACCTAGAATCGAGCCTTGAGGAACACCCAAACGCGCAGGCAGCAGAAAGAGCGTCATGCCACTGTGGTGAACCTACTGAAATCTATCAAAAAGAAAGGAGGAAAGACGCGTAGCATAAGAAAAGAAATGTTAAAGTTGATTAAGTTTGGTCATCAGGAGCGGATGCGGAGGACCAAGGAGTCAAAAGTCTTGAAGAAGTCGATAGAACTAATAATGCAAGATTACCCTGATAACTCGCAGCTCTTGAATCAGTTGTAATCCTTAACATATCAGTTTCGCCACGGTGCGATTTACGAAAGCCAGATTGATATATAGAGAGAAAGTTAATACGTGAACGATAGCTCATCACTTGGGTAAAAATAATTTTGTCAAAAGCTTTGGCGAGAAAAGAGAGGATGTTAATAGGACGAAAATTCGATGGGTGCAGTCTTTTGGGTAATGGAGTCACAATGGCTTTTTTGCAGAGCAAGAGGAATTCAAATGCGGTGAGACAACTGTTAAAAATATGAACGATAGGTTTAGCAATTGGGGGAGAAACACTCTACAAGAAAGCACATAAGAGACATACACAGCGACACCACCTCCAGTGCGGCCAGCACGATCATTTGGGTGGATAGCTAAGTTAGTAAGGGAGACATAAAAGGAAGGAATTTCTACATGTGGGATTTACCCACGTTTCACTAACAAGTAAAACATGCATTTCAGGGCAATCAAGCAAGTTTCTCAGCTCAAGCATTTTAAGAAATAGCAATTTGGGACAAAGAACTGACAACAATCGATCAAGAGCTAAAGAGAACTAACGAGAAATTGGAGAACTAGCTGCTTTTAAACATACATATATAAATAATTTCTGGTTAAGTTCCAAGTACATTCAGCCAAGATATAGCATTTGGGCACAATGAACTTAGAGCAATCGACCAAGAACTATAGAGTAATAACGAGAAATTAGAGAACTAAATGCCTTGAACACATATAAATAATTTGTATCTGAGTTCTAAGTAATTTCAGCCGAAGAATTAGAAACTGGGGCTAAAGAACTAATAATAATCAATCAAGAACTAAATAGATCTAATGGGAAATTGGAGAACTAGCTGATTTTGAACACGTATAAGAAATTTGTGGCTAAGTTCTAAGTAAATTCAGCTGAAAAATATCAATTTGGGACAAAGAACTAACAACGATCGATCAAGAACTAAAGAGAACTAACGAGAAATTGGAGAACTAGCTGCTTTTAAACATACATATATAAATAATTTCTGGTTAAGTTCCAAGTACATTCAGCCAAGATATAGCATTTGGGCACAATGAACTTAGAGCAATCGACCAAGAACTATAGAGTAATAACGAGAAATTAGAGAACTAAATGCCTTGAACACATATAAATAATTTGTATCTGAGTTCTAAGTAATTTCAGCCGAAGAATTAGAAACTGGGGCTAAAGAACTAGTAATAATCAATTAAGAACTAAATAGATCTAATGGGGAATTGGAGAACTAGCTGCTTTTTAACACATATAAGAAATTTGTGGCTAAGTTTTAAGTAAATTCAGCTGAAAAATAGCAATTTGGGACAAAGAACTAACAACGATCGATCAAGAACTAACGAGAAATTAGAGAACTAACTGCTTTTGAACACATATAAATAATTTGTATCTGAGTTCTAAGTAAATTCAGCCGAAGATTTAGAAACTGGGGATAAAGAACTAATAATAATCAATCAAGAACTAAATAGAACTAACGGGAAATTGGAGAACTAGCTGCTTTTGAACACATATAAATAATTTCTGGCTGAGTTCTAATTATATTTAGCAATAACTTGTAATTGGGGATAAAGAACTAATATTAATCGATTAAGAACTGAAGAGAACTAATGAGAAATTAGAGAACTGAACACATATGTTTTTGAACACATATAAATAATTGACGGCCAGAATGAAAATTCTCAATCCAATGCTATGGAAATATGTCACGAAGAGCAGGCAGACCGGACTATCGCCTTGTCGTAGTCTATAATAGATGTCGATTTCTCTGGACAGGGCTCCAGGTATTTTGACTTCGCTTGTAAGCTTTATCATGGTCAATTTATAAAACCGTGTCAGTTAATTTAGATGCTGAAATCTCTCATGAATAGGTGGCTTTAAAGTGTACGAAGAAACATCGTTTTAGTGCAGTTGCATAAAATTATACAAACTAATTTTTATATTTTATGTTTTCGTTTAACAATGGCCCCCCTATTTATTCTTATACACCAAAACCAGGTCATGCACATTCCGTCAACAAACACCCTGCAGCTATAATTCAATATCCTTGAACGAAAAGTGTGTCCTTTTTCTGTTGATCAAAAGAATATCGTAGCTCGATATTCTTTCACTAATTTCCTGATACACCGTGTAACCACATCGCGCACACACAATTATTTTCGGTTCGAAATTCACCCCTTAAGTACGTTCAACTGGAGACAGGGGGTAGTTTCTAGTGTCGTATTTTATACCTTTACCCCCTTTTCCGTGTGTGTTATATGTGTGCCGTGTCGTGTCTATACTGTGGGCTGAAAGTGTATACGCTGATGTCAGGTCGTAAATATCCGAAATTATTTTTTTTTGTGTTTCGTACCGCCGTCTTCAATCCTAGATGAAGAAACCATGAAGGAAGTAACACCGAAGAACGAGGCAACAACGAGGGGTTGTTGCTCCTTGTGCATTTGTTTCCTTTGAGGTTTTTATTTCGTTTTTCTACCCTCTATGTGTGTGTGTGCTGGAATTTCTGTGGATAACATTCTGTACAGGATGTCACCCAACAATATATCGCTGCAATCGTGAGAAATCTTTTTTTTATGGAATCGCAGGGGAGAGAATTTTTGTTTTTGGGATGAAAGGGGTTTGATGCAGCCGAAGAAAATTGGGTGCGATCGTGTAACACCTTTATTGGATTGTGAATTGGCCCAAATGTCCCTGGCGACAAAAGACAACGAGACGGATGCAGGAGAAAAATACTCGCACATATCTACTACCTATCGAAGGGTAGGTTTTAGGGGTGTCAAAAAACTTCATGTGTGAGAAGGAATGAAATTTATGTATTTTGAATATGTAATAAAAGGTGAATAATGTTAATTTCAGGGTTAGTTTTATTACGAAAAATGGTGGTGTATTGTTTGGTAGCAGAGCGGCTTCAGAGGAAAAGGTTCGAGAGTTTCCTTTTTGCATTTCAGTTTTATTATTAATAGGTAGAGTGATTGAAGGTTTGTTATACAAGGGTTATGACAGTTATTGTTCGTATTATGTTTCATTTGTAATTTATTATAGTTTCTTTTAGTTTTTTTTAATTTGTTATGCGCGATTGTTCGTTTTTTTCTAGACGTTCTAGCTAAAAGGAATATTTAAAAAAGGGTGAAACGTGACTTGCTACTTATATTGCAGATTCGGAAGGGCTTAAAAATTTGAATTGATGTTTCCAAACGGATTTAGAGTGGCATAACGTGCAATATGCTAAAAAATCTGCTTATTTTTTTGATCGTTATAAACTGCAGCTCCACTGATTGAGCTGAACAGATAGAACTGCCACGAGTTTGATTCGCAGACATTTGAAATGATGCTTGTGTAAGATATAATCTAGACCTCTTTGGACTGACTAATGTAAAATGCATATCTTTTCCTTAAATAGCGCTACAGTCGTTATAGGACCCGGGCTTCTTGGACTCATCTCATCTCATCTCATCTTTCACTCTTCTCCATGTCTTGCTATTTGTTCCAGTTCCCTATGAGATTTTCGTTTATTTTCTAGATCATTAAGTAATGCTTCAGAGAACTAACTAAATTTGTAAAATAGTCTTCTAATGTCGAGTAATAATTTACAATTCCATTTAGAGTACTAACTAACTACTCCTACTTAGATAGATCAGAGAACTAACAAGAATTCGTCAGATACATCAGAGAACTAGTTGTTTTCGAACAAATAAAAATAATTTTTTACTCAGTTCTAAGTAAATTTACCCAAGAAATAGAATTTGATTATACAGAACTAACAAAACTCAATCAAGGACTAAGTATTTTTTTACAATGATATAACAATAATTTTTCGTTAAGCTCTTAGTAAATTCAGCTAAGAAATAGCAATTTAGGACAAAGAACTAACAACAATCGATCAAGAACCAAAGAGAACTAACGAGAAATCGGAGAACTAACTGCTCTTGACTATATATAAATAATTTCTGGCTGAGTTATAAGTACGTTCAGCTAAAAAATAGCAACTGGTGATAAAGAACTAATAATAATCCATCAAGAACTAAAGAGAACTAACGAGAAATTAGAGAACTAGTTCTTTTCGAACATATATAAATAATTTGTGGTTAAGTTCCAAGTACAGTCAGCCGAGAAATAGCATTTGACCACAAAGAACTTAGAACATTCGATCAAGAACTAAAGAGAACTAACGAGATATTGGAGAACTGAGTTCATTTGAACACATATAAATAATTTGTGGCTGAGTTCTAACTGTGGATAAAGAACTGTGTGTGGAACTGTGGATAAATAACTAATAGGAATGCATCACGAACTAAGAAAACCGATGAAAAATTAGAGAACTAGCTATTTTTGAACACATATAAATACTTTCTAGTCAAGTTCCAAGTATATTCAGCCAAGAAATAGTATTTAAGCACAAAGAAGTTAAAACAGTGGATGAACTAATAGAACTAATGAGAAATAAGATTACTAGCTGCTTTTGCATATATATAAATAATTTGTTGTTGAGTTCTAAGTAAATTTAGGCAAGAACTAACAACCAGGCATAAAGAACAAACAGCTATCGATCAAGAGCTAAAGAGAACTAGCGAGAAATTGGATAACTAACCGCTTTTGAGTATATGTAAATAATTTGTGGCTAACTTCTAAGTACATTTAGCCAAGAAATAGAAACTATCAAGACCTAACCTTTTTTGTTACAGAGAACTAACTATTATTGAGCGTAGGTTTGAATAAATAACGTTAACAATCCAATCGACCAAAGAACTAATTACTTTCAGTTAAAAAATGATTAGATAGATCTGAAAACAGCAACATTGTCAAGAGAAACTAGAGAACTAACTGTTTTTGAATTCATACAAATAATTGTGTGTTGCATTTTAACTACTTTCAATTAATCATCTAGTCATACGTGCACCTATCTTACGGATGTTTTTTCTGATGGTATACGATGATAACATTGGTGTGCTGGTGTGCAAAGTTAAGCAGATTCAAATAACGGGCTGGCGTCCCCCTGCTAGTTTTAGTCGTTTATTGACACCGCCCCGTTTAGAAGTAGAGAAATCTACAGCTTAGATCACTGCATGTTGAGGCTGAATGGCCACTTAGAATATTCTACATTTTTAGTATTATGGAAGAGATTACAGATGTTATAAGATTCCATGCCACCGAACATATCAAAGTTTAAGCCTCCTTGTGATAAGCTATCCTGAGTTTCCGGTAAGATACCATAGGGTGGGACTCATATAGTACTCGTATGGCTCCAAGCCAAAGCAGCTTGTGAGTGCCGGAATCTGAAGCAAAACCACAACGTTTAGTTTTTAGGACTGCAGCTACTGTCTTTCAATGAGAGGTTTATTTAGATTTTATATTATATATCTAAAAACTTTATCATAGCTTATCCTAACAGGCAGTTTTTAAACGTATCTGAGAGCCTAACAGCCATCAGAGCACGCCGAAGACCAAACCCACTGCTGCTGCGATCTTGATAGTCCACCTACTAAGAATCGAGTCACTTTTATGTGGGTCCTCGGTTATCAGTGCTTCGTGGGTAATAAGAAAGACTGACGCCTTGGTCCGATAGGCGAAAATGTCAAATTGTATTGTCATGCGATTAATGCACATAGTATGTGAACTTTAAGTGGGTTATGTGGAATCAGGGCCGGCGCTTGGGTGTTTTGCGCCCGGTGCACAATGCCATATTGCGCCCCATTAGCTCTTCATTTTTTTTATCCCAGTGAAAGACATAAACATTAGGTGGATGAGAGAAATAATTTTCGTAGTTTGCGCAAAATCCAATTTGATGAAAAATAATATAACAAAAAAATTGGTAAAGTATGATGCATACACGATGTATTTGCTAAAATTTACAAAGCGGCCAGGTGGTTTTAGTCAGAAGAACAAAAATTCGCAGGGGTGGGGGCCGGTAATTCATAACTTTTTAGTCGGTAGGGCCCGTTGCAATTTTTTGTTAGAGATTTCTGAAATCGCGCCCGGTGCAAGTGCACCATTAGCACCTTTGAAAGCGCCGCCTCTGTGTGGAAGTGAGTTAAAATGGGTTATATATGGAGATGAGTTAAAATAATCAAATAAACTAGGAGTTTAATAAAAAACGTACATTTTCTCATTAATCTTCAAGAAATGTTTCTGTTCACAAAACTAAAAAAAAATGAAACTTGAAACACACACACGCACCTCCACGTTCACAAAAGGCTTAAGACTTTCGTTACGTTTTCGTCGTTGATGCTCAGCTGGTATAGAGCCCTTCAACGTGCACATATGAGCACTCAAATGGCATAAAATAATGATTTACAGTAAACAGATTCTTCCAAGTTTTCTGTAAAGTACTTCTCAGAAGAGTTATACCTCAAACACTAAAATGTACAAAGTAAAAAAGTAAAAAAAAATACATACATACATATACATCTATACTAACCAAGAATCCTTTCCGCATAGTTCTTCTCCTTTTTTGGGGTGGAGGAAAAGTTTTCTCTTGTAAGTGTATCGACTGAGGGTACCACATATATTTGTTTTTTTTTTTATTTTTACATATATCACACAAACATTAAAGATGCTCCTCTATGTGCAAGAATCGTAAGGGTTTTTGGTCTCATAAAAATTGCCTTTGCACATTTCTGCCATAAGAACGGCAGCGCAGCACAACATCGTTTCCTGCTTTGCTCAACCGGAAGTTGTTCGTATAACGTATTCAACATTTACCCCTTTTTGAGAAGGCAGCAACCCACCCACCCACTTTTACACCACCTTTTCAATAATAATTTTTTTTTCACCATTCGTTGTACGATGGATTTCGTTGATTTTTGTTGTTGTTGTTGATAGAAAGCGTCTTCAGTAGATACAACGACACTCATGCTGATGATGAGCACACATCCCTATGGCGTATTCGTGTTCAATTTTCCGAGATAAGCTCATCTGTTAGACCTTTTCTACAAAATCTTTCTCAAACTTGTCCCGCGGGCGATTTCAACTAATACAACCCCGCATCCTAAGATGTCTGTCACCCTCTCTCTGTGCTGTACTTCATGCCACCAATCATCGAACTATATCAGATATATGCAGGCAGGCGGCATTCAAAGTACCTTCAATTCCCCAATTCGTCAATATTCAACAACGTCAAATTCCCTCCGAACTATTCAACCGTGCTCGAGGAAGAAGCTTAAGAAGAAGACGGTTCCACCAACAAATCCCTCCATCTCTGTGAGATGGCATGATCCAAGGGTATGAAGATAGGTGGGTGGGGAGCGGAGAATCAAGGATATGTTTTGCTTCTCGTCGATATCCTTGTGCGTTTTTTTTGCTGCCCTTATATTGTAGTACACATCAAGTCTCTATATCGACTTGAAGTTTCGTTCAAGTGGTGGAAAAATCGAAGAAATCTGAAAAGAATTTGAGTGCTTCGAAACGGACAAACTCTTATGTCCTTAGAATTGCTTCGATGGTAACGTACTACGTGTACAAACTGTATACTATAATGCATACACATCGATATACAGGGATGAAAACGGATGGAGCACTTGTGGACGACACGAGATGCTTAGTTGAGCAAGGACATATATAGTCCTGGCAAGGACCGCCATAGTCTGCTGGAGACAGGGGAACAGGACTTTCACTCTCAGTAATCCTTATGACACTATTAACAGTGATTTGCAAAAAAAAGGGAACGAAATCTTTTTCATTGATTGACTTTTGTAGATTGATAGAATTATTAAACATTTTGCACAAACCATTTATGTATTGTTATATTATTTAATGTTATGAGACTTTAACTAGAAAATCATAGAAGACCATTTGGGTGTAGAGATATGGAGAGGAAAATCACTAACACCGATTTCTCTAATACAATCCTATACAAGCTTAAAACTTTCCTTGAATTTTATAAATTTATTCTGTTCCTAGAATTTTTTAACAGTATATTTATCAAAGTACATATTTCAAAAAGACGAAATCAGTCTATCGAATATCCCGAAATTCCTGGAATTTCATTAAAGAATTCCAAGAATTTTATATCAAAAAAGTAAATAGCTTCTGGGAAATTTTACCTACTATACCTGTAAGTGGTTTCTTGCTTTTATGAACAATGAAAGGTAAAAGAAAGCTTGGAAGAAAATCAACTTTTAACTTAGTTTCAGCAAGCCGAACATCATATTGATTTGGGTACGTGTTCTATCTTCGGTAATATTATACTGTTTCAACTGAACAAACTGTTTACATTATCGATTGAATAGACGTCAAGTAAGTAGTTCTTACTATGTATTATTACATAATTAAAATATCCTTTGTTACAGTTTAACATTGTTTTACAAACTTATATCAGATCAGGGCCCGTCATCACTAGTCCTCGATCATTGATCCAATCCGATTGTTGCACGTAACCCAGTTTGCATCACCGGCGATGTTTCAAAAATGGGTCTATTTCAATGCCAGTTCGTCATGTCGTTCAGCTCATGGTGCAATGCCTAGCAGCAAACTAAGTGAGAAGGTTTGTATAGTATAGGGTAGGTAGGATCTTGAAGGAAGTAGGTAGAATGTTGACTCTATAAACAGAGAGAGACTATACAAGATCCTATCGGAACTAGGAGTCCCCTCAAAGCTTATATGATTAATCAAATGCGCAACGAATATCTCACTGGCGAAGGTAAGGATTCAAAATGTTGTAACAGAAGAGTTCGAAGTACGACAAGGACTTAGACAAGGAAATGGGCTCTTCAACCTCGCCCTAGAATTGGTGATAAAGAAAATGCTAGTCTAGAGAAGTGCATTAATAGCAACCCAATCTTTACAATTACTTGGATAAGCAGACGACGTGACCATCGTGGGAAGGTCATTTTTGGTAGCAAAAGAAGTTTATGTCGAATTAAGAAAGGCGGCAAAATACATAGACTTGAACATCAATGAGGAGAAAACAAAGGTGATGAAACAGTCCAGAGCTGGAACGAACACAATCTAGAAGTAGTCGATAAAATAGTCTACCTTGGGTCTGCAATTGCAAAAAGAAACGAAGAGAAGGAAGAGATAACTCGACGAATACTAATGTCTAATAAAGCCTCTGTAACGGCTGACTCAGAGGCAATGCTCAACATCCTGAACTGGAGACATGCTGCAAAGGGAGGGTCAAAATTGGAGAAACGCTCACTGGCAGGACAGGCTCACTGGCAGGATATTGAGCTCAGTCCTAGGCGGCAGCTCGGTCCTTCTTCTTCTTCACGCTCCTTTAATCCCTCATGGGACATAGGGCGGAAACAGTTTCCCTCCAGCGGACTCTGTTTTGCGCGACAGCTCTCAGCTCCGACCAGGATCTCCCAGTTGTTGCGGCTTCTGCTAGTAGAGTTCTCCTCCATATTATTCAAGGTCTTCCGACTCGACGGGATCCTAGCGGATTCCAGTCAAGGGCAGCTCGGTCCGAAGGGCCGTAAATAGAGGCACTCCGGTGGGTCGTAACTATGAACCAGTTGTTGCGACGCATGGAGGCAGAGGGCATCACGTTCTGGCGTTCGCGGATGACGTTGTTATCATCACAAAAGGAAAAGTTCCTCAAATCCTCTGTAATCTCGTGGCGGGAATTTTCAAGCTGCACTGCCACCCGCGGACTCGGCGTTAACCCGGTAAAAACAGAACTGGTCCTCTTCACAAGGAGGTATAAGTTCCCTCCTTTAACACCCCCGGCTTAACAATGTTAGGATCATATTTAGCAAGAGTGCCAAATATCCGCGAGTATTCCTGGACAAGAAACTCCTCTGGAACGAAAACATAAAAGAGCGCTTTAAAAAATCTATAGGGAAGATGGGGATTTCCCCCTAACATAGTACGATTGTTCTACACAGCGATCGTCCGCTCAATTCACCTTTACGGGGTCTTAGAATGGTGGCCAGCCCTGAGTAAATCCACCGTGATAAACAAACTACAGACAGTATAAAGATGCCCAGAGTTATGCATGACAGGAGCACTTCGCTCCACATCTACAAATGCCCTAGATGTTATGTTATACTTCCCTCTTTTAAAATTTGTGTAGAACGGAAAGCGGAATCATCCCAGCCCTTACAATAAAATAATCTGGTTTTTGGAACGGAATCAGGGAGGGCACATGAAGGTGCTGAGCTCTGTTATCATCCCCACAAATACCAACTTCTGTATACCCGAATTAAAACATAAAAGAAAATAATTATTAAAACTAAATTTGTTGAAAAAGAACCTCGACGATTATTATTTTCAACAATTCTGGTACTCGTGTGTGTGGGGGGGGTAATAGAATGGGTAAACATAAGTTCGTTAGTCATCATCATTTTTCATTTTATTTTTTATATTTAAATTAACATAATTATAAAAACTCATACGGAAGTTCTAACGAACTTCTGGATATTACCTTAACGAGGAACTACGGAGTCCACATCCCCTTTTTGGTTAGCCCTTTCTAAGCACGCATGCAGAAATCTCGAAGATCAGGATCGCGCAATTTAGAAGAGTAGAAGCACCGCCCGAGTAAAACTATGACTCACCACTTCTTAGCCTGAAACAGGTAGGCACAGCGTCAAAACACCTGTACGGTACCCCGTTCACGCTTCTTCTAGACTAAAAGGACTAAAATTGTAGCTTTAAAAAATTTTACAGGGCGAAGAAAACGGGAAACTATCCTGGTTAACATAATGGTTACCGTTAGCATACTTCATAGACCGGTTATCGCTCGATTGCTTACGCTAAGCAGCATTGGATGTAGTTTGTACTAAGTTGGAGGACTGCTTGCTAAAACTGCACTCACGTTTGGAATGGCCGATTACGAATATATTAATATTTGTAAAGAGGTGTGCATTCTTCTATGGCGGGCATATGTGGAGATTTTCAGCGGCAGCGTGTATATCCTTGTGATAGGTGCATTTATTCGCTGTGCGTCCGAGACAAGTGCTTTTAAAAAATGTCCAATAAAATTGTTTTTACTCGGGAGCGTAGGTGCAGAGACTGGTGGCTTCATGTATGTAACTTTGCAGTGGACTGTTCGGTGTGAGACTATGATGAAGTGTTTGTCTGCAATTGAAGACGAATCTATTGGTAAAAGCCAATTTAGTAGTTTCGTGAGAGTAGAGTACCGTTCAAATAGGAGACCATTTTTGAATTAAAGGATATAGTGTTCTTTCTTTCTTCCAAATCTTTCTTTTTTTGAAACAGAAGTGCCATTGCATAGACGTCAACTAAATTTCAGTAGTTAGCCCTGGGCTGAGTCGACGACTGGCACAATCTGCGGGATTTGATTCGTTGGGCATATATCTCCACTGATTGATGTTGATGGAACTTTGTTGAGCACAGAGAACGAGAACCAATTGTCAAGTGGAGGACTAGAACTCAGAAGAAGACTCCTTTTATATAGTCGATGTTAGAAGAAAGAAATGTCTTAGAATGTGATATCTAGTGGAAAAGTAGTACAATGACTTCACAGCGCTATAATGTGATCATAAAAAGGGAATAAGTGAACATAGGATCGATCCTCTCACCTGCACTCTTTCTAATATTTATTAACGATCTGTTCTCAATCCCCTCCAACCCACTCCACAGTTTCGCCGACGACAGTACTCTGCGTTACTCTTACGCCAACGCTAGACAAGCAAGTGCCAGACCTTGTCTCTTAGACCGCGAACTCATGTCCAGCTCTCTTAACGCGGACATCGAGCTCATTCTTGACTGGGGTCGCAAGAATCGGGTCGAATTTAACGCATCAAAAACAAAGTACTGCCTTATCTCCACCAAAACCTGTACCGACTTTCCCTCTATTTTAGTGGACGGGGATAGCCTAACACCTGACCCATCTCTTAGCATCCTGGGAATGACTCTATCTAATGATATGCAATGGAATGGTCACATATTCCAAATTGCCAAACAAGCGTATCAATGCCTAGGATTCCTTAAGAGATGCAAGTTCCTCCTTCAGCCAGCTGCTCTAGCCTCAATCTACAAGTCCTACATTCGACCCCACCTTGAATACAACTCGTATATCTGGGCGGGCGCTCCTAAAACCACCTTGGCTTGGCTGGATAAGGTGCAAAATCGCGCCATCAAACTCATTGGTGATAGCACTCTTTGCTCCTCCATCGACCCTTTAAGCCACCGTAGGAACGTAGCTGCACTCAGCAAGTTTTATCGCTATTATTACAGCGAATGCTCCACTGAAATAAAGAACCTCCTGCCTACACGGCAACTTTTTTCCCGCAACACAAGACTAGCCAACTCGGCTCACCCCTTCACCCTGCAGCCCTCCCCTTCACTCACATTACGGTTTAGCTGTTCGTTTATAAATAGAACAACTCGGTTGTGGAACTCTCTTCCGCAGTCGGTGTTTCCGAGCTCACATAACATCTCTGAGTTCAAACGCAAGGTTCATCGACACCTACTCATGCACCCCCCAGACCCCTAACCTATCCTTTCTATTCTATCCTTCAGATCAAGGTTACTACTATACATTGCACCATGACTCGAACGACATGACGGACTAGTAGTACAAAGGGTGACTCCTAAGCTTCATCGTATCACAAAAAAAAAAATGCTTTCAAAAGGACGAAACCAGGAAAAATATACAGGTCAAGTATAGGGCTGCCATCGCCATCCAACCGTCGCGACGCGTCGTATAGAATCGATAACCAACTATACATATATTCGGCTACCAGCGAAGGGCTACCAATCCTTTATGACATTAAGTTCTTGCTATGAAACCTACGATAGGATCTCGAGCAGGACAGAAACTCGGGAAACTTAGGGCAAAGATATCTAGAGTTACCCCCTCTATGGCTAGGTTAAAAAGTTAAGTCGAGGTTGACTTCAAATTTCGGCCACTGAATATCATGTCGAGTTAAGTTCACTTTGGGTTGAAATAGAGTTGACCGGAAATCAAAGCATAACCTCGAATTTTTGTGTGAAAACCTCAGAACGAAATAATTTTTTATTCCTGTGCAAGTAAAAACACCGAAGACAAAGCTAATGCCAAAGGCGGACTTCACGGATGGTAAACAAACAATACAAAATATTACTTCAACCCAATTACAATTCAACCACCGTATATGAGGCGAAAAATCAAGCCAACCCAGATAGGAGATCTGAGTTGGGTTGAGTGAACCCAGTTTCAACTCGAACTCCGTTTATGACTGGGTTGAATCTGGGTTGAGCATAGTCATAAACGAAGTAAATAAAAACAAGACGAGGAAACAGAAGCGGAAAATAAATGTAAAAGTGCCCAAATTTAGTATGCTCGTTTCCCAGAAAATTTTTGGGAATGCAGATCAAATCTGGAGCTAATGTCTGGGCAGACCATTATTTTTTTTGTTGTTGTTTTGGGACCGTAATTAACCTACCGAGTAAGAGTTTCAACCTATAATTAAATTACAGCTTGAACATTTTTATCATCATTGTGCTCCTTTAATCCCTCATGGGACATAGGGCGGAAACAGTTGCCCTCCAGCGGACTCTGTTTTGCGCGACAGCTCTCAGCTCCGACCAGGATCTCCCAGTTGTTGCGGCTTCTGCTAGTAGGGTTCTTCTCCACGTTGTCCTAGGTCTTCCAACTCGACGGGATCCTTGCGGATTCCAGTCGAGGGCCTGTTTGGCTAGATTTTCGTTTTCGCGTCGCAAGGTGTGGCCAACCCAATTCCATTTCCTTCGTCTGATTTGGTCGTCTATCCTTTCTTGGCCGGCACGGCGCCATAGTTCTTCGTTTGAAATTCTATCCTGCCAGCGGATTTTTAGGATACGACGCAGGCATCTGTTGACGAAGACTTGTAGGCGCCCTGTGATGAATTGGGTGACTTTCCATGTTTCGCAACCGTACAAAAGTACTGCCTTCACGTTGGAGTTGAACAGCCGCAATTTGGTGTTAGTTGATATCTCCGTTGATCTCCATATGCGGAACAGGCAAGCATATGCGCCTCGTGCTTTATTTATTCTGGAACTGACATCTTCTTCTGCACCGCCATTTTCGGTAATAATACTACCGAGGTAGCAGAATTTATCGACCAGTTCCACGTCACGGTTATTCAGCGCAGTCCGTTCAATGGTGTTTGCATTTATCCGCATTTCTTTAGTTTTAGTTGGATTTAGCCTTAAGCCTGCTGGACTACTTTCTGTTGCCAAATTGTTAATCATGTTTTTGAGGTCCTGGTGTCTGTGGGCCAGCAAACAGATATCATCTGCGTAGTCGAGATCCTTAAGGCGGTCTAACAAACCCCATTGTATGCCGCCTGTTCTACTATCTAGAGCGCCGACAAGGATGTCATTTATTACTATAAGAAATAGTAAAGGCGAGAGTAGGCATCCTTGTCGTACTCCTGAGCTCACCTCGAAGCTGTCGGATAATTTTCCATTATGGAGAACTCTGCATTTGGAATTGTTATATAGGGCTTTTATCAATTCTATTATTTTATCAGGCAGTCCCCGTCGCCGTAGTGCCTGCCATATAAAGCTCCTATTGACCGAGTCGAACGCTTTCTCATAATCTACGAAAGCAAGGTAAAGGGGGGATCGGAATTCAGTAGACTGCTCCACTATTATTCGTAAGGTGTTGATATGATCAATACATGAGCGGCCCTTCCTGAATCCGGCCTGCTGCCTCCTAAGCGTTCGGTCTACTGCCTCACTTATCCTAGATAGTAATATATGGGACAAAATTTTGCCCACTGTAGATAGTAAACAGATGCCTCTCCAGTTGTCGCATATTGTTAGGTCCCCCTTTTTTGGTATTTTGACTATGATACCTTCCGTCCAATCCTCCGGAAAGGTACAGGTGTTCCATGCTATTTCCAGGATTGGCTGAAGCGCATCTGCTATGAGGCTTGAATCGGCTTTCAACAATTCTGGCGGGATGCCATCTTTCCCAGCTGCTTTACCATTGGCCATCGCATGAATTGCGGTTACTATTTCCGTCTTGGATGGGGCTCGGGTGGTGATTCTTATAGGCTGTGCATTGTTGCTGGTTTCCTGAGGTTCCTGTGCAAATGAACCATTCAGGGCGGCGAAGAAGTAATCTCTCCATCTTTGGAGCTGCTCCTCGTCGCTGCACAGCAGCCTTCCATCCGCACTCTTAACGGCATGCTTTTTAGTAGAGTGCTTTCCCGAGAGCTGTTTAGTGATTTGGTACAGCACCTTACTGTTGCCTGTGTTTGCCGCGTTTTCCGCTTTTTCTGCGAGCTCGTTTATCTGCTGCCTTTTATCACGCCGGACAATTCTCTTAACCTCCCGGTGTAATTGGGAGTATTCCCGTTCTAATTGGTGACGTCTTTCCGGGTCGTTTGTGGAGTTCACGCTATTTTTGAGGGCCCTTCTGCGTTCTATTTTTTGCCAGGTTGTGTCCGAGATCCAGTGTTGCTGGTTTCTTGGGACATAACCGATGCTCATTTCCGCAGCCGTCAATATTGCAATATAGTAGGACAAAACTCCACCGCTCTTCAATATTTGTGTCGACAGAAACGTTGTGCTGGTTTAATATTTGTTGTAGGTTTCCAGCAAATTCTCGCTTTTTACCGCTCTCCCGCAGAAGGTCTACGTTGAACCGTCTACGGTTTATAGCATCGCGTTGTACGTTTCTGATTGCGGCGATTTTAAGGCGAATAGTTGCTACTACCAAATGGTGGTCGCTTCCAGTGTCTGCTCCCCTGAAACTCCTGACATCCTCAAGGATAGTTCTCCATCTGCGGCTGACGGCCACATGATCTATCTGATTTCTCGTTCTACCATCGGGCGATACCCAGGTCTCTTTGTGTATCTTCTTGTGACAAAAGTAAGTTCCACCTACCATGAGTTGGTGGGAGCTACAGAAGTCAACGAAAAGCTCACCATTGTTATTGGTAACTTGGCTTAGACCTTGATTTCCGATTGTTTGTTCAAGGCCGGTGTTGTCGCGGCCGATCTGTGCATTTAAGTCACCCATTAATACAATGATGTCTCCCCTTGGAATAGAGCGAAAAACCTCATTCAGCCGCAAATAGAACTCGTCTTTGATGTCATCTTCAGCGTCTTCAGTTGGAGCATAGCATTGAACTACCGTAGTACTTCTTAGTCTGGTACGCAGGCGCACGGTAATAATCCTCTCAGAAACTGGTGACCAGCTAATGAGGCTGGACCTGGCTTCTTTGGTGGGTATTACACCAACGCCACTCCTACGGCTTTCAGTTTCATTTCTCCCAGAATACAAAAAGGACTCACCATTTGGGCAGATATGTTCACCCGCATCGGGCCATCTGGTCTCGCTAAGTCCCATGATCTTGATTTTATATCGATTCATCTCGTTGAGGACTTCACCCAGCCGTCCCTCAGCCGTGTTCTCACATTCCATGATCCGATTCGTGTCCTTGTTCGAAAAGCAAAGGTCGTCGTCGTGTTGTCCATCCGGTTCCGAGGCATTGTTTGCCGATTCGTAGCAATGGTGTTTTTTATGGGAGCGGGTTGCTAACCCCCAGCCCAACCGACTTAAAACTCTGTTTTGTGGCGCAGAGAGTTCGCCATTCGCCCGTCTCCCGTTAGCTCCTTCCGAAGAAGTACCCCAGGGGGCACCGCGGGGAGGTGGGATTAGGACTTGCTAACAGGTCTGCTAGGTGTTTGTCTGCAGTGACTTTTCTCGGGTTTTGGCAGAGGTGGCAAATCGGGTACCACCACTTTCCGAGGTCTTTATTAGCCGTTTGCCCCCCCATTTTTATACTAGAAAACAAAGGTCTGCCGGGTTTTTGCCGTTGTCAAGTGTCCGGCTGCTCCTCCGAAATAAACGCTGTCCTGAACCACGGCAATCTTATACCCGCAACACAAGATTAACCCACTCATCTCACTCCCACCACTTGCAGCCTGTCCATTCGCGCACTCAATAAGATATCAATTCGTTTATCAATAGAACAACTCGTGTCTGTGGAATAATCTCTCGCAGTCAGTATTTCCGAGCTCCTTCAACATCCAAGCGGTCATACGCAAGGTTTATTACCACCTTCTTCAATACCCCCGTACCTTCATAAACCTTAACCTATCCCCCTTCCCCGCCTCGCAGTAAGCTTACTGCTAGACATTACACCATGACGTGGCAAAAGAAATGACGGACTGGTGGTACAAAGGGTGACTTCTGAGCTTAGCACTGCCACATAAAAAGAGACCACCTTTTATTTTAGTGTTTAATGACTACTTAAAGCTTGATAACTCCTATACCACCTGCTTGGTCATTTTGATCTGAGCAGAAATCGGTTGGGTCCTTTGATAACTAAAATCTTGGTTTCCTTGAAAGATTGGATTAAGTCCTCTTTTCGTTTCGTATCGGTGTACGTTTGATAATTGAATTGTCACTGTAACTTTCAAATAAACTGAGACGCCGAAGTTTGCTTGGATGCGTATCACAAGTCAATTTTTAACTAATATTTGTTTTAATTTATTGAGTATCGTTCAATTGATCGAGTCACCCCTGACACAAAAAGTGGGAAACCCGGACGGATGGCAACCCTAGCCAAGTACCATGTCTGTGAATGGGAATTAAACAAATGTCCCTAAAATGACAGTTGGATATCTCACCTTATTCAAATGAGACCGCCAAAATGAGGACTTTAGAGGACTTAATTAATCTTGTTGAAAGAATGCTTAAAAAATTAGCGAAATTTTGAGAGAAGATACTTCACCACTAGGTCCGATCTTACTAGATCAATATCACATGGTTTCGACTAGTACACATATTCGTACATCACTAAAGGCCTTATTTTTTAAAATGTGATTGTAGCAGACTATTAATGATACAGCAAAAAATTCAATTTATTATTTTTCTGCACTTTTAGATTAGTTAATTACTAGACTAATTTCTTAATTACTGAACAAAATTTCAAGCTTGTAAGCCTTCATACCCAAAACATCTTATTACCTAGAGTACAAAATTACATAATTAAACTAACTTCGATCATCCTTGACCAGTACCTACATAATCACCACAGCAAAAATAACTTTTAATTTCATGCTGAAATTACAAATATTAATAAAACTCAACGATCAACATTCTTCAACAATCAACAGCGACATTCAACCAACAAAAAAGATCCTTGATAAAGAACCTTAAGAAGTCAACTATAAAATATAAAAATCTCTCTCTTCTCATCTCATGAAACAATGAAAAACAATGATTATTGTTTTTTTTCCTGTGTTCAATTGTAACTCTCGACAATTTTGTCTGAACATTTCAATGCAGCCGAACAAAACTGATCGCGTGTCACGATCATATGCTCCATCAAAAAATTTTCCTCATTAATTAACTTCAAAAAATCCGTAGTCAAATCAATCATCAAAGGTGTATGCTGCCGGGCCATTCACAACAATAACAAATCACGTCGATCAATGGGGTTTTTTTTTGGAGCGATCTCTCTACACAAGATCGGGAGTTTTGTGTGTATCTGTGCACTTACCTGGTGTGTGAAGATCACTGAAGTGCTAGAAGGAGTTTTTTTTTGTGTAGTAGAGACCAATCAACAGAATTAATTGCGGCTACGGATTTCGTAATATGCCTAGTATAAAGATCCAAAGAGAGACCGATGTCTTGAGACAATATATAAGGCATTTGCGCAGGTCCAGTTGGACCGTTTCGATCAGTGAAAGTGATCACCAAGAGTGCTTGAAACCCGCGATCGTAAAGGTATGATTATATACGAATTGCGATTTTGTGGCCTCGAAGCGTGTATAGTCAGTATTCAGGTACTGTATAAGTATATATCTGTTATCTGGGCGGTATGACTATGACGATTTTTCGTAATATGCTGCCCCCTTTGATTAATAGTGACCGCAAACGGTAACAGAAAACAGCCAAATAGCCAACAGCAGGGCGGTACATGCTAAATACTTGCACGGATTATGACTTGGCTCTTATTCACGGTATTTGATTGCGTGGAATTTTGACTTAGAAAGAGAAAGAGAGAGATAAAAAAGATAAGATATAGTAGAATCACATCAGCCACATCACGATCCAATCATTTCCGACATTGTTCGAAAAATATGCTATCAACAATAAACCACAAATAATTTTCTGGTGGTAAGAAAAAAAAATGGTTGTGAAACACTCAACTCTTGTACTAGAAAGGTTATCGGTATTGACTATCAATTTTTGATGACGCTGATGACTAACCCATTAACCCCGGGGCTTTTATATATCCCATTTACTGTCACACTCCCTCGATGAATTCGTTCACTTTACTCTCGCATTGGTTCTTCGGACGATTTATAACCAACAAGCAAAGCGCTCAGAGGCAGTTTAGTGGCTACAAATTAACGCCTTCCATGGCGTAATGAAAATTTAATTTTTTCCGTCATTCTGAAAATCATCAAAGCATCAAGGGAACCCATTTTAAAATAAAAAAATAAAAAAAACGAAAAACATTTCTCAAAAACAGACGATCCAAAACCACATGACTGCGGTGGCGACTTTAAGTTAATGCGTCCGCGCCTGCGCAGCTCACTCGATGAGTTGCCTCTATATCTGATTGACTGGGTTTTATGCATTTATCTAACGACCGAAACGTCAATGACTGAGCAATCATAGAGAAGGGAGTCAGTTGCTTTATCGTCATGTTAGATACATAGGGCATATTTTTTTTTGTGTCCCTTGATGTAATGAGCAGCGCCCCCCCGAAAAAAATACTGTATTCACTTAAAATCCGGAAATTATTTTTATGCTCTGCACTTAGTCGAGGTTATCTGGGTTCCTGCCAGAGGGCCACCGCGCTCTTATTGATGAGACTGCACAAGCGCATCCGAAATTTTGGTATCTGAATGGGGTACCGCAGGGGAGTATTCTATGTCTTCCAAAAAACGAAAAAAATAAAATTCTCAAGAGCCGCTCACAAAAGGGTGCACGTCTTCTTCAGTCAAGAGCTTGTGTTCTGTCATGGCTAATTGAAAACCAAATTTTTGTCGTTTTATCCTCCATGAGAATAAAAAAAGAACGAATGTCAAAGTGGTTTTTACCATCTCTGCCCACCAAAAAAACCACGATTTTTTCTAGATGTGATAAGAGCCTCCAAGAGTAGCATAGGAACTACAAAAAAAAAATGGCGACAACGTGGCTCTTTTTGTCCCAAATGGTAGATATCTATTGATTGTGCCTGGTGTGGACCCAGTTTTTTTTTGGGTGACATTGTATGGCTTTTCCAGGGCTTGTGATATTCTCTTCTGGTATTGATTAAAAGGGTCTCCGGGTATCACGAGTCAATTATTTAATGCACTCGAGTTGATTTATCGCAGGGGGTTGTCAGGGCTGAGAGTGAAAGGGGAATGAATTATCGGAATTCGGAATTTTGTAGCTTATACAGAAGAGAGTGTGCCCCTTGTGTGTGGTTGATGTAGGAGAGGAGTTTTGGGAATTTACTGGACATTTTCTGTCTTGTTATGTTTTGCTTTCTTATTTTTTTTGGACACAATATACATACCATATAGTTAGGCTAGTTGATGTAATGCTGGTGGTAGTGGGCATGGATTTCGGTTTTTATTTTTTTTTCCTTTTATCATCTCTCTACTTCTGGTTAAGTATAATCGAAACTCGAGTTGCTTTTAAGTGATTCATTGCTTGTTCTGGATGACATTTGTAAATTAAAATGTGAACACAGTTCATTCAAGCGTTTTATTTGAAAGAGTTTTGATTTAAATTATTATACCCTGTTTGTTTTTTTTGTAACTTGTCGAAGCCCTGTTTAAGAGCATACTTGAACTAAATTGTATTTTTGTTACATTGAGGGATGGATTAATTAAAGGCGCAATGCAGACAGTTGAAATTCATTAATTCGAAATTGTGTTTGAACTTTTTCTAACCCTAGAGATTGTGTTTTAATCAAGTACAAAATTGAGGATCTAAAATATAAAAAGGAACACAAATCAACAAAATATTTAATGATCAACGAACGTGAAAGATTTACCTACACAGCCAATAAAGTAGTTAGGCTAAGAATGAATTTATCTCGATACGAGCTTAAACAGATTAGTAGGACATTAAATTTGTACCGGGACATTTGCAAAAACTGACACAATAGCTGTACTATATAACGGAACTAAGATAGTCGCCACCGAGATATAATATGAAGTCCCAAGCTGGCCAGCAATTTCGCCGATCCTACCCAGTGGGAAAAATTGGGAGCGATGCACAGGGGAGTGCACTTGGAGCACTCTCAAGGGAGCTTTCCTGGAGTTTTCATAAATTTTATATAAAAAAAGAAAACGGGCAATTATATTCATGCCCATTAAATGTGACATTAGCAAACTCAATAGCCCGGCTCTCGTTCGATACGGAGGACAAGCAGCTTTGGAAGTTGATAGAGTTTAGTTGGGGGACTGCTTTGGTAAAGCCACTCTCGAGCTTGGAAAGAAAAAGGCAATTGCAAAAGATAAACAAAATAAAAGCTTTTCGATACCGGATCACATACCCACAGGCGCCCATGAATATTTCTTTTTTAAAAAGCTTTTTTATAATGCTCCAACAACGCGTTTTTGGGAGCATAAAAACGTATGCTCCCTCGCAATGACATGCAATGTTAAAAAGAATATAGAAAAGGTATGGCAACGGGAGCACTCTATGCTCCTTTTGGTGCGCTCCAAGATGGCTCTTGGAGCACTTCTTTTCCCGCTGGGTAGTTATACGGCACGACCCTGGTTTAACTTAAATCGGGAATCGGGGGCTATATCTATTGTTGAATGACATCAACGATTGGACGACTAGCTAACCTTTCCAAGAGTTATATCCATACTATAGCAGATCGTTGAATTGTTGATTGTGGCTAATCGTTTCTTTTTTTTCTCATTCCTCTTATGGAACCAATTCCGCAGGTTCATATAATTGACGTTCATTGTTTTATCTGTTTTCTTTCGTACCTGCTCCACTATATTCAGTTAGGGCTTGTGCATGGTAAATCTTGAAGATAAGGAGAAGACATGATCCATTTCTTTCATTGTGATCGACCATCACGGGCAGCACGGCGAACAATTTATCCAAAAGAGTGGAGATACATATGTATGTGCAGTACATATGTCCGCTTCAATATACCTTGGCGATCAACGATCCTTCGGATCCTTCCCCTTGCAGTATATGTGTAGCATAGTATAAACTACATTTTACTTCAGACTCTTTCGTCTACGTACTTTTACTCTTTTCTCTTTTAAAATCTCTGCATTCTTCCGCACACACAGCCATCGTACAACCTTTTGTAGATGATACATCCAGACGCAAAAGCTCATCTTGGTAAAGGAAGTAATGTGAGCGTGGATAAATTTAAGAGTTTCGTGTTCCTACGAAGAATTTTTTACACAGCTTCTTTCAAGCTGCATGAACAAAAGCTCGTACTTACACAAATAAATATTAGTGACTTCCGAGCAGGAAATGGAGTGCTCCAATAACCATGTTTGTGCACTCTTTAAAATGCTTACAGCGCTCCTGTTCTCATACCAGTTACATATACTTTTTACCATTGCATGTCATTGCAGGGAAGTATACCTTGTTAGGCTCCTTCAATATTCATGGACGCTTGTGGATGTGATACGGTATTGAGAAGCTTTTATTTTGTTCACATCTTTTGCAATTGCCTTTTGCTTGCAAACCGCAAGAGTGGTTTTATCAAAGCAGTTCCCCAACAAAATTCTAACCACTCTCTAGTTGCTTTGCTCGGATTCGAAGCTTTCCTTTACTGAATTTGGAAAAAAGCTTTCAGTAAAACTTTCGGAAAAGCTTTTGAGTCTGGATGCATACGTACTCGTGTATAGTGAGCCTGTTAGATCATAATGTCACTGCTAAGTTATGTAAATACTCTGTCTTACAAAATCTAAAAAACTTGAATGGAAACTGCTTTAAAATTTTTAAATCAGAGTAAAACTATTAAAATTAAAACTTCTTTCAAGACAAACATCTATGCACTTATATCAACCTAAAAACCCCTATCTATAAAGGCATTCAAAACGATGTGAAATTCATCTTCTTTCAACAATCTCAACAACAATCATTCTACATATAACTAACATAAAAATTATTACACCTTATCTCCTTCTCTATTGATGCCATTGTACTCAAGCACAAAAGAGTAGTCAAGAGCCCACTATCAAGTCATTACCCCTATGTTTTTTTTATTTTTTTGTTATTATTCTGTTGTTAATGGACTGTTTGATGCATTTATGGTAATTTCTTTCTTTATGGCTAAATCACTACAATTAGCATTAATGAGAGTTTTCCATTTCACAAACAACAGCAACGACAGCAACAACAACTGTATAGATAGACGACACTAACAACAACAACAACTAAGATTATAATTTTTCCTAAGAAAGTTTTCGGAGGAGACGCACTAGATTTGAAGTGGAAGCTTTTAACAAGTTTTTTTTTTTAATATAGAAGAACCCCGTTGAAGAAGGCGCCTGTTGATCTTGCACCAAGGCTTTGCAGTGTCTTAAAAAGTGTCTATGTTTGATTTTTACTTATGTAGAAGAAAGATGCTAACACTCGATCCTGTAGTGAGTGCTACTATAGTATTACGAAAAAGCAATTTTGAATTTCAATTTCAATTTTGAATTTCGTTTTCAATTGATCATGACAGATCAACTATTTTCGAGTGACACTAGTGATGTTTGGTAATATTGGACCATACTGGTTCGACATGAGAGTGAGACTTCAGATACTTGATGAAAGACAACTCTTTAAAAATCGACAGTGAAATGACCTCGGCAAAATATGAATAATGTATGAACTAATAGTTTGGTCTATACCAATTGTCTTTTAAGAGCTTAGGAAATTATTCTTGAGGCTATTTTTAAGCAAGTTGCTAACATCGATGTAGAACGAAGAAGACATATTGAACAGACGAAGAAAGAACAACCCCTCTCTTTAAAAGAATTACAAAGACGACGAAGAATATGATGAACTGGCAGCAAATTATGGTGAGAAATCGTTAAAATTAACGAAAAGTAAGAGGAACAGTTCTTTGTATATGTATGAGTATTATTATCAGCCCTTCAAGGGCAACTGGATAAAGTACAATTTTACTGCTGCACAAATTCGCCATAAATCCTTCTCCTTTCAATGGCTCTTGTTCAAGGATCCACGATTATCTTCCTGGGGGTACTCAAGAGGTTTATTGTGTGACACGAAATGGTTACTGTTGTTGTTTTCAAGATTATATGGGTGTGTATCAGTGGGGGACACAAAAACAACTAACTACCAACGACAGCAGCGGCAGCGACTATATAAAAAGGGTTTAAAGGGGGACGATTAAATTCAGTAGCATTTTAAGCTTGTAATAAAAAGTCTTCCTTCCTCCTTGAAATTTTTTGAATGAATGAGAAAAGATTGCCGCGGCTGTGTTGTGTATTATTGGAGGATGTATGAACGTGATTAATCCGATTTAAGGACAGGAAAAAAATTAACGAAGATTGTCGCTTTTGAAGTGATTTATAATATAAAAAAAAAATAAAAAAATAAAAATACGGGGGCTGAGAGTTTTTCTTTATTGTTGTGGATCAGAGGAAGATGTAGTGGTTTTTATTATTGGAAACCCTTATAAATTATATTGATGATCGGTTGTTTCTTTTAGATCGTGTAATCAAGAATAAATTGTTGGATGGGCGTCTTATTGTAATCTTGACTAGTGGCAGTAGGTATCTTAGATTCATAGACATAAAAATTGAGGACCCCCACGACGATATTCTGAGGAATTTGTGTTTTTTTTTTATTTGATATGATTTGAACTTGTTCTCGAATTTTATTTAGAAATTCGCAGAATTTACAAGTATTTTAAGCGTTTCGAACAGTAGCTTCGGAAAAGATCAGCAATTCACTAAATCGATTGTTCTTATTAGGATATTATGTTCTTGTTCTCCTTTGGTTCAAGTATCAGGTCCAAAAATTACCGCGATCATAATTTTACCCAATGTATTTCATCTGAAAACATACATTTGGGGACCAGACTGCTCGATCAGGCTCAATAGCGTACCTAGAAGATTCTCGCTTAGACTTGCAAGATCAAACAAGATCGCGTTTAACAACGATCTTTTGCGACACGATCACAGAGACAGCATAAAGGCATCGGCCTCCTTAAGTAAATGTCTACTGGTAGATGCACTGTACCAGCTCATCACGGGCGGTTAACAGTCTCAAAGTTATTTGGACTGGATCATAGGAGACCATTATCTATATCTTGTTGAGGGGCGCCTTGGCGAGCACTGACACCGATTTTGTTTGGTCTATTGTGCCATCTCCGTCTATAAAAATCATCTAGATTAAGGCTTTTAATATAGTCTAAAACTGATTTAGGCTCCTGCTCCAAATCTACCTAGTAGTAAGAAAGTCGCGATAAAGGAGACTCAATCCCTTGCTCGCTGTAGCCTCACAGTCGCACAGCAAGTGCTCTGCAGTTTTGGGAGCTGCCCCGCTGAACCGACAGATACAATCGGCTAGAAGTTCTACTTTGCTTAGATGGTTGTTAAGCGAACAGTATTTTCACCTTCCACTTCCTGAGATTTAAAGTTTGCCCTTTTAGCCTTATCGTTTTGGATGAATCTTTTAGTTTAACGAGCACCCTGGGTTCTTGTCCAGGTATGAAAAAAAATCTGGTCGACCCAATTTTTGATAGCCGTTCTTACGTGGCAGCGGCAGAAAGGTTCCGGACCGATAAGTGATGAGCTCGCCCTACACTAGCCAAGCTGTCGGCAATTTCATTACCAGTGTGACCTTCGTCGCCCAGAATCCACAAAAGCGTGACATTGTTGCTCCTGCTGAGGTATTTCAGAGATAGGAGACAATCCAGGACAGTCTTTGATGGCACCCTGTGAGATTTAATGGTCAAAAGGACAGCTTAACTGTCCGAGAAAATAACAAGGTTAGAGCTATTTTGAGTTTTATTAATACAGGTCTGAGCACACACATGGCGAGAAAATTGAAGGACAGTATGTGGTGCCAAGAGCGATGGATATTTTGCTCCTTGACCCATATACGCCCAGTCATACCTCTTTATCGGTACCCCTGCCGCCCAACCCCGAACCAGAAGGACCAGTCCGGCAATTGTTTCGTTTTGAGGCACGAAACACTCGCCTTTAACCCTCTTCCGGCTGCTACTCTTGTATAGACCATAATATCCAGGGGTCACCCGATGTAAAGTCAACATATTCGTGGAGGTGGAGGTAGGATTCGGTAACATATCGGAAAATCTTAGATCGCGTATACCTA
The DNA here is from genome assembly GCA_949987705.1 of Thereva unica. Lineage (NCBI taxonomy): Eukaryota > Metazoa > Arthropoda > Insecta > Diptera > Therevidae > Thereva > Thereva unica. The sequence continues at coordinate 10,938,563 of OX465282.1, forward strand.
AGATCGTAGATGGCGTTTCTCAGGACTTGCCTCTTTCGTGTACCGGCACCACCAAAGATCCCTGAGGCTGTTATTACCACTTGTCCTTACACAATGGTAAATGGTACAGAGAAATGGCGTTAGTATGGCTAATGTAAGAAACGTTCGACATGATATCTTTTAGCCATTTAACCGAATGAAGATAGGTATGCGCCTTTATTAATAGTACGTAGTTTGAGAAGCTAAAATTGTGCGGTGGCAGATTGTGCGCTGACAGCGGAATTGAAAACAAAAAATGGGAGAGATTATTTAGGCTTGATATACCCAAAGACCCATACCAAATATGATGAGATTGATTAAAAGACCCTGCGGAGAGCTGCTATTGGCCGCATGGGTTTATCGTTTTAGAAAGGACGATTCACCATGCTACCAGAGATGTTCGACCGCACAGAGATTGTCGTGCATAGATACTTAATCGAAACGGTTGGTTAGTTTTGGGTAATGCTGGAGAACAACCTCATTCATATTATAAGCTTGGAGAAGATATGGAACGTGCTTTACAAAAGAATGAATACGTGCCAGGGAAGACCAGGTTAGGGGTATGTCTGCCTCCAGTGCAACTGTAGGTCCATTTCGGACTTTTGATGCTCGAGAACCCAAGGTTTGGTGGTGGTTTGACCACCTGTGGGGAATAGCACAGACCGGGAACCCTAGTTCGGATAACTCTTTTGAATATTCCAGAACAGCCTAGTGCGTGCTTTGGGTGGCGCGGGGAGTTTACACAGGAAGTGAACGAGTGTAACCCTATGGTTTGTATACCCACACGTTGTGTCTTAGATTATTATCGTTTTCTGGTCTCTTCTTAATTCTATGACTGTTCTACGTTGTCCACCACATGGACATACTATGACTTTGTAAACCCACAGGGCGATATTTGGATTGAGATCCAATCTCTCGCCAAAAGCTGTGCAAGCTTTGTTGAGACTTTACTCGATGCTCAACTTACAATTCAGGTTTGGGTTCAGGATTAAACCCAGACACGATGAAAGTGATAGGAGTGAGTTTCCATCCAACCTAAGGAGGTTAAACGCGGGTATTATCATTTTTACATCAAATAACATTAGCTTAGTTTTGCCTGAATTGATTTCCTGGCCACAGTCTGTTAATCAGCTATTAACTCTGTTCAAGCATCCTTACAGTCTGGATGGGATACTACTTTAACTCACTTCTATGTGGCTTTTGTAGTATATTATTTTTTCGTTACTATCCAAAGTAAGAAGGAGACTACTAGTCTTTACGGTGTACATTTGTTGACGTATTCGGTTACTATCTCAGCCCCAAATCTGCTTATACCCAGGATTAACCTCAATTCGCATACACTTTCCACATATTGAACTGAGGATAAAGCAGACCCCAGTTCGCCCAACTGGACTCGAACTGATGTTAAATGCAAAAGCTTGCTCAAAAGAGAATAATCAACTGGAATATTGGAATGCCATTCCAGTTAGTTTTTGACTATTTCCAATTTTTAGTGAAAAAGAAACAACAATTTCAAGCACGAACTGAACATGAACTGGACTTTAGCCGGTGAAGCCATTATGTTTACATTATTGAACCGAGGTTGCTCAGCAGCCATTGCCTAAAGATTAATTCTACATTACTTTTCAGACATATTCAGTTCAAAAATTGATAGAGAATCAAAAAGCCACAAAACAATTACTTATTACAATTAAATAGTTTCTGTATTCAATCTATCAAAAGACCCATCAAAAAACATTTTGGTATCACAGAAGACCAACAAAAACATTGCTGTTCCACCCGCACAACCACTTTATCCTACTTACCAAAAAAATGTTTCTTTATATTCAATTCAAACTGTTGATGAATTATACCACACTGCAGGAGACCCTATTTAATACCATTTTCCCCTCTTCACTCCAATGGAAATTAATTATAACTAATTTTTTACCCAATTGCGATTGGCATTGTCTCGCCCAAACTCACAACAAAAATTGCGTGTTTACCTTGATTGTTTCCAGCAGTAAACAGGTGCATTCCATTATCACACCACCTCCGGGGGGTGTTGGTTCACTTTCACACAAATGAATGATAACAAAAGGTTCTGTTCTCGAACAGCAGTAGAGATCCCTTGAACTTGACTCGGTGAAGAAAGAAGAGTGGTTTTCGGGTCGGCGAAAGATGAAAGAGATTCACTTATGGTACCACCCATGGATATTCATTTTCAAAAATGAAATTAGTCAAAAGTGGCGGCGCTTTTGTTAGGGGGGGGGGGGGGGGGTGATAATAATGCAAACAGTTAAGGGTATTTCCATTAATCTCTCTAAGTGATCTCGTAGTGCACTTTTGAGAACCAGGTAGAGATGAGTTTAAGTCTTGATTCGGTGGGGGTTTTGAGTGGTCCTGAAGACTCTTCTTTCCGTTTTTCAATAATATCAAACATTCAACAAAAGTTCATCTCATAAAATTTGCTACTTTTTAAAAGGTTATTGTCCCTTGCAAGGTTAGACTACAAAACAAAGTCTCAACTAAATTTTTCTACCCGGGTTAAAGTGCACAGTAGGGACGTGATCAAGACAAAACTCTTTACGATAATGCGGCTCAGTCGTTGCTTAGCAGATGCACTTTAAGCCGATATCCATGCCGAAGGAAAAAAAGGGCATTTAGGTCCTTGGCTAATCCCTTGTTTGAAGTCTTCTCGCTCAAGACCGGCACACAAAAAAAGGGTCCGACCATGATAACGATGACGATGATACTCTTATTGCCTTTTGGGAATGTTTATTTTATTAATAAAGGATAACTGTCAGACGATTTCTGTGACAGGATAGAAGATGGAGAATCAAAAGGATCAGGAGGATTAGAGAGAGGAATGATGGTGGTGATCGTGCTACCATGGGAATTTTGGGTGATTTTCTGTTTGGGCCTTGTTTTGTTTTGTTTACGATGTAAATATTTGGATTTTCTTAAAAGTTTTATGAATAATTAAGACTGCATTTTTGGATACCAAATGTGGACCAACGGACACGATTTATTGCGAGAAGGATTAACAGTAAAGACATTTGAAATAGTTGAGGATCATCATATGCTTGTTTTGAGCAAGTATGATCTTGTTGATTCCTAAGGATTAATTCTGTTTTATGTAATAGTTTTTTATGTTAGCCTAAAGTTCCAAACGTAAAATACACTGGTTGACGTATTAGATCAGTTAAAAAGTTGTTGGTGTTTTCTCTATAGATGGCGTCCATTGCAAATAAGTTATGAACCACTGATCGTAGCGATCGACAGCACCCAAGTTCAGTTGAAAGGTTACGAATGTGTCGATATTGGTAAGGAGCTAGGCATTGACGATAAAACAGTTTTGGACCATTTACACAAAACTAGATACAAATTGAAGCTCGTTAAAAGAGTTCAAGGTTGAGTTGAACGCCAATACAGGATAGACAGCTGACAGCTGAAACGCAATGAAAGGACTTATAACTAGTGACATAAAAATGGGTCATGTAAGGCAATGGGTCTCTTCATTGATCTTGGACAAGATATGGTGAGGCGTCACAAGAATTCGCGAAGCAAGCATTGACTTCGAAAAAGGCGATGCTGTGTGAGCGTTATAACTTAAAGGGAATTGTGCAGTAGAAGGTATTTCAAATTGGTCAAATGATTGATTCTCATTTTGTTAAGGAAGTTTTGATTCTATTCCAAACATAGCACCAGTTGGCTATCTCTTGTTCCGATCTCTGCTTGCGAAAACTACTTGATCCAGTTTGGTTAGCATGGTGGCATCCACAGCTTGCATGAATACACCAATGATAATGGACAATGCTTTATAGAGATAGCAACCAGAACGAATTTGGTCGCTGTAAGAACTAGGCTCGCGTGTAAGGAGATGACAAAACCACTCGATGGAACCACTCGGAACTAAATAGACCATCTATTAATGAAACGGACAGAAATAATGGAAATCCATCAACACCATCAGTATAACGCAATTTTACCTGTAAGCGCTACTCTTTCACATAAAAGGGCGCTAGATGTAGTGGAGCGTTCAAATTGAGCATCCTGTCACTGGGTTTGCGTCTTACTTGGACCTACGTGAAATTTAAAAGTAGATTTTTATTTTTTTCTAGTCGAGTTGAAATGTGAGTGGTGACGTCTTAAGTGGCCTGTACACTCTAAGTTTTAACTGCGCAGTTAAACTGTGTAAAAACTACTACTGTACGATAAACAGAACTGAAAGTGTGTGGGGTCGTTAGTTGGTTGCAAGTTTTTTCTTCTCAGTCTCGTCAGTTTTGTTAATTTGTGTACATATTTTTAATAGTAGCAAACTGACTGGCTTTGAATTGACTTTAACTAAAAGAATTGAACGATAAACTGTCTGACCTGCGCAGTTTATCGAAGCAAAAAGGTTCCAGAAGCTCAGGTCTGAGGACTGAGTGAAAGCAGTTCAAAACTGCACAGTTTACACAGGTTATTGCTCAGACATGACGTCACACGTGATAAACTGCGCAGTTAAACTGAAAGTGTGTGAGCCGCTTTAGAAACAAAAATCTTAACTAGCTTGGAGCTGTCAATGTGACTAATCCGTAATAGGGTCTTCGGGTTTTATTAGAGCCCCGCAGAGCATAAAAAAGAAGATGACTTTAATATTTTATTCATTGATCCGGAATTTGTTATTGGAGCATCTGTTCCAATTTAGTGAAGATCGTTGGATCTTGATGGAATATACCGATCGCACTTTATCAACATCTGACAGTTTCAAGCTGTCTTGTAATGCATTGCAAGAATATTAGGGCGCAGAAGAAAGGTTGTGAATTACTGGTTGATTGGCTTTACTGATGACCTATAGAGAATTGGAAGACAGAGGAGCAAATCTGTGGGCTATACCCCGAGGAGAATGAGGGTGAATGTTACTGTCACAGAATTAGCGAGGAGGAGCCCATTTCTGAGGGGCTGAAACAGAGAAGCCTAGGTCACAAATTTCTATGCCGACTGCTGTCTTTCTTCAAGCAATTTGATATACTAATTGGAGAACTATAAGGAGTACTATAAGAGCTGAAGAACTTTGCTGTACAAAAGTCTTCAACAAATACTGATCGTGCTTATACCCGCTTCATGCGGATCATACGGCCATGATCGCTTTTTTTGTTAACAGCTTTTAGATAAATATGAAGTATGAAAAAGATGTTCCAATATGAAAAAGATAGCTTGTATTATTGTCTAAAACATAAACCATCGACCTTGACACAAACTGAATTAAGTCAGAACTTATAAATCAATTTAAAAATACTGATCATTCAGTACGATACATTTTGCTTTAACACTATCCCCATAATCATAAAGCACATCCATAAAAATTCGCATTATTCCACTGAACACGAAACATAGACCTTGACAAGAACAAGAACAAAAAAAAAACAAAATTAAAAACAAACAAAAATTAATACAATTCCCTCACGATCCTCATTTAAAAATTTTAATTTTACTTTGTGCGATTGGTACAAAACAAAACATTAAAAAACATCGAACAGAACAACAACAACATTACTACTACAAGCAGGCCATAAGCATCACGATATTTCTTTTTATTTTCGCTATCATGTTTCCCTTATTTCTTTGTGATCATGCCATATGTTGTGGCATCTCTTAAAATGCCGCATAAAAACACGCCCACGCTGCACATACTATATGTATATGAATGTACAACATGCGTTATGTTTTTTGTTTTGTTGGTTTAATTTTTTTATTTGGTATAGATGCAGCACAGCATATAGCCATATTCGCATGCGCAGTCGCGCCCTTGATCACACGTTCCTTTGGTCATCGTTGATTTTTTTAGTGTCGATCGTTATTATTTTTGCTTTTATTTTGTCTTGATGAATCGATTTAAGAAAAATGTTTCTTCTAGTCTCTAGAATTGTTTACTTCTATATAGTATGACATGCTCTGGTTATAGAATGATCGTTTTGTATACATATTGGTCGGAGTATGTTTAAGCTACACGATCACTTTATTTCTTATGCATTTTGTGCGCCAAAAGAGAGTATAGTTGCCAGGGGAAGAACTTATCCAATTTATTCATGATGCTATATGAAATTCTTAAGAAAAGACGCACGAGAAAATTTCATTCTGAGAGACTGGAGGCATTTAACATAGAAAGAAAACGAAAAAATAATAATAATAATAAACAAACTCTTGTGTGAGAAGTGAGAAGATCCATAAGGCGCCCAGTACAGTAACTGTTCAGACTTCATATCCAAATACTGATCAGGCTACATTCAAATATGGTTGAGTATGGTTCTAGTTGTATAGATGGCTAGTAGTGCCAGTCCACAGTGTGATAGTCAACAAATGGAAATGGAGGATATGAAAGTCTTGTTTAGTTTGTGCTGTGTTGCTTGTTTCTTTTTAAGGAGAGAAATTCTTATTTTAATACGTCAGAGTTCAGATACGTGCCTGCCTAAGAAGTCAGTCAAGAAAAGATAGATGAACTCCATGAAAGATAGTAAGTATATAGAGGTAGTACCCACCAAGAAGATGGCCTCAAGTGATATCAGGTTCAGGGTAAAAAGGTAAAGCTTTTCAGGCAAAAATAAAATAATCAAAATGAACATTCAAAGAAAATGAATTCACGTACAGAAGACAACGCAGCAAGCAGCAGCAGCCAGCCAGCCACTATATAGACTCTCTTTGCTGTGGCATTTTCTTCGCGATATGATCAAAGTGAAACGCGCTTGGTGATGTTGTTGTACATATCATTTTAAAATCCCTATCCCCCCATTACTGCATTCTTGATTATCTTAGTAATAATTTTAAAGTTCATTACAGTATGATACTCTTGCGGTTTTATAAATTCGTTTATTATTATCACTGGCGTCAACATAACCCATCAGATTTACCTGACTGAGAATGGACTGGACGGGTGATCGACCAATGGATGAGTAATGTCTGAACGATCCTCGAACACCATCAGCATACTTAACTGATTCCACGATGAGAGCCAGACAGCAAAAGATGATAATACAATACGATACAAGACGATATTAAAATGAATTTTTCATTTTTATGAGAAAAATGATATATTACCATCCGACCACGCAAAAAATGTTTTTTTAGGGTTTTTTTGGGGTACGTATTTGGGATGATCCATAAGAAAATACGGTAGTGTTAATCATATTATCCTCTGTAGGTTTCCCTTGAATATTCAGACAGACCATAGCTAATATTTTAATAAGTTTTTTTCACAAACCTCAAAAAACAAGTCATAAACAATATAAAACACCAATGATGTATGGGATACCCAGAAACTCATTCGACCGTCATAAATTATACAAAACATCGCGGCATCAAAGGAAGAATGAAGTAAAAAAAAAACTGATCATTATCACAGCAGATGATGATGAAGATCGCGATCGTTTACCATTTTCAGTATACTATACATTCTTAAAATACTCCTTTTATTATACTGCACAATGATTTGTCTTATTGTTGTCAAAATACCCGCTTGGACCCACCCAAAAATTCGCGTATTCTTAAATCCATAAAAATACAGATCAAAAATCAAGAAAAAAAAACTGTCAGGTGATCGCCATCCATTTAAGAAAACAAAGCACGATGGGGCTTCTGATGATCTTTTTTATTCTTAAATTTTTTCTTTATTTTCATCAACAAGATCGTTTTTTTTTTCGTTGGTATTCTTCAACAACATTCCAAGAAGAGTATATCTTCATGGAGGGATTGTTCTCTCTATCGATTTATAGACTGTCTGTGTGAATTGATATTGTTGATTTTTATTTTATTTGATTTTAATGATCCTCAACACTATTAAGGTCGACGATCATCATCTTCATCAAAAACCAAAAAAAAACGATCGCTGATTCTGATTAAATCGATTTCTGAGGAGGGATTGTGATTAAAACCAAACCGATTAGCAATTGCCCATCAATGATCGAACTAAATTGTTTCGGACTGTAAATTATATATTCTTGCGATTGTGGCTTCTTTAATTTATTGGATTTCGATAGAAGCTAATTGTGCATGATCTCATCAATTTATATGTATAGATGTATCTACATATATAAACAAACAGGGGGGTCTGATTAATTGATGATTTATTGAGTGATGACTTGTTTTATATATTGTTTTATATATAACGGAATAGGGTAAAGAGAAAATAAATAATTTCTTAATTGGATATCGGAGAATTGTTTTTTGCGGTTAGTATTTAGTGATCGTGATGAATACTGATTATCAGATTCGAAATCAAGTAATACGTCATGCATAAATATGTTGTGTGAGAGAAAATTCAATCAGATAATTCTGGGAAACGGACCTTAATCAAGACCTGACGAATTTTGCGTGAATAGTTTTCGCACAATTTGCAATATGATGCGTGAGAAATGCGTCATAAGCAAGTTGCTTAGGTGTATTGGCACCTGAAGTGGAGTGCAAGAGCGCGTCTTCTAGGGTGTGAGGTTTTAACTATTACCCCTACTGGCAGGTGGAACTTTTTTGTACTCTCGAGAATGTTAATTGAACAGTCAATGCAATAGTAAATTCAATCTCGATCGAGTACTGGCAAAATTGGCCAGCTGTATTTAATCACCAAAGGAGGGTGCAGCTATGGTACACGTAAAGATGTTTTATGGGGATAAGTACAGTCTAGCTGTTGCTCCTTTCTAAGCCCCTGCAGTTTCAATCAAGCGGAGGTATACGCCATAAAAATCTGTGTCGGTATATGCCTGAAGCGAAAGACCAACAGTATCAGATTTGTTCTGAAGTGGATACCAGGACATGAAGATTGAGCAGGCCAAATTTGTCCAGAGTCTCAACTAGAGGAGATTCAGTGATCAAATGAAAGAGCTTCCTTGAATATGTAAAGAAAACCCCATGTTCCATGACGATTTTATGCATGAAGCATTGCAAGGTTTGTACTGCATGTAGTTGAATTAGCATTGCGCAAAATGCTGTAGTCATCGCTGTCTTCGTAACGTAGTCCGGCTCAATAGGCATCTGAGGATACGCTTTGTGTAGGTCGATGGTGGAAAAATTTGCCTACCTCAAGAAAATCCTCCACCGAGGGACACCATTAGAGCCTCCAGCGACTCTAGCTTCGATCCAGAGAAACAGCCATCCCCGGATTCACCAAGTGGTCAAGATATCAACGACAACTTCTGTAGTCGGCATACCTTAAGCACTGAGAGGAGAAATTTTTCTAGGAGATGTAGGAATAAGCCAGCAGGCCCTAGTTTAAGCCTAGATCGCATTTTGAACAGAATACCCGGGACAGGTGACGCGGGGCATCAGTTGGTAGCCTCGAGGCTCGGGAGGTGCTAGCAGCGGTCGCTGAGGGGACATACCTAGTTTGTTTGGGGGTAGCTTTGATCAGGGGTTTTTCTGCAATCCTGATCCCACGCTCTGCCCAAACGAACTTGTAGCCAAATTAGCCACCCGTCCGCCTGAGCACATCAATAGATCTTCAGTCCACAGAGAACGTCATCTCTTTGAATAGAGGGCGTGGGCGGTGCACTTTGTGGAGTACTTTCCACCCCCACGCCCTTAGGGACCTGTTTTGGATCACAATCCTTTTCAACACAATGCCAGTAAAATCTTCTGTTACCGCCGAGAAGAATCAGACCACAACATGGCTGGGCGGCAGCTTGGCCTTGTCTGCAGCGATTAGGATTGCCCCTTGACGTGGCTCAAGGCGGCCTATCACATCTCTCAGCGACGTGGCCAGCCACGAGCCAGGTTCCTAGGAACCTGGGTTGTTCTGAGCAGGGACTAAGAACGGAACGAAAACGAGAACGAAAGAAGAATTTTTCGTTTTCGTTCTGATCGGAAACGAACAAAATACTTTACGCTTTTAGTCCCTGGTTCTGAGCTCTGTTCCTTCAGAGGACACACGACAACTAGTTTGCAAGTATGCCCTTTCTGACACTTCTTGTCATTTGGCAAAAGATCGGCTTTGTAGCCGTTCTAGGCTTCATTATCGGTGCGTTGGACTTCTTTTCCGAAATCTTTTCAAACCATTTCGCTGAAGCCTTTACCCTTTTCGCCGGGTTATTGTGGCCTGGAGAGAATCCAGAAGATCTAAGTCATGGGAAGGGTAATTTAAACCGAAGTTCGCCTAGTACTCGTAATCCATAGTTAATAGTGCACTCTCCCATTCAACATGAACTTATATGGGCCTCCAACACTATAAACAATGCAAACCAATATCCACAATACCACAGCAGACAACTTCAACTGCCGCCATTAATATACTCAACCCAAACTTTGTCGGTTACAACACTCCACATCACATCACTTTTAGCGGTAAACCATTCTCTCCCTCTAAAACACACCATACTTACTTATTGCCCTTATATACTCTCTCAGACATAGTTACAGTACCTCGGGCTACTGAAGTAACGTCAGCGTTTTAAAAACCACAAGCGAGTCCAATGGCGATCGTCACATGCAGTTACCATACCGTAATAAGGGACATTATATGCAAGCTGCACCAATGGAAAAAATACCACCTTCCAACTATAATCATAAAATTTGATTATCCGCAAAGCTTTGAGCTACTCTCATAAAAATCTACAAAAATAAAATTGATCTTTCAAGATCACATAACGATCGACACAAAATTCTTCAAAGCGTTTTTCACTTCTTCTGTTCAGTTCAATTGAATCCTCCTACCTGAATTTTTTTTAAACTAATTCTGCTTACATTCATGAATCGACGATACTGGTCCAATTATTATGTCGAAGCTGGTGTAGGTGGATTGAAATTGATTTGGGTTAGGTAAAGTTGGTGTTATAACTGAACAAAAAAAAAATGTTATGAGATTATCCATAATGCATGTCTCGAGGAATATAAAATTTTAAACTCATTGAACTTCTTGCATAACTAGTAAGAAGGGAAAAACATTTCTTGGTTAAAGCAATTTTGTGTCAATGTGAAACGTTACTGATCATAGTAGTGATCGCATAAGCAAGTCATCAAGTCAACGATCGAGGCCTCTTTGTTGATGATCAACATGAACGATGTTGTCTAATAGGACCGTGTTAGTTCTGTTGAGTAATATGCTTTTTATGTGAAAGTCTAGAATTTTGCGGTATTTATTCAATCATCGAGGCTTAACGTTAACTAGTGGTGTTAGTCCTCCGTCTCCTATGCAAAATACTACCGCGATACAACGTTAACTTTGGTAAACGAACAATAAACTAAAGGCATTGAAGAAGGAAATTATAATACGACAACAAAAATGTAAATGCCACGGACTGTGTCATTGCTAGGGAATCGAACGCTGGTCTCTGAGACGACAGTAGGACCATCTAACATCATTTAGACAGCCGAGGGTAAAATAAGGTTGCCGTCTGGCTAATGGTCTCACATGTAAAAACTTAAGATGACCAGTACAGCGAAAATTGTTTAAGAAGCATCATAAGTTTCCATACACAAACAGAAGAGTCTCCGAAAAATGAAACAGAAGAATTCTTTGATTTTGTTGATCAGGAGCTTAGTGCATTCTTCAAGTGTTGTATAAAAATCAGTCTTGTCAACAGCAAGTAAGGAGCAGGTTTTCGCGAGTACCTAGTTTGGGCACAAGCATATGCAAAAAGCAAATATCCCATAAGATTCAGGTATCGAATCATATCTCCTTTTTTACCCTTAACACATTTTACAATTCCGTGAAAGAGAGTGTTTCCAAATGCACGGTATCCGATACCCAGAGGCACACAGAGTTGTAGTTCTGACCTTCTCTCCGCCAACAAAATCCATTCCTCGATAGGAGTAAAGCACCTGGCTACCATCCAGAGGTCCCGGGTTCGAATCCCGGCAGCACCACGGTCAGAATCACGATAGTAATGGTTGGGAGTAAGTGAAATAAAATATCGCGGCTTAGTTGTGACAGCTTCTTCCTTCGCTTCTCTCTCTGACTATTTTCCAACGAGATGTCGACATTGTACTCTATACAAAAAAATAGATTGTCGACAATACAAAGGGGCTTTCCCTGAGCCTCTAGTCTTTCACATAACAAAAAAAGTGATTTGATACTCCCAGAAAAGTGATCCTGTATCAAGCAATGCCAAGGAATAGATCTCCTTTCGAGAGATTATGACTAGGTTGGATGTTATATAGATAGCACCTAGTCGCATGGCTATCCGATAACAGACTTAGCCTGGATCCTGGACTTGGGTTCGTTCCTGTCGGCAAAGGACTGGAAAATTAAACAGCGTTGGAGGTTTAGCAAGAGTCAGCGTCTTTAAACGGCTTTGATTTGGAACAATCTTTGTATAACAGTTGCCTTGCCTCTGATGAGGATCTCCACATAAAAACCTCTATTGAAATTGGCAGTCGATTGAAAAATGTCACAACTCAAACCAATTTACGACAGAATAGTCAGTGTAGATCACGAGACCATTAGCCATTTTCAACAAACTGACACAATTATGTTGGTTTAGCATAACCAGTGTGACAACTGATGTGTCTCCTCTTTAACCTGGCTTTGGAGAAAGTGATCTGAAACTCGATCGTGACAGCAAGATCCACTGCCATCTATGAATCCTTCCAAACAATAGGTGATGTAGATAGCATAGACATTATTGGAAGAAAACCATGATCGGCACAAGATGGTCTCAAGTACATGACACCCCTTATAAGTGACGATCTCCACTATTAGTCCCAAAATATAGATTGGCAAACATGAATTTTGTAACAATACTTGGTTTATTTTGAGTCTATAATATATGGCTGTTGAAAACGGGGTGGAATATTAAGAAAAACGTGTGCGGCTGCTACCACAAAAGCCAACAAAGCCTATTCAATATGTCGAGGCTTTCAAAATTAAAGGATTTAGCCATCTAAAGTGTTGCTCTATAAGTCAATGGTCTTATCAATATTCATATATGGGTGTGACTCTAAGCTCTTAGCCTTGTTCAGGAGGAAAGTTATTCAAAGTTCGGCAATGTGAGGCTGAAGGATTCTGGAGACTGTACAACAACGAGATCTAGGATCTTGAAGAAAATAAAGCTTGACAGTAGCCGATAGGCAGAGCATATATGTTTCAGTGAAGATCGCTGACGACCTACTTGAAGCGAGGTAGACCAAACATTTATTGCAAAGTTTGCATAGACTAGGATTACCACAGCTTTGTGATGGAAAACTGGATGATATAGGCTTGAAATTGAATAGGGTGGAGGAAGATGTTTCGAGATGCCAGTTGTATAGCCTAATTAGTAAGTGGAAGCGTTAATTCAACAACAGAATTTTGATATAGTTGCTTGAGTTAAAGAATGGATTCAAGTTGTAGAGTTAGCTGCATTGTTCCTTTATCTAAATTATGAAAAAAGAAGAATGTACTACCATCCTACTACTGAAAGATAAAGATTGGAAGATGTTGATCGATTATCCCTGCAATTCCTATCTTTTCAGCGTCAGCATGGTTAAAGTGATCACATATACGATCATTCTTTAATCCATCGATCGTAGCTGATTAATAATATTTGATGCATATTCCTTAACTTACCAAAGCATTTCATAACCAAGTAATCATTTTCATTGACTCACCTGCAAAAAAAGGGAAAGAGAAATGATTAGTTGGTGCGTTTTCAAAAAGAGAAAAAAAAAATTGATTACGTTCTAACAAGATTACAACAGTTGACTAATAAACGAGTTACATTCACTGAAAAGACAAATTATAAATCATTTCCCAGATATATAAGTTACTTAACCTCACATTAAAGAAATAATATTTGCCAAGCGCAATCACCCACAATGTTTGACTCACCCACAACACCGAAACTAAAGTCTTGTTTCTTGCACCTTAATCCAATACCATGTCTAACACTGGAACCAAATCAAAGGTATATCCCCATACCCCATAGCATATATAGCGTGCGTCAACCGTATAGCAGCCTGCATCTACCTACACAATTTCAATTTCATTACTTTTCCATACCTTTTTCATGCTAAATGAAAGAGAAAACGAGAAAACGTGCACCTATAGATGCATGAATGCAATCGGCCACCTTTATGCTGCACATTGCAACATGCAAACTGACAGCGTCCAAAGGGATCACATACTGAGGAGATGGCAATGCAACGTACACGTAGAACATGACAAAAACGAGAGAGATTTTTTCTTGAGTATAAGAAGAAGAAAATAAGAAGAACATAACACCCTGTGACTGCCCACCTACGGTCTGTAGATTCGATGATATCGCAAGGTAAAAATCTCTTTGGCTTTTGTGGTCCATTGCTGGTGGTGGTGGTTATTCTTGTGCGGATGCCATGGGGCTTAAAGGTAAAAATTAAAATGTGGGCCCCCTTCTGGGACTTCTTTCTGAAGTAATCCCGACCGGCAGTATGCCGACATTGGAATCATCGATCACTTAACCGATCAGTGCTTATGTCGACGAGAGAATGCGTCCACTTGGATGCGCCTTATTTTTTCGATCTCTACCCTATATGTTAATTGAAACTGCACCAAAGGGAAGGGCAAACAACGTCTAGATGTGACCAGAAATGAGACGACGGACGCCCTATCAGCAGATCCAGCAGCAGCAGCACTTGGACTGACCTTCGTCGGTGGTGTGTGACTAATGTGGCTGGCGAAGTGATCATGCTGAAACATTCTCTGAAGGAAACTTGAGTTACACACTTTTGATTTCTCGCACGATCGCGATCTTTACTGATGGCGTCATTAATTATGTCTGCAGATAATTTCTTGATTGTCACTAAGACTGTAAAAATAAGGACCAGTAGTAGCTGATCCTGGCATCTAGGCGAGACATCCCATCGCTACTGGGCGTACAATCTAGAAAAGTGATCTTGCCACACACACGCACAGCAATTGAATATGATCGGCACAGTTCAGATTCGATAATTTCTTGTCATCGGTTAATGAATTCGTTGCGCATGATCAATTCGTGCCATGGGATTTAATGGTGACATTGATAAGGATTATGAAATATTCTGATTTATGTTGGATGGAAATTTTATTTATTTTTAGGGCTGGTCTTCTCGGTTTTGTTTGTTTCGTAGAGTTGGTATGGAAAATTGAATAACGACAAATGATAAATAAAATGTGATTATGTTAGTCATCGTCTGGGTATTAAGAGAGTCCAGGAAAGACAGGTAGAAGCCGGTAGGATTAGTTTGAAATACTTTTGTGGTTGGTACCTTGAAAAAAAAAGACAAAAAATATAAAATTTGTTAAGATGGAAATTTTGTTTCATCCGCTCGAATACTCATTTGTGATCGGGCAGATAATACCAGAAAATTTCGTTAAGAGCTTCGTTGTTTTATTTGATTCTAGGCCTATATTTTTTGATGATCTCTCTTGATTCTGGTAACAAAAGACATTCAGAACAATGATCAGTATAATAGTCCCAGCAATTTCTAGATATATTTGGGTACACTTTTATATTCTGTGCTTATTGCCACTGGTAGATCAATATATAGTACTTGAGCTTACGATCGGAAAGTTATTGCTGCGCACACTTACACACCTACGAACTGAGTCACAGATTTCCCATCAAGAAGGAAGGAATGAAATTCAAGAAGGGGTTGTTAGGACTTGTTTATGTGCAGTGCTTGTACAAACGAAATACGAGTGTAAACGATCGTCAGAAAATGATCAGTGAGCATGATTATATGTTTGTGATTTCGATATTATTACGATGACGTAAAAGAACTTAATACAGAAATATTAAAAGTTGATCTTGCGTTAAGAGGTGGTGTTGTAAGAGCAAGATCAAGATGGTATGTTCTTTTATAGAGAAAAGGAGCTAATATGATGTATGTGGTATGGAAAAGTGATCTTAGAGGCGCTAGTATGCCGCACGATTTTTTAATACAATAAGAATTTGACACACTCTAAACTACTGTAGAAGAGATATCGGGAGAGATCGATGTGTGCTGGAGAATGGCTAAAACGCCGTAAGGAAGAGTCAGGGAAATCGAAATTAGTCTGATTTCAAAGAGTAACCTAAGAAATATGAATAAATGAAGAAAAATCGATTGCAATGCACATTGAAAGGTTGCGTAGTGAAGCAAACTTGTAGCCACCGGATGGATTCTATCAAAAGTGCCGCACTGTAAGACCCGACGGTAACAATCTATGACAGCTAAAACCAGGCAATTGGTAACACCCTAATGGTACGCAATACCCGCTTCACGTGTGCGCAACCACAAGGTCCATGACTGTGGACAAAGACAAAGTTTGGAGTCGGACTATGATGCCCCTGTTCAACAATAAGATCTAAGAGTATAATAAACGGGGGACCTCAGCCGTCCGTAATAGTGCGCCAATCTTCAACCTTCCACTTAACATAAGCCTAAAGAAAATCAACCAAGATCAAAAAATCATTCCAATACAGATTAAAGCCTCCAGGCACAATGCCCCGAGAGCAGCAGAAATGAGCACTAATCCTCTCAGTCTCAGATCATATAAGCCAAATCAAGCTTCAGAGGTCTCTCCCAGGCAACTTCAGAGAGAAATGCCAGCTACCTATCTCGGGATGGATCAAGGTTGAATAACAACTTTAAAGAATGAGAGATGAGTAAAGGTCGGTGACTAAAGCATAATCATAAGGGAATCTATTTGTATTCCAGGCCGATCTCAGATTGTGGAACTATTCCCATTAAGTTTAGAGGAATAAATGCATTGTGAATCACACGAGTCCTGTGAAGGAGGATGTGTAGAGAATGCCGAAAATCGCACAGAATCTGTTGGGCTACCCCACACCTACATACCTAGTAGCCTTGCACAGTATAACTCTAACGTTCTTACCAACAAATGGTTGCCCTATTATACTTCTCACGACAGCTATGCAAGTTCCTGTGTTTGGTATAAAGATAACGGTGTGGACTCTGGGTTCTGGAGTGAAAGCCACACGTGCCGTACCCTAGGTGAGTTTGATCATATTATTCTTGTTTGGGGTTTCAAAGGTAATGAAAAGGCGGATGCCTGGTTTGACAGGGGTTTGAACACTGCATTCATCAGTCCGAAACTAGCTAAGGTGAGGAGAAAAGGGTGAACCGGAGCCTAAACGATCGGTACGCTTCTACGACCACTAGATCAGGAGTGATCGCTACAACAGGAACACTTGATACATTATTCTTTATAACCAAGCTTTACTAAGATTTGGAGGCATTCTTCTGGGCTACGGTTAACTTTGGGTTAATATCCTGACCAGGACATAAGTTTTATTAAGTTCAGATTCGGCATCATACTCAAAACAACTGTACCTTGGTCAGTGTAAACTATATGTCTATAGGAGGATGAAATGGATAAAGTTATGTTATTAATTTATTTGGCAGAGTACACAAGATTACAATCTTTTAGAGTACATTACAATGGTAAATAATACCAAATTATTACAACTAGCTTAAGACAGAAGAGCAAAGAATTTGACAGAAGTAAGAGAGAAGAAAGAAAATACGAAAGAAGTAGGTAAGGACAGTAGAGTAATACTGTAAACAGGGCCGGCGCTTGGGTTTTTTGGGCCCGGTGCAGTATGCCATCAAGCGCCCCATAAGTTCTTTAGTTTTTAATCGCAGTGAATATTTTACATTTTCGTGTTATTTAGGGGTGTTTTATCGAAACTTATCCTCAAATAGCGGGATCTGTCCTTTTTTCTGAGTGTAGCTCGCTAAGTTTTAAAAAAGATTTTTTTAATAAAAGTTTGCGGGATGTAATTGTTTAACCCAGTTTGTTAACTTTATGATACTGTAGCTCCCCTGTTACAAAAAACCTTGGATTGCGCAATCTAGACTTTCGGTATTTCAACTTAGAATAACTCCGACATTTTTAACCGATTTTGACAAAATGAGCAAGATTTGTTAAGGATATTCTCTACCATTTCATTTTAAATCAGTCTTCAATCAATGCCGATCAAATGACCTCCATTCGATAGGAAAAAGGCGACTGTTTTCGGGCGTTATAGCAGCATCTACTTCGTACGTTAGCTTTGAGTTCGTCAATGGTCTTCGGCTTGCTGGCATAAACTTTACTTTTGCAAGAACTTCATTTTCATTGGCTAGGTGGCCCGCGCTGTCTTTTCGAAAATGGTCCGTAATACATTTTTCATGCGTTTTTGGACACAGGAAGTGCACCAGTACCGAGCGTTGTTGAAGGTTTTTCGAACTTTGAAAATCCGATTATGGTTTTTGAGCACACAAAAAGTGACTTTCTTGCCGTGCAGTGGTGTTTCGTGAGTGGCGTGTGGGTTTTCTGTCGACAGTTCGTTCGTCATCAAAATTTTGTCCCCAAAATCGGGCTCGGCATCGATCACTCTTGCGACGGCATTTCCATATTACAAACGACACGGCTTGTTGGCAACAATAATTGAGTAAGTTGCCTTTTGTTTGGGAAGAGATGAAGATCTTCCTTCATAATCCTCTTTAGAGTTGTTCTACTCACGCTTAACTTCTGAGATCAGCCGCGATACTCTATTACAGCTTCAACAACTTCATTAGAGTGTCGCGGACGCCGTCGAATGGCACGCTGAAATTCATTACTAAACTACGAATTGTGTTGTCTGAAGGGCTACAATTTCAACAAGTTTTTTTATGTAAGTAGAATCATAGCTAACATGGCACTGAATGACGAAGATGAGATGAATAATAAAAAAACACAGTAAAATTTAAGTAGAAATTAAAAAGTGAGTCAAAAATTTCAAAAAGATCCGCGCCCCACTTTGAGCTACAAGCACCACATTTTGGGGACGCGCTACCCAGTTTGGAAACCGCTGGTTTAATCTAATCTTACAAAATTATCATCCATCCTTATATATTACTGGAGATTTGGCGCAACAATACAAAATACAGAGGGATCGGAATAGTTTTTTCCTGTTTGTCAGCTGCTATGGTTTAATAAAAATGAGTTCCTTTCATTGATGTTTTATTTGTTTGTAAAATTTTAAATTTGTTTTCAAAACCTTTTTTCTGATATTGCGCCCCCGTCTATTTGCGCCCGGTGCAAGTGCACCATTTGCACCTATGAAAGCGCACCCCTGACTGTAAAGCTGGAAGAGAAGCTAAAAAAATAGATGCCTGCTTTTTGATAGAGGAAGTTTATTCCAAAGTCTAATCGCATGCACAAAAAAGGAACGACTACACCAACCAAGGAACGATGAAAAGGGATAAACAGCTTGAATGACCTCAAGGATTTCATGGGGATAAGGAAGTCAGAGAGGACGCTTCGAATAAAATATTTTATGTAGGAGAGTTAGTGCCATGACATTGAGAAAATGAAAGAGTCCACATCCCAGTAGTGAATTTTGCACGTCCGAAACATGATCAGATCTACGGAGGTGAAAAACAAACCTCAGTCAATCATTGAATGCGACCTTAAGTCGTTGATGATAGGACGAATCAAGAGACATATAAACGAGGGCGCCATAGAGAAAACGCGGCAGAATAAGTAATTTCACAAGGTTGGCACGGATAGAAGGTACCATATATTTTAGACAGCATGAAAGAAACATGATTACAACAGGAAAGCTTACAGTTAATAAATATCCCAAGGCTCTTGACACAATCAACGACAGGAGTAGGAACATCACCTACTAAGAGATTAGGAGTATATTCATAGGATATAGGACGATGGCTTATAAGCAATACTTGGGATTTAATTGGATTAAGTTTGAGGAAATTATTAGAGCTCCATTCATTGATTCGAGATAAAATATTATTTATATCGGCAGTACAGGATTCAATATCACTAGTAGGAAATGAATTGTACAGTTGAAGATCATCAGCATACATATGATAAGAATAGCCGTCAATGACAGAAGGAAGTTCATTGATGTACAGGGAAAAAAGAAGAGGACCCAGTATCGAGCCTTGAGGCACATCCAGACGAACCGGCAGAAGAGACGATGTTCGGCCATTGTGATGAACACATTAAAATCTATCAGAAAGAACAGAGGAGAAAAGACGCGTGGCAGAGGAAGAGAAATGATAGAGTTGATTAAGTTTGGACAACAGGAGCGAGTGCACCACCGAGTCAAAAGCCTCAGAGAAGTTGAGCAGAACCAAAAATGCAAAATTGCCCTGATCAATCGCAGCCCTAAGATCAGTTGTAATCCTCAACATAGCAGTCTCATAACTGTGCGATTTCCGAAAGCCAGATTGATAGATAGAAAGAAAATTATTACGTTCTAGATGGCTCATCACTTGAGTACAAATAATTTTTTTAAAAGATCTAGCGAGAAAGGGAAGGATGATAATAGGACGAAAATCTGATATATCAGATGAAGACCGTCTTTTGGGTAAAGGAGCCAAAATGGTTTTTTTCCAGAACAAAGGGAATTCAGATGCAGTGAGACAATAGTTAAAAACATGAGTGATAGGTTCAGCAATTAGGGGAGACAGGATTTTGAGAAAACGAGGAGAAATTTTATCAGAGCCGATACTGTTCGAGGAGATAGACAGTACAGATTTAAGAACTTCTAAAGAATCAACACAGCGGAAGTAAAAGCTACCAGGACTGAGCGAGTCAGAGGAAGAGGAGTTAGAGAAAGACAGACGATCATATCTCGGGGGAGAGAGGATGAATGACGAGTTGAGGAGCTCAACATCAACATCAAAAGGCTCAGATACCGAAGAATGAACACCAAGAGAGCGAAGATTAAACCAAAGTCGTTTCGGATCTAGGTTAAGATTAAGCTTGCGAGCATAGAATTCACGTTTAGCAGCTTTGACTTTGAGGTTGATGCGATTGCAAAGCACTTTGTACTCAATTAAGTAACTGCGAATTTTGGTTCTACGATAACGCCGGTAAATAGACTCGCGCTGAATTATCAAATCCCGAATCTCACGTGAAAACCATGGGCAACGAGAACTTTTGAGTCTACGGGTAACAAGCGGTACACATTGGATAATGAAACACTTTTGAATTTTAGTTCTGCTATATTAAACTCAACGTTACTTAGTTTTTTAGTCATGCGCATGAAGCTACTACCTTCAAACACACAAAAATTCTTCATACCTTTCACTATAACGAAGCTGCATTTATTGATGTACATCGATACAACAAAAACTTAAGGTAACTATGAGAAATTAAGAAATTTATGCAATCAACCTTCAGTACAAAATGAAACAATTGATCACCACTTCACTCCTTACGAAATTCATAAAATTCCAAAAAAAAACAAGACGCCCAAAGGTGTTTCCTCAACCCAATTATCTTCATCACCTGACCTGCCAACAGATTGGCAAATTATAGGCCTCCTATGGCTTGAATAAGACACAAAAAAATTTGTGCATTAATAACAATTATCTACAAGTTTTCACTACGAATCTATTTCTATGCAACATGAGCGCAGCATAACGACGACGATCACCCAATTAACCGCCATTCGTAATCCAACTAATAAAAAACTTAATTTCTTTCATGGTTTCATCACAACACGCCAAATTGTTTCCATTTTCGATCGCTCAATCAAAAAGCGTGTATGTGTGTGTTACTATTATTATTTGACAAATTTGTTAGAAGCAATTCGTAGTCAAGCTCACCTCTGATCGATTGAGAAGTCGATGAAAAAATAACGATCGTTCGACATTGAGGTTGTACAAAGCAACTCGCGCAAGCGCAATTAGTCACAGCAGTGCAGCTTGTTCGTTGTCTTAAATTCCAATCGGTTCTATCCGAAAAGATTTTTGGCTAGTTAAAATCTAGTTGATGTATAATGTTGAACAGAGATGGAAGTATCTGGGAGGAAAGAGAGGCCGAATCGATCGATCATCGAAATTGACGGTATAAATACCGAAAATGCACCCCCCTTGGCTCATAATCAATTAAAGGCAAGGTCTTTGGTCTTACGTATGTGACCCTATCCAGTTTTGATAAAGTATTTTTGTTGTCTTGTGTATTTTTTTTTTAGTTTAAATCATGATCAAAATATTTCTTTCCCGATATTTTTAACTTGCTGTGATCACCTGGTGGGGAGATTATTACCTTTGGACCAATGATCATAAATCACAATCAAAAAACGAAGAATGTCTCACCTTTGGTTGTTTAGTTGTTACCTGGACATAAGCACAAGGGGGTGACGTATTTTTTTTCTGAAGGTATTTGGAGTTCTGTACAAATATTATAACAAAAGAAGTGGGAAACGAATGAACTATCATGAATTGATGCAAGTGCATGATCGTTTGTACATCATCATCGATCAATGTGTTGTCTGTGCTAAACTCTTCAAAAAGGTGATGTTTTCCTCCGTGTATGTAATGAGGGAGTGTGTGCAGCAAGAGGAGTTTGTAATCAATCAATTTCTTGTGGTTTTGTATTAGAGATGAGAAAATTATGATTCGCGGAATATTTTTAAAAGCGGCATCTTCAGGCAATCGATCTTTGAAGATCGTGTGAAGATCGCCTGAAGATTGTGTTAATTTTGATTTTGTTTATATTTGGTTTTATTTTATCGGTAGTTTAAAGTGGCCGAACTACTGATGGTGTTAATAAGGCATGAATTATGGTGGGAATAAATTTGCTCAATCATACTTAACAGAATTCATACCGTATTATCGTTAATTCTCTGAATCACTTCAGTTGGTTAGAAATGTGGTTGTATGTATATCCATGTGAATTTCCGGATATGTATTGAAGGTTCTTTACATTTCCATAATTAATTTTCCATATAACGGGCCGTTTAACAACTATTTAACTAGTTTAAGTTCGAGTTGGGTTCGATCTTTATTGATTTAAAATGCAGGATCGTTGATCGTATTCGGTGACAAAATCCTTCACCAGCATAGGTAAGCTAAGGTTAGGTTAGATATGGCTAAGCTGCTGGTGCACAGCCCAAACACTTAGGCCAAAGGGATAGGCCTTGTGATGCCATAATGATCCCACTTTAACCCTATGTTAAAGTGTGTTTTATTTCGCTAAACCACCTCGAGGACGTGATGAATCTTTTTAGATGCGGCGTCTGATACTTCAGCTTCGGAAAGGCTCACCAAAAGTGGTAAGTCCCTTTCTGCTTAGGGCTGGGCAGTGACAGAGAAGGTGTTTTACCCTTTCCTCCTCGTCTAGATTTCAGCTTCTGTTACTGAGAGATCTCGTCTACCAAGGCTAAGCAGTGAAGTAGGCCACCTGAGATCGTAGGAGGGCTAAGGTGCATTTGTTTAGATCTCTCCAATGCTTCTCTGCTGTTTGTATCGGAATTTAAAGATAGCCCAAGGCATACCAACTCTTTCCTTTGCTGGAAGGAGAGTAGCGGTCGTTCCTTTCCTAGCCAGTTCGTCAGCTTTACAATTTCCCTCTATATTTCGGTGACAGGCTACCCATAGGAGGGTTCTGAACTGTTGAGCCATCTCCTTAGGAGATCTGCGATATTCAGAGGTAATTCTAGTTCTTGCGGTTTGTGCAAGAGCGCAGGGCTTTCAGAGCCGCCTGACTATCTGAGAAGATGTAGACAGTCCGAATCGTATCGCCTTGCTGGTTGATTAGTAGAACACCTTCATGTATGGCCAGAACCTCAGCTTGGTATACATGTAGTGATCGGGTAGTTTGGAAGGAGACTTCAATTCCAAGCTCTGGGGAAAAGACCTCTCCTTCTACCCGACCCTCAAGCTAGGAGCTAACAGTAAAGAAGTTTCTGGCACTCTGAAAACTGTGTGGTCTGAGGTAAAAGATACTTGAGGTTAAACATATAAAGCTTTAGATACCCCTACAGTTACTACTCGCATATCCCAAATTTGTTAGCCTTTTTTCGATTCTGAATGGAACAAGTCATTACATTTTCCTTGCGGGTGTTATATGGCCATCCATATGGGTCCCAGATGAGGTAGTAGGGATAACCCAATAGGGGCCCAATCTGCACCCTCTTAAAATGCTAGCTGGGAAATGGTATCCGCGGTAATTTTAGACTTAATACCAGCTCTACTAGAGAATTGATCTTTGGGAGGTTGTAATTCTGTGTTGCCTTTTTTTCCGAGGGAGTGGTGAGAATCTTTCCTTATACCAGCTGCAGAGATACGTGTTCCAGCCTTACGTCATTACGTTACGGAGCTGTATCAGCTACCTATCCGCTATCTCTCCTGGATTTTCTTCAATTTTCTCTTTTTTAGTTTCGAAATGATTAAGCTCCTGGCGGAGCCTTCAGCGTCATTTCGACTATTCCACACAGATTTTCCGACTTAATAATCTGGTTCAGGATGTTCTCCATTGTCAGCTGCACAGCGGCGGTTGTGTCCAGAAGATATGCTCCGCGTCCTATTTATCCTCCGGACAATCTAGGCGGAGGGTTGAACTGTCCAACATAAAGCGACGAAGGTATGCCCTATAATCTCCATGCCCACTCAGCAACTGCGTGAAGTAGTAACTCACTTAACCACGCTCTCTAGCAACTTCTGTAACTTCATGTGATAGACTGGCCGTCAGCTCGTATAGCGATACAGAGTTGATGATCCTACACTTATCAACATATCCAGTCCTAACGAAACTAAACACTCCCATGAGAAATCCATAGCCTTTTGCACTTGAAAGACCACCTGCAATTACTGCGTGATCGGGTCGAGCTTAAGTTATCCGCCGCTCAACCCTGCCATGAGAACCGGTACAACCTGCGTAGCAGTGTGATTGATTTTCAGCCCGGAGATGAAGTCTTTCGTAAAAGCTTCTAGATCAGCAGCTTAAGTCCCAAACTGGCACTTAAATTTACGAAAGTCCCAATTCGTACGAAAATGAAGAACCGCTTATACGAATTGCAGGACTTGCTTGGTAGACCCCTGCGCACTTATCATTCCAAGGACCTGCGCTCAAAGCAAACACTCCCCTGAGCAGCCCTAAGAAGACATCTCGGCGGTTTCACCGGGTACCGGGTACCAAGAATTCGCTTAGGTAGCTTCTCTAACGGACGATACACCTCTTTGGTTTTCTTGTTCGTCTAGGGCTAAGGTTTCATGTTGTATACTTACAGGGGCTGCCAGTGTCAGTCAGCCCGGCTAGCTTAGCCGATAGAGCATGACACTCTACTCTCGGGGTCATGAGTCGAGCCACACGTTGACTCAAACAACTAGTTAATACACAATAGAAGGCATGCTGTTTTTTGAACAACGTTTTCTTAATGTTTGTCTTTTCCTTTCTATCTCCGGTTTCAACAGTCTCAGTATGTAGCTATTGAGCCCGACTAGTTCAGTTGGAATAACAAGGGACTATATTCTTGGGCCATGCATCGAGCCACACGTTCGATGAATCAACTGGTTAATACAATAGAAGGCATGCTGTTTTGGTTTTCTCGGCTCCACAACGAGTCGGCTTTGTAGAGCCGTGGCTGTAACTGCAAGCTATCTGCCTACTGAAAATACACCCTGTAGCCACTATAAAATTTGATTTGAGAAATGTTGAGAAATTGAAAAAAAAGGTGTTCCTGCTGTAATTACTGGACGAAGCACCGAACGGTGGAAGTAAATGGACTAAAACAAGAAGCCCGATTATGAAACCAATTAGGGAGCGTCTCTCTTCGGTTCAGACTGGTTAGCAGCCCAATAGGTGGGCTCAAAAGCGGTATTTATAAATACCACATGACGCTAATCTGGAGACCTGTTGACTTTCTAAGTAGGCCCCGAAGAAACCATCACGATCATGGGCCCATTGTAGGCCTTCCTGCTAGGTATCCCACACAACATCCTTTTTGGTTGCTGCAGTAAAAAACAAGATTGTTTTTTTGGAGAAGCCATTAAAGTACTTCTCATCAAATTTCAAGGATGTCCTTACCACTTTTTTTTATGGGGATATTTCTTCGAGCCTCACAATGATCTAAATTTTTCTTAGTTAATAACCGCGTTCCACTAACTTGAACAGCCTTACATGTTCAACCTACCTCTAGCCTACAGTATTTTGTTTTTTCACTCATTAATTTCATTCTTATCGTGAAATTTTCTGTGAAACCTTTATTTTTTTTTTGCTATGCATTTTCGCCATGGTGTAGTATAATAAGATCAATATCGCGTATGCGAAGCGGGCTCGGCGGTCTCTTATGCAAACATGACTAATTATCATACAACAAAAATCGACCAGTGGCACCGGCAATTTCCACGATTCTCAGCGAACCGCAACATATTCTACACCATACACGACGATGACGACGACGGGTCAGCAACACA
Organism: Thereva unica; assembly: GCA_949987705.1. NCBI lineage: Eukaryota > Metazoa > Arthropoda > Insecta > Diptera > Therevidae > Thereva > Thereva unica. The sequence goes on from OX465282.1 coordinate 10,964,663, forward strand.
TGGGCCCAAGTAGCAGCATAGGCATTAGTGCAGGCGGTAGAGTATCCTTTATGCACAATGCACCAGAATGCATTTTTCTTCATTTTTAAAAATGAAAAGAAAAAAGAAAATATAAAACAGGAAAAAAATAATGTGGCGCTCAGGTTGGTGCAATTTTTTTTTCTTCTTCAACATTATTTTTTTCTTCTGTTCATTTGGCCCAACTGCTTCGGTTTGTACCACCAAATGGCTTCGGAGCCCCCAGAAACGAGGAAATTAATCATAAAAAATTGCCAATTAAGAAGATATCATCCATCGAGATGGTCGCTCAGGTGTGTTACGTTTTTGGGATGCAGCCCAGGTAGAAAGGAGAAGGTAGATGCTCCGGGAGATTCTCATTTCTATTGTGACCCCAGCCGGTATCCTCCAGAAATTTTTTGGGGGGGATTACGGCCAGTAGCAGTTGATGCCTGTTGCACCCTATCGCCCAGAGGGAAACGATGGAGCAAAGTAGTGTGCTTGTGAAAATGGGTGGCAGATATGAGGATAATATAAGATCCTTTTTATTTTATGGTTGTTGGTTTTTTTTTTGTTTTTGGTGGTGGTCCTGCGAAGGATTACCTACTTTAAATGGGCTAAGCGTTGAAGGTAATTGGTCTTAATGGGAAAAAGGGTAAAGATTTTTCGGATATGATTAGTGGGCGTGACTTGAGTTAATTGACCAGACATTTTCGGGGTGGAATTATTTCTTTTCTCTTTTTTGTTTTGGTTGAGTTTAAAAAATGTCCAATTATCACATTTTTTTGGGGGTCTTAATGTGTGTGAAGATAAGATCGAAACTTTTAATTTGATTATGTCGTAAATTTAAATTAAAATATCGGGGAATAGGTAGGAGTTCATATGGGACATAAATGGAGGGGATTGGCTGGTAGTTCTTGAATGAAATTTAAATGGTTTTTACTTCCATTAATTATATCCGAAATTTTATTAGGAAATTACAGTAATATATGATCCGGTAGCACATGGCAAGTACCGGCCAGTTCTGTCTTTAGAGCGACTGTTTAACTGCTTTATATTCGGGACCATGTTGAGTATACCGGATCAGGTACGTTCACCAAAGATAAGCTTAATTTTTCTCTTTCTTCTTCTTCTTAAAAAAACGAAAAAAGTACCACTATCTCAGTACAATATCATCTCTAACAAAGCCTGCACCGACCTTCCTTCTGTCTCAGCAGGGCTGGTGCTTGGTTTTTTTGCGCCCGGTGCACAATGTCATATTCCGCCCCTTCACTTTTTGGTCGCAGTGAAGGACTATGGAAAGAGACAATAAACAACTAAGCAAAAAAAATAAATTGAAATTTAATAAACCAAGAAATTCTATGAACTAGTTCACCTTTTTTCATTCTTTTATAGCGACTGTTCGAACAAGATTTACAAGTGTTCCAACAGCGCCCAAAGAGTTGATATGGCACTTTTTAAAGAATTTTTTAGTATTTGCAGTCCTGCCTTCGAGTTCTCGGGTATGCTCCGTGGGCTCCCCAATTCCACTCCAGCCCTAATTTTCCTTTAGTGAGGTAAGGGCACAGCGACGGCGGTGTGGATCTCCCTGTTGTCCCAGTTGGAAGGTAACTGCGATTCCACCGTTCCCTGGTTGATGGAAATGTTCGCCCTATATTATATGGGAGTTGGTGCTGCCAATTTTCCTGCGGGTCAAGAAAAGTTGGGCAGAGGGGCCGGCTATCTAGGTCTGCTTCTTGGGTACCCGAGTTCCAGGCCGTCGTCCTGCCTTTGATCTGTAAGGTAGGAGTTCACGAAAGCATCCATCTGGACAGAGCCTCCATATCAGAATAAGGCATTATTCAACTCGATGCGCCCGGTGGCCAGAGGAGACCCTTAAACGACAGAGCAAAACCTACCCACTGCCATCTTGGCTTGGTAGGCCCGACCATAATTGCCCATGTCTTTCAGGACAACTTCCAGTGGCCAGTTATGATTGCACTTCCACAAGTCCGAGAATTATTTCAATTTTTTTTTTCAAAATCTTAAATTGCGCCCCGTACAATTGCACCCGGTGCAAGTGCACCATACACACCTATGAAAGCGCCGTCCCTGGTCTCAGGGATGGTAAGGGTCTAGCGGTTGGCACATTCTCAACATAACTTTAGCTGAGGATCTGCGATGGAGAACGACCACACAGCCAAAATCACCAAGCAAGCATCCAAGTTCCTGCGATCATCTAGCGGTCGGTGCACCTACTTGTTCACCTGGTATTCTGGTACTATTGGCGTCACAGCCTTTGTCGGCTGGTTAGTGGGATTCACTTGTTTCAGGAGGCAGAACGCTCCAACAAGGCTGTGTCTCGCTAGATCTGACGGTTGGGACTCTCCCGGCTGTTAAAAAATGGATGCACTCATATAACATCCAGTAGTGCAAACGCGAGGCTCACTGCCTTCTCCTTATGCATCCACCAGACTACCTTTAACCTTTCCTATTCTTTTTCTTTTTTCAGGTCAAGCTTACTACTAGACATTGCACCATGAGTTGAACGACATGACGGTCTAGTCGTACAAAGGGTGATTCCTGAGCTTGACCATGCCACATAAAAAAAATAAGTCCTTTAACCAATTTATGGTGGCTTGACAGAGCACACAATCGTGCCTTAAAGCTCATTGTGATGGTACCGTTGTTTCACCATTGACTCATGATCTGAACGACATGACAGACTAGGTTACTCCTAAGCTTGATTTTTCCACGCGACATCCATCTTGCAATGGTGATCTCCTATAGGCCAATCTCGAGGTAATTTTGGGAATTCTCGCAATTTCCCTTCTAGATTTACTAAAGTGGACCATTGGTTATTTCTTTGTTGAAGGGATCCACGTCATCCTACAAATAATGAAGGTCTCCAGTGCTCCCAGGACCGGCGTTTGGCTTTTTTACGTACGGCGCAGCATGGTATACTGCGCCCCAATCAGCTCTTCATGTGATGAACGACAAGGGAAAAAACATTAACACTTTGTGGAGTTGCTCTAATAAGTATAGGAAAATGAAGAACGGGAACATTTTTCATTTTTTTTGCTGAAATTGCACCCTTTCCGATTGCGCCCGGTGCAAATGCACCTATGAAAGCACCGCATCTGTCTTCCCCCTGGACCTGGATTTGTGCAAAGGGGTTTGAGTTCATGGTGTGGGGAGAGTTTTTTTTGTTGCTGGAGGTATGCAATGGATCGTATATCCATGGTGTAGTCAACGTACGGGGTTGAAGGCTGATATCAGACCTCAAGGCCCCAGAGTTTCCAGATCTTTGAGATTACAAAAACTGAGTAGCGTCTGCTGAACCTACAACCACATATCTGTCAGCTTAGTCCGATTCACCACCTCCACTTCGTAGCCCTTGGGTAAAGCTAAAAGAGCAAACACGAGTGTTTAGTGCGTAAAAGCTGAATGTATTGGTTGGAATCCAGGCTAACGACTCGGTCCTGGAAAAAATCAATTGTAACGGATCCTCTAAAAAAAGCTTCGCGGACCGGATTGATCATACGGCTATAAGACTCAAGCTACGGACTTTGATTAGGCTACTTGGAGAGTAAGGAGAATGAACTGAGCAGGAGCTCTAAGTTCGCTACTCTTGTAAATAGAAATGTACAAGGTAAAAATCGCTGCATTGCAAGAAACAAGGTGGACCAACAAGCGATGTTAGAACTCATACAATCCTCTCAAGTGGAAGCACAATAGGGACACGTCAGTTCGGATAAATCTCTTAAGGCCCCAAACTCTGGACTTCCAGCCAATCAGTGAGAGATTGTGCACACTGCGAATTAAGACAACGGAAGAAAAACTTGAAGAAAACGACGAATTTCCCAGAATCTCAAAAGGATATTCAACCATATACACTATAATGATACAAAAAATATGTTGGGCGACTTCTACTTTAAGATCGGGAAGGTAGTTCAGTATATGGGAACAATAGGCACACAACAATGATAATGATGGCGGCTTGTCAGCAGTAAAGAACTAGTGGTGAGTCCGACACTCTGCCTGCATAAAAACGTCCATAAAATTACCTGGACCTATATTGAATTAAAGGACTAGTAACCAGATCGATCATGTATGCATCAAATATATTGAATGTAGTGATGAGCAAAACTGGTCTTGCAGTCTTGCCTGATCTTGCACATTTAGCCAAATCAAAGCAAGACCAGAACAAGACAGAACAAAACAAGACTTTAAGATCAAGATATCAAGACTTTTTGCTCATCACCAAGTGTTAAAAGTCTTACAGTGATAGCAAAAAGTCTTGTAAAAAGTTTTGCAAAAAGTCTTGCAGAAAGTCTTGCAACAGTCTTGATTTGGTCGTGCTGTGCAAGAAAAGACTTTTCGGTCATCACTGGAAGACTTTTAGCACTTACTGATAAGCAGAAAGCCTTGCTATTTTGATCTTGCAGTCTTGTATTGTCTTTGTCCTGTTTCGACTTGGTCTTGCTAAATGTGAGGGACCAGTCTTGCTTATCACTAATTGGATGTGAGATTCTATAGAGGTGCCTAACATGTTTGCCGAATGGATGATAACCGCTTGGCACGTAGACTCCTCGGGCAAGACCGTCCCACATATTGGAAAATTCAGTGATCGGTACCGAAGAAAACTAGACTAAAGAATATCGAAGGCGTCTTAAAGAATCAACGACTATCAGTTATCGAGGCTCGAGATGTCGCTAAAAATCTGGGACCTTATGACATTATTAATTCTGATGTCATCGGCGGAGTAGATAAATATATGGAATAACACCGGGCCTAGATGGTTACCCTTAGGGTCACCGGAAGTTACTTAGATTTGTTTTAACAGAATTCCTTGAAATCTGACAACCTGAGTTCTATTGTATGATTTAAACCATCCAGGGCAGGATATAATTTTCAAAGTGTTAGTAGTTTTTTTTACTTAAAATATGGCGCGATCCAAGGCTTTGCTGAAGCCAGTATAGACCGTATCTATTTGATGACCATTCCCCATACCACATAGTAGAGCGGAGGTTAGAATCTTAAGGTCGATCGATGTGTTGTGGATTGCATTGAGATAGGATTTTTTCCATATCTTACCGAACTTTTCTGTCGATAACAGTTTGTTGAAGATAAGATGGATACAGGTTGCTAGGACCACGACCTTTATTGATGTCGAAATTGATCGGGGAAGATCGTGTGGCTGGCAAAAGCTACTATTGTCCAACATTGGTTTATTGATAGAAGCTGAAGACAATAGTTGCTAAAACCGTCTTTCCAGCTGTCTTTTACGTTTTTTCAAACACAAGCTTTGTTTACTTCCAGTGCAGTTGCGGTTAAATGCCCCATTCGTTAAGGAGGGAAAAGTGAGCTGCCTTTCCAAAGTAGGTCCCTTTCAACTCTGATGAGCAAGGTGTAGTCCGTAACTCAATTTCAATCCAGGTTTTGAGAAAGAGCACCAGAGATTAATGTGAAAACTTTTAACCTGACACGTGGAAATTCTATATACAGATGACTCCATATCAGAGTCGGGTATAGACTCTGGTGATAGCTCCAAATATACTATGGATTCCATAATTATGTTAGTGGGTACCAATCTATCTTCAAAGCCTCCGTAGAGCAATACAAAAAATTTAAGACCAGGAACCTGGGTAATACTGTCATCGGAAAGCCAAATGGTTTTCAAGGCACTATATACTCGTACATAGCACCAAAACTGGTGGAAATCTGCCAAAAGTCGTTCTCAGAGAAATATTTTATTCTGTAAAATATTTACATAGCAAACCAAAATATATTTACATACTAAACCAAAAACTGGCTACTAGTACTGCATCGAAGCTGCGATTCGACCACACGATCAACACAGAACTTTTATGAATGTCCCATTTTCACCCGAAAATTTGAATGAACCTTCCCATCTCTAACATATCAACCATTGTTGATACTGTTTACATAGCCCAGCATAGCAACATCCCAATTCAGTGGTACTTTTCAATAAAGTCATAAAACAAACTTCCATTTGCACCAAACAATCCCCAACTAGATTTACGATACTTTAATGGCTATATCCGCCCGCATATTCGTTCACTTCGTATATCCAGAATCATCATCCGTCCAGGTACAGGAGGTTCATACACCACCTTAATGGTGTGTCCAGGTACAAACAACAAAAATATTGGTTTGTTTTTATTTAGCTTTGGACGTTGAACATTGCCCTATAGGTATAGTATGACATTGTTTGCGCGGATGAGCGCATTGACGAAGTTCATAGAATGGCCAAAGTGCGTCTCTTTGTGTAGAATGGACTATCAATCTCGAATTCTACATAGATGCTAGACCTGGTCTGTCCTCGAGCCTTGGTGCATTTCTAAGTGCATGCAACACCTACGCACTTGATTCGACTGTCCATAGTCGTCGTCGCTTGGATGATGGTCGGCCTGCCTGGCGGATGATGATAGTGATGACCATAGTGTGTATTTTTGTTGCAATTCTGCTCTGTGAATGCAGTCGATGAGGAGCCAGCGTTTATCCTTTTGGGGGCCGCAGGGATATCGGTTGATGCACACTGTGGCTGCCTGGCTGGGCTGTTGGTCAGAGTTGGTCTTCAGGTAATTCGTAGCCATTTAAGTCATATCCCACTGCTGGCCAGTCTCGTTCGTCGTCTCTCAAGGCTTATTTATGCGTTTCGATCATTTTCAATTTTCAATCTATGTACACGATTGCGAATTTATTACCCCGCCCTCAGATGATGATGCTGGAGCGCGCGGGGGCGGTATGAATTCCGGATTGCATGTAGAATTGATGCCAAAGGGTGGTCTTTTCTCTCTTGGTTTTGGTGAGGCTATATTGATGGTCATTAACTGATTGTAGTGATGGACGCTTACATATCATCCAATATTTGTTGGATATGTCTGATGTTTTATTTGTGCTGCTCTTCTGCTTTTATTGATGCGCCAATTTAATGCGTGATTTTTATGGTCTATGATGGCCGATGGTCTCTTAAAAAATAAATTTATGCGATGCATAATGCATAACCTAGTTTAAAGAGGTTGTTGTTTTAAAAAAAGGACTCTTGCAGTTTTTGCCATTACTAACTCCATCTACTTCACATTCGCGTTATTTTTCTGATAAGTGTTTGGACGATGGGGTTTGGTGCCGAATAAACTTTGGATTTTACAGTGATTCCCGAAATTCAGGAAATTTGTCGGGTCAAGGAAAGAAATGGATTTTGAAGTGTGACAATCTGCTTAATTGTGCATCTCGATGAAATTATTAGGACAAGGGCCACCATGTAATATACAATCTCTACTCTAAACAGCTGGTGGATGTTTAATGACCAGGGGTTCTGGTCTGGTCGTTTCCATAGGAAGATCTGTTGAAATTCAGTAAGTTAACAAGAGAGATCTTGAATTGGTGCTAGAAACAAGGCTTTTGACATTTTTATAATAGTTGCAAAATAAAGCCATTACCTCAGTTAAAAGATATATCAGACAAGAGTATTGCCAATCCGTCGAGAACTCCAGTCCCTCCTTGATAAAAATGAGGAATAAATCTTGGACAGAATCACAGGCTAGTACCTAAAACCTATGAGCACACACTTCACCAGATGTAAGGGTGATAATCGGGGCTTTAACTCGCTCAGGAAATGGGTAGATATACTCCTAGGAGAAGATTTCCGCTATTATTGCACCATGCTTATCTCAGAGGTGATGGGTGCTATCGAAAAAACCCTACAACGGTGCACCACAAAGAGGAGTGGTCCTCACCGTACTGGGGTTAGTAACGATCAATAGAATACTACAAGTGGGGTTAAGTGATCTAATGATAATGGTGTAAAGAATGTCTTCAAACGTTATCAGCATAATTATGCAGCTGGACAGCAGGCTTTGGCCTGACGATCAGCCCGAGTAATACTGAGTTAATAGTATCACTGGAAAAAGAAAGCCTGTCGAGGTTGGATGAACATCAATACCATCCTCCAGGGTAAAATTTTTTAGTCTAATCCTGGATACAAAACTCTACTAAAAGACGAACATCAAGGAGAGCGTAAGAAGAGCCGGCATATCGATTTACGCCTGCCAAAAGAGTTTCGGCAAAAGATGTGGTCTCAAGCCAAAGATCGCGCCAAAGGGTTCTGTGGATCTACACAGCCGTGGTACATCCAGTTTTCACATACGGCACTTTGGTGTGATGGTCAACACTTAACAGGATATGAAGGGCATAAAATTTATGAAATCTCTGAAACATTAGTCAAAAAAGGCTCTGGATCCATATATAGTAAGCAGCAGAGGTATAAGATTCAAAATTTGCATACTCCGCAACAACGATCAAAGTAGATTAAGTCATCCAGTCTAGTTCTGCATCCAGATTGCAGAACTAGACTGGATGACTTAATCTACTTTTATCTACGTTCTAAAAGAATAATGCCTGTCAAAATCAAATAATCAGATTTTGGGCCCTATTCTGATTCTCACTTTCACGGCGAGTGACTACCCAAGACACAATTTTACATTACACTATTTATTTGAAAATGTGTCTTGGATTGTCACTCGCCGTGAAAGTGAGAATCAGAATAGGGCCAATTAGCTCGAGCAGAGGTAATACAACCTGGTAGTTACGGACAGATCCTAGTTGCAATTGTGAATCCAATACTATTGTCACAGAGCCTTGACTTCGTTGATCGATCAGGAGATGTCTTTCTCGTTATGTATGATACAGGGCAGAGAGTTTTTCGTAAAGAGTAAAGACAAGAAAGGAGGAAAGTTGGAAGGATCATGGTGCGGAGTGGATTCGAATCACAGACCTCGGGGGTGCTAGTTTAATGTTTCAGCCCCAGGCTAGCGAGGCATAGATCAAATACGGGTAAAATTTTGAAATATGTCTACTCTTAGTTTCATTATACAAAATGTGGCATTTATAATCTGTCATAGAGATCCGTGCCCATCGGTAGACATTTTTTATGAGGCAGTTCTAAGGTCTGGAATCATCCTTTGTACTATCAGTTCGTTATGTCGTTAGTAGTGGGCTTAGTATGAGGATGAGGAAAGGTATTGAAGAATGTGATGATGACCATACAGTCAAGCAGCATTGGATGTGGTTTGTACTTAGTTGGGGGACCGCTTGAAAAAACGACACACACGTTTGTAATGGTCGATTATGAATACATTTCTATCTGTAGCAGAGGAGTGTATACCTCTGGCGGACTAGTTTTTAGGTTTTCATGCCTGTAGAAAGAGTGTGCATACCTCTGACGGGTCCATTTTTAAATTTTTCTGAATCAGGAGCAAGCATATATCTGGTAGGCGCATTTTTAGATTTTTAGATTTCATGACTGAAGCGTGCATCCTCCGTGTGACAAGCGCATTTGTTCACTATGCGAGAATTAACCAACTAAATTAATTTTACTCGGGATTTAAGCTACTCAAGTATTTGTTTTCTATCGAAGCCGGAAATTAGGTTAATGTATACCCTAAGGCAGCTTACAGAAAAGTCAAAGAAAGTACTCATCGATTCTCAAGTCATGGAGTACTTTTGAATGAGTAAAAAGTAATTAAGTAATTTTCTTTCGACTCTACTCATAAGTATTTAAAAAAGTACTCTCCACTGACTCCGTATCCCTAGGTGTGGTATGTTTTATTGGAAATAAGACAGCAGTGAAATGGGTTGGAAGGGATTGACAACAGATCATTAATATTAGAAATAGAGTAGGTGACAGAATGGACCCTTGAGGGACCCCGACAGAGACTGAATGGGGCATGAATTAGATACCACCCAGTAATATACCTTGATTGAACAGGCGGAAATAAACCTCTCAATTCAATGCTGTAGAATTGAGTTAACACCAATAGCTTCGAGTTAAGCTAAGATAACTGAGTCTCATAGCCTTGAGAAAGCCTTGCTGATATCTTTAGCGACAAAATTTGATTCGATGTCAGAGTCCAAGGGGAAGTTTCAATAGGAAGCGAGTTTCCAAAACAATGGATAAACTCAGGAGAAGTATGATAGAAGCGAAAAGATTGCGGAGAGGGTTAACCGAAGGTTGAAGTGGTGTAAATTGTCGGATATAGTGGTTTTGTTAGCATCAAACATTTGGAAACACTTACAAATCTCGTGAGTCTTGAAGAAGGCCCCCTCCATTAAATGTGTGATGCACTTGGAGGCAGAAGGTGGCATGGAAATGTCGAGTAAAGAAGATTTTTAATCAAACAGAGACGCTAGTAAGTTGTATTTGCTGTCTGTTATCACCTTCCCCTTTGTGGATACAGGAAGGAGTTGTAGACGTAGTAGAATTTTTTTGTTAGAAATTACCAGAGACCTGAAGTTTTTTCTGCTACAGGTTACGTTATGGACTCACATTGCTGTCAGACTTAAAAACTACTGGAGGAAAGTCTTAACTACAATCGAAGATTACAAAAGAAACCCGATCGAAAATTAAAAGACTAACTCAGAACAGAGATTGAAGTCATGATATTTTTTAGTAGACCTACTATTCTTTCAAAAGGGTTAAGGAAGGACGTGTATGAGGTCCTTAAAGTCAAACCATAAATAACAATGAATAATAGATATTGTATTCTGCAACGATATTAATACGCTTTTATTAGCTTCACTTGCAACTATGTAATAAAATCTTGGAAGTTAAATTTGACCCACTTCCTGGTTCCAGATTGAGCAGAAATTTTGCATACACGTTTAGTTTGGATGACAATGCAATCTCAATTGTGCTCTGCGGCCCTCTGACATGGGTATCAAATGAAAGGATATACAATTAGCTGTGTGGCGTCATTCCAAATTCAAAATGGCGGCCAACACAAAATTGCGGAGGACTTATAATACAATAAAAAGTAAAAAATATAAATGATCAACTTAAAATTTTGCACATATTCGCAGTCCGCGTGATAATTAGTATGTATTCATGATGAGTTGAATAGTAGAGTTGAAGTTGAGTTGAAAATAACGAAGCCATACACGTTACAAAAATCACAAACAAAACACAGAGATGATGCTGTCTACTAAATTCAACTACTCAATTACTGAGTACACGTCCTTATGCATAATTTCAACTCAACACAGGTAGCAAAGCAAAGTCGAGCTTAGTCGACCCTAACTCATGTTGAGTCCCATCTAAATGTCGCTGGACTCGGAATCTGAGTTCAATTCATCATGTATAAGTTACTAAATGGCCATCTGACTATTTTGTAAAAATCTCAAGAAGTCGGTTCCAAGATGGCGCCCGATTTTTGCAATCGTGTTCCACCGACCGCACATGGGTATCAAATTAAAGAGTACGACGAATAGTGTGCAGTAAGCTGAGTGTCGTAATTTTGAATCTAATCGACTAAAAAGTAGAAAATAAAAATAAACAGTTTAGAAAAACTAAAAAATACGTTTTTATTTTAAAATGAAATGAAAAGTAAAAAAAATAATTTTGAATGTAAAGTTTTTATTGCTGCAGCCACTTACTTAAATGTAAAAAAAGCGTTGGTGCTTATGAAAAGTTCCAGTATTAATAATATAAGAATATAGGTAAAGAGCGCCCCACGCTTTTTTACATTTCCGTAAGTTGCTGCATCAATAAAAACTTTACATTCAAAATTATTTTTTTACTTTTTATTTCATTTTAAAATAAAAACGTATTTTTTAGTTTTTTTTTAAACCATTTATTTTGTTATTGTATGAACTTTAAAACACTCCCTACCCAATCGCTTTCAACTGCGACTTATGTTAGCACAAGCACCAATCTACTTCCATCTAACAATAATATCCGCGCGCTCCATATTCAAACAATTCCCAGATATTACCTCAGGAAAGGTACACCATCATCATCATCTATTCATTCATCGGATATTTGAGAATAATACGCAGAATATTGTAGATATTTGTTATATATGTCCATACATCTATACCTATTGGATGTTCATCAACGAAAAGGATGACCAACCAGTCTCTCCCAGACTAATTATGATAATGGGTTAATATTGGTAGTCTGAAGTCTCTCTTTCTGTATGTTATGTTGTTGTCATAATTAAAACCGCATTCCCGCATTCGTTCGTTCATTCATTGGATTTTATCCATATGAACTGAACACTAGTAGTTATGGGTTGGTGTTTTGCATTGCCTTTTTTATAACAAAACAGGATATGATGGTGAGTATGATGCGCGCCGCCCCGAATGGGGCCCAAAAGGATAGGATTTTTTTTTATTCTTGTTTAAAAAGGGATGAATATTCACTGTATTTGCCGATACAAAGTTAAAAACTATTATATATAAAAAAACACACATTTTTGTGGTTTAATTAAATTGTTTTTTTTTTTGTGATTTCAATTTCAGTTAATAGCTGCGTTCCTTTTCTACTATTTATTACTTGTGAGCAGAGCAGAAAAGGAACGCAAAATTTTCTGCTTTGAGTAAAATCTCACTTGAAATTTTTGACGTTACTTTAAACTTTACAAATAAAAAATTCTTAAAAGAAGAATTTGTGACTCAATGGAGAAATTAATGCAATAATTTCTAAAGTAAAACGAAAGATAATAATTTTTGATAATTATACGACTGAAGTTTTATTTATGGACGTTTTTATATGAGTAAATCAGCTCGACACAAATAAAAGCCATCTAGCGGGTAATGTCGTAAGTGAAAATAATTCACAATAGACTCGAAATGGCCGCTTTCCCCCTAGCGGATTTCAATTGCGTAATTGCAAGTGATATCTACTCGTTTATAAGAGCAAGTGAAGTTGCTAGTACGCAAGTGTAAAAAATAGTAAAAATTAGCAGAAAAGGAACGCAGCTAATATTGAAAGTTGAAAGTTTTGTAATTAAAAAATACAGACTGTAAGTCAGTAATTAAGGGGAAATGAAAACCTCAATATTTTTTTATTTATTTATTTATTAATTCGCCAAACAAGGCACACTTAAACTAGGTATACATATACTTAGATTAAAACCATAATGTACAGTCTTTTATAATATATTACTATAACTACTGATAGCTACTAAAAACCTACTATTGTCAGAGAGGGGGTTATGTTAGTAGGATGCCTTGTTGAGTGAAGGGGAGAAAGAGGAGCTATGGCTATTAAAAACCATACAGCATCTGTTGACGGGCTCGTTCCTTGCGTAATTGATACGGCGAGTGTGGATATTCCCTAAGTAGTTTAGTGTGTCGTGTGTTTCGGACTACATCATTGAATTTGATCCGATCCGACAGAAACTGCGCATTAATCTTTCCACTTAGGACGTCAAAGGCAACGCAAGATACGAGCAGTTTCCTCCTGCTAGACAACGGCATGAGATCAAGCACTTTGAGCCTGTCCAAGTAGTGCGGCAGGGTTTGGTAGTCATGGGGGTTGTGTAGATGTCTCAGGGCAAAAAGAAGAAATCTCTTTTGAATGGATTCGATTCTCCTACTGCTAACTTGGAATGTAGGATCCCAGATAGGACACGCATATTCCAGGATAGGGCGGACTAAAGAACAGAAGAGTGTTTTTGTGACCCATACATTACCGAATTCTTTGGCTCTCCTCTTAATGAAACCAAGAAGTTTGTTGGCTCTGGCAGTTAAATTATCGTAGTGCAGGTTGAAATTGAGTTTTTTGTCTAGGACGACGCCTAGAACTACGATATGATCAACCTGATTCAACATTATGCCATTGAGATAATAGTTATGGTTCTGTGTGTTTTTTAAGCGGGAGAAGGTAATTGCATGACATTTGCTGGTGTTAAGTTGCAGTTTGTTCATGGTGCACCAGTCGTGTAGGGCATTGAGTTTTGTCTGCAAGAAGGAAGCATCAGTTTGGGTCTTAATGACACTATAAATTTTGAGGTCATCCGCGTAAAAGAGATGTGGAATATTTGCTAATTTTTCGGATAGATCGGAGATGAAAATATTGAAGAGAAGGGGACCGAGATGACTACCCTGAGGAAGGCCAGAGGTTACTTCGATCTCATTAGATAGAAATCCTTGGAATCTGATAACCTGTGTTCTTCCGTTCAGATATGATTTTAACCATTCCAGGGCAGAACCTGATATTCCAAACTTTAAAAATTTTTCCGATTAGGATGGCGTGGTCCACTCGATCGAAGGCCTTGCTGAAATCAGTGTACACAGCATCCAATTGATGGCTGCTCTCCATACCGCATAGCAATTCGGAGATAAGGACCATAAGGTTAGAAGTTTTTGAACGTCCTTTCCGAGAACCATGTTGTTGTTCGTTTAGGTATGGATCGATAAGAGGAGCAATCCTGTCATGAACAAGTTTTTCAAAAGCTTAGGAATTGATGATAAAATGGCAATGCCCCTATAGTTGTCTACCGAGTGCTTGTCACCGGATTTATAGATTGGCGTTAGGTAGGACTTCTTCCACAGCTTAAGAAACTTTCCTAACGATAAAGATTTGCTGAAGATGAGATAAAGAGGAAATGCGATATGTTGTGAGCAGCACTGCAGGAAATTGTCGGGACCATTACCTTTTTTGATATCAAGATTATACAGACCCGCCGTAATCTCATCAACAGAAAGGCATATACCAGTTATAAGGGAAGTGTCAGTGTGCGAGTCAGTTACATCGTGTGTTGCGCTGGACAAGGGTCTATAAATTTTAGCAAACCTATCAGCAAACATGCTACAAATTACTTGGGGGCACGAGGTGTGGGCTCTACCATTCCTCATTGTTGATAGGTAGCCAGAAGTCTTCCGTTTAATGTTAACGTAATCAAAGAATTTTTTGAGATTACTTATGATACTATCACCAACAGAATTAATATTATGCAGAGTAGGCCTCGCGAGACCTACCAGCAAATTCTGAGGCTAGTCTAATGTATTCGGAGTTCAATCACTCGTTTACATATGTGTTATTTTTGATCATGTTATATAATTTCTTTCTTTCCTTACGTAGGAATCTAGTATCTCTATCCAGCCATGGTTCCGACGCTCTATCCCGTTTTTTAATTTTGGGTACATATTTGTCGATGATGTTGAAAATGATAAGATAAAAGCATGAAACTATCACGTCAAGATCATTGCTAGTTAGCCTATGTTCCCAGTCGACTAGGGATAATTCGAAACCAATATTGTCCAGGTCCGCGTTCTTAAAATCGTAAACAAGTGCATTGTTATGTGCTGTACAATGCTTGGGGATTGATGAATTAAACTCGATAATCCATGCGGAGTGGTGGATGGAGTTAGTGAATAGGTTTTCCTCATCGGAAACGAGTAGAATATTCACCTCCTCGTATGAATTGGTGAAAATCAGGTCTAAGGCGGTCAGAATTCAGGAATTTGGTCAAGAATTTGGTTGCCCGATAATTTGGTGTAAATCATTGCCGTAGAGAGTGTCGATAAATTTTATATCGACGGCATTAATTGCATTAATAGGAAGTAATTTATTATCTTCCTCGTCGGGGATGAAAGAGATATTCGGTCGATTGAAATCGCCGAGGATAAATATGAAATCATTACCGCAGAGTGTATCGTTAACTTCCTCCATAATATGCAATAGATCGTCATAGTTGGATTCGTCGGAATTTGGGCGGGGGGGGGGAATAGAACGAGCCGATGAATATATCCTTCAGATCGGATTTGATTCGAATGAAGACGTGTTCAAAAGATTTTGAACAATTGGTCGAGATAATTCAACTAACCCTTCCCTTCCCCCCTCTTAACCCCCATTAAAACAATTCTCGCTATATTATTTCTTTCTCGTTATTTTTATTTTGTTTAATTTTACCTTACAGAAAATGACTGTAAAAATAAAAGAGAAAGATTTTTATTTTAAAAAAGGACGAAATAAAAATGCAAACCGAGCATAAACAGGATCAAGCCAGAAGGTTCGACATATCAGAAACAGCGATTTCATTCAAATTGGCTCAATAAATTATCCTTTTTTTCTCTCCCTCTCCCTATATTATCGAAAAAGGCACCCACTACCACCCCTAGAATCTCATTCTAAACTTTTCTTCGCTCCCTAAAACCAATACTTTTTTAAAAACTCCTTTGCCGCTTGTGCGTTCGCTGGCGGACCGCTTTTTATTTCCGCTTTTCTTTTCTTGTTTTTTTTTTTTGCCTCATCGAAACAACATCGATTTTGTTTGATTCCTTTAGAAAGGAAGGCCGAGAAATCCTGGCGAAAAAATTTTCAGTCTTTATATTTTTTTTCGTTTTGTTTCTTACCCCAAAAAAATTTTTTTTCATCCTTCGAATTCCTGTTCTTGCTGCCTCCTTAAAAAATCGGAAGT
This sequence comes from Thereva unica, assembly GCA_949987705.1. Taxonomy (NCBI): domain Eukaryota; kingdom Metazoa; phylum Arthropoda; class Insecta; order Diptera; family Therevidae; genus Thereva; species Thereva unica. The sequence continues at coordinate 10,980,868 of OX465282.1, forward strand.
AGCCGCCTTTCTTTTTTTTAAAAAAAATGGAAGAAAGTGGGATTGAGAACCCTTTTTCTGTTTGTGTTGTTGTTGTTGGTGTTGTTACTGCTGCTCAAATCTACGATTGTGTTTTTATACATACATACATACATACATATCTACATACATTTTCACAGGGTGATAATGGAGAGCTGTAAATTTTCTAACTGACCTGTGTCCATTTACGATTTATTTATCCTTTTCTCCGCCCCATTGTCCTTGATTCCGGTTTCTCTTCGAAACGATCCAAAAGGATTTTCTTTTTTCTTATACATTTATATATGTATATAGAAAAAAAAATATATAGAACCCAGCCAACGGAATCCTTAAGGATATATAGGGCCTACAAGCAAAATGAATAAAGCAAATAAACTTTCAGATGACAGGGAAATGAATCGACTTTTTGATTGCACTGGAAGAAAGTAGAAAAAAAAACACACACACAGAAAAAAAAGGACCAAGATTTTCTTTAGAACTTATAACTGGGTGGACGTTTTCTGTTTTTTTCTTTTTTTTTTGCTATTTTTCTGGTGGCAGCGGTGGGACAGCTTGAGAAACGAAGGTGGGTGGGTGACACAAAAAGCCATAAATTTTTCAAGGGATTTCATAAATATTAGTGAATTTACGCATTATGGATATTATTGATTCGGTTTAACTGTAATATTTTATATTCTTTCATTATGATTTCTTTATCAAACTTCAAAAGTAGTTATTGAACAACACATAACCGCTAAAATATGAAAAGAAAACTTTCCAGTCAACAAACCAAAATACATATAATAATACAAAAAACTTATAACTAAAAAAAAGTTCCTTTAAGTTAGCAAATCTTGTTTTTTTGTTTATGTTTATTTATATTTTGTAGTATTAGAGAAAACAACAACAAAGAAAAAACTAAGAAGAAAATAAAAGAAGGATAAAATTTGTCTAGCCCCTATTTGGTGTATTATTTATGAGGGTTTCCTAATGTCATACTTTTCTTTTCATATTGTCATAAATTTAATTCGACATTAGATTTTTTTTCCTTTCGTTTATGGAAAAAATCTGCTTGTTGTGATATTTCTTTCATATACAATAAAAGGATGAAAAATAATTTTGTAACCCATAAATTTTTGTATATTGTCGTGAATTTGGACAGTTTAATATATAGTTTTTTAGCATATGAAATTGTTCTACTAAATATTGGGCTAGATAGTAGAATATTGGATGTAAGGAGCTCTAAGCTTCGCATGATACTACGTCCTTAGCCTCCTGTAGGATTGACTGTCAAATGCAGGATGTCTCCAGTTCCAGATGTTTAGCGTTGCCGTAACAAGATCTATCCATCTCCCCCTGGGACTGCCTACTAAATTTCATGCAACTCGCAGTCCTGGGTTATAGACCAAGTCGAGTTACCATAGCACCGCACCGTGGTCGACTACTGTTTTGTAGAGTGGGAGTTTCAACTCCACAAGAAAATCCAACCAGGCCCAAGCCTTGAACAAGGAGGGGATTTTAGGGCAACGGTTAGTATACCAATTTTTTTTTTTTATTTGATGAACTTATAAAATTATACATACATATATACAAACATAATAGCTCAAATACAAATTAAAATCAAGTGACAACCTGATTAATACACAGTGAGTATTCTAATCAAATGATAAAGTTACATAAGAAGACTTGTGTGTGAGAACTCTAGCAGTTCTAGCTACTGGAAATATTCTTTGCTTATACTAAATTTAAAAAAAAAAAAGAAAAAGCTGTGCTATTATTATGTACAATTTACAAATTTCGAATAATATTAACATTTTGAAAAATTTATAAGAAATAGTTAATTGGACAAATGTTTTAAAAATTCGTTACTGTTCCTACCAATAAGGCATTTAAGTATAAATTTATAATTTGAATCATTCAAAGATTGCCATGTATCGATAGAGAGTTCGTTGAACATTAACGGACCCAAGTAACTGGAATGTCTTTGAGTTAACGTTTTTCTCCGTTTTTGAATTACAAGTGGTCGAGTTAGTTGCCTTCTAGTTTGATATCTTGAGAAATGCCGAGGAAATAAATTAAGGTTTTTATAAGTGAACTTAAGCAAATTGAAGCAAAAAATTTGCCTGACAGTGAATACATTGAAAGTAGCTAACGCTTCAGTAGTGGAGAAGAATTTCGGTTTCCTTAAGCACATTTTAACTATTTGAGATTGTAAGTTGGTTAAAGGATTCAAGGCATTTGTATATGTAGGTCCCCAAGCTATAATACCATATTGTATAAGTGATTGAATTAATGCAAAATAAACCGCTCTCAAAGTTGATCTATCCAGGATATTACGGAGCAGAAGAAATTTGTACTTGAGTTTCCTTATCCTTTTGCATATACTAAGAATATGTATATCCCATTTGAGACGGCTATCTATAGTCACCCCTAAGTATTTAGTATATGGAACATTTTGTAAAGGGCAATTCAATAACTTAATACAGTTTTGGTTTAGAGTATCGCTTGTTTGGCCAAACTTGATGAGATGCGTTTTCTCCAAATTTAAAGCAAGCTTGTGCATACATAGCCACTCGTATAATGTTTCAATACCACTATTAGCTAGGTTGATCGTTGTGTTCCAATTATTGCTTTTGAATATAAGAACAGTGCCATCAGCGAAAGCTACAATGTGTCCATTTACAATGTTATGTTGGAGATTGCAAATGTCATTGACATAAATGAGAAATAATAGAGGGCCAAGCACAGTATACCACAGCGTACTAAACATGGCTCACTTACTGTATTCCCCACTTTAACGAGCTGAGATCGTCCATAAAGGTAGGAATGGAATAGGGAGAGTGTTTTTTGATTTATACCTACATAGATTTTCCAGTTTCTTGATCAATAGCTGGTGGTTTACGGTATCGAAAGCCTTTTTAATATCAAGAAAAATAGCCAATACTTTCTCATTTTTATCTACGCCAGCATTGATGAAGGAGGTAAGGTCAAACAAAGCATGGTCTGTAGATGTGTTCGATCTAAATCCATATTGGTTATTTGCTAGGATATTGTTATCATCCAGAAATTTCAACAATCTACTCTTTAGACACTTTTCAAAGATCTTAGCAATATTGGACAGCAGACTTATTGGCCTGTAGTTGTTAGGGTCACATTTATTACCGGACTTAATGCAAGGGGATAATAACAGAACATTTCAACTTGTCTGGGAAAATACCCTTTTCCATAGACAAATTGAAAATATGTTGAAGCGGACGTTTGATATGGTTTAATATACCTTTCAGAATTTTTGCAGTAAATCCATCACTTCCGGGCGCTTTACCTGCTTTTAAATTTTGTATGTGAAAACATATTTCATCGCAGTTTATTAGTGGAAACTCCAGAGGATAACGGATCGGTCGGTTAGCGATATTAACCATTTCATGAGAATCGGCGGTGGAGCGAACGCTGTTTGCGATTTTCTCGCCAATACTTGCAAAGTGATCATTTAATTCACATGCAATGGCATAATCATCTTTTGTTATGGTCCCGTCCTTTGTTTTTATTTCACAAATCCCCTCATCTGATCTTCCCCTATATAAAATTTCATTAATTTTACCCCAAAGTTTCTTAGGGTTATCCTTAACATTGTGGATTTCATTACTATAAAAAGCGTATTTGGTTATCTTAATTAGACTGCATAGTTTATTTCTGTAAAGTTTATACTTAGAACGGAGTTGTCGATTGAAAGGTTGTTTTCTTAACTTTTTAGCTAATTTGTCTCTAGTTCTAATAGATGTTAGTAAACCTTTTGTGATCCAAGGCTTTCTTGCTCTCATGTTCGAGCTGGTTTGCAATACAAGACAGGTTGTAGACAATGTAGCGTATCTATTTAGGATTTTAAAGAATTCGTCAGTCGAAGCATTTGGATCGTCATTAGATATTAACTACTGACATCCAATTTTCGTTTTTAATTACCGAAACTAGTTGTCCCGTCTCCGTTGGAATTCGCACTTGCACTGCGAAAATTAATTATTGCCACGGTGCTGAAATGATCCGTTATGTATGTTTCGAAAATACCTGTATTGAAAGAGGAGTTATAGTTTTGTTTATAAAACATATGATCAATACAGGAAGACGAACCCTTAGCCACCCTTGTTGCACCCATTAAATGTTCTACAAAACCAAATTTCATAAGTACCTACATTTAAATATTCGTTGCAGTCATTTGATGGCCTTTCATAACTCAAATTTATGTTAATATCACCTAGGATCAAATGGTTGACTATCCCCTTGTTTATTTCTAGATAGGTTTCTAAAGAGTTTATGAAATTTAACGCATTTGTAAAGCTAGGGGATCTGTATAAGGCTGTGACATTAAGTTGTAAATCTTTGCATAAAGTTACACAAAGGTTTAAACCATTGGCTTCAAAAAATTCAAAATCTATAACATCAACAGAAAAAGCATTTTTAACATATACGACCACTCTATCACATTTATTATATTTACTAGTCTTATTATACGAATGGTAACCGTCTATTTCGAAACAAAATGAATCATCCATCCAGGTTTCCGTGAGTACGATAATGTCAAAATCGATTTTTATATTATTTAAGAGAAAAATTCCTAGTAAAATCTTTAAACGTACTGTCTAGAGCAGTGATTCTCAACCTTTTTTTGCTTGCGGCACACTTTTTAAAATTTCAAAATTTGGTGGCACACTAATAACACAATAAGTTTACAAGAATTGTATTTTCCTATAATACACTATGTAAAGTAGTTTATAATAATTTTCAATAAAATAATGTGATTTCAAAGACAACAGAATGTTCATTGAAGATTAATTAAAAATTAATTATAAAATTCATCATTGGTGCTGCAACCTTCTGTGAGCCTTGGCCTCCGAAAGAATTTTCTTCTAACGTTCTCGGTCCTGCGTTTCTTGTTGTTGGTGATCCCAATTTTGAGTAAGTCCATTTGATATAGTCTTTATATCTCTTCCTACCTTGTGACTTTCTTCCCATTGGCATTTGGAGAAACAGGATGTTTAGATGCGCTTCTTCAGGCATTCTCATTACATGTCCTATCCAGCGTAGGCGTGATATCTTGATGCTTTTGGTTATGTCAGGTTCTTTGTATATTTGGTACAATTCGTGATTGACAGCGCCTGTAATCCTGCGGCATGCCTAGTAAGCGTCCATACTTCCGATCCGTACATCAGTACTGGTTTTATTACTGTTTTGTATAACTTAAATTTGACAGCCCTGGTTATTATTTTTGATTTAAAATATTTCAACATACTGTTGTGTTAGCTAGCAGTATTCTTCTTTTAATTTCCGCCGTAATGTTGTTGTCTTTGTTAATTTGAGTACCTAAGTAGGTGAGCTTGTTTATGGATTCTATGTTATATCTGTCGATTGTTATATTTTGTCCAGCTTTTCTTCTACTGTTGCTATCAGGGATCCGCAAATGTTTCGTTTTATTTTCATTGATAATAAGTCCAGATTTTGATGCAGCTTTTGCTAACGCTACATATAGTACGTTTACATTATGAGTTGAATAGTTGAGTTGACGTTGAGTTGAAAATAAAAAAGTACTACTCGTTACAAAAAATCTCAAACAAAACACAGAGGCGCTACTGTCAACTAAATTCAAATACTCAACTACTGAACTCGCATCTATAGGCAAAATTGCAACCCAACCCAGGTAGCAGAGCTGAGTCGAGTTCAGTTGACCCTAATTCAATTCGGCTCGCGTCTACATGTAGTTGGAGTCGGGTTGAACTTGAGCTCAACTCATCATGTATACGTACTTATAGCATAAATTTGCTGCAGTCATTGGCCTGCCTATGATGACTATGTCATCTGCATATTCCATTAGCTAAATAGAATTGTCCCTTTGGTTTCAATGAGTGCCTCCCCGACCGGTTTTTCTAATAAGATGTTAAATAGTAAGCAGGAAGGGAGTCTCCTTGTTTAGGCCTCTGTTCCCTTTAAACGGCACCGACACATTGCTACATAAGGTTTTAGTGAGTTCAATTAATTGGTCTGGAAGGTTCAGATCCCCCATTGCTTCGTAGATTTTTGGTCGCAAGAGGTGGGTCCTATATTAAATTCCTTCGTCTTTCCAATTGCCTGTCGAAATGGGAATATGTGATCGGTTGTGGTCTTTAGCTTCCTAAATTGACACTGGTAATTTCCAATTACTCTTTCATACTAGTGCAATAAGCGAGTATACAGGATATACAAGAATATTTTATATGCTCAGTTCGTAATTCCTCTGTAGTTGGAACATACAAGCTGGCCCCTTTTTTTGTAGTAAATCTATGAAAAAAGATCACCGATATAGCGGTATGTTTGATTCGGCTCTGCAGAATAATTGCGTTGGCATAACAATAATGCCTAGAACGCACTGTAATGATTGCAGCATAAATATTTATCCCGTCGTGTTCCTATTTCAATAAATTTGCTGAATAAAAGTGCATTCAAAATAATTTGTAGACGTTTCTAAAATTTGGCGGCACACTTCAAGAATTTGGCCGCACACAAAAGTGCTGCGGCACATTGGTTGATAATCACTGGTCTAGAGAGGTATAACTAAACCACTCTTGCCCGCCCGACTATATATAACTTTCCGGGGGTCGGTCCTTTTTATAGGAAGTTGGGCGAGAGGTTAACAGCTTCTCTTCGGAAAACAATTTTTGCTATGGCGCGTAACTACCTCTACAGTGTCAAGTTATACTTGCATGAAAAAACAAACCATATCGGAAACAGAATAGCTGAATTCGACAAGGCAAAAAGTTTAACTATAGCAATCAGCTGTTGAATATTATGAATCTACACAAAAGGACATAGACGTATCAAATGCCAGATACAATAACCAAATTTACCATATTCTAGTTAATACTAGACAATGATAGTAACATAATAAGTGTAAGAAGTTACCGAGAATCTGTGTGGACGTTTTCTGCTTTTTTTCTGGTGGCAGCGGTGGGATACCTCCTTGTGAAATGAAGGTGGGTTGAAAATAAATACATTTTTCAAAGGAATGTCGATACTGATAACTATTTTATTTCTGGGAAGATGAGAGAGAAAAAACTAGCGACAAGGAATAGAAAGAATAATAACTAACAGCTGATTGGGATTTGTACTTTTATAGAATACAGAGTTGGCGTTCTCGTTTCATTCTTTGCCATTCTAGAGTCTTACAGACGGAAATCCTGCGTACTCTGCATTGTAGTGTCTTAAAGATCTCCACTGAACACGCAACTTGTGTCTCAAAAATGCTGTTTTGCCAAATTCCCGTAATTTAAGGAGCTATACTACGACCACAAAGATCTATGGTTCGATTCCATTCCGCGGTATGGTTCTTCGTCTTTCCATTTTACCCACCTGGATAGCTTTCCTTCTTTCTTGCCTTCCCATTTAACAGCAATTTTTTCGCCTGTAAGCATAATAAGCAAGGAAACAGTCTCCTATTTATTGGATCACCGAAGACTCATTATGGTTAGGAAAGTCAGGCGTCTTATTCTAGCCTAGGAGAGAGGTTTGATTGTAGACAAGAGAAGTGTTTTGTAAGATTTGACAATATTTCTGGATAATCAGAGATCTTTGCTTATATTGGGTTGAAACACCGCACTGGGTGAATGAGTGCGTTTTATAGAATACTCCCTAGAATATAAACAGTTTACCTTGGCAGCCTCCCTAGCGATATAAGCTGCTATCAGCGTCGAGGACTCACCGAAGGCTCTGGAGGAATTAAGTAACCGCAATGGTTTTAGAGAATGGATCTTCCGTAAGCTGAAAACTAGAATCATTCGCATGAGCTTAAGCAATAGCAGAGCAGGCAAGATGGCTCCTAGCCTCTTCGTGACGATCCTGTAATCTAGCCCCATATATGATTACTTGTCAAATTTCACATTTTAATGATAATTGTATGTGGACAGCACAAAAAAGGCGCGAAAATTTAAAATGATATCTCTTATTGAAACACTCTCTCTATAATTAAAAAAATTAAAGTTGAAAAACGAGTACCAAAAGAATTAAATTAAAATAACAAAAACACGAAAAAAATCCCCTCCATCAGGATACATACAATCAACACGCGACCGTTAACAGGATTTTATAAATCCTGCCCTCGAGAGATTTTTCGGTTCTTGAATTTCAGTGTGCATTTTTGTTACGATTTTTTTTGTTCTGTTTCGATTAGGGATGGAATTTTCATGATGAACCCTTAATCCAGTGGTTTATTATTTTTAAATTCTTTTATTTAGCTTGCACTGTTTGTCGTCAAATCTTGGAAGTTAAATTTGACCCACTTCCCGGTTTAGGATAGAGCTGAAATTTTGCATACACGTTTAGTTTGGTTAACAATGCAATCTGGCCATTTTGTAAAAATATCAAGATGGCGGTTCCAAAATGGCGCCCGATTTTTGAAATTGTGCTCCGCGGCCCTTTGAAATGGGTATCAAATGAAAGGATATGACAGGTAGAACACAATAAGCTATGTGGCGTCATTCCAAATTCAAAATGGCGGACAACACTTACACTGTTTGTCGTCAAATCTTGGAAGTTAAATTTGACCCACTTCCCGGTTTCGGATAGAGCTGAAATTTTGCATACACGTTTAGTTTGGGTGACAATGCAATCTGGCCATTTTGTAAAAATAACAAGATGGCGGTTCCAAAATGGCGCCCGATTTTTGAAATTGTGCTCCGCGGCCCTCTGACATGGGTATCAAATGAAAGGATATGACAGGTAGAACACAATAAGCTATGTGGCGTCATTCCAAATTCAAAATGGCGGCCAACACTTACACTGTTTGTCGTCAAATCTTGGAAGTTAAATTTGACCCACTTCCTGGTTTCGGATAGAGCTGAAATTTTGCATACACGTTTAGTTTGGATGACAATGCAATCTGGCCATTTTGTAAAAATATCAAGATGGCGGTTCCAAAATGGCGCCCGATTTTTGAAATTGTGCTCCGCGGCCCTCTGACATGGGTATTAAATGAAAGGATATGACAGGTAGAACACAATAAGCTATGTGGCGTCATTCCAAATTCAAAATGGCGGCCAACACTTACACTGTTTGTCGTCAAATCTTGGAAGTTAAATTTGACCCACTTCCCGATTTCGGATAGAGCTGAAATTTTGCATACACGTTTAGTTTGGATGACAATGCAATCTGGCCATTTTGTAAAAATATCAAGATGGCGGATCCAAAATGGCGCCCGATTTTTAAAATTGTGCTCCGCGTCCCTCTGACATGGGTATCAAATGAAAGGATATGACAGGTAGAACACAATAAGCTATGTGGCGTCATTCCAAATTCAAAATGGCGGCCAACACTAAATTGAGGAAAGCTTATAATAGACTAAAAAGTAGAAAATATAACCGATCAACTTCCAATTTTGCACACACTCGTAGTTCGGGTGGTTAATGTGTATGAATGATGAGATGAATAGTTGAGTTAAGGGTGAGTTGATAATAAAGAAGCAATACACGTTACAAAAAATCACAAACAAACACAGAGATGCTGCTGTCAACTAAATTCAACTACTCAAATACTGAACTCATGTCCGTATGCATAATTTCAACTAAACCCAGGTAGCAGAGCTGAGTCGAGTTCAGTCAACCTTAACCCAACTCGACTCCCGTTTACATGTAGTTAGACTTGGGTTCAACTTGAGTTCAACTCATCATGTATAAGTACTAAATGCAATCTGACCTTTTTGTAAAAAAATCAAGAAGACGGTTCCGAGATGGCGGCCGTTTTTGCAATTATGTTCCACCGAGCCCACGACATGGGTATCAAATGAATACAGTAAACTGTGTGACGTAATTTTAAATCTAATAGAATTGCCATCATAAAATGGCGGAATACATATAATAAACTAAAAAGTAGAAAATAAAATAAATGGTTAAAAAAATTTTTTAAAAAAAATTCTTTACATTAACTAAAAAATGTACTGAAAAGTAAAAAATAAAAAATATTTTAAAGAAAGCGTGAAATTTCAATTTTAATGAAAAGTTAATTAAAAGAATGGCGCATTTTTCATCAAAAAATTTTGTTAGAATTTGAAATTAACAAAGCAAAAAATTGAGGGTTATTGTAAATCTCACGCGATTTACAGTTATATTTTCAATTTTTGATGAAAAATGCGCCATTCTTTTAATTAACTTTTTCATTAAAATTGAAATTTCACGCTTTCTTTAAAATATTTTTTATTTTTTACTTTTCAGTACATTTTTTAGTTAATGTAAAGAATTTTTTTTAAAAAATTTTTTTAACCATTTATTTTATTTTCGATTAGCTTCAGGTGTTAGGAATAAGGTGAATCGATTTTAATATGTGGGTAATGCAAGAAGGATTATGGGTAACCATAATAAAAGTATACGTAATTGAGATTACAAATTGGAATGGCAGTTGTTAAGGTAGTTGCGGAGGTCAGTTGTTATCTGGGAAATTATGATAGTTTACAGAGTTTAAATTGGAACAGAACTGTCCAGAGCCCTCAGGGCTGGTGGCCGCCAGGGTCTTCCCAATCGACCTGTTAGCCCAGGAGAAACAGTCCGTTCGCAAGGGAGAGGACCAGCCTGGGTAAACGCAAGGCAGCGAGAGTTACCAGGACCAACACCAACACGGGAATTTGGCGAGGTTGGTTACTACTTTACCCAATTTTTAACAGGGCACGGTCTCTCCCAGGCGTACCTGAAGAAAATTGGTAGTTGGTAAGGTGGCGCCCCTACGGGGATTCCGCATCGAATGCATTATGAGGGAGGTGGAGCGAAGCGCGTACAAGGAGGAGCTCGGAAGCTTGACCAATGTTGAGATAAATCGACAAATGTTGAGATAATGCTTTGAGGCCCCGAGGAATGGTAGTGACGCCGTTTGTCCAGCCCATCCATTTGCACCTAGATATATAGAAAAAAATGTGCAAGGCATTTTTTCGCGGCTGTCAGGAGTTCGGTGGGGAAAGAGAAATTTTTGTTTTGGGGCGGAAGAAAAAAAGGAGTTTTCGAGACCTGATGTATAGAAACAAACGGACGAGGATTTCCTGGAGGTGAGGCGTAAACGCTGCAATGGAAGGTCGCCCGCAAGAATTTGTCTGCACGGAAAACAGAACATCATCTTTGGAGAAGGAGATTTTTTGCAACAGATGAAAGAGGGAGCCGCCAGGTCATCCGTACCGGGGAGAACGGACCTAGAGGACCTAGAAGGGATGTCCGCGGCTCGAGAGGAGTCCGAACTGGTTGTCCGCCGCTTCTGGGATTCTAAATCATCTGGACGAGCCCTTGGCGAAGAAGGCCATTGGTAGCGGGCATCTCTAGCTTCAGAAGAAAAAGATGGAAGTTAAAAATGCTAATCTAAAGTCCTAACGATGAACGTACTTGTGGTGGCTAGACCGTGACGAGAGACCGCATAAAGGTTCACCCAGGGGCGGCGCTTTCATAGGTGCAAATGGTGCACTTGCACCGGGTGCTATTTCATACATTAAAATTAAAAAAAAAACTTAACATTTAGAAAAAACATTGAAAAAGTGTTTCCGTGCGTTCATTGTAATATATTAAAGGAACTGAACCGGGTGCCTGTGCCTTTGTCAATTGTCTTCTGCAATGGCCAATGTGGCCAATCCAATTCCATTTCGTTCGCCTGATTTCGGCGTCTATCCTTTCTTGGCCGGCACGGTGCTTTAGTTCTTGATTTGTTATTCGTACCAGTCATACTATTAGGGATCCCTAATTCGGCGAGAAACACCTGGATCGCCTCTGTTCTGAAGTCATTGAAAGCGCCTTCTATGTCCAGGAAGGTTGTAGGGGTGGACTGTTGTTTTTTCTATGCAAGATTATACAGTAGAAACTAATACCTGCAGTGCAATGATCACTTATTATCCCTTGAAATATGAAGGCTTGGAAGGCATATCTATTATGGAGATTCGAGTATATAGGTACTATAAATTTTCTGAGTACCTGATTGTGCTGGAAATAATTAAGGAAGAAGAAAACCGAAAAATATACTGGAGCATTAAACAGCATTAGCGGGGAAATTTAATGAGGTCAAAGCGCAAGCAAACACAGCACAAAAGCAAGATCGCGAAGCAAACCCTGATTGGATAATGGCAGAGCGGCGCTTTCATAGTATGGGCAATTGGTGCATTTGCACCGAGCCCAACTGAACGGCTCTCAATTTCAGAAAAAGCGTTAAAAGGTGTTGCCGGGCATTCATTTTCACTTATTAAAGGACCTCTACAAATTCTTTGTGTCTTTTTCCATTGTCCTTCACTGCGATCACAAAATGAACAGAAATAATGGGGCGCAATATGGCATACTGCACCGGGCGCAATAAAGTCAAACGCCGGCCCTGGGTTCACCTCGTTGATCGGCAGCACCCCCGTAGGGGAAACAATTAAGGTAAGGCAAATGTACGAGCGTGGGTGGAGGTTTGTTAGCGGGAGCCAGTTGTAGAGAGAAAGACGGACCGCAAGAGGATTGGTTAGAAGAAAGAGCCCTTTTCAGGGATCTAAAGATAGATAAAGCTCCGAATTGGAAAAAAGAGGAACGTCTTAATTTTGATTATTAATTTTAGTATGATTATTGTCTATATATAATTTATGTGTGTGTGTAATTTGTTCGCTCACCGGCAGTGCAGTTGTGTTAGATTGGTGTCGCGGTAAACGTTGATGGCAGTGAGGTATGTCCGAAATGTTGAGGCGTGGTATGGAATCAGGCATGAGTCCGTAGTACCTACTAGTCAGTTGTGTGTAGGGTCAGGAGGTCTCAGTTTTTTTTTATGTGCATTTTTTCTATTCATTAATGATTGCGATACGTCGTTAAAGAGGAAAAACCCGAGCCGGTACCAGAGCGGGATTTTTCTTTGTTGTCGGAGAGTCTTTTGGTTTTAATTGTTAGTTCAGTCTAGCTAGGCGAATGCTAGGCCCCTTAACATTTAGAGGCAGCTTTACCCACTACCAAAACACCTGCACAATTTCCATAGATATAGTGAGTGGAAATAAATTGTTATTGAATTTGTGTTAAATATTTGAGAGTATTTGTTATTCCATAAAATGAGCTTAATTTACAGAATGGTAGGCTAAAGCAACTGCTGGATTGCTTAGCGGCGGCTGAGAACTCTGACACCGGAAGTTCTTGCAGGTATTCTCCATTCTTCCTTAAGGACTCCGCGTCCGGCCTGATGGGGCGCTCCTAGGTAAGTGGTGATGCACGCTATCGTGAGGGCATCAACACTCCCATGACCCCCCTCCCCGTGAGCCAACCCTACTTCGGAAGCTCGGAGTATCGCCTGCAGTTCCATTTTTTTAGTGCTCGTGGTTGGGAGGCCAAATTTTGAGGTATTTTGTATGATAGATAGATTTTGGGCTCTTCGGGCAGCCAACCCGAGGCTCGCAGCGCAGTGGGTTATGTCTGGGTGGAAAGTGAATTGTTCTCAAATTGTTTTGTGGACCACTTTTATATGAATCCGATTTATTGTGAAACATCGTGTTCGGTATGTTCCTTTTCCCCAAAAATTTCCTTTGCATCGAATAGAAAAAATTCACTAAACTCAAATTTTCTACAATATCCCCTTCTCAATCTTATCACAATTGATCTTTAAAAAAAATTATTTTCCAACAAATTTATATCAAGTACCATCTCGTTCCTTTCTATCTACAAAAATTCATCAATGTCCAACAAGACAAAAAAAAAAAAAAAGAAGAAAGTAGAAGAAATTTGTTCATCGTATAGTAGTGCACCAAAACTCAGTCTGTCCATTTTTCCAGTCTATTCCCATTTAAGCATATCTATCTATCCTTCAACCCCTTTAGTATGTTTACGTGTATTGTTAACTATTTCATCTGTAAACATGATCATTGAACGTTATTGGAATTTTTCCAATTGTCCGTCTCTCTTGGTAAGGAGGAAAGTTGCAAGCAATGCACACTAGTCTCGATGAACGATGGTGGCGCTATCTATGTTTATATATAGACAAGTACATATACTGACTGAAACACAGACAGGACCTTCATACAAAATAGAGAATCCTTTTGCCTGGCTTTATTCAAGCATTTTCCTCTATAACAAATGTTTGCAATTTTCAGTGTTTACAACGCTAGGTCCTTGCTGGTAATTCTGCCTGTTGTGCAACGCTCGTGACTGTTTAACAATTCGATGACTTGGATGGGAATTTTTTTTTACTCGGTCTCTATCTCTCACAATCAAACCCTTTCTACTCACACACAAAAAATATTTTTTTTTTGCATCCTTATTTCATCCTTGTGGAAGCAGATGTAGTAAATATGCGTCAGATTGGAGACAATATGTAATTTTTGGTCCTTATTGCGGATATAGTAGTAGTAGTCTCCAGTTTATAAGTAAAATGCTGAAATTAAAAAAAAAAGAAATGTTCGTCCTTACCGGGAACGATGTCCTTTTCTTAATACTCTTGAAAATGTGCCTGCAAAATTGCACAAAAATTATGATGTTTAATAAAGGCAGGTGGAATGATGCTGAAAATATTATCATCATCAAAAAGTGGAAAAGGAAAACTCATTAAATAGTGTAGTGGTCGTTATGATGGTGGTAGTTGTTGTATCAGTATTTATCTCTTTACAGGAGCTTCATGATAGGGAGTCAGGAAGGATATTTTAAATACAGCTGCGGATTCATTTTAGAATTTGTAATCAGAAGAGCAGAAGGCTTGTATAGAGATAACGATTCAGCAGTTATGAAGTAAATATTCGTTGGTTATTAAAAAAGGATTAATTCTCAGGTGCAGGATTACTGTCTTTAATAAGCTGACACCAGCAGTTTTTTTTGAAGGAGCTTATTAACATAGAAATAGCACATGTAGAAGGATTATAGGATAAACACAAGTAAATGAGGTATACTTTGTGTTTTTTTTAAGTTTGAATAGAAAAAGGAGAAAATTGTTTTATTTTAAATGAAATTGAAGTAATTTTCAGAATATCCTGCACAAAAAAATAAATTCTTGTACCCTGCCTCCAGAATCTCCAATAATAACACGAATCTCATATCCTCACTTCAATACCATGTACACCTTATCCTTGACAATTCGTTTGCTCTTTTTTTTTAAAACAAAAAAAAAATATCCTTTTGTGTTTTTCCTTTTTCATTTTTTGTCGTTGCTGTAGAGAATTTAGTGTAGAAGAAGCGCACACGCGTTTTAGAAATCCTTCGTTATTATACCCTCAGGTGTATCAATGCGCTTCATCATTGTCTCGTGAAATTTCATTCTCATCTCATTTCGTTCTTCATCCCTTAATCACCGTAATCCGGTTATGAAATGATTATCCTCAGGTTATGACGTTCTTTCCTGAAATAACGCGGAAAATACCATAGCTGTCAGACGGTTTTGCAGTATTCTTTTTCGGGCTCTTTTTTTTGGTTTTTTGCGTTTTTTGTTGGTGTTGCTGTTGTTGTTGTTATTGTACTCGGCAGTGATAGGGGTTTGGGTTAAGGGTAGGTAAAAGCGACTACATGTAACTCTGGAATAACGATGACGATGACAAGGATCCTTCTTTTTTTTCGGTATTTCAGTATCATTCTCTACCCTCTTATACTGGTAAAAGACAGAATGGAAGTGCGGGGTACTAGTCTGGAAGAGTATGTGGACCGTGTAATTTGATGCTTTAACAAAAAAAAAATATATTTGTCATTTTTGGTTTCAAAAATAATATAAAAAAATAAATGGTTAAAAAAATTTTTTAAAAAAAATTCTTTACATTAACTAAAAAATGTACTGAAAAGTAAAAAATAAAAAATATTTTAAAGAAAGCGTGAAATTTCAATTTTAATGAAAAAGTTAATTAAAAGAATGGCGCATTTTTCATCAAAAATTGAAAATATAACTGTAAATCGCGTGAGATTTACAATAACCCTCAATTTTTTGCTTTGTTAATTTCAAATTCTAACAAAATTTTTTGATGAAAAATGCGCCATTCTTTTAATTAACTTTTCATTAAAATTGAAATTTCACGCTTTCTTTAAAATATTTTTTATTTTTTACTTTTCAGTACATTTTTTAGTTAATGTAAAGAATTTTTTTTAAAAAATTTTTTTAACCATTTATTTTATTTTCTACTTTTTAGTTTATTATATGTATTCCGCCATTTTATGATGGCAATTCTATTAGATTTAAAATTACGTCACACAGTTTACTGTATTCATTTGATACCCATGTCGTGGGCTCGGTGGAACATAATTGCAAAAACGGCCGCCATCTCGGAACCGTCTTCTTGATTTTTTTACAAAAAGGTCAGATTGCATTTAGTACTTATACATGATGAGTTGAACTCAAGTTGAACCCAAGTCTAACTACATGTAAACGGGAGTCGAGTTGGGTTAAGGTTGACTGAACTCGACTCAGCTCTGCTACCTGGGTTTAGTTGAAATTATGCATACGGACATGAGTTCAGTATTTGAGTAGTTGAATTTAGTTGACAGCAGCATCTCTGTGTTTGTTTGTGATTTTTTGTAACGTGTATTGCTTCTTTATTATCAACTCACCCTTAACTCAACTATTCATCTCATCATTCATACACATTAACCACCCGAACTACGAGTGTGTGCAAAATTGGAAGTTGATCGGTTATATTTTCTACTTTTTAGTCTATTATAAGCTTTCCTCAATTTAGTGTTGGCCGCCATTTTGAATTTGGAATGACGCCACATAGCTTATTGTGTTCTACCTGTCATATCCTTTCATTTGATACCCATGTCAGAGGGACGCGGAGCACAATTTTAAAAATCGGGCGCCATTTTGGATCCGCCATCTTGATATTTTTACAAAATGGCCAGATTGCATTGTCATCCAAACTAAACGTGTATGCAAAATTTCAGCTCTATCCGAAATCGGGAAGTGGGTCAAATTTAACTTCCAAGATTTGACGACAAACAGTGTAAGTGTTGGCCGCCATTTTGAATTTGGAATGACGCCACATAGCTTATTGTGTTCTACCTGTCATATCCTTTCATTTAATACCCATGTCAGAGGGCCGCGGAGCACAATTTCAAAAATCGGGCGCCATTTTGGAACCGCCATCTTGATATTTTTACAAAATGGCCAGATTGCATTGTCATCCAAACTAAACGTGTATGCAAAATTTCAGCTCTATCCGAAACCAGGAAGTGGGTCAAATTTAACTTCCAAGATTTGACGACAAACAGTGTAAGTGTTGGCCGCCATTTTGAATTTGGAATGACGCCACATAGCTTATTGTGTTCTACCTGTCATATCCTTTCATTTGATACCCATGTCAGAGGGCCGCGGAGCACAATTTCAAAAATCGGGCGCCATTTTGGAACCGCCATCTTGTTATTTTTACAAAATGGCCAGATTGCATTGTCACCCAAACTAAACGTGTATGCAAAATTTCAGCTCTATCCGAAACCGGGAAGTGGGTCAAATTTAACTTCCAAGATTTGACGACAAACAGTGTAAGTGTTGTCCGCCATTTTGAATTTGGAATGACGCCACATAGCTTATTGTGTTCTACCTGTCATATCCTTTCATTTGATACCCATTTCAAAGGGCCGCGGAGCACAATTTCAAAAATCGGGCGCCATTTTGGAACCGCCATCTTGATATTTTTACAAAATGGCCAGATTGCATTGTTAACCAAACTAAACGTGTATGCAAAATTTCAGCTCTATCCTAAACCGGGAAGTGGGTCAAATTTAACTTCCAAGATTTGACGACAAACAGTGCAAGCTAAATAAAAGAATTTAAAAAACTAATTGTGCATGAGATGAACAAAATTTTGTGCTATAAAATTAAAAATTAAAACTTGTGATAGCATTCTTAGGTAGGAGGTGCAAGCTCTTTCAGGTATTATGATTTTTGAACCTACATGCTGGATGCACCGTTGCAAATTTAGACCCCATTAATGTAAAAGACCATCGGCCTTTCGGACGAAGGCCAGAAGTTATCTAATTGCAAAATATCGGACCTAGTTGGCTCTTAGAAGCTCTCAGATCGACCTTTTTCTTATAATCCAGATCAGAGCAGGACAATCACAGAAAACAGGGGAGGAAGTCTTATCAGGGCCGGGACTTGAGTTTTTTGCGCCCGGTGAACTATATTAACATATTGCGCCCCATTTTTTTACGCGGTGAAGGACAATGGAAAAAGTCACTACCACTCCCTAGATGGCGGAAATAATTTCCATAGTTTGCGCATAATTTCACATCGGTCAGTTTCATGGGTCACGGGTCAATATCCAATCAACAAAAATTTGCTGAAAACGTCGTTTGCGCAGAAGAGGGTAGGAGAGAATTATAGGTTGGGCAGATATTTTGGACCTCTGAATTTTTTCACGGAATTTTTGTATCAACTTTTTGATAGCTGTGTGGCTGTTCTTGTTTAATGTCTTCCTTTTGCTAGGAAAATAAAAGAAAAGAAATGGCAGAAGATAAAATTAAGAATAAAAACAACAACAAGTTAAAGCATTTATGGGTCGAAGCTAAAATCTCTGGAAACTTCCTGCATGAGGAGGAGTAAAATTCCCCCTTGGATGAAAAAGTACAAGGAGAGAAGTTGGGTCAATTTTTATTCCAAAGTTTTAAGTGTTTTATTTATTAACTTCTGAAATTGCGCCCCGACAAATAGCGCCCGTTGCTAGTGCACCATTCGGACCTATGAAAGCGACACCCCTGAGTCTTATCGCTTTCCATGCCAGTATTTTGTCTCCAATGATACTAACTACAGTTGGTGTCTCAAGCTATAAACGATTTATTGGATCAGAGTAAAAATAATTTAAGTGGTCATTTTTCTGTAGCCCACATACACGCCGCAGCTAACAGAGACACAGCGAGCAAATATGCATGCCACACTGGTACGCAGGTTCCCGCTACAGGCATGAATATCTAAAAATGCTTTCGCTATAGACCCCCTTTACAGACATGAATATATTTTTAATCGAACATTCCGCAAACGAATGTTGTTTTACAAAGCGGTCCCCCAACTTAGTATTGAACCCGTCTATTGCTGCTTAACCTACATAATCGAGAGAGAACGGGTCTACTGAGTATGCTAATGGTATCCTTTATGTTCACCAAAATTATTGGCCGTTTTCTTTTGTCCTATACAAGCCCCCAATTTCACTCCTTTTAGTCTGAGTGTGAGCGAATCGTGGTTCGTTTATACTATTCCGTGAAACTTTTATTGGTAGATACCTGTTGAATTTGAACAAGTAGAATTTTTACCTACTTTTTACATGTTTCATGCTAAGAATCGTCGAGTCTTATTTTTACTCAAGCGTATCGCATCTGTTGTGGATTCAGTGCAGACGTTCTAACACCGTGCGTGCCTGTTGCAGGCTAGGAGTGAGTGAGTTTTATTTTTACTCGAGGCGTATGTATATACACAAAACTTATAACTTATGAGATCTTACTTTGGTCTAATTGGTTAAAGTCGTTATAAACAAGTTTACATAGATTCTATGAATGTCTTTCCACCATCTGCACCTTCAGTTCCAAGTCGAAAGCAGCACTTGATACCTAGATCAATTTAGTACTGGTCTATCTAGAAAAATAGTGATTCCAGAGGCGTGAGTGCATTCCGTTTGCATGATTTTCTCCAAAATACTACATGATGGCTTTTCATAATGCACGAATAGTTCAAAAACGAAGGAATTTGTGCGGACGAAATAGGCTCAGTAGAGTATTCAGTTTAAACACAAAGTCGTCTTCGTATTCCAAGTAGATATGGAGGGTTGACTGACAAAAATTTAAGAGAATTTTAGAATGGCCTACCCTACTAATGAAATTTTTAATTTTCTAACAGCCAATCGATAGTCAGAGCGACAATGTGCCATAGTATTAAGTCAAAATTAGTTTGCGACTGCCAGCGTGCCCTTGATAAGATGGGTACTCCCCATCGGGTAAATCTTGTTTGGATTCCAAGAAATAGGAACCTCAAAGGTCATCAAAATACAGACAATACAGATTCCTGGTACTAAATAGGCAATAAAGGACCAGAACTTATATTTGGGTTCCTATCAGTTTAGACAAAAGAGCCGTAAATAGATCGAACTTTTAATAACAATATATGTACCAACCACTGAAGGTCTTTGACCGCTTTGGTAAACCCCATTCGGTTTCTTCGAGCTCGTTGCCAAAACTTGAGATATAAAGACGACGGACGGACGAACGCACAATTGGGATCATTACTAACTGGAAGAGCAAGCCACAGGACTGAGAACTATAAAAGAAAATTCTTTATGAGGCCAAGGCTCCCAGAAGGAGAGGACAGTAGCGCCAATGATGATGATGTGATGTTGACAGAACTTAAAAGTGCAGTAAGGAGAATGTCAGAACACCCACTGGGTTGATTACCATTTACGCTACGCTCTACATTACCACCTATGGAAGGCTCCATATGGAGGAAAGTCGTGGTGGTTTTTACCCCGAAACAGGGCAACAGACCCCTGGAGCTGCCTAAATCGTACAGACCTATCAGCTTAACCTCTTTTCTTTTGAAAACGATGGAAAGGCTGCTAGACCTTCATATTATGTGCAAGCTGGAGCTCTACCTTCTACATAGCTCCCAGTTGGCTTACTCTAAGGGTATATCAACAGAGGTTGCTTTACACCACCTGGTCAGTAAAATCGAAAAAGCCTTCCTCGCTAAAGAAACTGCTTTATGTGCGTTCCTTGACATCGAAGGTGCTTTTGATAACACTGGCTATGATTCTATCTCTAGAGCACTGGCTTTTAGAAATCTGGATCTTCACACGATTGGGTGGATAAATGCCATGCTTGTAGATCGTGACATTTCTTCTACCCTAGGTGTCTCCACCATTAGTGTTAGTCTATTAAGGGTTGCCCTCAAGGTGCAGTCTTATCCCCGTTGTTTTGGTCACTAGTTGTAGATGAACGTTTGATCAAACTATCTGAAACTGGTTTCGATGTCATCGGTTATGCAGATGATCTAGCCATCATTGTTTCTGGGAAGTTTGAATTGACCATTACAGAGGTCATGAGAATAGCACTCCGAGAAGTTCAAAGATAGTGTACCAAGGAGGGTCTGCCATTCAACCCAAATAAGGCTGTCCTGGTACTTTTCTCCAAACTCAGTCAAATATTTGGGAGTAAATTTAGACCAGAGACTGAACTGGAATGCTCAACTTGACAACGTCATCAGCAAAACCACAAGGGCCATATGGGCCTGCAAAAGGTTTCTGGGTAAGACCTGGGGTCTCACACCACAAATGATGTACTGGATGTACAATACGATCGTTAAACCTGTGGTCACTTATGCCGCCCTAGTTTGGTGGCCCAAGACTAAACAGGTTACGTCGATCCTCAAGTGCAGCAAACTGCAACGGCTCAAAATCTTTTCTGACTGCCAAGCTGCCATCAAGGCACTCTCAACTCGGAAGTTTTCTTCCAAAATAGTAGCAGGGTGCTTTGACGCAGCCCAGAGCCTGACCAGAAGAAATGAGGTCTCGCTCTGCTGGGTCCCCGGACATTGGGGTATCGAGGGAACGAGGCTACAGACAGCCTCGCGAGGGGGGTCTGAGTTCTGTGGCATCTCTTGGTCCACCTCCAAGTCCTTGATAGAGGAGTGGATTAAGGGGATACATCTAGCCTATTGGGAGTAAGTCCCAGGTCTTAGGCAAGCTAAAGATCTTATAAGATCCTTTGACCTAAATGGCACTATCACTTTAAACAGAGCGGACCTAAGGCTGCTGGTGGGTTATCTCACTGGCCATGTAGGACGATACCACCTCTACAACCTAGCACTGTCTCAAGATACAGAATGCCGACTCTGCTTGGAAGGCGACGAGACTTCCACACATATTCTTTGTGATTGTCCTGCTCTGATCTGGCTTAGAAGAAGAACGTTTATCAGGGAGTTTTTGAGCCCTGTTTAAGTCCGGTCTTCTTCAATTAAAGATCTTCTTGCCTTCATTCGGAAGGCTGATAGTCTGTTCCGCTAGTGGAGTACGTACACAATAGGCCTAACTTGGCCGTAGTATTCACCATATGGGTTGCCCCCCCCATTCCTTAAAAAAAGGCTCCTTCTGTCGGCTTTTTCTTAAGGACGATAAGTCCCTCTTTTACGCTGTTTGTCTTCCGATAGTAATTAACACGATCGTGTTGTTTTGCTTGATCTTGTTCGAAAGTGCACACCCAAGGGACAGAAATTAAAGTATAAAAAACTAGACATATTTAAAATATGGTATTCCTCAAGGCTGTTACATAGGTCCTCTACTTTTTCTTCTTTCATTGCATGATGTTTTCTATGCCATTCTTGTAGTAAAAGCATTTCTAACTAAATTTGCATAACATAATATACACCTACTGCTTAAATTAATTCCATTAAATAAACAGAAAATTGATGTTGAAGGATAGTATTGATTCAATCATGTTAAAAGTTTGACTATTTTCATAAAACTAGATGAGTAAATCCTGGAATAATTATTCGTTTATTTGCAATCCTTGTATGTGAAATTAACAAGAAAAATTAGAACTAATTGGGTACAACCAGTGGTGTGCTGGAGCCGGCTCGGACCGGCTCGCGAGAGCCGTTTGTTGGATATAAAAGAAATCGCGGAGCCGGTTGTTAAATTACGCAATATTTCAAAAATTAACCTACATTTGAAATTTTTTACACATAATTATGTATAGATTTGTTTTGCTATGACAATTTTCATAATCTTTTAATATTATGCAGTCGTGGGAGAAAATTTCATAATATTGAGATACTATTTTTCAGTTTTCGTAGTCCTTAAAAAAACATTTAAAATAAATAAAAATTAATCTAACTCTATAAAAAGAATTATTAACTTCCCAATTTATAGGGAAGTTGTTGTAATCGGTCCACAAATCGAAATCGAAATTTTGAACGTATTTTCATTTTTCAAAGTCCTAATAGCATTATAAGCAAAAATTTGAGAAGAAGTAAGTGTGTGTTCGTACGTTTGTGGTCATTTTTTCCTGTACGATATCGCGCGAGCCAAAAAAAGATATCGGCTTAGTTGAGGTGCCGTTCGAAGAGTATTAACGAAGATATGATCTAAAATTATTTTCATAAAATTTGGTCGAGCCGTTTTTTTGGACGTTCGCACCTGTACGAAACCGCGCGAGCCTAAAACTGTATCGACTGTAAAGTAGAATATTAACGAAAAAATGCAAAAAAGCTCTAAAAAACTTCGGCTAAGTGTCAGAAAGACCTTAAAGTGATAAATTTTGCTTAACAAACTCGATAAAATGAGACCCGTTCTAAACAATGTGATCTTTTATGGACTCTGCGCAGCGATAGCTTTCCAACAAAACATCACTTATCACAATCCGACACTCTTTAAAAATCGTGCATAACTTACGTTACCCTTTACAAAAATCACGAATTTTTCAAACCTCGGATCAGCACTTTTTGGCGGGGAATTGTTTTCTACGTCCTACAGTTTCAGGAAATTCCGGTCCGTCCCGGAATTTCTAGTAGTTGCCGAAAAATTTGTTCTTTTTGCTTAAGGGGTTACATGGGTCAAAAAATCGATTTTTTTTTATTGTCTTATTAATATCTAAAACATCTCGAGAATATTATCCTAAAATTTCAAGTCGATCCGAATAAAAGTTTCGGAGATACAGCCTTGGGAAGTTGCGCGCTCAAGGCTCGGCCCACTGCTACTCAAAACTTTAAACGCGTTTTTCTCGAAACTGTGTTTTCAAAGTCGGTTGTCAAAAGTTCTCGAAAACTACTCAACCGATCGTGATGAAATTTTACACAGGTCTTCAAGATACAATTCACGAGGACTTGAACGAAGGATGTTTTTTTTTCAATCACAACTATTTAAAAAAAAAGAAATGTTGAGAAAATTTTACCAAAATTTGCATTTTTTTGTAAAAAGGTCTGCCTAAAATCCAATTTTCACTTTTTTTGTTTTTCCTTCGTTCAGATTCTAGTTTATGGTCTTAACTAAAACAGGATTTTTTTTTCAATTCTGATGATCCTGTCATGAGTTGTACTGTCAACGCGAACGCACATTTTTTCCGAGGGGTCACCGGAAATGACGTCACAATAGCGGAGTTTTGAATATTTTGTTTTGAAAATTTCAGAAAATCTTTTTCAAACATATATTTTTAAGACAGTAAAAAGTTTGAATAAAATATGTCCTTTTTTATATAAAAAAAAATTGTTGAAAATAGACCTTTTTTCCCCCGAGTAAACCCATGTAACCCCTTAAGTCTGAAAGGTACTTTACAATGATTAGTTTTGCTAGAATCTCCGGAAAGCGGAATTTCTCCGGAATTTCCAAATGAAGTCATTCGCTTCCCAGTTTATCAGGCGCTTCAACATGCTCAATACGAATTCGAGCACCCGCTTTAGTGTAGCGAAGAAGTACGCCGGAAATGTTTGTTTGCTAACGTTCAGGAAAAACAAATTCTCTGGAAAAATTTGCTCAATTTAGCATTATTATGTTATTGGCACTAGCTTCTCTCAGGATTACTTTGTCACAAGTTCTGATACTAGTCAATTTCCCACTAGTGCTAAACGTATGTACTATTTTGTAAGAAGTAAGTTTATTCCGTACATCATACTGGGAAGTTGATCGTGTGGACTGAAGGGGTCAAACCCACATCCCAACTAGTTGTTAATATTGCTCTTGTTGTGATATTTATTTATATGAATTATGTTTTTACCTGTATTAATTATATGCGAGCCGGTTGTTACCGATTTACCAGCACACCCCTGGGTACAACATTTATAAATAATAAAAAAAAAGAACACACCATAGAACAAATAACCATGTATGAAATTAAACAATACAAAATTAATTTTAGAAATAATTCAAAACTTTCCTAGAAATATATGAAATATGAAAATCTCATGCCTAAAATCAAATAAATTCAAAATGAGCATCCTTTACACATATTAAAAATACATGATAGCTGCTAGTTCAAAAATGTATACCTGTCGTCGACTGAACTGAAAATTCATATCGTCTATACCCTACACCATATGTACAATACCATATACCCCTTTTTACCACTTTATACATCTGCAAAATGAATTTACACTTTGGTCCCGCCAAATTTATCCCCTTCCATACCCCTACCCCGAAAATTGTGGAATGCATTCTATATACTATATATAGTATGGATGTTCCACACCCGAAAATTTTGTCTACTACGGCAAAAACATAGCACAATGTCATAGCTTTAATAAAGTGCATATTGCATTGCAAGAGCATAACAATAAATTACTAATATGCACTCTCAATGACATACAGGGTGGGGGCAATCGTCGTCCAAGTGTATATATTTGTGTATATGGCAATTATCTTTATACATATAGACAGGATCATATTGGATAGGTCACGGGGATAAATGTTAATGTATGTGACTAATTCAAAGATCGGTAATAGGGCATTGGAGGTGTTTTGTATTTTTTTTTTTGAGTGTGGAAGAAGGGCTGGTTTGGGGGGTTAATAGGGGGTGAGTAATTGCAAAATGATGGTGGCCGTTTTCGTGTTGTTTCTGTTGGAGAATTAAGCAAGGATAAATCAAGTGTAATCGAGAAGGATGGGTGGTTTGTAGAGTTTGGTCTATACGCGGTTGTTGATGGGTGGTGTGGCTGGGTGGTTTGCTTGGTTAGCTTAAAGCAGCACTTTTCAATTACCACACAAAGACAATAAACAGTTTCGATCTCTCTCAACCTACCACCTTCTATATCTTTCACTATCAAACAACGAAAAAAAAAATAAAATAAAAAATAAACATTAGTGACAAGACTAACAGGGTGACAAATGATTCTAGTGCTATAAGCATGAACTTCCAACTGTGACTTTGGATGGGTCATCCATTACAAGGCGAACACAGCATCGTCACGAAGTGGTGATATCGTCGTCTGGGTAGTGACTTGGAAACGTTGGCTATTTTCAAATCGTTGGAATAACAGCAACAACAACAACAAAAATTGTATAACCATATAAATTACTTTAAATGCTGGTATATACTCAGAGATTAGGTGTGTTCCATGCCTGTTAAAAAATATATCTATGTACACAAACAGTATAATAGCAACAGCTGAATCCTTTGTTATCGTTGTTACTTGTTGCCAGTCTATGGATACCCTCCTATGTATATGGTAGAGAGACAGGAAGGGCTTTCAATGTCATCGAGTTCAATAACCGACAGCGGAGGTTTCACTCTTGTTCATAAACAGTAGACTTTAATATAAATTTGCAGAAAGCCTCTCCTCAATTCTCCATCTCTCCTCATCAGGTATGTCCCATTCTGCCCGGCAAATACACCCGTCATTCTGAGGGCACGAGTCCTGCATACCTT
Source organism: Thereva unica (assembly GCA_949987705.1). Lineage (NCBI taxonomy): Eukaryota > Metazoa > Arthropoda > Insecta > Diptera > Therevidae > Thereva > Thereva unica. The sequence goes on from OX465282.1 coordinate 11,007,156, forward strand.
TTGGTTTTTGGGACCATTTTTGAATACCCTTCGGGTGTGTGTACCCAAGTCATTAACATATCGTTTCGCTGTTATCAAACGGTCCAAAGTTTATTCAGGAAAAGTTAAAACAGCTTCGTCACATCCGTACCACCCCGCCAGTATTCGAGCCACCCCCCGCCCCATATATGGCCCCGCCATTGAAATATATATCTATGGATGTATGTATGCACCTAGGCCGCATATCCTACATGTCCGAATGTCAAGTCAGAAGTAGTTTATCATGTTGCCGCTGGTTGCTGCTTAGTTTTGCTTCCCATCCATCGTACACCCGCACAATCTCTTTATATCGAGGGTGTAGTTTCAGCAAAAGGGATGAGATGAAAAGGGGTGGTCAGTCAGTCGGTCTGAACTGGAACACAACAACTGACCGTTCAGAAAGCTTTTATAACGTGCGTCTACCAGCAGGACAGCGGAAGGGATAACGCTGGCCAATTCAACTGTCTTAAATGCGTAACTGAGCGAATTTATCCAAAATGGCTGGTATGGTACGACCATACCACTCAACCCACTACTCATACTCCCACTTACCACCTCGAAGGGAATAAAGTGGAGTACCATATCCTGGACAATAAAGTAGCATGGGTAACACAATGCACAAGAAGACGAACATACTTCTCTGCAGGCTTGGTGGAGGGTAGTTGGGGGAGGGGAATGAAGGGGGGTTGGGTAAATATCACAGCAGAAAAAAGCGAGCTGGAAACGCATTTTGATGTCGCCTCTGCTTAAGATAAATTGCTTTAGAAGGAATCGCCCCCGAGCCCTTATGTCAACCGACTCCGTGACGGAAGGGACGCGTTTTGGCTATTGTCCAGAAAATAACTAGGGTTAGAACTAGATTAACTGCTTTTGATAGTTACTGTTTTGAATACGTTCTATACATATATGTATACATACATATATACATATTTCCCTCCTAGACCCATCATTCGACGAGGGAAGGGCGAGGGATGCTTAAGAAAATTTTAAATAATTGGTCAGTACAAGTCAATGCTTTACACACACGAAGGGGTAAATGCCAGTTTCATTTTAATTAATGGTCACCCTCTTTACAGTGTGTGTAAAAGTTTTTTTTTATTATTTCGTCCGGGGGTTAACTGGCCAGAGCAGCTTTGATGATATATAAAGGATAAACTTCATTTGACTTTTAAGGACAATTAGTGTCAGTTTGAATTTAAATGATTGCTTTTGAAATTGGGCAGACAATTTATATGTATGTATTCGGTTTTTTTATCTGTTTGAATGAATGCATGAATGGTGGTTGGTTTTATTTAATTACATCGAGACATTTTATATTATGGGGGGTTTTGCTTAAACTTTTGTAACTAGTCATGTTGAAATTTTCACTGATTTTATCGGATTATGTTTGGTCAGTTGGAAAATAGATATTGATGTGTGACCTATACTATGTTAATGAAAGGATTTTAGTAGTTTATTATATTATAGGAAGAAAGCCCAGAACTCTCTGAATGAGAATTAAATCGAATGAGAATGGTTCAGGAGAAGGTTTCATCGGACATTAAAATTATATGACAAGACTCTATGCCATGGCACGTGCGGTCTCGAAAAAGAAAACTGGTAAACTTCTGGCAAAACTCAGAAATAGAGTTCTCCAAAGCTTGTACAGAGACAAGGGCGGCGCTTTCATAGGTGCGAATGGTGCACTTGCCCCGGGCGCAATTTGTCGAGGGCGCAATTTCAGAAATTAAGATTTAAAAAAAAATTTAAAATTTAAATTTTAATTTAAAAAAAGCAACAATTGCAAAGTATTCTCACGGGTGCAAGAAATTACACAAATTTACCCAATTTCTGTCCCTGTACTTCTCGTGCAGGAAGTTTCCAAAGATTCGGGATTCAAGAAATTCTTGAAAAATCTCAAAAGTCAGAGGAGTGGCTTTACCGGCTGGCATATTCAGTTTATGATTGGAATTGTTGTTGTTTTTTCGCTTGAAGTTAAAAATGCAAAGGCTCACTGGAATGATATCCCAGCGAGCTTTTACGTTCAATCTCAATGTCATGTTCTGTTGGGCGAACTCAGGCTTTATTTTTCCTGAGTTCAATATGTGAAAATGTATGGGAACTCAGGCAAATATTGAAGTTCAGTACACCAATTTGCTCGAATTTGCTCAGTTTGGCTGGTGAAGCCGGGATTTACTGTGTAACAAATTAATATGGCCATTTTCACACCGGCCAGCCAACAAAAATTGGCTGTAATCGTCAATTCTCTTTTCAAACTCGATGAAGAATCGCATGGGTTTTCACAACAGCCAACTTTTCCAACAAACTATACGTTAGAATGCTTTGGATTGTTGTTGTTGTTTTAATTCTCCCTTCTGGCATACTTTATTTTTCCTAGCAAAAGGGAGACAAAAAACAAAAACTATACAGCTGTCAAAAAACTGTCCGCCCCATCGGTCCCGCCTAGTCTCTTCTCCTCAAACGATGTTTTCAGCAGATTTTTGTAGGTTGGATGTTTACCAATGTGAAACTTCCTATTCAGCGAATGTTTGTGTCTTTTCCATTGTCCTTAATTGCGAACAGCTTATGGGGCGCAATAGGGCATAGTGCACCGGGCGCAAAAAAACCCAAGCGTCGGCCTTGTGCAGAGACGTAAGGTGCAACCAACGAAGCCAAAATTAGACTGATTTTGAAGAGCTGGCGGGAGGTATAAGGACCTAAAAAAGAAATGAAAATAAAACACGCCGTCGTCAAAAGTAATTCTGGATAGTTAAAATGATTGTGCAATGTAGCTGACTTTTATTCTTTTTGGAATGGTCATTTCGTTAGCTAACCGCTAATACTGGCCATGCCTGAAGCTGCTACATTATATAGTCCATGTGCTTTTCCTACATTCTTCTGCCAAAATGTGCACACGGACAAGCCCAGAAAATTCCCGGTCTTAAGTGAGGAGGAATTCACGGAGGTGTGAAGAGTCCCTAATCTTTTAGGGTATACGAAGTCAAACTGGCGACCTGGATGGCATCAATGACCCTTGGAAAGGTAGTCGAAGCGCGCTTGACAGAGGCAGAGAATACTGAGAGCACAAGTTAATACTCACCTGAAGCTAAACAAACCCTTGAGTGATCTGTGTTGTCCTATACACTATTATTACTGTTTCAACACAATGAATGAATTATTTGAGAGGATCATCTCAAATTGATTAATCTCCACCGTAGAAAAAGAAGGAGGTCTGCTAGAAAACCCTTCGACTTTTCAAAAGCGAGATCAACCATCGAGGCGATCTACATAGCCATGAAACTTGAAAAGGATTCAATTGATAACAATCAATGCTTAGTAGGTGTGGCTTGTTCTGCATGGATTGATGACAGACTTTCAAGATTACACAACCATCCGTTCTGAATCATCTCCTATCAATAATAACATCCGATAGACGCCGTTGTGATCGCCGTTATTGGTTTGGTGAGAGATATCGAAGTGACAGTAATAAGAAGGCGCGGAGATCAAGGAAATTAAGGAATGACTAGAGATTAATGATCTAGTAACTCGCGAAACAAAAACAGGTGCATTGGCAATAATTGGAAACAAACGTCCGTAACGATCGTATGTGAGTTCGGCAGAAAGATCAACTTTTAATTTTAATGGAGACAAAAATAATGATTCGGATCGCTGATGCGGCGAACGCGAGAATGCTGTCGAACATAGGGAGTTCCAGACCAAAGCATCATGTCCTCTTTGTAAACGAAGTTAACTCGATGGAGTGAGCAGAAGCTCGGTTAGTGTTTCTGAGCATGCTGGACGTATCGACTCATGTTCAATGAAGAAAAACGTTGCAGATGAAAGCAGACAAGTGACGACTGCTGAAGGCTGCACAAGAAATCTATTGGGTGAAAGAGGAATATCCTAGAAGCCTCTTCTGAATATCCACTTCCCAGGCAGCGAGGAAGTAGTCCTCGGATAAGAGGCGCCTTAAGGGATTGCAATATCATAGAAGGAAGCCCTACGAAACATCAAGATGGAAAAAGTGCGTTGGTTTGGAGTTAAATAGAGATATCAGCATGTACTTTATTTCAGTGGCTGGCTCCAGATGGAGAAGGTTATCATAATGCATCAAAGCTAGGAAGACTTAACTTTGTTATAACTATCAGAAATTGTGCCACCCAATACCTAGTAAAGATGTCACAGAATCGAGTCGAGACTGCCCAAATGCAGCTAGATTGAGATTTCCTACAACCCCAGTGTCGTAGCTGTGGATTAGTGTCGTAGCTGTGGATTAGTGACACAAATGGAAAGTTTTTCTAAGACTGTCCCGCTTTGGCTAACATCAGACACCGTAAACTTGAAAACCTATTCTTGCATGACTTTAAAGCCAAAAATAATGAGTGGTTGAATCTATAATCTTTCCTAGCTTACCCGAGTAAAAATAAAAGATGGTCTTACAACGGGCAAACAACGGCTGCTTCGCTTTTTAAGGGGCATATGATGGCCTCCAGTTTAACGGGAGTCCCATTAAAACGGCAGCTGTACACACGGGCATATGATGGCTAATTAGAGCCAAATGAATTGGAAATTTTTCTTACATTTTCTAATTTTGCTCTAATAACCTTCTCTTGTTGTCTGGCAAAAATATAATTAAAAGTAGTAAGTAAGAAAGAATTTTCATTTTCTTTTGTTTTTTATACATACGACCATTTTACATATCATGTGAACAGTCACTGTAGCACCGACGTATGCTCTTTATTGAAACTGTAAGACGCACCGCCGTCATATACGGCTGCAAAGACGGTAGTTTCCTGACACCCGGCACATGGCCGAGGACTATGTTTCAATCACGGTCTGAGTTCGCCCGTTGTAAATCCAACTATAATTTTTACTCGAATTACTACCTTCATTACGCAAAAGTTTTTGAGGAATGCGTCTATGAAACGGTTCACCTGAATGCGAGCGCTCTTAGACCATAGTAGTCTGTGCGAAAAGGCCTTGAAGATTGTAGCCCGGAGTGTCGGCCGAAGGAGAAACTTGTACGTTTGGCGATTTGGAACATATGATCATTTTATAGCAAATTTTCGAATTAAGTTACGCCTAGTATGTTAAGAAATGTGTCAGCCGTTAGATTTACATCGTCCAATGACACTATAGGTGTTGTACTTTTTCGGGATTTTATCCAATACCTCTTTGATTGAACGACCATACAAAAAAACTGTCAGTCCAGACCCTCATAACTGAGAAGATGCCAATAGCTTGAAGTTAGGCATTAACGTTTCTTTGGTTTGGACTCAACCGAAAACAGGTTTCCAGAAGTATTGATAGGAGAGAGCACTTCGTTTTCATAATTATAGTAGCACACGGTGAAGAAAAGTTCAGCTTGACAATCGGGGAAAAATACGAAGGTAGATCTTAGTCGGTGGCTTGGAATTGGACGTCTGGATTGATAAAGCAATTAACATTATGGTTTCTTTATAAATTGCAGTCAATTGTAACCAAATCTTCTAAAGTTACAGACACAATAATGACTGTCGACCTTAAATTTATTTTATTTATTAGCTTGTTACAAAATCACATACTTTTCTCTATTCAATAAGTAAAATCCTTACAAAAACAATCCCGGACACCCTTTGGTTAAACTTTTCACTTAAATAATAAACTATTTCCCATTTTCTTCTATAATTCCCTAATTTAACAAAAAAAAAAAAAAAAATAGGAAACACAAAGAAAAACAACCCGAAAAAAAAACGCACCCCCGACAGCACCGAATTACTATCCAGAGGACCCTTAGAATTAATAAATTGCGACCATCAAAGCATTCTATTACATTGCAATCCCATCTCATCTATCCTTTTCGCATGAAGAGAGAGCAAAACACGGTTAAGGTTGAAGGATATCCTTTAATTGTAATCTATTAATCCTTAGTTAAACGATTCCGTCCAAAAATCTGACATACCCGACCATCACCTCAATTTATTATATCGCCTCTTTTGGATGCTGTAGCAATACCAGTAATTGGTAGATGCGGTCAAAAATGTAGCATGGTGGGGTATAGGGACCATTATTTCATTCTAACCCCCCGCCCCCCCCCCCCCCCTCAAAAAAGGATATACTCTCGTGCTGTAGTATAAGGTATAATATGGTAGGAGAGCAGCAGCAGCAAGCATCAAGAGAACGACGACGATGACGACGACCACGACGATGGCAATAACACCCATTTTTGATGGTAAAACTGGAAAACAGCCTGAATAACCCCATTATCCATTTAAAGGATCTCCTTTTAAAGAGGCTCATATTAACCTTCCCATAGCCCCCATTGCCATGCCCCATGCTTTTTAGAGTGTGTGACCTGAGGACGGGGGGCTTGTGCGTATGTATATATGTACATATATATAAGTGAGAAGTGGTGTGAGACCAATAAAATGTTATCTACCCTTTTTCGTCTGGCTTAAAACGTAATATTTCTCTCGTCTCTCTCTCTCTCTCTCTCTCTCTCTCTCTCTCTCTCTCTCTCTCTCTCTCTCTCTCTCTCTTTCTCTTCTGTGCTCTCTCTTTAAACAGAAGCTTCAATCCCTGCTCTACTCGACCCCTACCATCGCCAAAACCGCTATGGCTATAAAACGGTGAGAGTAGGTAATTTTGTGAGTTTATATATATTTTTTCCTGCTTCTCATGTGTAACCCTTTTCAAAATCCATCCCCATGTAAAAAAAACGAACTCCAACTACCCTCCTGCAATATTTTTTTTTGGCCCACTACTGGCTCTACACGTCTGGGTAACTCGTCAAGTGGCATAATAGTAAACGAGAATGGTACACACGTTTAAATTGACCAGAGAGCTGGCCATTTTTAATGGACTGAGGCTCCACTCTATCAACTTCAATGCATCAAGAGAGATTTAAATTTAAAAAAAACCCTGGACCCAGACTCTACTCTCCATCCACACAATGAGGCAGAGAGCTGCTGGGGGATGGAGGGGGGAAAGTGCATCCAGTCGGCTTTTCTGAAAATACGATGAAAATTGCAAAGGCTATGCGAAGTGCAGTGCAAATATCGATCATCCTCTAGTGTGTGGATATTTATGAGTTTAACCTAAGCTTAAACCATCTCATTCGGTGGTTTTGGCCGCAAGGTTTGCTCTTACAGCCATATAGCGTGCTCGTTTGCATTGCCTCACACTGAATTAGGTGAGTATCGAACTGTAAACAAATTAGTCTCCATCCCCTGGAGGCTGATTAAAATGTGAGGAAGGAGGGTGGTTTTTTATATCGTTTTTCATCCCCACTTCCTATTCTTGAAACAAGGCTCTTGTCATCATAGTTTTTTTTGACAAGCTCTCGAATTAAGAGAAAATTAAACTTTTTCTGTACGCCTTTTTCACTAGAATTCTATACAAGGTCCAATTTCAGATGTGCTGCCCTGCTACTCCTGGTGCAGCCCTTACCACATCCAACCATAAAAAGGGGGGCATGTTAGTGCTGCTACATGGTCATGGGGATACCTAAACATACACTCTACACACACATAGAAAAACCTTTGTACTGCATACAGTCACACCATAAATTAGAATTGATGGGCTACGGGTCAGAATACTTTTAATGTGTCTCATATACACATCCAAAAACTGTAGTAGCACGAGGCACGAGGTATTCTCTACTCTACTCCACCCAGCACCAACCAGCTTGTATACTTTCCACCATGCCACCACCCACATCCTCCTCCAACTATACTGCACCTCACACCATAACCCCATCGGTCTAACGCCGGTGAACCCTATATTTTCCATCTAACATTTTCGGAAGCTAACACAGTGTTAGTCCGTTCGGTTTGACTTTGACGGCATCTCTGATTTAGGGCTATATAGAGCCTGTGCTATTTTCCGAGACTCCTTTCGCCCTTCCGGTGCTTGCGCTCCTGGCTTTTGGCTGCTGCAGGGCTTTATACCAGGCACCAGAAGTGCTAGGTCAAACATGCATCGAATTGAAAAGGGTTGTAGCTTTGGGGTTTGATTTTGTTAAAGTGGAAGTTTTCGCCCAGTATACTTGTATATATGGTATAAGGTAAATGCCACTCTGATGGGCATCCTTTTAGCTAAAATTAATGGATTTCAAGTGATATTTGATGAATGTTTTTTTTTTCGGTGGCAGCGGTATGGGAGTTTGGGATGTTCGTGTTTGTTAAAGGAAGAATCAATTTTTTTCTCAGTTTGAGAAATTAGTTTTAAATGATAATTTTGTATTAAGTGAGGAGGACTTAGAAGGATTAGGTTGGGTGATTTTAGTGCGACCAGAGGTCAAATTAATGCCTTGGGCCGCAGTTTTGATATCATAAATTCGTATACCTAATATGTAGTGCTTCTTTAACGGACTTTGGTGGATGTTTAAAGCCATCCTGTGGAATTACGAAAACTGGACCATTGGTGTACAGATTTCTTTTAAATCTTCCAGGGTGTAGTTTCCTATAGTGCGCTGTCTATCTTTCGCTAGAGCTCGGAGATTTTGCTCTAACAACATACGACTACGCAAGAAACCTGAGTCGACCTCACCATTTAGTAGCTGATGAACGAAAATAACGTCAGCAACCTCGCGACGCTTATGCAGAGAGATTAAGTTAATTAATTTAAGCTTGTGCTCGTAAGACGGAAGAATAAGAAGGTTATCTCAAGGGAGGCGGCTGAGTGCAAATCGGACTATTTCCTTTGAACCGATTCGACTCTTTCAATTTAGGAAGAGTAGTGAGGAGACCACACCTGGCAGGCGTACTCGAGTAAAGGCCTCACTAAAGATATGTACAAGTGCTTAGTGATGAGGGGATTGTTGAATTCCTTAGACCATCTTTTTATAAATCCCAGGAGTTAACTGACCTTGGAAGAGATATAATTGATGTGAGTGGAAAAATCCAGAATACAATCAAACCTAACCCCAAGATCAGTTACAGAGTTTACGCGAGAGATTATGTTGTGAAGAAAACTATAGCGATAAATGTCATCGATTGATAAGATAAAAAGTAGAGGATCTAGATGACTACCTTGCGGGACGCCAGAGGACGTCCTCCTCCATAAAGTTGGAAAGCACCCTGTATTAAAGGATTTTTGGAATAAGTACATCAGGGGGCACAAAAGGGCCCCTGCACAGGATTTTAGAACAGCGGAAGGAATGCCGTCAGGGCCGGACGTAAAGTAAAAGAATAGCTCCCTACCGTTCGTCTCTTCGCAACAATAGCCAGTTGGCCGTATGGTACCATATGGATAAATGAATCATTATTATTGTCGTGATTCTCGCAATACTACTTCGGGTTCGGCTGAGAAGGTCAATTGTTCTTTCTTCCTTAATGAAGGCCCCTGTGCCCTATCTAGCAATACGTCGTAGTCAAAAATAGCGTTTTTGATATGGCAAATTGGTTGGTCAGCAATCTCGATCTCAAAAACCCAGAGAGAGGCCCCTGCTTGGCTAGGTAGTCGAATTTTTGGATCCATATATGTTCCTATGTTCGTAAACTCAGAAGAGTATCACTTTATTAATTTCAGAGAGCCTATCTAGTTCAGCTCTGAATTGGAGCGTATTAGTAATGAATCTGGAGCTCTTCCAGCGGCTTGGCTATCGATAAATATTCCACTGCTACATCGTTGTTTATGTTAGAGGTTTCAACTCTAGCACCTCTTCCGATTGAAAGATACTAGTGTTCACGGCGAGTTGCCACCACAGTGAACTATTAGTGATCTCTAGATAAACCACTGCCCAGAGACTCACTGACGTCGTGGAGCCATCGGTGAATATTGATCTGAACTTCCTCGGGACGTCTCAGTTTCTCCAGTCTCTTTTTGAGGGTATTTCGACGGAGAAGCCCTTCTTGAAGGTCAATTTAAGGCGAAGGTAGGCCCGTGATTGTAGACGATATTCTTAGGTTGCAGTTCAATATATTTCGAAGATCGTAGGATTTTAATCTCCGGATTTCCTCAGTCTTAGGACAATACACGAACCAAGGTGTTTGATATGAAGATCGCAAGGGATCAGGTGCAAGAATCAAGGACGTTCTAATGACCTCTGCTGCTCTTTTTGTGGCAGTCCTCTGGATACTTTATGGCTTTACATGTCCTTTTTAGCGCTGTTCGTTATGCGAATTAGTCTCGCTCTTAGGACCAGACCAAACTTCTTCAATTCAATCCTTCTTGGGTTTCTGTGCGGTTAAAGAGTCTGCAGCGTATCTGTTGGTGATATAGGATGGACACTTGATCTGCGGGTTGCCAACGACTATTCCTGGTACTTTTATAAAGTGTGGCTTGCGTTTGGCATTGCATTCTACGACCATGTTAGCAATCAGTTTTAGGGATATTGTTGTCTCCATGAACTACTCTAGGGGTATAGGTAACTCATGAGCCTTATAGGCTGAAGCTAAGTAAAGACCGTTCCTTAATCCGAGCTTTAATCTAAGTAGGGCTGAGTTCGTTGACCTCAAGTAGATAAGAGGTAGGCTTTAATGTACCTTTTAACCAGAATACAAGTTCAAGGTGCCGTACTGCCTCCTCTAGGCTTTGGTTTGAAAAAAAAAAAAAAAACTTTGGATAAATGGGAGAGTTATCTTGCAGAATGTTTGTCTGTGATTTTTTATTATTCGTTCAAAGTATGTATGTGCCATTGTAAGAAAAAAGAACTGCTTTGGTACCAGGGTGGGTTTAGTTTTCAGCCCAATAAGTTTTTTTTTTTTAAATTCAGAATATAATCCCCTAACACGTAACTGTTGAATAAGTTCCTCAATACTATTTATGTTTGATTTTGAACTTTTGAACTTCGCGAACTTTTCCCCCGTAATGTGCCATTTATCCTGCCATGCCCCGGCCGTTCTCGCGCTGAAGTGAAACTCAAGTCACCGATATCGATTTTGATCTATTTCAAGTGGCTGGGTATTCCTTAGTGCACAACTTTTCTGACCATAGGGGAGTCGCCATATACATTAGGAATGACGTGGCTTTTCAGAAAGAATATAATAGCACAACTCCAGACTTTAATTATACCTGGATTAAAATCATTCTTCGCAGCCACGTCATATTCGTCTGTTTTTTATACAGAAGTCCTTGTATTAGTAATGAAGCCTCCTCGTTAGCCTTCGATGCTATTTCCGAGAGAATCTCCAAATTTTTATTTTCCCACTCGGAGTGTGAAATCATTGTTGCGGGTGATTTCAACGTACATAATATACATTGGCTGAAATACTCAAATGGCACCAGTGTTTCTGGCAAAGACGCTGAGCTTTTTGCAGATATTAATAATTTGCACCAAATTGTCAACCGGGAAACGCGTGTCCCAGACGTTGAAGGTCACGGAGCCCATCTCCTTGACCTGTTTCTTACATCACACCCATCACGGTACTCCGTCGAAGTTGGCTCACCTCTCGGTAACTCGGACCATTGCCTAGTCAGCGCTAATTTCCCATATTCATCTTCTAATGGACGGGATCTTCTTCAGGACCCGTGAGGTGTATAAATGTCTCAAGGAACTTGACGTCAACAAATCCACTGGCCCCGATAATATTCCCCCTATGGTACTCAATAAATGTGCCTCACCTTTGGCTAAACCTCTGCGCAAACTTTTTGCCTTATCATATTTCTTCGGAGTTTATCCAAACTCCTGGAAACTAGCTCATGTTCAGCCCATTCCGAAAAAGGTGATGCCAGCGACCCTTTAAACTACCGCCCAATAGCAATAACTTCTGTTCTCTCCAAAATCATGGAGACAATAATTAATAGAAAGCTGATGCAATATTTAGAATTTAACCAAATCATACACGACAGGCAGTACGGCTTTAGACCGAAAAGATCTACTGGCGACCTTCTTGTGTGTTTGACCGAGCATCTACACCGAAGCATCCATAGTTCCGGTGAGTCTGGTCTGGTTGCTCTAGATATTTCCAAGGCTTTTGACAGAGTATGGCATCCCGCTCTGCTGGATGGCGTCGAATCCAACCCACACTCCATCTCGGCCGGCGTTCCCCAAGGATCGATCCTCTCACCTGCTCTCTTTCTAATATTTATTAACGATCTGCTCTCAATCTCCTCCAACCCACTCCACAGTTTCGCCGACGACAGTACTCTGCGTTACTCTTACGCCAACGCTAGACAAGCAAGTGCCAGACCTTGTCTCTTAGACCGCGAACTCATGTCCAGCTCTCTTAACGCGGACATCGAGCTCATTCTTGACTGGGGTCGCAAGAATCGGGTCGAATTTAACGCATCAAAAACAAAGTACTGCCTTATCTCCACCAAAACCTCTACTGACTTTCCCTCTATTTTAGTGGACAAGGATAACCTAACACCTGACCCATCTCTTAACATCCTGGGAATGACTCTATTTAATGATATGCAATGGAATGGTCACATATTCCAAATTGCCAAACAAGCGTATCAATGCCTCGGATTCCTTAAGAGATGCAAGTTCCTCCTTCAGCCTGCTGCTCTAGCCACAATCTACAAGTCCTACATTCGACCCCACCTTGAATACAACTCGTATATCTGGGCGGGCGCTCCTAAAACCACCTTGGCTTGGCTGGATAAGGTGCAAAATCGCGCCATCAAACTCGTTGGTGATAGCACTCTTTGCTCCTCCATCGACCCTTTAAGCCACCGTAGGAACGTAGCTGCACTCAGCAAGTTTTATCGCTATTATTACAGCGAATGCTCCACTGAAATAAAGAACCTTTTTTCCCGCAACACAAGACTAGCCAACTCGGCTCACCCCTTCACCCTGCAGCCCTCCCCTTCACGCACATTACGGTTTAGCTGTTCGTTTATAAATAGAACAACTCGGTTGTGGAACTCTCTTCCGCAGTCGGTGTTTCCGAGCTCATATAACATCTCTGAGTTCAAACGCAAGGTTCATCGACACCTACTCATACACCCCCCAGACCCCTAACCTATCCTTTCTATTCTATCCTTCAGACCAAGCTTACTACTATACATTGCACCATGACTCGAACGACATGACGGACTAGTAGTACAAAGGGTGACTCCTAAGCTTCATCGTATCACAAAAAAAAAAAGTTCCTTCTTATAATGCATAATTGATTTGGATTGTATTGTTTTGGTTAAACCGGCTAATGGCAAACTTATGAATGGTGTAATGAATTAAATCTGGGGTGTTGAATGACAACTGAGTTTGGTGGAAAAAAAAAGTTTAGGGTTTTGGTCAAAAATTTTTGTTATGATGATGGGCTAAGCGCAAGATAGGATGGCGTAACGGTGGACTAAGTTCCCCTAAACGGTCTCCTAGAACATAGGCGTCCATTCTGTTGGAGTCGCTCACGAACTAGTAAGTGCTGGTGCAAGTAGTTTACGTTGTACCTCCAGGATGGTACCATCCCACAGCGGGTTCTAGATCTCCTGACATTACCTTGACCCTGAAGCTCTTGCTTTCTCATGCATCACTGATCTTAGTGACGTATTCACCTAGGAAGGCCTGGTCTTCACATCTGATCACAATAAAACCTCTGACTCTGAAGGACTTATATGAAGGCGGTGGTCGTCCCTTTCTTAAGAAGATTTGGACCCAAATAATTTCGAATTTGTTCCACCTCCACCCAGGTTTTGGGGGGTACAACAATCACTCTTGGAATTTGCGGATTTTACAGAGTTGGCTTCTGTAAATCCAGTATGCATCAAAAAAATGTTAATTTAATAAATTCAATTAAAATAAAAATTCGACAAAATATTTTTAAATTCATGGAAATCCGTGGGCTGGGCAATCAACAAAAAATTTTTTATACTCATAATTTTTCATTCCTCGAAATCGTTGATTGTTAACCAGTTTTTCATCAATGTTTCATTCTTCATTAGTTGGTAATAACGAAAATTCGAATTCGCATTCAAAATTCACTTACGTATAAAACCCCACAAAAGACCGAATGGGAATTAAACATTTGAATCAATAATTATTTTAACGAAAATGAACATCGGGAATTATAATGAAAATACTGAGAGGGAAACAAAAAAAAATATTAATAGCAATAATAATAAAGAAGAAATTCTGCATACGCGTATGCGGTCTGCAAAAACATGCACCAATTGATCCGTAGTTAATTCATCAATGAAAAACAATAAAACGCACTTTGCAGCAGCACTTTTTACTGTTGATGTTTACCCTATATACTACCCCAGCATCCCTGGGCGCAAACCCACATCCCCACTCCCAGTTTATGGTTGTTTCGCCCAGTATAGAGGAAGTCAATATGCAAATATACTTGTATAACGTTCCAATAGTTTGGATCGTATCAAGTGCAACAACAGCATCGAGTAAAAATCAAATCTGTTCGCTTTGCATATGGCCCTACTGCGGGATGGGATTTTGTCAGTCCCCAAGGGATCCGGGATAAGTGGATATGGATGACATTCAGCCCTTGGCTGTGAACAAAAAAAAAAATTGTATAAACGTACTAAAGGACATAAAGTGGGACCAAGGGGGATACGCTCAGATAGCCGAGGACTTTTATTACAAATCCCCAACGGGTTTGATTAAGTGTATAGTAAATATAATCAAAAGTACGGGGGTGGAAATATGTATATTTTTTTATGTGTTGGTAGGCCTGCTCTATGTTTTTTTTTTGGTTCACTCTACAGGCAAACAAGTGCCGAATGCAAGAAGGGACTACCCAGAAGCCAGGAGGGAATCTCTTCAGCTATATACAGGGTGATAAAACTGCTAGTCTTAGTAGTTGAATGAATCTCTTTGAAGGGCGTAAATTTATGCAAATGGTCCACTTGGATTGAATGGTGGGGGTGCAATATGCTATCATCGGAATGAACAGGAATTTATATATATGTGCATTTCTTTTTTGTTGTTGTTAGTTGTTGGTTAATATGTTTGTCAGGATCCCACTAAAAGAGACGAATTTTTGGTCAATTTCCGTTCCAACTCTCTACTCTCATCCATACTCCACCTCCGTACCACCACACGGAAATTATGCTAAGGGTGGTTCGGGCCGGCATTGTTAATGAGATGGGACAGAATCCATGATCATAGAAGTGTCGAAAGTGATTTTGTTAACAGGAACATTGGCATTTGTTTAAGGGTCCATTTCCTGACACTTTTTTATATATTGTATAGGATATACTGGAGAGTACAGGGTGGACTTTTTGAGATAAATAAATTGCCTACTGTACAAGGATTAAATGATACTTTTGGGAATTTTAACGATTTTGAGATACAATAGTTTTATGGTCCGGATATTGTGTTAACATTGTAGGTTAATGGTGATAATGACTAGCTTCCCCCCCCGTAAAAAAAACTGGAACACGTTAATTTTCATTCATGTTCGTGTGATAAACTACTGGATTCGGCGATGGTGTTATAACAGTTCATATTAAAGGATTTGTTATCTTTAAATAAAACTATATCGAAAATTTTAATATCGGTGCCATGTTAATTTCATTAAAAAATTACCACTCTTAGATCACAATTTTCTTTCCATAAATGTGTAGACAAATTATCACTGCAAACTCCAGTGTTTCTTTTTTAAACACTTAAAGCGGTTAAACTAGTGTCCTTGTAACGGTCAGTTTTGCCTAAATAGCTACCTGACTAAAAATTACTGTGGGGAAGAGAATCGAGTAGTTGGTTGGGAACAAAAAGGTAGGCGGGGAGAATGAAAAAAAAAAACAGAAAATGGGGGTTCGAATTTTGACGTAGGAATTTTTGGTCCGGAAAAAGTTTTCGGAAAATTGAAATTTAACTAATAAATAAAAAAATCAGTTTGAAAAACATACGACTGGCTGGGAGACGAAAGATAAATTTGGAAGTGAAAGGACAGTTTGAATAAGAGTTCCTGTTTCTGGAGAAAAAGAAAAGTTTTTTTGTGAGGATAGATTGGGGATCGCCGGAAGTTTTTCTGCAGTCCATTTAATAAATACTCACGGGGATTTGATGCAGATGTAATACGTGGTGCTGTTATTACATAAAAGAAAGTAGGAACAGATTTTGTTTGAAGAAGCAAAATACAAGAAGGGAAGAAGACCAGGCATATATAACGCTTTTTTTGTTGTTGGGAAGGAGCCACTATTCGCAGGAACACGAACGGCAACCTCAGCGGCGATAAGAAAGGTCAGGTATTTTACAACCCAAAATTCTCATACACTTTTAGGCAGTTCGTGGTGGAGAAAAACCACTGATCTCCAGTGAAGTGTGCATACAAAGTGCCGTGGCGCAGCTGGTCAACACATAGGCACTAGGCGTGTGTGTACGAGTGTGAGGATTGCGGCCTCTGGAAGTGGTGGTTGCTTAACTTTTTAACTTTGTGGCAAAGAAGGGCAGTCTATTCGAAGGAAATTGTCCCAAAAGCTGTCACGGTCGTTGAAGTTACCTAAATATAATTTTGCAAAAAGCCTGCAGCAGGGCTGTGGAAGAAATCGTTTTGACGTACTGCTGTGCATTTGTAGACAAAGGCGAGAAAATTAAGTCGCAGTTCTGCTACAAGAAAAAAAAAAACACACAAAAACTACACACAATAAAATAACACATTTTTCAGTTATTAAATTTAAATTTATTGCTAAAATAACAATTTTAATAGTAGTAGTATTAACGTTATAATCTTATCTATAATTATTTGTGAATTTGTTTTGCTCCTTGTCGGAACTAGTTTATTCTTTGTTGTTTTCTGTTCTCCATGTAAGAGAACCTGTTGTTGGTGATAACGATTGTAAAAAAACGACGAGTACTGGCGCCAATACGACGTGTTTTTCCTTTTCTTCAGTTCTTCTTACAGATATATTCATGATAATTTAATTGTATATTAATTCTTTTTAATTTGAGCGTTGGAATTCGAGATCTGACAAGGATCCGCGATTGTTGTCTTGAAATAGTGACGTGTCAGTTATCCATTGTATTGTTTGGTTGTGTTAACTGTTTTCCTGCAATAAACAGGCCTATTAAAGGATTGTAACGAAAATGTCTGTGTATTAGATTTTTTCTTTGTGGAATGGTTGGGGCGGATTTATTCTCTTTTTCAGGGTTCTTAAATAGTGCATTCTCCTGAAGCTGATAGTATTCTATACTAATAGCTGTCAGGGGAACGAACTGCCATGACGAGGCACAGGCGATGACCGGAGAATGATGGACGGAAGTCAAAGTTGCACAGACACAGGTAAGTGGTGAACCAACCGCGGTAAGCCCCGGCCACACACCCCACGACCCCTCCGGCGAGCTAGACAACTCCGTGTGGCCGGCGTAGGAGTTCCGGATTTTCTTTTTATTTCTTATGTATGGTGTTGGCTCCTTGGCCATGCTCTTCCGGGCTTGTGGCTAAGGGGGTAACACCTCGCATAAGTGGCGCCCACTATTTATATCGCGCCATTATGCTGGTACATAAATGGCGCCCAACGCAGCTTTTAAAGCCCGTTGACTGTCCTATACGGACCTTGAAGTTTAAATTTTTTTTGGTTTAGTACCACTTGTGCCTTCACGGACAACATTTGATTTTTTGTTTATGGTTCACCACTTTTACCAAGCGCTCGCTGTGGGCTAAGGTAGTACCGCGAGGCCTTAGCCTTTGTCTGTTTTGCCGAAATTTTTTTTTCAGCGATTGTCCAAATTCTATGTGAATTTTTATTTGTCTTCGCTTTTAGGCCTGTCCTTTCAATTACGCGGTAACTTCTTCGTTTTGGAGTAGCTTCGAACCATGCTGACCTGCACGGCTTGCTAACAAGCGGTGTTCGCTTGGCTATGCGTGCAGGTGTAGTAGTGGTTCATCCCTGTCCTGTTTCTAGGGTCGGCGACTCTGGTATCAGGCGTGATACCGCCTGCCACTGCGTCGGTCCGTGAACAGGATCTTCTTTTAATTTTCCTGGTGGAAGGTAAAGTTGGTACAAGGGCTTAACCGTCTTTGGTAACAGGCGTGTTAACGCCTGCCACTGCGCCCCTTGTTCCTTCTGAAGGTCCATCCAGTTTTTTAAATTCTATTTTTTTTGTTTATGTCCTGAGTTTTTTTTCGTCTGTTTCTCCCAACTGATTGATTTTCCGAAAGGTAGCTCAGTTGTGGTTGGACAGCGGATCCCCGAAATTTTTTTTTATTTTTGAAGAAGTTTCCTTTTCTTTCGTGGCGATGCGATTTTGAATTTTCATTTTTGTCCTTCTTTTGAGTGCGGACCTGAAGCTGTGACGGCGATGTGGATGGCACTTGGGGATGACTGTGAGTCATAGTCTTCGCCAACTGACATCGACATGCCGGAGCCCGGAAAGTGAATGTGGTCCCGCGCCCAACCATTCCGAAATTAAAGTTGAATTAAAGCATATAATTACGCATCTACACTAACATATATATACATTAACACACTTTTATTGTTTTATAGCTACACAACACTTGCTTTTATAAGACGCTTACACGCGCGATCATTTTTTAATACGTTAATTTAGAGAAAAATTAAATATAACAGATCTACACATATATGTGTTTTTAAGACGGTTATTTGGTAAAGTTTAATAAGGAAATATAATTTTACAAATTAAAATGCAACGAATTTGTAGTATTAACGATTTTATCATCAGGATTTTAGTGGTCTAAACATAACCAAATTCTTTTACAATATTTATCAGTCAAAATCAGTTGTGCGGAACTCTGCTTAAATTGTCAGTGGTCGTCGAGAAAATTTTTTTATTGGTTTGTAAGGTTATTTTTAAAGCCGGAAAATTTATTTCCATCTCAACTCGGAACTTGCGAAGCAAAAATTGGACACAAATAAAGTGGACAGTATCCAGATATGGATGACGTACATATTTAACACTAAGCCCACTAGAGTTTGCGCAGCAGCCGCCAACTTTTCTTCATCTTGATGTCAGTTTCCTCTGGATTCCTGATTTTCTCGTATTTCCCGTAATTGAAATATATTTAACGGATCCGTAATACGAAATTATTGAAAGTGTTTGCGTGACTGATATTCGGTAATGGGGTTCATACTGTTCTTGGTAGCTCTGGCTCATCTATTCTATGCACCCTTCCCAAATGTGGAGGAGAGCTTTAATATACAAGCAATGCATGATATACTCTATCTACGGCACAATTTCACTCAGTATGATTATCATGAATTTCCTGGTGTAGTGCCACGAACTTTTATTGGGCCTTTTATTTGTATCAATATTATCGTCACCCGCTGTTATCTTCTTCCAGAATTTGGGAATTCACAATTTTGGAGTCAATATGTAGTTAGACTAGTGCTAGCCGGAATTGTAGCCGCAGCATGGAAAATTTAAGAAAAGTAATAGAAAAAATTCGGCCTTACTATATCGATATGGTATGTTAGTAACGATATCACAATTCCACTTTATGTTCTACATGAGTCGTCCTTTATCAAATGTCATGGCGCTTCCAGTCGTACTTGATGCAGTTAGTTTTTGGCTACAAGAGAAGCATAATCTCTTTGTATGGTTTTCTGGAACTGCAATAATAAAATTCAGATCGGAATTAGCGATTCTTCTAGGAATATTGGTACTTAACGATCTTTATACCAGAAAAATCTCAGTGGATAATCTATTAAAGGTAGGAGTACCAGCAGGTTTCCAAACTTTAACAACTACGGTAATTGTTGATACAATTTTTTTTGGGGAAGATCATTATGGCCTGAATGACAAGTTTTATGGTATAATACGATTTTGAATAAGAACTCAAAATGGGGTGTTTCACCGTTACTATGGTATTTCTACTCCGCAATCCCACGAGCAATGGGGACATCAAAATTTTTTATCCCTCTAGGTCTTGTTTTGGAACCAAGATGCCGACCAATTGGAGTAGCTGCAATCACTTCGTATTCCTATACTCATTTTTACCGCATAAAGAGCTACGTTGTATCATCTCCCCCGTACTGAACTTGCCAGTTGCATGTGCTTGTCATAGAATATGGATAAACCGAACTAAATCGTGATGGCAAGGTTGCATGTTACTTGTAGCCGGAGGTCACCTCATGTTTAACGTATTTTTTACCATACTCCTGTTGTCAGTATCAAGCTCTACCTATCCTGGAGGTGTGGCATTATCTAAACTGCACCGCTTAGCAGCTTTGGCATCTATTCAAATAGTTAACACTAAACGCGATATCTGGTCTTGTGCCAGCACTTATGTATAAAATTTTCCCAATTAAATGTCTGTACTTAATTCTTCCGTCAATTTCAGATGCTGGATATAATTTTAAATTTGTTTCCATAGGAGTATCATATAATTTACACCTTTCTAAGTTATATTTACTCCCAAGAGATTCTATGTACTTTTCCTGACTTAACGTTAATTTATTTTCCTTTTTATTATGGTTTATGGCTATACCTAAGTAAGTGTTAACTTTTCCCATATTCTTCATATTGAATTGATTTGACAGTTTTGGCTTTACAACTCTTATTTCCTGTTGGCTCTTACTGCAGGTTAACAAATCATCACGAAAATACGGTTGTGACCGTACGTCCAACTTATCCTTTTTCACTCCGTATGGAGACGACTCTGGTGAGAACCTGAACAGCCCGGCTATCTCATTCTGGAGAGCATGAGCCTCTTAATCTCAGGGGATGAGTCGAGACCCACGTTGATCTTACCCGAAGCTCACTACAGAAGAAAAAACTGTCCGTTTTTTTCGGCTCCTCACTGCCTCGCGAGTCGGCCTCGTGGACCCGAGGGTATGTAACGGTCAGTTTTGCCTAAATAGCTACCTGACTAAAAATTACTGTGGGGAAGAGAATCGAGTAGTTGGTTGGGAACAAAAAGGTAGGCGGGGAGAATGAAAAAAAAAACAGAAAATGGGGGTTCGAATTTTGACGTAGGAATTTTTGGTCCGGAAAAAGTTTTCGGAAAATTGAAATTTAACTAATAAATAAAAAAATCAGTTTGAAAAACATACGACTGGCTGGGAGACGAAAGATAAATTTGGAAGTGAAAGGACAGTTTGAATAAGAGTTCCTGTTTCTGGAGAAAAAGAAAAGTTTTTTTGTGAGGATAGATTGGGGATCGCCGGAAGTTTTTCTGCAGTCCATTTAATAAATACTCACGGGGATTTGATGCAGATGTAATACGTGGTGCTGTTATTACATAAAAGAAAGTAGGAACAGATTTTGTTTGAAGAAGCAAAATACAAGAAGGGAAGAAGACCAGGCATATATAACGCTTTTTTTGTTGTTGGGAAGGAGCCACTATTCGCAGGAACACGAACGGCAACCTCAGCGGCGATAAGAAAGGTCAGGTATTTTACAACCCAAAATTCTCATACACTTTTAGGCAGTTCGTGGTGGAGAAAAACCACTGATCTCCAGTGAAGTGTGCATACAAAGTGCCGTGGCGCAGCTGGTCAACACATAGGCACTAGGCGTGTGTGTACGAGTGTGAGGATTGCGGCCTCTGGAAGTGGTGGTTGCTTAACTTTTTAACTTTGTGGCAAAGAAGGGCAGTCTATTCGAAGGAAATTGTCCCAAAAGCTGTCACGGTCGTTGAAGTTACCTAAATATAATTTTGCAAAAAGCCTGCAGCAGGGCTGTGGAAGAAATCGTTTTGACGTACAGTAAACCCTCCGTCTGCGCGGTTTTAGATTGCGCGATTTCGCAATAGCGCGGTCAAGTTTTTAATACCAAATTTTCGGGCTGCGCGGAAAAAAATTCGTAGTTGCGCGTTTTTTTTGTAATTTTTGTTTTTAAGAAAAATAGCATGTTTTGACAATCCCTTAAAACTAGGATGAAGTAACCGGGGATTTACCTTTTTTCGTTATATTTCAGTATAATGCGTAGTTAGTAGGTTTTATAACCCAAGTGACTAAAAGTATATGGGTAGCAAGTATATACCCAGCGGGAAAATAGAGAAGCTATTCACGATAAGCAGTAAAGAATTGCTTCCACATCGTATCCTTTGGAAGGTGTTAGGAAGATTTTAGTTTTCTGTTCAACAGACAAATCTTTCTTCAAGTAAATAAAAAACGAGCTGTATGAGCCTTATGCAGGAAACTTCTTTGACGCATATTTTGGGCGTTCAGTGTAGTCCTTAAAAGCTTTTGAAAAAGCCCCTACAAAAGAGATTCCATTGAGCTACTCAAGAAACTGTCGGGAAGAAAATGCAACGCTTCCTCCCAATGACATACAATTTTAAAAAAGATATGCTGTGGGAGACGGTCAGAAAGGGCTCCTAAGCTTCAAAAGAAGGC
This sequence comes from Thereva unica, assembly GCA_949987705.1. Taxonomy (NCBI): domain Eukaryota; kingdom Metazoa; phylum Arthropoda; class Insecta; order Diptera; family Therevidae; genus Thereva; species Thereva unica. The sequence goes on from OX465282.1 coordinate 11,029,278, forward strand.
TTCGTCATGTCTTAAAGTAGGCTTCTGTGCCCTAGTGGGTAGTAGACGCCCTGCAAACATTACGAGAATCGCGAAATCTTCGAGGCCAGATCGATATCGAAACTAAATCGATTTGAAAAAGACAAAAACGGAATGCATAACAAATCGCTTTGAGGATCAAATGACAACTCGTAGCGTGAGTTCAGATGACAACTGCTAGTAGCGGCTTCAAATCGAAGAGCTCCTTATTAATTCCAAGTTTTTGGCGAGTGATTCTCCACTCAAAAAAGGTTTTAAAGCAAGTTTTTGGCGAGCCATTCTCGACATGAAATAGTTGAAGTAATTAGCTGCGTTCGGAAACGTCATTTGCATTGCAGTAGGCACAACTCATTCGTTCGTTATTGCAGCCAGATGTTCGGAATCATCAAATTTACTGCGCTTGCTTTTGTAAAACTAGCCACTTCTGGAAATTGAATCAGTCAATTTTGCAACCGACGCAGTTGATTGACGGCCATTTAACGATACCGAAAGCAGCCATTGATAGATATACTCAAGGGCTTGTAAACGAGATGACGCATGACTTGTAGATATTAGAAAAAATGTAGTCCCGGGTCCCGCGGTGCAAGTGAGTAGTAGTGGAGCTGGTACATTTTCTCCCCTACGCCCCATGATCGACTCTTGTTTCTATTATCAGCCTTATCTAAACTATCAATTACAAAAAAAGTAAGTCAGGTCCCGGATTATTATGTATGGATTATGTTTAATAGGGAGTTTGCAGCATGCAGAAAGAAAACGAAAACGAGTTTTTTTTTGTAAAACTAAAGAGCGTTCAAAAGGAGCCCGGCCAAGGTTTCACCATTATTCGTTGGTAGAAAAGTTAAAACGAATATTTAAGAGTGTTTTTTTCCTTCCCTTTTTGCATTTTATCTAACATCTGGAACTTAACCGCATAATTCCTACAAAGTGGGATTCAGAGAGCGCGGTTTCCGTTTGCGCGATGTTTTTGTAGAACGTATCTACCGCGCAGTTGGAGGGATTACTGTACTGCTGTGCATTTGTAGACAAAGGCGAGAAAATTAAGTCGCAGTTCTGCTACAAGAAAAAAAAAAACACACAAAAACTACACACAATAAAATAACACATTTTTCAGTTATTAAATTTAAATTTATTGCTAAAATAACAATTTTAATAGTAGTAGTATTAACGTTATAATCTTATCTATAATTATTTGTGAATTTGTTTTGCTCCTTGTCGGAACTAGTTTATTCTTTGTTGTTTTCTGTTCTCCATGTAAGAGAACCTGTTGTTGGTGATAACGATTGTAAAAAAACGACGAGTACTGGCGCCAATACGACGTGTTTTTCCTTTTCTTCAGTTCTTCTTACAGATATATTCATGATAATTTAATTGTATATTAATTCTTTTTAATTTGAGCGTTGGAATTCGAGATCTGACAAGGATCCGCGATTGTTGTCTTGAAATAGTGACGTGTCAGTTATCCATTGTATTGTTTGGTTGTGTTAACTGTTTTCCTGCAATAAACAGGCCTATTAAAGGATTGTAACGAAAATGTCTGTGTATTAGATTTTTTCTTTGTGGAATGGTTGGGGCGGATTTATTCTCTTTTTCAGGGTTCTTAAATAGTGCATTCTCCTGAAGCTGATAGTATTCTATACTAATAGCTGTCAGGGGAACGAACTGCCATGACGAGGCACAGGCGATGACCGGAGAATGATGGACGGAAGTCAAAGTTGCACAGACACAGGTAAGTGGTGAACCAACCGCGGTAAGCCCCGGCCACACACCCCACGACCCCTCCGGCGAGCTAGACAACTCCGTGTGGCCGGCGTAGGAGTTCCGGATTTTCTTTTTATTTCTTATGTATGGTGTTGGCTCCTTGGCCATGCTCTTCCGGGCTTGTGGCTAAGGGGGTAACACCTCGCATAAGTGGCGCCCACTATTTATATCGCGCCATTATGCTGGTACATCCTTTAAGCCGCGAATTTCCAAGCGATCCCCAACTAAGTACTAATTCCGACGATGACTCTCCCTCCTTTGTGCTTTCTAAAGCGTATGTCTCGAGTTGATGTCAACTCCATCCTATGACCAAGTTAACTCTATTCGTTTTTAGATCTAAGTGAATTTGCCTGGGGTGCAGTCAAACCATGAGCCATACAGCCTGAAGCTAAATGAAGACCCTTCCCTGCTCCGAGCTTCAATCTAACTTCCACTAAGTCCGTTGACTTCAAGTAAGAGAAGAGGTAGGCTTTAATGTACCTTTAACCAGAACACGGTCCCCAACCAAGTACTAGCCACGAGCTGCTGCTGCTAGATTGAACGAGAAGCGGTCTACTAAGTCCGGTTATAATTTTATACGTAGCTTCAGGGATGAATTAATATCATAAAACGTTTAAAGTGTTTATTTCTTCAAAAGTGTTTATCATAACTAAGTGTTTACTAAGCCAAATGTTTAAAGCTTGAATTAGTGTTTTTCATTTAAGCGCTTCTATCATTTAGTTCTTAGGTTAAAATTATTTCGAAGATAACTTAAGTGGACAATCTATAATATAAAAATAAGTCGGGTTTTCCTTCCTGACGCTATAATTCCAGAACGCACGATCCGATTTCCACGGTTTTGCATTCGTTGGAAAGGTCTCGGGCTCCGTGAGGTTTATAGCAAAAAAATTTCAACAGAAAAGCAGGCGTTTGGTCCATAGCAGCCATCTCAAGAGGGCGGATTACCATCTTCTTTACAACCCCTCGACATGGATATCAAATGAAAGGGTTTGGTAAGTAGAACACCAAAGGCAATATAGTATACTCAATATATCGTTTGGTCCATGGCAGTCATCTCAAGAGAGCAGATGACCATTTTCTTCACAACCCCTTCGAAATGGGTATCCAATGAAAGAGTATGATAAGTAGAACAATATAAGCAATATAGTATACTCAATATGTCACTTGGTCCATAGCGGCCACCTCAAGAATGCGGATTACCATTTTCTTCACAACACCTTCGACATGGATATCAAATGAAAGATTATGATAAGTAGAACACCATAGACAATATAGTATACTCAATATATCGTTTGGTCCATGGCGATCATCTCAAGCGGGCTGATTACCATATTCTTCACAACCACTTCGAGATGGGTATCAAATGAGAGAGTATGATAAGTAAAACACATAAGCAATATAGTATACTCAATATATCGTTTGGTCCATAGCGGCCATCTCCAGAGGTTGGATTACCATTATCTTCACACCCCTCGACATGGATTTCAAATGAAAGGTTATGATAAGTAGAACACCATAAGCAATATAATATACTCATTTTCTTCACTACCCCCTCGACATTGGTATCAAATGAAAGGGCATTATAAGAAGAATGGCATAGACTATGTCTTTAGATTCATGGCGGCCATCTCAAGAGGGCGGGTTACCATTTTATTCACCACACCCGAGACATGGGTATCAAATGAAAGGCTATGAAAAGTAGAACACCATAAGCAATATAGTATACTCAATATATCGTTTGGTACATGGCGGTCATCTCAAGAGGGCGGATTACCATTTTCTTCACAACCCCTTCGAGATGGGTATCAAATGAGAGAGTATGATAAGTAGAACACCATATGCAATATAGTATACTCGATATATCGTTTGGTACATGGCGGTCATCTCAAGAGGGCGGATTACCATTTTCTTCACAACCCCTTCGAGATGGGTATCAAATGAGAGAGTATGATAAGTAGAACACCATATGCAATATAGTATACTCAATATATCGTTTGGTCCATAGCGGCCATCTCAAGAGGGCGGATTAATATTTTCTTCACCACCCCTTCGACATGGATATCAAATGAAAGAGTGTGATAAATAGAACACCATAGGCAATATAGTATACTCAATATATCATTTAGTCCATGGCGGTCATCTCCCAAAATCAATTTTCCCAGATTTGTTCTTTTTTCACTATAGCTTTTTCATATCGCAGACTGTATCCCCATAATCTTATTTTATTGAAAGGCGTTGCAACGCACGCGGGTTTTTGCTAGTTACTGTTAAAAATTTTAAGTGCTGAAGCATAAAACATTTTAGTGATTAGTTTTTTGGGATACTCACTTCTTATAGTTAAAAAAAAGAACACTTGCTACTATTAAGCACTTTACCGTTTATACAAAAAACATTACAGTATTTTATTTGTTAAGCAATTATCAAACACGTGGATGATATAGTGATATACAATCATTACTAGCCTTTGTACTGAGTTATACTGTAGAACCATCTACACCTTTGTGGACTGAAATGAATGTATACCTAGTCCAGGAGGCTTTGATACACCTTGGCCAATATTTCAGATCTTAAAGACCATGGAGATAATTGCTAACAAGGAAATAAGGGAAACTTATCTTCTGCGCTAAACGCTAAGCTATGCTACCTTGGTAAGAATTCATACTAGGTGGGTAAATCTATTGACACTACACTGTTGCGATGGCGACCTTCCTCGATCTTGGGAGAGCCTTCGACAATACATCCTTTGACACTATATCAAGGACCCAAGGTCGAAGTCGCACTCTCTGCGTCTGTTTACCCTATGCTGAGAATTCGCAGACTAATGGTCTCACATCACGAGGGATCTCTGAAAGGCGCAATAGCAAAGGATGTCAACATGGAGGAGTCTTATCTCCATTTCTGCGATGCCTTGTTATAGATAAACTCCTATAGTTACTCAATGGTCAAAACTTACTCGCATAAGGTTACGCAAAGTCATCAAAAAGCGAAATACTTAGTTCGAATACGCCTAATCTCTGCCGTCCTGTTGTAGACCCCGCAAATCGACATACCATGATACCTTATTAGATATATGTACAATAGCATCATAAGACCTACGATAATAATTCGAGTGTTTAGTGTGGTGGGGAAGAGCCAGTCTTAGCAATAACAACTGACTATAGTGTATTTTGGAGGGCCGGAGGGGAGTCCCAGGGAGGTTTATACCGTTATTCAGAAAACATCGCTCTCTAAAGGGAGACGGTATATCTTTATATCTCTGAATTGGTCCTATAAAGTTGTCTTGCCTACTCATTAAATCTGTGGAACAACATTTCAGTTTACCAAAAGAAGACGCTGGCGTTACTCCATGTGCTCGATCACCCAAGTGAGAATCAGGTGCCGGGAAAGAAAATTCTTATAGTACTAAACACTCAAGCAGTGATTAGGTGTATTAATCAGATAGTCATTAATGCACCACGGACTTTGGAGTATGTCGAAATGTTCTAAGTGAAACAATTTAATGTGGCATTTGAACGGTTTACGAACACCTAACCATCGATGGTAACGAAAGGCTTTGATTTAGAAGTGCTGATAGCCGAAGTAATAGTCTGCCATTGGTAGACGGCTGGCCCTCAACCTAATTGAGATATAGGTTGTTGAGGAACACTAGAAATGATGGAATGCAAACTACATGGCAACCGTGATCATGAAACTGGTCTTGCTTGGAATATACATACATACCTATATTCTTTGATATACAGGTGGGTGTGACGCCGCCAATATTAACGACAAGGGTGACAAGTTGAAAGGTGATAGGTGACATTGATCTAGTTTCAAGGTCGTAGCCTAATTTAAACAAAAAGAACAATTTAAAAAAAAATTCCCATTCCCAAGTAACATATTACTTACTAGCATAATCCCGGTACAATAAAGTGTAGATTAAAGTACCGATTGTGGCAACAAGAATAAAGATCTTGAACCTACGGGGCTCCTTCAGATGGCTTTTGCTACTAACCGCAGGACTCGAAAAATCCAAGACAGCCATGCAACTTGTGTCTTAATGCCCGACAGTGCCTAGAATCGTGGTATTCCAGGAAATGAGGCAACTTCCCTATGGAAGGTTTCTTGCTTAAAGTAGTGGAGTCGAAGTAAATGACGTGATGTTTAACTGGATTGCTAGTTCTTCGGATGTGACGCCTCCAACCTCTCAATCCCAATTTTCTAGTACGACTTTTAAGTAGTGATCTTGTTAACTCTGATGCTGGATAACGCACAGCAGAAAGGAAGAGAATGCATGCAATAGGTGAGATGGAGTACACCCTCAAAAGCCTAGCAAACCAAGATGTAAAATTATGCAGGCCGATTCTGAGCTCCGCTGGAATCGATTCCGCTAGAGTTTTCATACAATCGTATGCTACCAATGTAAGAAAATTTCAGTGGAATCAACTCCAGCGGAGTTCAGAATAGGCCTGATGATGTCGAGGGCTGATTGGAACGATCTCCTCTGGGCATCGTCCGCACTCCGTTGTGTTATGCTTTAGACTGATATAGAAGCTTCGTCAGGATGGTCGTTCCCTTTCCTACCATCCTCATCGGTCTTTTGTGGACCAAATACATTGAATATACCAGTCAGGGAATAGGCTATTGGCGGTGAAGAAGCTCCTAGCTGATCGGACTTTAATGAACTTGGCAAACTCGGCCAACTTTATGCGGTTTCTTCCTGAGACGTCTCTTAACGCGGCTAATGAATTGTTGGGGCCAGTGGTTGTCAGGTTGTCAGCACACTTATGGGCTTGATTACCGGACACTGTGCTGTGAATTACCATTTATGGTGATATGGAGGTTACCACTTGCAGTCCTTGCCTTGAGGAGGATGAGTCTGTCATTAAGAATGTCCCGAGATCAGGCTAACCCACAAGCGAATATTCAGACTGCTGATATTTTTTAGCGATCTAGCCTAGAAATATTAGATACAGGGGTGTAATACAATAGACCGAGTGGATTTGCAGCGGGAATTTTGGACGTAATATCTCACCAAACAACAAGAAGAAAAATAAGTAGCTTAATTATTTATACTCTTGTACTAAGATATTTCTAGATAAAGTGACTAAAACAAACCCAGCAAAATTCATCTGATTCGGTATCCTTTGTTCAATCGTTTAGGGAACAAAAGTTGTTCTTCGATCCTGACACGTCTACTTTAGAATCAAATCTCACTGGATCGTGCTTCACTGCCATTAATATAAAATTAATAAGGCTACCATCCTTGAGACTTGAGTAAACAAAAATCCTTTGCGACGAAGAGACATGTTGATTTAGTATAATTGGTCCAATTGCAAATTTCCAAGGACTTTAAACTTGTTTTAACAAGGCAAAAAAATCACTTACTCAAATAACATCCTTCTTATTAACGCAATCTAAATGTAAATGTACAATACCTGGAATAAAAATTTATTTACATGTACCTACACGCACCTCTCTCTATGTCGCTGTGTTACAATCAAATATCTGAGACGACTCTTGTTCATCAAGATTTTTTTTTTTTCGGGAAAAAAATGAACAAAAAAATGTTTTTTAAGAACACACGAAAGTAGAAGAAAAAAAAAAACATAAATTTTTTTCTGTACTTCCTTTTTACAAAATCCTTAAGAAAATTTCCCTAATTAGAAGAAGATAAAAAAAGTGAAAACTTTCAAGGGTTTTTCGGTTCCTTATTGAAGTACAGAAGAAGAAAAAGTTGAAAAAAAAAAAAAGAATTTTCAACCCACAATTGAGTGTTATCCTCATACTACCCATCTAGAAGATGATCCTTTATCCTTTAGGCAACTTTTCTCTTAATAAACTAACAAAATATCTGAAACTCAGTAAATTAAATAGAAACCTTCCTTCCATTCCATGTGAAATACTTGCACAGTAGTAGACAGGAGTGGAAGGAGAAGGATAATCATTAGTGTTTATAAGAGTCAAAACCTACTAGGTCCAGACAACAAAGTAGCTGGCTCACCTTTTGCTCCTTTTATGTATGTTTGTATATGTGTGTGTATATGACATTAAGGCCAGTTCGCCAGTCCACTAGTCCCTATTAACGCAAAATTTTGTTATTCAGGGCATTCCCTCGAGTTGATAATTGGGTCCCATATCCATTCCTCTAAGTAAATTACTTCACCTCCACTGAACAGAAATTTTCTTGGCTTCTCTAAAGACCTCATCTCATTACAATTAACCAGTCAACCGTTCAGCACGCAATGGAGAGATCTTTAGGAGTTGACTCATAAATACTAAGCAAAAAGGGGGTGCCAATTGGGGGGTCTATGATTCTCGTTTTGCTACTATAGGTGGGTGGTGTGTGTAGTGTATACGCATCGTCTTGTTGTTACAACAGCACACTACTTGATCCTTCTTACTTTTGGTCTTTTCGGTGTAACACTATCAAGACTTCAAGACTTGGCAAATCCTTATGGCATTCAAGTCCGGCCAGGTAAGGGGCCAATATCAATGGAAATGAGTTTGAACAAGTTCTCGTCTATCGTTGGCAACAAATTTCACAGACAGCATTACAAGTTGCCAATTTTCTTTTACTCTCCAGCCCCATACCCTCCCACTAACAATCCTCACCGAATGCTGCCACCACCATGAACCAACCCCCCCTCCAGCTATACACCCACTATATATACATATAAACGTGTATATTCAAGATTCAGGTTAGAAACTTGTATTCTATCCCACAAGTCGAAGGCATTATGAGAATAAGAAGGCACACATTACCCAATTATCGTATTTCATGATTCGTTAGGTTCACAAAACTCCTCGGAACTCTCTTCAGGACCAACAAGCAACACACAACTGGATAACTCCTGGATAAAATTCTCTTCCCTTGGCTTAACCATCCGCTGTTACTATCAAGGATTTTGTATAATACAGAAAACCCCAGAAAACATAGAAATTTTGTGGAAGTAGTCAAGATAGGTCCATACACAATATGTGAATGGTGCGTTCATGCGGAAGAAGACCCAAATCCCAATCCAAGCACCAACGTGTGCCACAATATCTATACATACATATATATGTGTGTCCAAAAGTCGTCTTCACTTTTACTATGTTCATACTAAATACATATTCTTGGTCTTACATTCCTCTATATACATACATACATATATATCAACATGAACATATATTTTTGGTTGAAGTTATTCAAAGATGGCAGATGACGACGTTAGAAAAGTCATGGAACATTCTAGGAATTTATAAAAGCCTTTTTCCTTAAGAAACTTCATAATATACACATACATATATATACCAAAAACCCAGCAAGGATTCACAATCCTGTAAAATTTTGTTGTTGTCCTTTCTTTATATATCTTCTATCTCTCTGCAACCACCCACCCACACCGTAGCATATCGCCCACCAATTTTCTAGATTTGTTAGCGTTTTGCTCGCTAGCCTAAGGGAATTATAGTTGTTGAGCCTATTCAGATGCTAAGCAGAATTTTGTGGGTTGGCATTTCATGGATGATTTTTAGTCATCTTAATTATGTTGATTAAGTGCTTGTTCAAGTTTTATTTAATTTTTGGATCATATTGAAATGGAATCAACATAAGTTTTGGGTGCTCGCTCTTTTTTTGTTTTGGGTGGTAGATCAAGGTTTGATGGTGGGGGTTATCTGTTGGTTAAGTAAAATGAAACAAAACAGTGTTAATTAATGTTAATAATGAAGAAGGTAATACCATATATGTAATATATAACCCTCTTCAACCTAAATTTAAAACCCAAAACATACTTGGGTTTTGAAATTTTCAACCTAGCATTGTCGTAAAGTTTGAGGTAAGGCTTGATGAAACGGAGTGCAAGGTTTGCCTATTTTTCGGCATGTACCTATATTGTTTATGTTAACGGTACAATCAGGACCGTGCCTGATTAGCCTGATTGGCCACCTGCGTGCCAGAGTTCGAGGCCGGATCCACGGTAACATCATATAAAGAAAAAATAAATGTTAAGATTTAAGGCTCTAGGTAAAAATCGTTTTTAGACATTCAGAGTGATTTTTGAGTTCTGACAAATTGAATGTTTATCAATATTAGTGTTTCACCCAGACCCGGGTCGAAGGAAGATAATCCACTCAGAATACTTAAAAAAATTATGTGGGATGATTTTGGCCTGGAGTCCCAATTCGCAACCAGAAAATTACTATTGGAGCACTCAAAAATCACTTTGAATACATGAAATTTTTTTTGAGTGATTTTGATTTAGAACCCAATTCTAAACAATTACCCATGCGTATATTGTAATGTGGAACATGAATGAATGCATAAAACTAGTCTGTCGGGCTTCAGGCTTGGTCTTACAGATGAAATGATTGCCTTGGTATTGCGATTTTGTGTTGTTATGCACTTATCCCTTTTCAATTTAGCCGCCTCTAATTTTGGCCGCCTGGATGCTGCGCACGCAATGTACGATGGTCAGGCTCGGCCCCGAGGTGTGATCGAATTTGGGTACGAAGTCGATTGACAGCTAAGACATTAACTGAAACTGCACAAACGAATTTTAGCATGATTCAAACACAGTACATACTCTGGACAGATGGCGATATGTGTCATTAAAGCAGTCGACCTTATTTTTTAATGAGAAAGACCACCCAGAAAATTTGTTCGGGTACTATGCCTGGTATCCAAGATAGTCCACTGTAGAGATTCTGATGATTCTTGAAATATAGCTTCGTGTCAAAGTCTCAGCTCAGGAGTAACCTTTTTTATTATTAGTCACTTATGTCGTTCATGGCATGGTTCTATTTCTTATAGTAAGCTTAGCTAAATGCATAGATGAAGAATAGGATAGCGTTAAGAAAATCTTGGGGAGTCACAAGGAGGAGGCTATGATCCTTGCGTTTGAACTTTTGGATGCTGTATGAGTTCGGGAATACTGATTGTGGCCGGTAGTTCAACAGTCGAGTTGTTCTGCTTGTACAATGTTCCTTAGTGTGAGTGAAAAGTAGAGCTGTAGATTTTGCAAGTGAGCTGAGCAGGCCAGTTATAGGTTGCAGGAAAAACATAGCCGAGGAAGCACAATTTTATTTATTTGGGAGCAGTCGCCAGTGGTGAAATTTTGAAAGCTGCAACTCATATGGGGAGCCTCGGTAGCTTAGGGAGTAAGGCGTCTAGTTACTATCCCAGAAGTCCGACTCTACAGGTGCGACTCTAACTCCGCGGTGGTCTGGTCCCAAGCCCAGGGTGTGAAAGGAGGAGGGTTGTCGTCCTGCCGAATTGACCCCAAACGGGAAAACGAAGAAACTAGGCAAGAAAACGTATGGATATACGAACTAACTATTTACAAAATAATGCTATTGCATCCGAGACCGCCGACGCGCCAGCGCTCAGGACCAGGGATGTTGGTGAGAAGAGGGTTACTGGCCGAAGACCCAAATTAGTCGCACCAAAAATGCAAATTCAATTCGCCGCGTGGACTATACGAACAGGGCATCACATCGATCAAAAAGAAATCATAGCAATGGAATTATCGAAATGAAAAATATCAGTTCCTGCGCTGTCAGAATTACAATTCACCGCATCCGGGACATTGACGATCGTCCCGCCAACAATCGACCAAACGATGACGTTTTACTATTCCGATGGTGAGAAACGAGAGGCCGGCGTGGTGTCGAAATTACGGTCAATCGATGGGCTGCCAGCAGCGTTATCGCATTCTAACCGATATCCGAGCGTTTGGCGGTTAAAACCATCGGTGGAACGATCAAGACCCATATCGTATCTGTTTATGCGCTAACCGAGACCAGCCCGGATGCGAACAAGGGCGAATTTTACGATCAGCTTCAAAAGACTCTGGATACGATACATCGAACCTATTGGTTAAAATTGCTTAAAGCTGATTACCTTCATATATTGATTCCATTTTTTAGATACTAGATGGGGACTTTGATTGCCGTTGAATACTTTTAAACTATCCTAGAAAATTTATATTTCGTTCAAAACCTTTTAAATTTTTTTAGCTATGAAGATAATACTTACAAAAAACAAATTTAGATAGTTGACAAAATATTGCTGAGCTTACCTAAAAAGAAACAAAAAAATTTATTTAGTTTTTTTTGGAAGAATTCAATTTAGGTAAGAAATTAATTACATTACTAGTAGAGGTCGAGTTGAGAAAGATCGATTTGTTACTCTAAGTTTGATATTGTATTGCTATAACATTGTTATAATTTTTAAGTAAGCAAGCCAATCTGTACTGTGGAAACTATAGAGCCAATCCTCAAGAAGACTTTACTGGTACAAGTAAATTAATTGTATAACGATAACATATTCCAGATGAAACGATCTATTCGGCTTGGACTTTATAAGACTTGGTAGAATTAAGAATTATCAAACTCAAAAAGTGTTCTTACTAAAAAACACAAGTCCCATTTAGTCTCTAGGAAGCCAGTGGATTTTTGCATTAGGCCAATTAGTTATTATAAAATTTGTGATACTGGCACTGCTAATGAATGTGAGATACCGACATTGGATGACGTACAAGAAGCTGTGACAAACCTTAAAAACAATAAATGCCTGAAAATTTGGAGCAAAGCATTATCTGCGCAATACACAAGAAAAGAGATAAATTCTATATAGAGGCATATCTCTTTTAAGCATAGTATATAAAATAATGACAAACATAATTGAAGCCAGACTGGAACGTTATGCAGAAGACACAATAAGTGAATAACAATCTGGATTCAGAAGAAATAGATACACAATGGACCAACTTTTTTCAATAAGGCAAATCCTTCGTAAATGCTGGGAATACAATATGGACGTGTATCAAGTTTTCATCTACTTTAAAAGGAGAATTGACGGAATCCTTCCCAGTCAAGCAAGGCTTAAAACAGGGCGATGGGCCGGCACCCATGGTATTTAATCTCTGCCTAGAAGGAGTGATTCGAAAAGTAAGCATTGATGCGAACGCAACCCATCCACACCTCTCCACGACGAACGGCAAGCTAGCTTTTACCGTTTGGCCGGCATCACCCCCTAACATTTGTTTAGGTTGATTAGAGAGGGGGTAGTATCTTGATTTTTTTTTTGTGTTTGCGAGTGGTTCTCGAGTCGGGTATTGTGCATAGCAAGTGACTGTCATCAAAAATTTATCCTACACTTTTTTTTATGTGTTAAATTCTAGCTTAGGAATCACCCTTTGTAGGTACGGAGCAGCGTTGCCAGATTATTTTTTTCGTAAATCAGGATTAAGACTAGTGAAGCAGAAAAAGCGGGATTTTGTTGTAAAAATCGGGACATGCGAAAAAATACAAGAAAATGCAAAATGTTCTTCTTATTTTCAGACTTTATATTAATAAACATGTTGAAAATACATGGTTAATTATTATAATGATCGGCAGTAATTTGTGATAACAATCCATACTGTTATAACTCAAAGAATGTTTGACGGTGTGATAAATAGAACAAATTTCTAAAGCTGATATTTTGTGAATATTTTCCATATCGGAAGTACTCGGCTTGGAAAAATAGTTCATCAAAGTTGAAGCACGTGAGCTGACTATTTTCATATGAGTAGCTCCTCTCGAATGCTTGAGAACGTCATTTGCTCCACCATCGGATATACTGAATTCCCTTTTACATAAGCGGCAAAATGCCTTAAATTCATTTTTTGAGATACTTAACCAATCGTAATTTTGCTCCCAATTGGGGTTGTATTTTGTTAGCCGTTTATCTAATTTCACCTTCTTCTCAGGTGTTTGTGTTGCTTCCGAATTCGAAAGATTATTATCAGAATTCATCTTAACTCACTTTACTACTGACTCCGTAAATAAACAATTTAAACGCCACACAACAGACAACAGACGACATTGACGGCAGAACGCAGACTGGCCCACTCTACCCCAAGCAGCACACTGAAACCAAATAGTGACAGCCACAGAGATATGTGAGGTGGGAGTGTCCGTGTTGGTAGCGTCACAAGAATTTAGATGAATTTACTAAAAAATCGGGATTTTTAACGTCCCGCGAGGGACATTGATTTTTAACTCTAAAATCGGGACGTCCCGCAAAAATCGGGACGTCTGGCAACGCTGGTACGGAGTGAGCCGAGTTGGCTAGTCTTGTGTTGCGGGTAAAAAGTTGCCGTGTAGGCAGGAGGTCTCTGATTTTAGTGGAACACTCACTATGGTAATAGTGGTAAAATTTGCTAAGGGCTGCTACATTCCTACGATGGCTTAAAGGGTCGATGGAGGAACAAAGGGTGCTATCGCCAATGAGTTTGATGGCGCGGTTATGCACGTTGTCCCAGCCAAGGTGGTTTTTGGAGCACCTGCCCAGATATACGAATTGCATTCAAGGCGGGGCCGAATGTAGGACTTGCAGATTGTAGCCAGAGCGGTTGGCTGAAGAAGGAATTTGCATCTCTTGAGGAAACCCAGGCATTGGGAAGCTTGTTTGGCGATTTGGAATATGTGATTATTCCATCGCAGATCTGACGATAAGGTTACGCCTAGGATGTTAAGAGATGGGTCAGCCATTACATTCTTTTTGCCCACTGAGATAGAGGAACGGGTGGTGCAGGTTTTTGTAGAGATGAGGCAGTACTTTGTTTGGTTGCATTGAATTAGACACGATTCTTGAGGCCCCAAGAAAGAATAAGTTCAATGTCCCCGTTAATAGAATTGGACATGAGTTCACGGCCTACGGGAAAAGGTCTGGCACGTGCTTGTCCTATATTATCGAAGGTGTGGGAGTAACGCAGAGTACCGTCATCGGCGAAACTGTGAAGTCGGTTGGTGGGGATTGAGAGCAGATCATTAATGAATAGAGCGCAGGTGAGAGAAACGAAACTTGGGGAACGCCGGCCGAGATGGAATGAGGGTTGGATTCAAAGCCATCCAACACTACCTTGATTGAACGGCTGGAAAGAAAGCTCTCAATATAGTTCCGTAGAACTGAGTCGATACCAATAGCTTGGAGTTTAGACAACAGAGCGGGATGCCATACTCTGTCGAAAGCCTTGGATATAACTAGAGCAACCAAACCAGATTCACCGAAGCGATGATGATGATTGATCATTCGGAAATCTCTAACTCTTTGTGAAGAATCAAACCAGGCGAGCTCTTATTAATGGCTTTTGGGATAAGTCTCGAATCTCCAAAAAGGATATTAGATCCGGTACATAAATATACTGTCTGGATCTAAAATCTCTCCAAGTTTACTTCCTCTTTTAAGTAAAAGTAGTTACGGCAGCTCCAATTGAGTCGGTCCCACCCTCCTCCTTGGATCAGACTGCTCTGCTCCTACCTAAGTAACTGCCTAACCTTTTCTAAAAATTCATTCCCAGAATTGCGTTCACTTTCTAATATTAGAAATATTGACACACTTACTTTAACACCTTTTCGCGCAAATTTTCACTGGTAGTAATCACAAATTCATTATCAAAAACAAAAAATCTTATTCCTTTTTTTTCCAGGATATTTCCTTGAGATATAAATCAAGTAAAAATATGTTTTTTTAGTCCGCTTTTTTTTTCTTTCTTATTTTTAGTCTTTACGAGAAATCATAAAAAATTTATAGTCTAGTAGTCCCTTTAATCATTATTGCTTCTCTACCTCCAACCTTATACCCCTCGTCCCCCCAAAAAAAAAACAAACAAAATATGCTTAGCTCCTTTCACAAAAAAAAAAAAAAATGAAAAGAAAAGTGTATTGTGCTTAAGAAGAAGTTAACACCTTTCGTCCTTATTCTTCCTTTTTTACTTCCCAATAAGGGTTAAAGGAAGCAAATTATTTTTACAACCTGTGACCTTTTTAATAAAAAAGGTTTTTACTACATCCATAATCCCATAAAAAAAGGTATGGGAGTTTCATGAAAATCATCTCGATAATATTATCTAGATATGACTTATATACAATGAAAGCTTGGCTTTGGTCACACTGGGAAATATTATTATAGTATTGCCCCCTCGCCCCACCCCCCCGAAAAAGGAATAAAAATGCAAGAATCCTTGGGTTTGAGCAAAGTGGAGAGATTTATGAGTGGAAGTCAACTGTCACACAGGGTTTGATGGTAAGGAAGAAAGAAAGGTGGTTGCAGGAACGGGGTTTTGTAATAAAATCTAATAAAAGCAGGATATAGTGGTTGGATAACACACATATAGGACATTAATTATCCTTCCGGGCTGTGTCCTTTTCTATTCAGTATGTTTTTCCTTTTTCTTTATAGTCTAGTGTAGTGCTTTTCGGCTTCATTGTTTTGTGAAGTGGTTTTGTCGGTGCTAGATGAAAATTCAGATATTAGGAACAATTGTTTTGTGCAACTCTGGATAGGAGCCGAATATATCCTTGTACAGGACTTTGTGGGGAAAATAAATTCTTTGCTTCGAGACATGTTGTTGTATGCTCGATGTCCATCTTAATAGGTCTGCATAATAAATTTCGATGTATAAAACCGGTTTTTGTAACAGGCTCAACCGCTGCAGTACCTACTTCTTGTCCTCTATATTCTAAAAGGCAACCCCCTTGAATACTGTTGGGTCCTGCTGCTGATCAACTTGAATGAATCTAACCGGTAAAGATAAATTACTTTTGTTTTTCTCTAATTTTATCCCAAAATACTGTATAAACCACTAGAGACGGCTTTTATAACACAATAACACACACACCCAGAAAAAAAAAATAAACAAGAAGAACGTAAGGACCAGCCTTTATTTTTGGAAGTCATAGTCTCATCCCAAAAAGTGGTTTGTAGGTTCTTTATCTCTGCATATTCAGTTGCAACTTAAAACAAAACCCTAGATGTTATGAATGTAGCATGCAAGCGCGCCATATATGTGAAAACGTTTGGTTTGTTTGTGTCTCCATTCTGTTATCCTTAAATTATGTTACCATATTACCATACCGAATGGGTGCCAGGATTGGAGACTCCTTTTGTTTGAAAATAATTCTGGTGCTAGTTTAACGTCTAGTTCTTATGTACTTCTCTGTATATATATGGTGCTGGGTTTGGGTGCGATGGGGTTAGGGGGTTGTACTTCGTTTCTAACAATCGTCAAGTTTTGTTACCCAAACAATTGAGTTCCATCGTACTTAGCCTTTTAGCTTCCATTTCTCTCTACCCATTTCTTCTATGTGCATTTATATACAAACATACATATATATAACATAACTATACACTAAGAGGACGGCGCTATGCTGTTATACATGGATTTAAACTAATGAAAAAATTAACACAACAATAGAAAAGACTACCTTCTAAAGGCCCCCATACACGGTCCAATTGGTTGTACAGCGAAGTGCGGTTGTACAACCAAAACTATCGATTGTGGGCCGGTCGGCCGATCAAAATACATTGCGCTTATAGGTTTGATGAAAATCTGGTTGTACAGCCAATTTGACCGTGTATGGGGGCCTTAAGAGTTTGTCGAGAAAATTTATGTCACCACAGCTGACAGCTCTAGAGATTACCATTCCATTCCTTTCGTTGCAAAGTCCACTATCAGACACAATACATTGGGTTAGTTCTCTTGTACAAGTAAATACCCTTTGGATTATTGTTGAGAGAGAGAGAAAATAGGGAGATAGAGGAGGATTATTGGTTCGCATTCAGTTAGCCAACCAACCAGCCAGCCCACCCCAAGAGTGACTCTTCTTTTTAAACTTTAAACTAAACTCTTCCTATGGGTTTTGTGTGTGTACAATTTGATTACAATTTTCCAAGGGAAATCTATTCTATTGTTTTCGGGTATTTTGGTGGTGACTTTTGTATTCAAATGAAGAAAATGTTTTTGTATTATGAAAAGATTTAAGATAATGCGAAATTGATGGTGAAATACGGTTTGTGCAATATTATCCTGATGTAAGAAAAAAAAGGACAGTCAGTTCCTTGAATGTAATAGTAGAATGGTGTGAAACATTATTAGATAAAATTATGTTTGATTTCTGACGTGAAAACGACACAGAAGTCTAGACTATTCTTGCTTTTTTTGTACATGCTTTAAAATATTCTTCTTCTTTCTTTGAGGGGCCGTCTTTGGCGTATTTGGTCTATTATGCCAACCGTGTCATTCTAAACCTTCATTCTAAACCTTAGGCACGCCATTGGGCCCATTGTGATGCCATTCTAGTGTTGGGACAAAGTTCAGGCCATTTCAAGCCATTTTGAGCTTTTGATAAAGCGACAGAGGTTAGGAACACCAATACTTTGCAGCTCGCTGAATCCATCAAGGAAGGGTGAGCCAAGGCCCCCCTTTTCCTTGCGAGGACGGGACATGTGCAGAGAAAATGGGAGACAGTTTCTTCCTCTTCTTCATTACCACAACTTCTGCATAAGTCGTTGTGGGGTAGTCCTAATCTTTCGGCGTGCGGGCCAAAGGGCAGCTGTTGGGGTGCTTCTGATTGCACCACTGATACACAGCTCATCTATTCTTTGAACCTTTTACAGTATCTTACGATACGTAATTTTCTGTAATGCAGTCCACCATACTGATATGCCATGCATAAGTATAGGTCTGATTACGGCTGTATAGAGCCAGTGGTCGATGCGGGATTTAAGGCCCCAATTGACTCCGATCGTTCTCTGGCATAAGAAGAGAGCTGTTTTGGCCTTATTAGCTCTTTCTAAAAGATTCGGCCTCCACGTTAGTTTCCTATCGAGTACGAGACCTAGAAATTTCGTATCCTCCTTTAGATGCAGTGTTTCATTGCAAAGTCGCAGAAGGAAAATTAATAAGTCTATGCTTCTTTGTAAAGAGCACTACTTCAGCATTGGCTGGACCCTTTGCATTAGCCCAATGAGCAAGAGTAGCCAATGGTTGATGCATTATGTCTCTTATTGTTGAGATGTACATCATCAGCATAGGCCACCGTGGTGCACCCAGACTCCCTTAGAGTTATCAGCACTTCGTTGACTGTTATATTCCAAAGGAGCGGCGATAAGACCCTACCTTGTGGTGTGCCTCTTCTAACCCATTTGACTTCTTCCGAAAGCCCTAGGCTAGACTTTATGACCCTACACCTCAGCAGCTGATCAATAAAGGACCCAGAGCACCCATCAACATTCAGAAGCTGGAGTTAAGGCTTTTGATATAGCCTAAAATTTGATTTAGGATTCATATCACAAATGGAGGATGAAAAATGTATACTCAACTTTTTCCCCGCTGTAGCCTCAAAGTCCAAAGAAAATTGATCTGCTTAAATATGGCCGTATCGTTAGATTTTCGCAAGGGGAAGGGGGCGAATTCTAAGCAGTGGAGTACGTTCGCTGGCCTCTCGCAACTGGTAGCTCCACTGATCCCGATTCTGAGCAGATGTCATCCATTTTGGTATCCGTAAGCTCTGGACGTCTTTGGCTATGCCATCCTTGCAGCGGAGGTTGCATCTCCCTCTTGCAGCACATGGATCTTACTGTAGAGAATAACCTTAATGTGCTTGTCTAAAAAATTCTCCACCGAGGCTGATGGGTCGAGAGAATGCTGCTTCCTTCTATGATCAATTAGGGAATAAAGGTCACACTTGTCGCTCCTCACCGCCTCAGAATATGAGATGCGCATGGCAGGATGGTCACCCATGCCAGAGCTTCGCAATACCAAGCGAAGGCTAAGTTAAACCAGAGGTCGCCTGGAGTCCATCATTGGTGGTACATTCACCTCTTCATGGATCTTGGTATTACGGGTTTTATCGAGTATGCCCTCTCTAGATTCAGGACGTATTCAATTTGTTCCCTGGATAGGCAGGGACAGCTTGATCACCGGTTCATGCCGCAGTTCAAGGGGACCTCGAGCAATTTGTGGCCTGAGGATCGCGTATGTTTGATCTTGGAGTGCAGGCTTAACCTGTTCGGGTTACGGTCGGACATAGTACACCCAAGTCCCCCAACCCCCTGTATATAATATTTCGCCCCAATCTTAGAATGTAGTGTATGATACAAAATTGTTATCAAAAGTGACTCGCAAAAGAATTAGCTGCGGTGATCTTAGCCTACTATTTTTTCGGTGATCTTAACTACATTTCTTCTAGCATAAGTGAAGATAGCGACAAGAAAGCATTTAAAAAAAAAATTGGCGGGCAACTTGAAGAAATGATCACGTCGGGGTGGAATTTGTACCCATGATCTAATAGTTGCCAGAATACTCGACTATTGCACTAACTATGTTCTAAAGTACCCTTTTCATATTCTATTTTTCACGATTAAGATCAGAAGGAAAATCTCAATACAATTATTTATAACTCGACACCAATAGCTTGGAGTTAGGTTAATAGAATAGAGCAGCGATCGGCAACCAAAATGCATTGGGGTACCAGAAAAGAGATAATTAAAACTACTGCACATTAAGTGTGCAACAAAAAATGAATTAAATATTAATGACTAACTTTTAGATCAAGTTTGGATGCTAAAGGCTCCCATTCACATACAGGCCGCCGGCAGGCCGTGGCCTTTCAGTCCAGGTCAGCAGGTAAAGCCTGATGGAGGTCACATTTTAAGTACCCCATTGAATTACAGGCCGCCGGCAGGCCATGGCCTTTAGTCCAGGTTGGCAGGCGCGGACGGGCAAAGGTGGTTGACAGGCCGTGGATTGCAGATGACCCCATGATTCCCTACATACACACAGGCGAAGGCGACAGTTTAGCGCAGCAAATTGTTAATTCAAGTGTCATAAGGTTCATAGCGGCAACGAAATTTTAACACTAAATAGAAGTTCAGATCTTCAGGCCCAGACTGATGATAAATACCCCCAGATTGCCAAATTCAAGGATAGGCCAAAATCAATGAATTATTTCATCATTTTTCACAGTCTGGCTTACAACGAATATTGATTGAAAGAATTCATTTTTATGTTTCTGCATGAATCCTTCCGATTTTGTTGACTCAGCTCGAATTCAACTCGAAGGACAATTTGATTAAAATGCTTTTCTCAGCTTGAGATTATTATCCTTGGGCAATGCCCCACCAATTTGGTATTTACCTCCCAGCATAAAGTCATTGTCCTTGTTGAATTTCATGCTTGTTTCCTTTCACAATATACTTATCTAAATGTATATGCATGTATGTGTAAGTGGCACAGCCAGGAATCATGTATCGCTGCTATCAGTACTTTGGTTTAAGGATAAATTTACGTTTCGAATGAAGAGGAGCGCACCAACAAACGTTGTGGCTGTAAACGGAGCAGCAGCGGCAAGAGAGCGAAACAGTATATGGATACAGCATCTTACGTACTTACGTGTAATATGAAGTACGTGTTACATAATCGGTGTCAAGGGATATGCACGATAGTAATAAATATTGGTCCGTTGACAACCATCAACCACATCCATGGCACTTCATATTCTCTTAAGCAGCGCGCATATAGTAGCTGATGCTGGGTTTATACGTATATATTGTATTTTTTTTTTTTGGTTTTTTTTTTACTTCTCTGTCTTTTGCAGATGTTGCTTACCCCGTCGTGGTGGATGAGGGTTTTTCTTTGGCTCTCTGGTTCTTGCTTTATGGCAATTTATTGCTAGGAATTTATTATAAAAGTGAGGATTTATAATGGATGAAATATTGTTGGATACTATGGTATTTATACATATGTATGTATGCGAACAAAAGCAAGCATTTGAATTTGTATTATGCACCTTTAAAGTGAATTGTTAATAGTTACTTTTGTGATTTAATATTCTACTGTTTGTAAGAGACGTGGTTTGTCTGTTCTGTCATCTTATCCTTTTTTGAACAAGAGATTTGTGTTTGTGCATAGTTTTGATGGTCCTTATATCCAGTTATGGCTATGTGCAACAAAAAAAGGAAAAGGAGAAAAAAATACTGAAATACTGAATCTTGAGCAAGCTAGAAAGTATAGGGCTTGAGATGTACTCTTTTAAAAGTAATCCTCGGGCCTCGGTGGTCTAGAGGTAAGGCGCCTGACTACTATCCCAGAGGTCCCGGGTTCGAATCCCGGCCAGCCCCACGGTCCTTCGCCTTTTCCACTTTCCCACCCACATAACTTCCCTTCTTTCTTCTCCCCTCTTTACATTCCTGATTCCTCCTGTCATAGTCTTCGCTAGTACGGTGGTCTAGAGGTAAGGCGCCTGACTACTATCCCAGAGGTCCCGGGTTCGAATCCCGGCCAGCCCCACGGTCCTTCGCCTTTTCCACTTTCCCACCCACATAACTTCTCTTCTTTCTTCTCCCCTCTTTACATTCCTGATTCCTCCTGTCATAGTCTTCGCTAGTCCTTCCCCGCTCCACCAAGCGCATGTCCTCGGTTGGCTGATGAGATTCAACTCGTTTCAGGAGGCATAACACTCGAGCGAGTTGTTTCTCAAATGCCCCGATGCCAGAGTCGCGAAATGGTTGGAAGTAGGTGGAATAATAATATCGCGGCTAGGTTGTGACAGCTCCTTCCTACTTCTCTGTCTCTCTCTTTCTACTTTCTATCTTCCGGCTAGAGCTGCTGTTCGACATTCTATACGAAAAAAAATAGATTGTCGAACAGTACAAAGGGGCTTTCCCTAAGCCTCTAGTCTACCATATAAAAAAAATCAAGGCTAGGATTTGTTCCTAAGAAGCGTAGTCTCCTATAGGGCAATGTCCGTGCTGATTATCGGAAAACGTCACCTTATGCTTGTAACCGAGCATATCAAGATCATCTCTGCATCGCATGACTAGCTTGAAACGTTACATCACAAAGCCTGTAGCTCCTTTAGAGCATAAATAGTCCGGTTACTGTCCGGTAAAGTCTGAATTGCTCAAATTAATCCGAGCCTCTCAGATCAGTTGATGGAAACCATACTTAAAATACACTAAGGTAAAGGCCTCTATTTTCGGAGATGGCTACAGTTATTGATAGCTCTCTAGCGAGTAAGACGCCTGCTTGATTACTTTTATCAGCAAAACCGAAAAATAGCTTGGATTGGTTTGGCCGGTAAATGAATGACTGCAAAGGAAAAAGAAAAATTTAAAGCTGGGCCAACGTTTATCCTGCAACATAGAATGTGTAAAGTCTGAGAATTCCAGGGGCATAGACCAAACTAATTCTTAGCTACTGATCATGACAGCTCTACTATTTCTCCGTAATATCATATTGAGGGTAAAAGTCGTATTTGAATTTTTTTGGAAAGTTTTGTTGGCTCGTGTGGCTCGATCCATGACCCTGAGATTAAGAGTCTCAATATTACTCTTGAAGAGAATCGTAAAGAGGGGCTTAAGCCCAAAAGTTACTAAGGGTTGTGGCGGAAGCGATCATTTCACGATGGAAGAAGTGGACCACGTGTTTACTAATTAAGAAAAAAATTAATGGGAGCGAGGATAAAGTTTTAAGCGTTGAGAGCTACTGGGCGCTAGGCTGACGACTCCCTATGAATTTAAGTCCGGGAAGCCTCTTTTGCTTGCTTCAAAGGTGGTGGTTTTTGAAGCAGGGAAGTGACACAATCTATAAAATTAAAAAAAAATATTAATAATTTTTAACAAAATGAATTCAGCATAATCTTAGGTATTCCACTCTCGATTGACAATTTCATACCGGAAGGGACCGGGTAGAATTTTAAGATTTATTATGAGAAAGGAAGTGCTTCAAAAAAGATGTTGGGAGCGACTGGGCGTTAAGCGGCCTACTCTTCCAATGGTTGTTTGTTAGCCACATTCGTTCGCATACCACTCAGGTAAAATCTTTTACAGAGCTACGGCAACAAACAATAAAAATTATTACGCCAATATCTAACGTGGAAGGTTGGTATGAACAAGCTAAAATTACGTGTTGGGAGCGACTGGTCGCTATGCAGTCGACTTACTTAGGGTTTATTCTTTCTAGCTACCTCTTAACCCGTTAGCCCACCCTAAACGGGACCCAGTTCGAAATCAAGGCCAACTTCGACGTAGAAAGTTGAAGATAATAGGGGAGAACAGGTGTTCTAGCCCTAGAGGCTGAGACATTGATAATTACATACCGTAACATCATATGTATAAATTTATTTTGGGCCATAAATTCTATTAGTAGAGTCGATAATTCCAATGGGTCGAATTGTCAAGAATTGTTAATTGAATTATCTATTCGACCGCGGCTTAATGACTTGGTCGAAGGAGAAACACGGAAATTTATTTACGCGTGTACTCCTTTGGTAACACAGAGAGACACAGGATTCGGGTTCGTACTAAGAAAACACAAATCCCAGTCATTGGATTAGTAGAAGGGAATAAGCACTAACAAATTGGCATTATAACAGTGTCAGACCGTCCTTTGGGAGCTGTGTTGGCCGAGCAGGGACATAATAGACTCTCGTATGTTGATTTGTGCTTATTTGATTGTGTCCCTGCCAATAATGCTGGTGTGATTGGAGTAATTTAGCAAATGAAAGTTTGGTATAGTAGTCAAGAGCCTCGTTGGAGTTTCATGTTTACTGAAACCAGCCTGAGAAAGCTGTAACAACATCAGGGCTGAGCTGGTCGTGCAGAAAGAAGATAGAACAATGGCGGCTGCTAGTTTTTTTTTCAGTTTTTTGAAGTGAAAACTTCTTTAGGCGCATTGAGCGTTTTTTTTAATAAATCGTCCGAATCATCCTAGTCAGTATCACATCAGAACTATAGACCATTTAAAATTAATGGCACTTGCATTGGGACTACCATATAACAAATTTAAGGATTACAAAAAGGAAAGATTTTATCTATAGTCTAGCCGTGTTTTTTCGTATGCATCATAACCAGTGTAGCAAAAGATATTAAATTTGTAAACCCCACACAGTTCTTTAATAATAAAAAATTTACAATAAAACGCATTAAAAAATCATTATAAAAATCCAGACATTGTGCTATTTCCTTAATAAAGAAGTCGAAATCAGAGAAAGAAAGCTCAAGTACATCGTACATCACTTCTTAAAAGTGATTTAATGTGTTTTTTTCCTGACTTCTTCCCTACTAGTACACAAAACATATACACAAAAATTCTAACAATAAAAATTGTATTGAATTTTTCACTTACAATTGTTAACTGAAAAAAAAAAAAAAATGTGAAATACGAAAATCTCGTTCTTTTCTCTGCGACAATAAATAGAAGACAAATATCACAACAACAAAAAAAAAAAGAAAGAAAGAAATTCCTTCGCCGGTAAGTCGACATAAAACCCCAAGCAAATTATTTATTTATGGAATTTTAAAATATCACTTAAAAACTGAGGTAGAATAGAAGTAAAGGAGGACTCTTCTGCTTATGTAATATAAAGAGAGGAGCATCGCATTGCGCCCCATTTTCTCATCCTAGTTGACGTTCTTCCTTCACTTTTTTTACTTTTTTGATTCTATACTTTCATTTCCGTGGGCATTCTAAAGGAGAGCCTAAAAGATCCCTTTTTTTAGAAACAGACAAAGGGCGGCATTCCAATTGGTGGATTTAATAGAAGTTCTATGAGTTTTGTGGTGAATAGAGGGCACATCACAATTTCTAGGATGAGGTGAACTTTGTTGACTGGTCCTTTCTTCACCCTCATAGATTTTGCTCCCCAGTCTCCCCAAATCATCACATCAAAAGCCGCTTCGTCCTTATTCTTGTTACACCAACAAAAAAAAACGCGACTGTTATATACTCTGAAGAGCCGGGCCCCCTACCTACCAGCCAAAGATACAGGATACAAGGTTTAGTCTTATTCCCAACGGTCCTACCTCATTTTCCATTCAATTTATTCGCTTCTATTCACCTGGTAGCGAAAAAGGTAGCAGAAAAGAAATCAAAAGCAGTCAAAAAACCAACCCCCACTTTTCTGACGTTACGGCTCAAACAAAAAAAAAACATTTTCTTCAAATCCTCATTTCTACCCTAATTTTCTGTGCTTTTCAGCAAATTTTTTTTTTTTGTAATAAAACTAGTGAAAGTTAAGGGGCTGCAGAGAGAAGCAAAAAAAGCGAGAAAGTGAATGAATATTTTCTCGTATCCTGGCATCAATATAACATCCCTCCTTGGTTCTTCGAAACAGCGAAACCCCCTCGCTACTGTACTCTACTATACTAACATCCTTTTTCACACTCAAAAGGCAATTGTTGATGTTTCGTTGCCTGTGATGCCGGTCTTCTATTTTATTTGAAAAGCTTAAGAAAAGTTGAAGAATATTGCTGAATCGCTAATTAAACCTAAAATTGTTTGGTGGCAGCGGCGCGGATGGGGGATTGAGCTAGAAAGGATGTGTATATACTGGGAATGGAAATAAGATTGCAGACACCCTGCCTGCTCGCCGCTAGTCTTTAGAGAATTCCCGGGGTAAAACCTTGCCGTATAAACGTGAATTAATTATTTTGAAAAGTCTCTGGGCTTAATTTTTCGCCCCCGTGCAATGTAAACAATCAGAGAAAGAGAGAGAGAAAGAGTAATCAGATGAGAGGAAATGTCTTTTGGAAAACTAATAAGGGAGGTAAGGAAAACTCATGAAAGCAATGAAGACTTTTTTTTGTAAAACCCTATGTAGAAAATGTCTTTCAAATTGGTTAAGGTGATATTCTTAGAAGAAGACAAAATTAAGACTTTTTTTAAATTATGCTCTCTTATTGTATCTATCTTAAGTAGCAAGACAGCGTTTAATTTTTATATTAATTAAAATGTTATTTTTTCTTCATATCATTCTTTAATTGAACAGATTCTCTACAAATTTTATAGATTATTCACAACGATAAAAACCAAGAAAATAATTTAAAATTCCTTCTACCACAACAACTTTATGGAAAGCAGCATTTCTTAAACAAATTTCTAATTTTTGTAGTAACATTCCCTTGTTATTTAAGAAAATTAGTTAATTCTCTAAAAGAAATTCAACAACAAATTCAAATTCAACAAATTCTTGACCCAAATCAGCTAGTTCTCTGACCTAATTAATCAATTTTTGTTTTATACCAGCTAGTTCTCGGTAAAAAATGATTAGTTCTCGAAACAAAGTCGTTAGTTTTTTAATTCTCGAGAAAAAATTTTAAGTTTTTGATCAAAATCAGCTAGTTCTCTGACCTAATTAATCAATTTTTGTTTTATACTAGCTAGTTCTCTTTAAAAAATGATTAGTTTTTGAAATACAGCCGTTAGTTTTTCTAATTCTCTAAAAAAATTTAAGTTCTTGATCAAAATCAGTTAGTTCTTTGATTTATTTAATCAATTTATGTTCAATAGTAGCTAGTTCTCTGCAAAAAATGAATAGGTCTTGAAATAATGTTGTTAGTCCTTCTAATTCTCGAGAAAATTTTTTAAGTTCTTGACCGAAATCAGCAAGTTATTTGACCTAATTAATCAATTTTTGTTTTATACTAGCTAGTTCTCTGTAAAAAATGATTAGTTCTCGAACTAAAGTCGTTAGTTTTTCTAATTCTTTGAAAATTGTTTAAGTTCTTGATCAAAATCAGTTAGTTCTTTGACGTACTTAATCAATTTATGTTCAATAGTAGCTAGTAGCAAAAACAAAATAGGTCTTAAAATAACATTATATGTATAAATGTATGTTAGTTCTTCTAATTCTCTAGAAAAATTTTAAGTTCTTGATCAAAATCAGCTAGTTCTCTGACCTACATAATCAATTTTTGTTCTCTAGTAGCTAGTTCTCTATAAAATATGATTAGTTCTTGCAATAAAGTAGTTAGTTCTTTTACAAAAATGCAATTTCTTGGCTGAATGTACTTAGAACTTATCAAAAAACAATTTTATATGCTTAATAACAGTTAGTTCTCAAATGATTTTCATTAATTTCTGCTAGTTCTCTGAATTATATAAACAATTGTAGTTAGTTCTTCGATTCGCTTTGTTAATGTTAGTTCTACAATGAAGTTTTTAATTCACTTTTGAAAATATAGTTACTTAAATTTTTAATTCCTGGGAGAGATTTGTTAGTTCTCTCTTAAAAGTGGCTAGTTCTTGATCGAAAGTAGTTAGTTCTCTATAAAAAAAAATACTTGTTCTTGGTTGAATGGTCTCAGAACTAAATAACAAATTGTTTCATTTTGTCAAAATTATGTTACGAACTAGATGGCTACTACAAGAAAGAAGTGCCCAACCCCCACGAGTTTCCGAGTCAGTGTAACAATCCTTCCGAAACACTTGGCAGGAGAAATCAAAGAGTTCAGTATTAAGAATGCCTTTATGGAGCCAGGTTTCAGTAAATACTATGACATCGAACCCGCTAGCCGTCGATACCTGAAGGATGTCGTTTTTTTTTGATCTGGTCTCCCTCACGTTCTGATCGTAGAGGGAATGCGTCCCGAGTTTTTTTTACTTCTGTGGAGCGCTCGGAGTAGAAGCGTTCGCATGATGGGCTCGAGTGCGGGTGCGCGGAAAAAGCTTGTTAAGGGCACCAGCAGGCCAGAAACAATAAGGCCAAAGAAGCAATAACAGCTTGTGCAGACAAAACAAAAGAAGCAACAGGGTTGGAAGCCTTGCTGACTTTTCTGCAAAAAACAGTTCCAGGGTCAATAAATTTCGTCCTTAAATATTCACAGCTCATAGTTTCAGGAGAAAATCGCGACATGAAGGTCTCGGTATCGTAACCAGAGGGGTACACTCTTCCAGTGGAGTAGTTACTTCAGTAACCGGGGATTGACCATTAAAAGAGACGGAGAGGTTGATACCGAGACCGGCCAAGAGGTCAACACTGTCTCTGGAACGCGGGGCAAGGAACTCAAAGTGACATCGCCACCAATGCACAGTGGTTCAGCCCATAGGTCATAATTCCGAAAAATGTGTACTCGAAAAAATCAAACAAGTTGGTAAATATCAATAGTCCGATGGATAAGCTACCCTCAGGTATAAATATTTCAGCCCTTTTAGTTTATTATCATTTATTTCTCGAGCTCTGAAGTGAACGCATCTGCATTGTTCTAATTCATTATTTTCAGTGACTCACTTTTTTGGTATTTGCCGAAAACAATTCTCGGAATACAGGTGTTTGTGTTGTGTTTTTGTGACATGGAAATCAAAGAACTAGGTATGTACTTTGTATCTGATTATATTTTATATAAATATTGCATGTATTGTTTATAATATTTGGGTGCTACGCGCGGTACATAGATTTTAAAAAATCTTGACTCTCTTACTGATTTGACATAGGCATACAAACAATCGCAAGGTTAAGCAACTATTCGCACTACATACAAAGTAACGTAATAATTGTATATTTTCAAAATATTATAACTTCATCTGCCCTTAGCTGCCCCCAGCTGAGTTACAGAGCCCGACTGTGATTCAGGATTTTTTTTGTTTTTAGCCTTTTGACGAGCTCCCTGGCCTCCTTAGAGGCAAGGGGGTATTTTTCTGGTATTTTTTACTAATAGTAGGTACCGTTACGAAAATTTTGCGGGGTCTTGGAGCCTCCTACGACCTGTTTTGGGGCCGTGGGAGGCAAAATAGAGGTAAATTTTAGTGCATTTTTAGTGCATTTTATGATGCATGTACTAATCGATGTAATTAGAGCCCCAGGTGAGGTGCAATGACTTTTTTTTGATTGATTATGAATTATTACAATGTAATTAACTAGTTTTATAATTTAGACAAGGGTGGCGTGCATAGGGTGCATATGGGAGGGGGGCAAACTTTGAGGACCCTTTTTGACCCCTTTAGAGGGAAATGCAGATTTTTATATTATTTTTGCGTAATTGTACGATTAATTACGAAGATTTTCCGGGGTCTCCGAGCGACTGTGCGACTATTGATTCAGGAATACAATGGTACAATCTACCGGCTTCAGTCCACAAAGTCCTCATACATGGATCTGAAGTTATTAAACACGCGATATTGCCAATCGGGGAACTCTCCGAAGAAGCAGCTGAATCTAATAATAAAATCCTCAAGGAATGCCGCCGAGATCATACTCGAAAAATGTCACGGGAACTCACAAACATGGATTTAATAAATAGGCTTTTGATCAATTCGGACCCCTGCAACTCAAATCTTCGGAAGCTTCCCCGAAAGAAAAAGTCTCTTTTTTCCAAGTCAAGTGTTAGATTTATGTATAGTTTAGGTTATATTTCACTTAATTTTGTTTCGTCTTTAGTTTTAAGCTGTTCAGAGTACGTACATAATTTGAATCTTAATTAACACGTGTGTTACTATGTGTTTGTGGACATTGAAATCCAATAGGTTTTTTATTTATTTAATACATTGTTTATATTTTGCACATACTATATTATGTTAATTTTATTCGAAAATTTTAATTAAAGAATCGCAAATAAATGTTTTGATATGAGACAGCACATTTGAGTTTTTTTATACAACTGTTAAGTTCAAAACTGAAATATATATGGGTCATTCCAGCCAAGTACGAAAAATCGGTGCGCAGTAGGTTCACCAATTTGGCTGAAATTTTTTTTACATAAAGTACAAACATATTGAAGATTACCTGTGAAATTCCCATATTTTTTCATTAAACCTGGCTCGAGTTATGAATTTTTTAAAATTTTGACTTTTCCTAAAAAGGGCCTTATTAAGCAGTTTTGAATCCATTTTTCACGGCCACAAAAACACGCAAACAGACATGTTCGACACATGTTTTCTATCGAAAAAAACTGATCTTTCACGTGGAAGCAAAATCAAAGTCGCTTTTTCAAACCTGATTGAAGAAAAACGACTTTTTAAATGATGATTTTTCAATAAATGTTGATAACTCAAAAACCGCATTTTAAAAAAAGCTGAAATTTTCAGGATAGCTTCTCTCTATCATCGAGAAACTACCCTGAAAATTTTGTCTTGGGTATTTGAAATTACTTGTGATAAACTAAAAAATCAAAATTCTGTTTTTTTATTTTTCATTTTTCCCGTTTTTGAACGAACTTAAGTATGTACATTTATTTGTTGTTAAATGTTTGTTTCGAGTATACAACGGGTATTTTAATCTAATTATATAAAAACAATTTCTTGATAAGGATCATTTTTGATTTTACGTACAAACTGGCGAGATTAAATATTATAGTTCACTGATTTTACTGTAATTTAAATCTGTTCAAGTGCTACTAATTTCTGATGACTTCGACCTTCTTACTGTCAGCTTCGACAGAAAATCTCTTCAGTAGAAGATGTCGTTGGTCGCCACAAGGTGAAAAAGAATGATACTTTCGAGTACCAGTTATTGTTTTTGCTGATTTAAATCTTTCGGACAATACTTCTGTATGATGTTGAATGTCTGCTTTCGACGCCCAAATGGAACTAAAACAAAATTGAAGTCAGCAGATGTAACATCATTTTGCACAATGTATTTCTAATTTTTATTTATATTTATACCGAACGTTTTCCCCATTAGTTTCCATGAACTCGTGGATTTGACGAGGCGTCAGAATTTGCTCACTGGGTGGGTTTTGTAAATTAGCTCGCGTGATCTTTCGTTTCACAGTTGCACCTATGCCGTCACATGGGCTTTTTCCATGGCTTGTTGCAAAAAAATTGTGCGATATCACCTTGATCCCAAAATCTTCTTGGTGGAAACACAAATTTGCAAAGTTGCTTCTGCAAGATAACATTTCATTTTTTTTTAAATTACCAAAAGTAAAAAGTTGACATTTTCATGGGTCAATTCATGCCGTACTTACTTGTTTTTGTATTGTGTAGGAGCACCGTCCGAGAAGTACAAAACATTTTTGATGTGCGGATGTTCTTCCTTAATTATGGGCCAGAGTTGAGACAAAAAGTAGTGCACAGTTACTGCAACATGATTCAAGTCATCGCTTACCATACAGAAACTTCGTTTTTCTGTTTTTTCTGTTTCCACGTCGACATAGTACATAACAATCGGGTGCAAGGTCGCTTGAATGTTGCTAAAATAAAATGACTGTATCGATTCCTGTGCGATGAAAGTGTAATTCTCGGCAAAATCAAGTAAAATGATGCACGTGTCTGTTTTTAGACTTTTTTTCAGGTTGTAGAGGCAGTCAGTCTGAGCTTTTGCGGTAAAATGGTGTATCGTCAAGTTCCAGATTTCTTCTGATAAATAATCCAGAAAGTCGTTGGAATCTTCTGTGATTGTTACAAGAGTAACACGTTTTTTTGCAGAACATGTTTCTTCGCTGTTTTTTGTCGGAGAAGTCCAGTTTGGATAACTTATTTTTTCCTTCAGCTGATCCCAAAACTTATCCTCGAGATATGTTCGAACACCATCTACACCAGGACAGTCAGGGCAATCATGGAGCATGCAGTCAGTTCGTTCGGTTGAACAAACAGCTTTTGAAATAAGATCCTTGTAAGTTACAGCCTGCGATAAAGCTTTTGTTTTCAACTTGATATTTACATGCTGGGCACAGACGCAAACAGTATGAGTACCAGGAGAACCAGCTAAGACGCACTCTTTTGGTCGCTCGGCAGCGAATGTCGTGAAACCACACTTAATGTCTGGATTTTCTGCTTTCCATTCTTCATACAAATCCTTCAGGTTGAAGAGCAACATTTGTTTTTGAAGTTTTTCCTTCTTTCCAGTTTCTGGATTCTCAACGGAAACGTACTCCTTAGAGCCTGGACAAATTCGAGTATTTTTTTCGTCCCGATAGAATGTTTTGATATTTTCTCTGACAGCATCTGGAATAATTACTTTTTTCCGTTTCTGACGATGAGCCAAGATTCCTGTTAAATTAAAAAAGCGAATTAATTAATTTAATAGTTTATTTTTAAATTATTAATAAAATAAAAAAGTAACTACCGTCTTCGTTTTTCAGTTTTTTAACTAGATCAAATGCGTATCGAGAGCAGCCAAAATATTCCGTTGCCTGGTTGAAAGTCCAGTGTTCAGGAAGTAATGTCAACAGTGATAATTTATTATCAAATGAAGTTTCACTATCGTACTTGACTTTCAGTCTTTCCATTAACAGTTCAAGTGAGTCACTGTTCTTTAATTTTTCTTCATTTAGATTAGGTAACTTCAAATCGTACGTCTTCTCTATGTCTTTTTTCAGAGAATCGTGGACTTGGAACACACTGTGTACTGCTTTTTTGAGAAATCGGTCATCCGTTAGTCTTGCACGTTTTAAAGGGGGGCAATCAAACATTTTTAGTTTTTCATTGATTTTATTTTGACGAATCTCCACAGGAACATATCCAGATGACTGTTGACAAGAAGCTGTGTCGTCCCTCGGAGGGTCAGTTGATTCCGATTCGCTATTTCCATGAGTTTGTGATACTGATAGCCCTTGAAATGACTGTGTCGTTTGCGTTTTTTCAAATGACTCTGTTGAATGTGTTTTGCAATCAGCTTCTTCTTCTGCAATGCGTTTGTCTATGTCTCGACGGCAGTTCGAACAAATTTTTTGTCCTGGTATCAGTGATACGTTGAGAAGCAACGTATTTTGACGCATGTAAGGTGTTATAGGCCGCAAGTCAGTTGTGACCACTTTTTTGTGTTTTGAAAATGGATCACAACATTTCTTTTGCCTTATTTCGTAAAACTTCAAGAATTTATTAAAATGGAAGGAACACACAGTTTTCTGAAAAAAAAAAAAATAAAAGAAATGAGAAAACCAGAAACGAAAACTTTTAATAGAATCTTCTAAAATACCTTTCCGTCATCTTTTTGTTCGAGAATTTGCAAACTCGTTTCATCAGGTGCTTCGATCCGAAGCTGCAACAATTCTTTTTGTTCAGACAGCAAGTCGTCATAATTGATAAACTCATCCTTCGATCCAGACTCTTTTTGATGACAATCTTCATTCAGGATTAGTCCAATTGAACAGAAATGATAAAAGCACATTTTTTGTCGCACTCTGTACTTCACTCACTACGTTCAATCCTACTCACCATCTATCCTTAATCTTTAGTTTCTTTTATCCGCTTTTCTCTTCGTATTACCATCTGTTACAATGCCAACGCTGACTCCGCCTCTCATTTCTTGTTTACTTCATCCTCCAACTGGAGAAGCTGACAGGAAACCCTTATGAACTACGAACTCACTTTCGCTCGATATTGCCATTCTATTATTACTTTGGACTCCATTGCTCCATTGGGCGTGCCCTTTTAATTTAACCGAAACCCCGAAACTCGTCACCCGTGTTTCCCTACTATTCATTGTTTTTTCTACGTATTCTAAACTATTGCTAGTGTTGCTTAACCAGCTTCGAGGGCATCATCTTTAGTAAGGCACTCGCATGCAGTCACAACACAACTTGTATACTCGAAAAAAAAAACATTTAACAACAAATAAATGTACTTAAGTTCGTTCAGAAACGGGAAAAATGAAAAATAAAAAAACAGAATTTTGATTTTTTAGTTTATCACAAGTAATTTCAAATACCCAAGACAAAATTTTCAGGGTAGTTTCTCGATGATAGAGAGAAGCTATCCTGAAAATTTCAGCTTTTTTTAAAATGCGGTTTTTGAGTTATCAACATTTATTGAAAAATCATCATTTAAAAAGTCGTTTTTCTTCAATCAGGTTTGAAAAAGCGACTTTGATTTTGCTTCCACGTGAAAGATCAGTTTTTTTCGATAGAAAACATGTGTCGAACATGTCTGTTTGCGTGTTTTTGTGGCCGTGAAAAATGGATTCAAAACTGCTTAATAAGGCCCTTTTTAGGAAAAGTCAAAATTTTAAAAAATTCATAACTCGAGCCAGGTTTAATGAAAAAATATGGGAATTTCACAGGTAATCTTCAATATGTTTGTACTTTATGTAAAAAAAATTTCAGCCAAATTGGTGAACCTACTGCGCACCGATTTTTCGTACTTGGCTGGAATGACCCATATACAACAATATAATGAAAAATAAAAAAATAAATAAATTGTGTCATAATTTATAATTTTAGGTAATTTTTGGTCATAAATTGGTGGTTAAATAAGGATTAAGTAATTATGACCGCCCTTGCTTGGGAGCTGAACCACTGTGCAATGGTAGCTTAGCGTTTTCTATTATTTCTGCGACTTTTACGATGCGCCTTAATACTACTAGGTACGATTTCGGCCACATATTGCAAGACAACGTACTCCGTAAGAGAATACAGAAGCTGCTCCGTAACCTGAAGGGCGTCATCAGATGCTGTGAAGGTTTTTTTTTGTATCAAAGACGCTTTTCAATCTTAAGGACAGAGAGCTCAGGGCATTGAGATGTTGTACCACTGCAGATGATAGCCATTCGAGGAGTTAAAAGTGCCGGAAGAAAAAGTGGCGACAGGATTAAGGATCGCCGAATGTATGTCGTCTAATGACTCTAATGCCGTTGCAGCTCGGGAAGAAATTTCTTGAAATTTATCAACCAAGGAACCCGAATTGGTCTGCAAAAATAGTCCGCTCGAAATTTAAGGTGGCATGCAGAGCACTTGGCTTGTTAGAGGAAGATGCACACTGATATCGAACTCTGGAAGAAGCTCTAACTCTCCCAATAATATGCGTGAGCTATTTGGCGAATGCTGCACACTACCCTGTACAATTCGTGCACACGGTTTGGAGCTCCAATTATGCTGTTGCGCAATTTACATCCTTCAACTTCCTTTTTGACTACAAACGTCTGCAATTTCCCGTTAAGGCTTGTTACGCCATGACCATCAATGAGGCACAGGGACAAGTTTCAAAGTGACTTGTGTGGATTTGAGGAGTAACCGTTTCTCACATGACTAATTGCATGTGGCGTGCTCAAGAGTCAATCCATCTAACAACTAGCTCATTCCTAACAATCGAAAATACTAGAAATGTTACACTCAGGGAGGTTAATATGAGTCTTCCTAACTCATTTCTGCCTTCCTAACGAAACTTTATCTAACCTATAAGGGAGTACAAACGAGATTATGAAAACTAACTCATCCGTTACTTGAAACCAAGGTGTTATGGGGCATACATATTTCCACGCGGACGAAGTCGCGGGTATCAACCAGTATTTGTGATTACTTAAAGAGTAAAGCAAGAGTAACTAATCTATTCGATTCAATATTAGTTGGAAAATTTACATTTCTAGATCTTTGCAATTGGTCTGAGACTCCCACGACTATAGAGATGCAGTCCGTCGCCCATGCGAGATATTTCTACTCGGATTATTGTATAATTTGTGCATAATAACATAGGAAATTTACCTAAAAGAAAGGTCTAAAAAGAGGGCATAAGCATTTCTCGCACGGGGCGCCAAAATACCTAAAGACGGAACTGCATTTGAGGTTTATGTTCTGACATTTTTGTTCATTTGTACAAGCCATCGGATTGTTTTCACGATTGTTAATCCAGGTGAAGCAATATATCCTTGAAAAAAAAAAAAAAATTATTAGTATATTGCAAAATCAATTTTCCCCATACTTAATATTGGTTGAAATTAACGATATACATATCAGAAAAACAATTAAACAAAAAAATAGCCAACACCAAAAATAGACTTAAAAGCCAAATTGAAATCAAAATTTGGCGATAAGCTGATTTCGAGAAATGGACCCGCCAATTGGTCTCCAAAGTCGTGCGATTTAACACCTTTCGACTATTTCTTGTGGGACTGAAGTCACTGGCCTTGGAGGTTGAGATTGTTCGTGCTATTCGTGATATACGCGCAGCAGTACTCGAAAAAGTGACCCAACTTCGACGTCTAGAATATGCTTAGTCAATAATAACCGCGGTGGTCATATGCCCGAAATTATTGATTTCCCAGTTTATAGGGAAGTTGTTGTAATCTATCCCAAAATCAAAATCGTAATTTTCAACGTATATTCATTTTTCAGGTCCCAGTAGAATTTTAAACAAAAATTTGTAAACAAGTATGCGTGTATGTGCGTACGTATGTGGTCATTTTTTCCAAAAAAAAAAAAAGTTCGTTGAGGTGTCTTTCGAAGCGTATTAACGGAAATATGATCTGAAAACATTTTCATAAAATTCGGTCGAGCCGTTTTTTTTTGTTTAAAGACTTATGTGATTTTTGTGCCTGCACGATATCGCGTGATCCAACAGTGATACCGGCTTCGTTGAGGTGCCGATCGTAGCGAATTACTGAAGCTATAATTTGTAAAGATTTTCATAAAATTCGGTCCAGGCGTTTTTTTGTTTAAACGACGTAAGTGATTATTGTACCTGCACCATATCGCGTAGCGCGAAGATGACATAGACTTTTTTGAAATGCCGATCGAAGCATATTAACGAAAAAATTCTCTGAAAAGAATTTCATAATAATCGGTCAAGCCCTTATAATGGGTTAAGGGGGTTACAAGTAAATTAAATTGATAAGTTTTTCTAATATCTAATATATGGGACATTCCACGTCAAACCGGACAAAATTTTTCGACCCCCCTCCGTTTTGGCTGAAACTTTTCAGGGACTTTGGGCAACTATTTAAGACTACAAAAAATTTTTTTAGAGTAAATAAACAATAAACATTAAATGTGTTTTTTCGGGATTTTCATGAATTTTGACTTTCTTTTTTGAT
This sequence comes from Thereva unica, assembly GCA_949987705.1. NCBI lineage: Eukaryota > Metazoa > Arthropoda > Insecta > Diptera > Therevidae > Thereva > Thereva unica. The sequence continues at coordinate 11,066,310 of OX465282.1, forward strand.
TTTGGCTCTATATCTTTCGTTGGGGTCGACGTTTTTGATAGGTTTTACATGTTTTCAGGTCAGAGGGGTTGTTTATAAACAAATTTGCTGAAAAACATAAACATATTTTCGAATTCAATGTCAAAAGGTCAAAAAATAGTAAAAAACTTTAAAATTCAATTTCTCAAATACCCCATCATCGAAATGGACGTTTTTGGTCTCAAAATGTTCGGGAGAAGTCACTCTAACACCTCGATAAAAAATCTCGATGGGCCCTCAAAGATTTCAAAAATTATGAGTATTTGTTTATAATCATTAATGTTTATTGAACCCTTTGACCTAGATATTTTTGAAACGTCACCAATTTTCACCAAAACTTGTTTATCGGGTTTTGTTTGGTCGCTGTTTACGAATCTGCGGTCAGATTTTCAAAATTCAAAATGGCAGCCAAGATGGCGGACCAAAATTCAAAAAATGAACCTTTTTCCATGAAACTTAATACATAAGGGTTTTTTGACTCGTAGATCACGAATCTTACATCAGATTTTTAAAATTTAAAATAGAAAATTAAATATGGCGGACTAAAATGCAAAAAATAACGTTTCAAAAATATCCAGGTCAAAGGGTTCAATAAACATTAATGATTATAAACAAATACTCATAATTTTTGAAATCTTTGAGGGCCCATCGAGATTTTTTGCTCTTTATACTAAATAAAGAAAATACATGTACTTGAAATATGAGAAATATGAGTATGTTGCTTTACAATAATTAGTCTACGATTTATTCAACCAAGTAAATTAAAAAAAAAATATTTTTTTTTTCGTAAACACCCTGTATCTTAGTGGATAGTGTGGATAGCCCGCTTTCTAGAACAATTTTTTCCTCCAAATACATCCAGGAATCACCCATGAAAATATTAGCTACGTTGTCCAACAAAGGATTCATCGAACGTCTGATTACCTGTACAAGTCCCGAATTAAAAGGAAGCTATTTGCAAAGTTTCAGCCTGTACCCAATCATTTCCGCTATTTCGCTTTTCGGCTAAATTTACCTGTACAAAAAAAGGGAATTAAAATGTTTTTGAATATTAATCCTCGGAATGGAAAATGTCACGGTCTGCGGTGATTTGGTGATTCCGGTTATAACTTGAAGGTGTTGAATGAAGAAACTCGAGGTGGCGTTTTACCAAAACTTGAAAAAATTAAAACTTTCTTAAGATATGTAGGTGCTCCGGGCTTTCAAATCGGTGAAGCTCTTGGCATCCATAGAAAAACAGCGGCAAAATAATTTGGGAGGTGTGTAGTACTACTCTGGAAAGTACACATGACTTTTACCCGTAAAGCATGGATGGTACATAATTTTAATAAAATGACAAAACTGTCCTCTAAGTTGAAGTTTCCTTTTTAATTATTTTCTCCATCGATTATCTCTTCCAAATTTCATTTCATCAAAAAAATCAATTTCATCACACATTTTTCGATTTTAAAGCTCCTCGCCACCACCCTTAACTTTTACGAGCGTTCGCTCACAAACTAACGTAAACACTGAATTTTATTCACCCGAAAATGAAGTGTTCACTTTATATGGAGAAATGACAGAGTAAAGTACTTAACGAAACCTAACGAAGGGTATTTTTATTCACGCCAAACTAAGTGTTCCCTTCACAAATACGAGTGAACGCTTGCACTCACTTTTTATTCACACCACCCAAAATCTCAAAAAATTGAGTTCAGTTTCCTTTTTAGCATACAATTTGAAGCAATTTCTCGTAAAGAGCTTTCAGAAAGAGACACTTCTCAATATATGAGATTGATCTCTTAGTGTGAGATATAACTCAAATCTAATGATTTTTTTTTGCATACGGAATGAAGTAAATGCTCAGAAATATGGGATAAAACTCACTTCTCATTTTTTTTGCATACAACCCATTATTTACAGTGTTATAGTATTTGATTCAGCTAAATCAATATGAACTGGGACTGTTGTCCCACAATCACCATCATTTAAACTAAACCACAACAAAATCGATCAACAATCTTGTTTAATTTAGTTTGAAAATAAACGCTCTTACAAAATCATCGCATTGTTCAACACAAACCACATGCAATTCGGACAATAAATATTGACTTAATCTGGTTAACCACTATGACAGCATCATGTTCCCACTAGCAGCCGAAAAGCGCATCTACCCTAAACGGGACTAAATTTAAAACGGGACTAAATCACAACCCCTCTTGAACATCTTATAAAACTATCACAGAACTAAACTTTGCCAAAAACACAAGTGCTATTACAACAAATTCTTCGGCAATTATGTCCTCCACAAAAAAAAAAAAGTTTAACGAGTACCCCCAAAAGAGCCCCCTCATGTACTGTCTTATTACTCGGAAAAAGAGGACTGAGTGAGGATGCGATGGTAGGTGTTGGGGATAGGGTATGTTTTAAGGGTGGAGTGTATATGGAGAGATGGTACTTAAATTCTGGTCGAACTTTTGTTTATGACGCTTGAAGGCATCCAAGACAAGAATTGAAGTTGTCCCAACAGACGTACAACCAATGAAAATCGTCACCTCCCGACACCCAAATGAACATGAATGGCACCAAGGACTAAAAATAAGGACCAAGAATTGTGCTGTGCACATCTTACAAATATACATATATACACATATAGGTATAGATATAAATACAGAAGGAGTGAAATATTGTTGCTGGCTCCTGTTGTTGTTATAAACGAGTATTAAAAGGATGCTAAAAGACCGCTCGAATATAAGTTTATGTCCTTTACAGTTAAGTTACTTGCGATTTTCTAGAAAGATACTCCAGAGAGAAAGACAATAGAGTCCTTTAATGACTTTTAGGGGACACTTAAGCACTTCTTGCAGTGCAACGATAAGTTTTAAACTTGTAGATGTTACGAAAAATATTGAAGAAGATTGTTCTACATCATGGGTGGTAGTAAAATAGTGCTGGTAGTAGTAGTAGTAGTACCAGGCAGCAGCATCAGCACTTGTCCTACAGCACGATACTCTAGACCAGACAAAAAAGACACAGGAAATAACGTTAAGGAAATAGAGGAAGAAGATATTGTGGCGGGGGTGGGGGCGAAAAGGATTGTGAAAAGAAGGGAAAGTTTTTAAGGGTGTAAATCACATATCATCGCAGAAATGAAATTTATTGCAAAAGTAAAGTTTTATGAGGGGGAAAATTATGAATGTGAAGATTTTTCTGAGAAGATATGAAAAGAGCAAGGCGGAACAGGATTCGAGATAGAGAGAGACGAAGAGAGAAAGCAAAGAGAGTATAATAAACAAAAAACGAACAGCAAATGAGTGTGCTACAAATGAATAAAAAGGCTATTAAAGAAAAACGCAATGCTCAAAGACATTTTTATAGAACAATCAATGTTTTATTGTGATGAGATGCATTTCATTGAGACAGGTGCACACTTTTAGTATTTTTAGTTGGAGTTTAGTTTATTAAAACCATCATCATAAGGCGACCCATGGCAACAAGTTAAATATTAGTAAGGCCGCATAGATGTAAGCTTAATATAGCTTTGCTACAAACTTAAGAAAAATTCAACTAATATGCTCTTTTTCAATCACTGAACCAATGTAGAAAATGTCTTTACTCAATTTTGTACCACTCCATCTTGAAATAAAATAACCTGCTCTAAAGCTAGAGATATATGTATGAATGCGTGCGTGCGATCCGTGCAACGATAGATATTAAGAAATGCCTGCATTCAAATGCAATCTGTCATACAAGTAGGAGGTGAACGAAGCGCACTAAACGCAAAAGTTGGTCTACTTATAACTTTTGTCTGCAGTGCCATATTCGATATAGCCTGAAATGCCCCAACACAAGCGCCAAACACACGCAACAAACGCATGCATTCCTCGGTTATATATTTTTTTGTTTTATGTGAAAAATAAGATAGAACGCAAGCACGTAACTATCTGTCAAGGAAGGAGAAGCGGATAGACATAATTCGGATAGACCGCAACTGTCTGGTGGTCTGAGACGTGAGTCCATTCCCTAGAAACTTTCTGTGGCATCTCATGGGCCGGTCTCATTACTCCGGCCTTCTTGAACTATAGATCTTCTTGCCTTCATCCAGAGAGCCAACGGTCTTTTCCATTAGTGTTGCGTGTGTAAAATATGCTTTGCTTGGCCATGATACTCACCATATGGGTTGTCCTCATACTCACTCGGCTGCATTCGAACCCCGAAACTCTGGGATGATAGCAGGCCGCCTTGACTCTTAGGCTACCAAGGCTTGCGATTCTAATTTCAGCCCGAGGTTACGAAGTAAATAGTGTCATTGTGGTTGCATGTGAAATAAAAGCTACCATCTCAAGGCATCTGCAGCAGGCAGTTCATTTGATCGCCAGCTGGTGTGCCAACGTATGATTATATGTCAATCCTAACTAAGCGATGCTAGTTCCATAGTCCAAATAAGGAACATTGCCGGGACTTGCAGAGGCCTAACTAACAGGCAGTACTTATACTTATAGGCTATTCACATCAAGCTAAATACTTAGACGCTAGATAGCAAGCTCAATTGGAACCATAACATCGATCCGCTGATTTACAGGACACGCAGGTGCTTGTGGGCCTTGGGAAGCTCGTTGACTGAAAGGGTGTCTAAAATCGAAAATGTAATAGATATACAACGGTCTAGGGTAGCTTTCGAGGCTTCAGTGTAGTTTCACAGAACGCTTAAAAGTTTCATAGATAAATTGACTAAAATTGAAAGAATCAACAGCTATAGCGCTTGAACTAACAACGAATGGCTACGTGGGCACTAGTCTTGGGCGAGGATTTCCTATAATAGAAGGATGGACTAGTAGTACAGTCGGATGGGTCCAAAACCAGGCACGGGTCTGGTCGCTAGAATTTCAAATGACAGACCAAGATTCAGTAAAGCGATAAACTTAGGCAAATGTCTTTCAAGCAAAAGTGAAGGCTATGTTGACATGCACTTATGAGATCTTAAGAAGAGGCTAAAAAAATCTTTTCCTTCTCTGAGCGCCGAGTAGCAATGATGGCGACAAGATCCCCTGGGACTTTGATTCTGGGCCATCGGGGTTTCAAAGGAAATAAAAAGGCGGTCACCCCGCGAGGGGCGGTACTGTCACATGTGCAAATGGTGCACTTGCACCGGGCGCAATTCGGCTGGGACGCAATTTTTTCATTGACCCTCACTGCTATCAAAAAATGACAGGGCTAATGTGTTGCAATATGGCATACTGCACCGGGCGCAAAAGGCCAACCGCTGGCCCTGCCCTGAATTTGATGAAACATATTCAACGGTGGAGGTTTGCGCTTGGACTGGCCAACTCCAAGTTGTTCCTTCCTTTGCCATCTAATAATGCACACAAGGAATTGTTGGTACGCATAAAAAAGAGCACTCGTTGGCTTGATTACTGTACTCTGTGTCCTGAATTACCAGCTATGGAGGATGGGTCCCCACCTAAGTCTTTGCCTTTAGGAAGATGCGTTTGGTCTTCATTTCCTAAGTTAGTCTTCCTGTCTAATGGACACATTATAAAAACTCGGCGGCCATAAGAGTGCAAAATTACTACAAATTGGACATTTGGTTGTTTTGACATATCAAGTTACCCTTTGAATAGGTATCGAAAACAAAAAAGAAGCAAACAACAAAAATCCCTTATAATTTTATATCATCATTCCCAAGACCCCATTCTCCAAACTAAACCCTTTTATAACTTTATCAATCCTCTTCTAAATGCACTTTCGTTAAATCACTACCAAAACTAGAATAAAAAAAAAACAAAAGAATAATAATAAAAATAATAATAAAAGTACTTTCTAATAAACATAGCCACATCCTGTCTACTTAGCTGTAATGACAGTTTCTGTACAACACAAACATAGTAAAGAAGATAGTTGCAAAAATGAAGTTCTCCTCCTATCCTACCTACAATCACCCCCTCCACTATCCCTGAAAGAAAAAACCATCCCCCCACCTACTACTACTTGTGTGTACATACTCCAAAGCCATTATCTAACCGATGACAACACGGATAAAGTATAGTGAATCCGTTATAGACCTTCCGTTATCTAAGGATCAGGAATATCCTTGTATAGTGAATATAGCCAGCTCGAGTCCTTTTTGAGACTAAAAAGGCATTTTCATCTTTTTATACTCGTTTCCTAGTAGTAAATGTTGATCCAACTTGCTGCCGACTGCTGTTGCTGTTAGTGGGTGCTTGAATGAAGCTCAAACACGGATACACCATTTCGTTTAGCCATTGAATACCAGTTTTTCCTCTTGATTCTTTCTTTTCTTGCATATATGTATGTATGTTTACATATATATGTTTTTCCCTCACGTATATGTGTATTTCCTTTTCTCAGCGTTTCATGAGTTCTTTTCTTCCAGTTAACTTTTCCAGCATATGTTCACTATGGGAACACATTTAGACCGAGTAGGGCCCCAAAGGTGTTTCACATACACTCTGTTTGGCTACCCATTTGCTCTGAGGCTGGTGAGGCTCCCCTCTCACTCACACTTTCTATAACGCTAATGAATAGAAATAAGTTCCAAAGGCACAAGGAAAGGTATTTACCCGTCATTACTGAACTCAAATGTGAATAAAAGAGCCCCTTCAATACCTTACACTCCACACCACCACCCACCCACCCATGCTCACCTTCCACCCTGACGACATCCACTCGCCGCCCCCTACACCCCCACCACCGCCCACGTAGCCCAAAAACCACCCAAGACACATGGTTGGGCTCCATACTAGTACTCCAGTTTGGGTTGATCATCATAAGCAAAAGCCCAAGGATCCAAAGGATCCAAGAGCATAGAGTCATTTTATTCATGCCCTAAATGTAAAGAGGATGCTTTCAAAGGGCCAAAGTAATAATGTTTGTTCACGTATATATGGGATACGTGTGTGCTTTATGTGTGCCAACCAACCATAATCCTATCCGCTCTTCCACCTTAGGGAAAGATTTCCAATGGCTACCCCTTACCACCCATCTACACATCCATCCATCCGCCCAGGCAGCGATGGCTGGTAGCACCTTTCTATCCTCACCTATATACATATAAAATCTACCTTCTTCGCTCGGGATATAACTACACACTATAGCCCAGGCCGTGCCATTCGTACCGTCACCCAATGTTCGTCCAAACAGCCATCAACATTTACGGGGAAAAATTTCATTGAAATTAAGGAGAAAAGAAGAAGAAGAAAAAAAGGATACAAACATAACGTCTGATGGGCAAAAGGCGAAAAGAGCCTCCACAGAACGGGGCTCTCACACAGGGCTCTTCAGTATTTTATACAAACACATATACCCCTAGAAGGACTTACTGCCAGAGCACCCTGTGTTTCGTTTCGTTAATTTTATGTGTACCGTGATGTTTGTGTGCCCGCCGTTATTGCACGCGGTATCCATTCATCAGTTTTTCGACTTTTGCTCAGGTGTAATTAACGCTGAATATGACGAAAGGGAATGTACCTTGCGGGTTGGCGGAATTATCGCTGGTTTGGGGGGGTAGGTAATACCTTTTCCGGTGTTTCTTTTATTTCATATTTTTTCCTATGCACTTCCACTCTTCTCAGTTTGTTTTGAGCAATGTGGATGTGGATGCTCTATGAAAATTGCGTTTTGTTTCGTAAACATTGAAAATGTGCACGTTTAATGCATTTTTAGTTAGTTAAAAGTGAAATGGGGAAAGGACTGAGGACTTGCTGTTGACTGGTGAATTTTTTGTTTGTCGTAAGTCAAACGACTGTTCTGGCCTTTAACAAGCATATTTTGACTACAAAAGCAGCATTTTTTTTTATTCATAGATCCTCACTAGACCTATGCCAGCTTTCAGTTCATCATGTGCACCATTATAGTACCAAAGAATTTTCTATTTGGAAGGCATTGTCTTCAATGAAACGTTGTGGTAAATTAACATTAGCAGACTTGGGATTATGATATTCGAACAAAATGAAAAGGTATAAGGTCTATTTTGAAATGAATTTAACCCATCCAGTTCTCAAACAGCTTTCTAAACTAAAGAACTGAAATCAGCACCAGTTTGAACGTCGTGAGTCCCATTAAAAATAATTAAAAATTCTACGGTCATCATATGCCCCTTGAAAAGCCAAGCGGCCGGTATTTGCCCGTTGTAAAGAAATTTGTTATATTTACTTTGGTAGGAAACTAGAGCAACTGGAGGTTTAGACTGTTGTATATCTAAATGATAAACTATTGTGTCACGATTTAAGAGGACTACTCCAGGCAGCATGAGGAATTAATTGTCTCTAGTAGTAGTAGAATAGTAGAACAGAAGTGGACAACATAGGACCGTCTCACCATAAAATTCAACTTGACCAATGGAAGATTAGAGGTCTGGTGTCTCAGCCTCTGACGTTCTTCGGATCGAAAATCGGCTTATACCTAGACTCGTGGATCAGTTGAAAGTGTCACGTAGAAGAAAAGATCAGGAAGGCGAAAATGCTGATTCAACTGGTTATGAGAGTGTATGGACTAAGAGACGCTATCTCGTGGAGCTCAGCATACTGGGCATATATCATAATTATATCGTACCATATATGCATCGATCTGACGCACTATGGTCACTTTACTGAAGAATTGTACCGAAAACTGGAGGTCTGCTATAGCTGGTCTAACGCACTCTAAGCCCTTTATTTTTATGCCGGCTCGTAGCAGGGCCGGAGGACTCCTAAGGTCAACCAAGGAAGATGCGATGACATTATTTTTTTGGTCAATGCACACTGCCCACCTGCATACCTAAACTATTACCTATAGAGGGTCAGAAGAGGGAGCAATAATCCAGCCACAGAATGTACCACGAGGAAGAAGAATTTCCATTTCATGCTCTCTGTTACTGACCCTCAATAGCGAGGAACTGGAATTCGTTATTTAGCGTGACCTTTACCAAATAAGACCATGCTACAAATCTTTAGGCAACTCAAGCGGTCTGGTTTACAAATCTGAGAGAGTGGGCTGCTAATGGAGCTGTAGGTCTACCTTCCCACTGCGGTACTCCTTGGACCAAATGGGTTATTGATCAAAAGCCACACATTAAGAAGTTAAGAGGCATTTGCACAGGGTGTATAGAATGGCGATTCCTTTAACATCAATTCTAGCATGACGAAAAAAGTGATACTGAGCTTGCCGCCACCGGAATTTCAAATAGTGAAGACAGAGTTAGCTACAGCGCTTCCCTCGAAACGATATGCTGTATTGCCTCCAGCGAAAGTTTAATGAAGATTCTGGATCACTTGAAATGCTTCAAGGGTGTTTAGGAAATTGATTTCGAAAATTTTGCAGATCAAGAGGTATCATAATATCGTAACAGGTAATGGATCGTTTCCCAACGAAAATCTAGACTCTAGAGGGTCTACGACTGACAGAAGATCTGGGTCGAAAAGGCCAGCTAGAAATTCGGAGTGCTCTGTTGCATTTTCATCCAATGGGACTGAGATTCCCGGATTCTGGCATAAACTAGTTCTGCTTTTGAGCATTGCAAATCGTAAGGGTTGTTGCATAACCCACACCATGCCTTCAGCTTGCATCACTTCAATTGAATGAAAACACTGTCTTCAAATCTTTATTTCTGAGCTTGGGAAACAGTGCCAGAAGTCAAACGGAGCTAAATTAGGCGAATAGAGCCGTAATAACACTTTTGATGACGCTTTGCTGGCCAGAAATCATTGTTTGAAAGACATTAACAAGCCGCTTTTTTCGAAAAGAGTTTTTGAAACCGAAGGAGATGTGACCTAAGCTATATTTTTGTAATGTCAACAATGTCTCTAATTTTCAATAGAGGATGATCGAGCACCAAATCTTTCACTTTTGACGTGACAACGTCTATTAAAACGATGAACGCCGGCTGCATGCACGAAAAATGATGACTCATTGTCCCGTTATGTCCCGTTAGTTCCGTAAGTCCCGTAGTAATTTTAATAAAAATTTGATTGTAGTAATCTTAAAAATTTGATTAAAATTGTCAAAAATTGTCAACAATAATATTTGTTGTGGATTCTCGATTGTGAAAAAGCGCAGCAATGTGATGTCAAAGCAGCAGTATTGCGAGTTTCTTCGAACCTCCAATCCGGAACAACGGGAGATCATCCTTGAAGTCATTCACCGATTACATGGTTGTGGAGATGGCATTTTGGAAGCGCTACAAATTTTCTTCACCGGTCCGGCGGGCTGTGGAAAAACTTACACATTAAAGTGCCTTATGGAAACGTACAACCGATACACTCAGGAGCACAACTCGATGAACAACGCCTACATTGCCTGTGCAAGCACAGGTAAAGCCGCTGTACGTCTTGGTGGCACTACAGTGCATTCAGCGTTTCGTCTCACAACTTCTCGCGTGACAAAACTCTTATCCACAGAAAATTTGCAAGCCTAAAGAAACATGTTCGTTGGCGTCAAAGCTGTTTTCGTCGACGGGATCAGCATTCTTCAAAAAATCAACTACCGACTGCAGCAGATTAACCGCTTTTATGACAAACCATTCGGAGGCATCCACGTAATATTATGCGGAGATTTCAGACAGCTACCACGGTCTCATGACGTTGCCACGTTAAACTATCGTCCGTAAACCCTTTTTACAGACAACAAATTTTTTTGACATGGTGTTCATCGGTAGACGTCGAAGGAATGCTATGACGCTTGTCTTCAACACGGGTTGTCTCCTTTTTAAACAACTTTTACCAACCAAAAACACAAAGCTCTTTTCAACGTTGCCAATTTTTCGGAAAGCAAAATTCCATTTTCGAAGTAAGATTTAATGCGACTTTGAAAATTAATACCGGATCGTACAAAATATCCTTGTCCTTTGGAACCACGTCCACTGTCTTTCGAGTTGAGGTACTCGCCATCCAGGTCCACATTAGTGTGTCATCAAAAGCTACCTTTGGTTGACTCATATCGCTAAAATCCCTTAGCAGGAGGGATATACGCTGATATAAAATCACTCAGGATATTACGCTGATTTAAATTCCAAGGCCCAAAGGGCATATGTATATAGATCAGCTAGGTACCACGCAAAATCGGCCATAAAAGAATGAATCGACCGGCTCTTTCGTTATAACGGGACAAAGACGCAAGATGCTTGTCAAGCTGAAAGATTTAATCAAATCGACAAAGCTAAAGCGGTAAAACTTTGTTATGCACAATGGCGCAGATATGCTGTTGTAGCGACATTATACTTGCTCATGCCACCCCCTTATGATCCCGGAAGAACCCGATTCGGGAAGCACTCGCAAACCTTAAAAAATCGAGAAAATAACCCCTCCTTAATCAACCTAAACAAACGTTAGGAGAGTTATGCTGGTCATACGGTAATGCTAGCTTGCCGAAAAGGGTCGTGGGGTATGTGACCGGGCCTACGCAGCCATGGTTCACCACTTACCTGTATGCAGGTGTAAGATCTTGTTCATGTCCCTCAATGCCTGAATTTGGTTCGCATCGGGCTTCATTGTAGATACCTGTGGAAGTAGATCCTGCAACAATCAACAACAACAACAAGAGAACCCTGGAGGGAAGCCCGCCCAGCCACCCTGGAAAAATCTAACTGTTTAGTCCATCAGGACTAATAACATGCACCCACGGTATCAAATATTCTTGAGGAAGATTAGATTAGGTAAGATATGGCTGAGATGTTGGTTCAAGCTCACACACTTAGGCCAGAAGGATAGGCCCATTGTGATGCCATAGTGATCCCATTTGAAACCTGATGTTAAAATGACGTTTCTTTGTTAAAACCATCTCGAGGAAGTGATGAATCTTCTAAGTTGCGGGATCCCAATCTTCGAGATTTCCGCAAGGTTCCTTAGAAAGGGTTCACCAAATGTGGTTAACCTTATCCTGCTTAGTGACAGAGGAGATGTAGTAAACTTTCCGCCTCGTCCAGGTTCTTACAGCTTCTGCAGAAATTGTCTCAAGACCTAAACGGGTCGCTATCAGACAGTTTCCGGTCAACACTCCTACTATAACTGAGAGTTGTTGTCTCCCGAGGCTCAGTAATAAGGTGGTTCGCCTGAGATCATAGGAGGGCCAGGTTAATTTGGCCAAAGTGCATTTATTAAGATCCCTCCAATGCTTTTTCGCTTGTGTAATTGTGTGTTGCTTGCATCGGAGTTTAAAGGTGGCCCAAGGCATACCAACTCTTTCCTTTTCTGGAAGGAGAGTAGCGGTCGTGCCTCTCCTAGCCTTTACAATTTCCCTCTATATTTCGGTGACCGGGCACTCATACGAGGAGGGTCCTGAACTGTTGAGCCATCTCGTTAAGAGATCTGCGACATTCAGAGGTAGTTCTAGAGATGTTTGTGCAGGAGCGCAGGGCTTTCAGAGCTGCCTGACTATCTGAGAAGATGTAAACAGTCCGGTTCCTATCGCCTTGCTGGTTGATTTGCAGAACAGCCTCTTGCATGGCTAGAACTTCCGCTTGATATACACTGCAGTGATGGGGTAGTCGGAAGGAGACTACAATCCCAAGTTCTGGGGGAAATACGTCTCCTCCCACTCGACCTTCGAGCTTAGAGCCATCAGTAAAGAAGTTTATGGCACCCTGAAAACTGTGTGGTCTATTTATCCATTCACGACGTGAAGGGATGGGGACTCCGTAGTTGAAGCTAATTTCGGGAATGCAGAAGTCGGTTTTTGTGGGGAGAGTAACTGAGTTCCGCACCTTCGTGTGTCCTCCCCTGATTCCTGTCCAAAAACCGGATTCTTTAATTCTAAGGGCTGCGATAGTTGCGCTTTCCCTTGCCACAAGATTTAAAGGAGGGAGGTATAACATAACATTTAAGGCCTCTGTAGGTGTGGAGCGAAGTGCTCCTGTTATGTTTAACTCCGCACATCTTTGTACTCTCTGTAATTGGTTTAGCATGGTGGATTTACTCAGAGTTGGCCACCATACTAAAACCCCGTAAAGGAGAATTAGGCGGACAATCGCTGTGTAGATCGATCGCACTATGTTAGGGGAGAAGCCCCATTTCTTGATAATGGATTTTTTGCAAGCGAAAAGCGCCATGTTTGCTTTCTTAATGCGCTCTTCTGTGTTTTCATGCCAGAGGAGTTTCTTGCCCGGAATTACTCCCAGATATTTGGCACTGTTGCTAATTTTGAGCCTAACATTGTTAAGCCGACGGGGTGTTAACGGAGAGATCTTATACCTCCTTGTGAAGAGGACCAGCTCCGTTTATACTGGGTTAACGCTGAGTCCGAGGGTGGCAGTCCAGCTTGAGAGGGTTTGTAACGCTGCATCCATGAGATCACAGATGACAACAACATCATCCGCGTACGCCAGGACGTGATGCCCCTCTGCCTGCATGCGCCGCAACAGCTGGTTCAAAGTTACTACCCATAGCAGTGGGGAAAGTACTCTTCCTTGCGGAGTGCCTCTATTTACGGCCTTTCGGACCAAGCTGTCGCCCAAGATCGAGCTCACCATCCTGCCAGTAAGCATTTGGGGCATAAGAGACACCAACGATGTCTCGATCCCATGTTCTGTCAAGGCCAGGGTAATGGCATCCGGCAATAATTCTTGAGGAAAAAAAAACAACAGATATTCAATAGGTTAACAAGTTTAATTATGACGGCTCATATCATGCACAAATTCGAAAACTGTAAGAGAGAAACCCGCCCTGGCGCCAGTACGTGTTCATTTAACACCCAATAAGTATAATAAATTTATCTACCATTAACAAAAAAGTTTCAACCGCAATCAATTTAACAACTCAAAAACCGTCAATGTGCAAATAAGGGATCCGGAATTCTTTCCTTCTTGTTTGCTTTACTGCTATACCATCGACGAAGGTGATGACTTCTAATTATCCCTAAGGTTGCCTCCAGTTTACCCGGCTCGGATGGCTACAACCCAGTGGCGTAGGAACGGGGGGGTTTGGGGACCATACCCCCCCCCCCCCCGAAACGCCTTTTGTATGAAGAAAACTCAACTTGAATATATACATATAATATCATTTTGTAATTTTGGTGGTACATTCAGCGCGCGCGAAGAAAATACCACTTATTGTGCCTCGAACGCGGATCGCAAGTGGCTCATAGGTTAGGTTAAGTTGAAATGGCTGCACTTAGGCACACCATTGGGCCCATTGCGATGTCATTCTACTGTTGGGACAAAATTCAAGCCATTTCAAGCCATTTGGACCTTTTGATAAAGCGACAAAGGTCAGGTACCCCAGTATTTTGCAGCTCCCTCAATCCGTTAAGGAAAGGTGAGCCGAGGAAGGTCCCTCTTTTCTTTGCAAGGGCGGGACATGTACAGAGAAAATGGGAGACAGTTTCTTCCGCATATTCAATACCACAACTTCTGCATAAGTCGTTGTGGGGAAGTCCCAATCTTTCGGCGTGAGGGCCAAAGGGACAATAACCGGTCAACACCTGCACTACATGGCTTATCTCGTTTTTATTCAATTGAACAAGAGGTTTAAAATGCTTTGTGTCCAAAGTCCGCCATATTGTGTGAAGAGTGCGACACACTGTTGCTGTGGTCCATCTCAGACCAACTCGAGCTAAGCTGATTTTTTTCACAACCAGTTTATAGGGGGCTAATAGCATTCCCAGACCTTCGGCAGTTCAGAACAGTCGTAGATGTTGTGACGACAGAATTAAGAGCGTTGAGGGCCTCGATAGAACACATATATTCTTATGAGGCATATTATTTTTCTTTAGCCATTCGAGCCTCCCAGATTGCAGTGATTTCCGCTTAGAAGACGTGGCAGTGGTCAAGTAGACGAAGAGAAGTGTTTATATGCAATGCCTTGGAAAAAATACCAGAGCCTACGCTGTTATAAATTTTTGAGCCATCTCTATAGATACATAATGACCAAGGGGCTCATAAATAGTGGTTAAAATCAGGGGGGAATTCGAACACTAACTTTCCCGTCCCTCGGATTGAAAAGTGCACTTTCTGATGCGCTCAAATTTGTTTGATGAATTTCATTTCAAGGCTCACAAATTATTTGAAATCTTTTCAATGTTACCTGGAGCTCTCGTGACTAATGAAGGATCATTATTGAGCGCTCTTCCAGGTATTCCGCGGATAATCCTAAAGTGCGGCGAAATCGAGCAAGTAGTGCAAATTGCAAATCAGTGTTTTCGTCAATATATCAGTGCATCGTCCATTGTACCCACATCGATGCTTTAATTGTTAATCACACTTTTTCCGAAAGTCTCTAACTGTCTGAAGCTTGGAGCTACCTTAGCTGTGACCATAATTGCTAACAACAAAAGAAGTTTTTCAACTTTAAGGCGTTTAAAGGATTGGCAAAGTAGTGCAACCGGAGAACAGCAGCCAAACGGTCTTGCTCTTTTGAGTATTCGCTGGGAAATGGACGTTAAGGCTAAGGAAGTAATCAAAACATTTGTGAAAAGCGTAAAAACATAGAACCCCCCCCCCCCCCCCCTGAAAATATTTCTTGCTACGCCACTGGCTACAGCGGCCCTACACCTCTGTGCAGCTCCTCTGTTAGCGGCTCCAGTGTGATTCACTCTAAGGATATGCAGGTTGTTCTGTTCTTCTTGCCAGTCTTCTAGTCCTTCTAGTTCCTTACGTTGCTACCCGATATTCACTAGATTTAATTGAATTAAATCTCGTGCAAAAACAAATTGAATTATTTCTCGTAAAAAAAATTGACTTTAGATAGCACCGTGGCCGTCTCTGTAATTTTTCGAATAGGAATGGCCGGAGCTCCTGATGGGCCGCTGTTCGCTTAATTATTATCTATATTAACTTAGCAGAATACGGCAGGTTGTAGCTATCGGCTGTACGAACCACAGACCAGAGGTATAATACACCACCTCTCTATCTCCTTCAAATAATTTTCATTTTCATTATGGAACCCTCCACATTATTTTGAGAGAATCTTTCACCATCCTTAAAGCATTTATCAGGTATCATTTCATACCAACCACACCTTAAAACCCATTAGAGAATTACGTGATCTATTGCAATATATTTTTCAATACTTCGATCAAATTCAATTCATTAAAACACACAACAGAACTAATAATAATCGACATTTTCCATGCATTTTGCGTCATTATAAATCAAAAAAAAATACACAAATTGTCCAACAGACCGGAAAGGGCTTTCACTGCCCTTTTGGAGCACGAATAGCAAAAAAGGCTCAAGGTATACAAAAAAAAAAAAAAAAAACAAGAGGAGATTTACACACACAAGAGGAGATTTTTATATTTATATATGAATCGGAGGCACACCTTAAAAGTCGTTAACATCAAAGAGGTTTGCTTTAAGGTCATAATTCAAAAATCGTCTCCTTTGCAATCACCCATAATGGGGTATCCTGCTCCCCCTGCGCTTCGTTTTATTTACTTTATTTTTTTTTTTTTTTTGGAGTAGAGTGAAGTCTCCCACCTTTCGTTCTTTCAGTATCTTACCTAAACGGAATTCTTTATTCACCTTGCGTCAAGAATATTCTTCTCTCTCGTGGAGGAATAAAGTGTTTAGAGTGAAAAGACTCAACGATAAAAATAATATATACTATATGCATGATAATAGCGCTGCAGAGAAACGTAATTACAGTCCACAGGTAAAAAAGATGAGCAAACAACAATGGACCCCTAAAAGAGGAGTTTTATTAGTTGGTGCAAAAATGGTGTGGAGGTGGAGTTGATTGTGTCTTCCTGTCCACGTCTAGATTCTTCCTCTCTCTAGAGACTCTGGCTCTTTGTTGTGCGAGATGCATTCATGATGCAAGAAATATGCGTAGGGGTGGTCCTCCTTCATATTTGCAGCGATTCACTCTTCATAATCGGGTTTGGCGGTGTTCCTTTTTTCTTGGTTTTATTAATATTAAATAAATTAAAAAAAAAAAAATAAAGAAAAAAATCGATTCTTATCCTATAGTCGTCGTTGTTGGTATGGGATGCCCTTCCGTACAGGGCACATTCCAGATTCATTTCGTTCTATCTATATATAGGGTAGGAGAGTGGGTGCGTGTTTATTGTGGCTGCTCTTGAAAATTTATGAAAATTGAAATTTATTGAAAGGAAAATTCCTCTCATCGTCATCTACATCGTCGTCGTTGTTGTTGTTGTTGGCCTGGTAGTCGTAGTCATCATCATCATCGTCGTCTATACACACAGCCAAGAAATAACGAAAAAGAATGGACGGATTTAATGAGTAAAGGAGGATCTCAATTCAAGCCCCCTTTCCAGCACTTTGATGCCTATCGGTGCAGATTAATTATTTTTCATCCGTTTTGGAATTTCTCTCAAGGATTTGCTTTGGCTGTGTACTTTCTGGTGGTGCTGCTGCTATATAGCTGCTGTTTCTGCTGTTGCTGGTGGTTGTATACTTCCCCAAAAACTTTTTGAGTTTCTGCCACACACAATGATTAAGGTTTGAGGCTAAAAGATTTAAAGGATCTTATTCTTCACATACCACTTTTTGAAGTTCCTTTTTTTACAATTTTATTTTTTTTTCTTGTCGGGTGGAGAAACTGTTGCCGGAAATTCGTTTCATTTCCAAAAAAAAAAAAAAAAGGAAAAAGTTCAAATATTCTTTTTTTTTCTTGTATTTTCTTCTTTTTTTGGTATGTGCTTCTCGTATGTGTGTATACACATATTGATATGTATCATTCTCTACCCCGTAAAAAAAAAGTTTCAGCAAAGTAAGTAAAAAAAAATTGTCATTCCAGAGGGGATACATTACATCGATTGTTTCTCGGGTAAACAGGCAACAAAACAAAAGTAATCACCTCAAAATTACGAAAATCCCAACCGATTCCCAGTTCCTTTAGCCCCCCGTCAACCTACCCCACGTCTACAAGCCATTCCTGTGTGCCATCTCGCTGGCCCATCAGCTAACCCCGCTCCCCACCCACACCCACAATTCTTTAGCAACATCGACACAAGAGAAAAAAAAAGAAGCCAATTGGATGGAACCCAACTTCCCGTCATGGTACACAACAGGAGGCCCAATCAAAGGGAAAGCCTGGAAGCGTATAAAAAGGACCTGTCTGGTTCTGAATCTTCTGTCTTTAAGGATAAAGGAATTTTTTTCATTTTTTTTTTTACTTTTTTTTTATTTAAAGGAAAAATTTTTCTGTGTGCAAAAATTTTTCAAGTATCAATTTCCGAGAGAAAAGGATAAGACACAAAAAAACAGAAAGAGAAAAGAAAAATAAAAGTGAGCACATGCAGGAACAGGACTATAGCAATTTTTTTTTTGGTATGGTAGTATGTGATATAGCAGAAATGTGCGTATATTTCGATAGAAAGAAAAAAACTAAATCCGCCCCCTCCCCACCTCGATGTACCCTGTCCTGATATAAGCAAGCAACTTTAGAATCTTTCGGGTATATGTTGTCACTCCAATCAGTCTTCCAGTCCTTGAACCGAATTTTATTGAGGTGAAGGACAAGCCTTTAAGCAACAACCGACCAAGTTTTCTTATTCTTTTCTTTTTATTTAATAGTATGAATGTTCGTTTGTATAAATTTGTATGTCGACTATCACCACGAATCTACTATATACCAATTTACAGGCATTTTCAAACAGGTGTCAACCAATTTCTTTCGTTCACCACATCGCCAGATGGGCCAGAGATAGACAATCATGGAAGCGAATGCTGCAGGAAGTCAAGGCCAACAAAACGATGTGGAGCTCCTGATCATATAGAAACAGAATGTGAAACACTACATGGAAGGCCACTTCTATTCATCACAGCTTGGTGACCCCATCCGTTGAAACTGAAAGTGGGAAAGTTTGAATTGAATTCATCATATAGTTCAACTAGGGATTGATTTGTCGAAATTTGTCAAAATGTGCATGCATACCATACCATATCAATCGCGCCAAAAGACGTGCATAAGACTGTCCTAATTACGCTATTCGGTCTGTATGAGTTTACCCGTGTGTCAAGGTACAAACAGATTGGCGCGAATTTTGTCGCGGAGGCGGTGTCCGTGGCGGCAAAATCGATTAAAATACACGCACCACCATATATGCTACCACAAAGGCGCGGAGGCGACTTGTCGCGCGGACAAATTCGAGCTATTTCGAATTCTGCCGCTGGTCGCCCAGTGGTACCAACCATGACGAGCTGATTTAGTACACATTTTTTGCTTTGAACTGCTGTCTGCCTGCAAATTGACAATTTGTTCGTGGCGGTTATTTTTAAATTTTATTCGTGATTTTTTTTAGTTTTTTAATGCAATTTATTATAAAATGGCAAAAAAGAATTTTACCAATTATGGGGCATAAAAAAGACTGTGTAAAACTAATTATTGTAATAAAATCAAACAAAAACAGTCAACAATAAAAAAATTTGTCTCTATTTAGCAACTCAATGTGACGGTCAATTTAAGCTTTTGGAGGTACTTCAAGTTTATTTTTTAGTGAAATGTTTATATTTATCCCAGAGGAATTTAACATAGGATTAAAAACTATAAAATTCCGGAGCCGGAGGAAAAACAGGAGCCAAAGTAAAAGTAAAGTATTAAATTAATTTCTGGGAAAGTTTTTAGTTAAAGTTTTTGGTCAGATAAAATTAGAATTAAAACATGGGTTCAAGCTGGAAATATTGATGATAGATATTTTAGGCGGAAACGCGGAAGGAGAATTTTTTATTACTTTCTAATGATATAATATATGTACATAGTTTAAACTTTCAGGTTGTGAAGCAGGTGGTACTAAATAGGCAAAAATAGGTTTTACAGAAAAGAGACGAAAGAATTTTGATCCAACACTTCCCTGAATGACAACATACATACATATGACCGTTTCTTTCTCTTGTTAACAAGAAATGTTCCTTCTCCATGACAAGGTGTTACACACCCATTCAGGCTCTTGTATCATAAAATGCGAATACGGGGAAAACCCTGACGACCAGATTCTTGAGTCATCTTCATTCTTATATGAGCAATTTATTTATTTGCTGAGTATAGTCATAAAGAATAAAGGGTTTAAAAACTACCTGGTGGGTTTGTCGGTTTCTCTATTCGGTGAATGGAAAAATACCATTAAGCAGCCCAATGTAAACAACAAATCGCCCATTGTTTACTTACAGGTAAACTTATATAATGTAATATCATAAATCAGGTCATGGAACTACCATTTTTCAAATCAAACCCTTTAGTTTTTAAATTTCAGGTAATTTTCTGTAAATGGCAAAATATTATCTAACACCTCAATTCTTAATTTTTTAATTCCATGTAAATTTTGCTTTATTTAAATACCTATTGAAAAAAAAAAACAATATACGAAAATATTGAAAATAGCTTAAATTTTTATTTCTAGGTAAGAGCACAGTACAGTATTTACATTAAAAATTTCAAATTCATTTATTTAAATTCCATCGTCCGTTAAATTCCGTTAAATTGTCCGCGCCGCGCCAATCTGTTAGCTAAGGCGGAATCTAAAATCCGTCGAGCGGCGCGGCAAAAGTTGTCGCGCCAATCTGTTTCTACCTTCATTCGGACTACAGAATACAGCCCAAACTTTTCAGAGGTTCATAAACGAAATAAGGAGAGATCTTGGCTTCGTTTATGTCTACTTGGACGATATGCCTATAACCAGTAGAACAGATGATAAGGTGACCTCGAAGAGCTGTTGAAATTCATTTATAGCATCGGTTTAATCATAAAGGTTGAGAAGAACGTTTATGGTGCAGCAGAGATCAAGTTTCTTAACCGCCGCGTCAATAGAAATGGAATCCTTTCTTCCCCCAATCGGGTTCAGTACAGTGCCGGCAGATCGTGCTGAGTCCGGGTGGAGCATCAGACAAACACAGCGCACGAACGAAGCTATCTGAGATGCTAAAGCGTAGCTTGAGAGAGCTGGTCTGCCGTTCGCTAAACACAAAACTGTGCTTATCAGCAAACAGGGAAAACCAGTATCGGTAAGAATCAAGGTATAGGATCGCATCATTCACTCATAGTCCGCCTTAGGGTAAGAGGCTTAATTTTAAAACACACTTGGGACGCACGACGGATAAAATTTCCGCTATTTGTACAGCTTTCCCAAAAATGCTTGTGAACATGGGGGACAAAACTGATCAGTGTCTTACTGGGCAAGTGTGATTAGCTCAGTCTAGCTTTACGTAGTGCCAGTTAGGGCAGCAGCGTTGAACAAGAGTGCTGACAGCAGAAAATGAAGGGCCTCATACAGACTGAAGATGGAAGCAGACACGTGTGAGCGGCGAATTTTCGGTGGCAGACAGTTGCGTGCTTGAGTTCTGTGCCTTTTACAAATAACGAAAATGTCTGTTGTGTATGCTTGTGTTTGAGTGTTTGAGACTATGGCAAATGCGGAAATGTTGGAAGTAAACTAACTTCTGCGTTGCGTGCGCTGCGTTTACGTAACTATATGTCTGTTGGCATTTGAATGCACGCACTTCCATTATATCAATCACCGCACACAACAAAGTAAGCATTATCTTTCTCCAGGTTAACTGTCCTTTACGGGTGCAGCGCACACAGGTCCATATCCAACAGTGCGTTTTGCGTGATAGTGGGAATTATACCATTAGAGATACTGCCGTGAGAAGGCATGCATCTATATGATCCAGAATATGTTAGGAGAGACAAATTCAGTGCGGCGGTAGATGACGTAAGTCTGTAACTTAATGGCAAGGCAAGTGAACTGTGTCTGTTAAGAGTCTATGGACTCTCAGACTTATCCTAAACGCGGATAGATGGGTTACGACCTCACGTAGTTCCTGAGTGGAAATGGAGGATATAAAAATTACCCCTATCGTTTCGAGCATGACGGCTCAGCGCTATTACGTCTTCTTTTACTGCGTAAGATTCGGCGAATATGCCATGCGGTCAGTTACTCTCAAATTCCGGGTGGGTATTGCTACCCACCATACACCACATTATCCGCCGGCTATGGTTCTGTATATCATTAATCTGGCACCTCCAACTTCTATCAACTTGGTTCAGAAGCCGACATTTTTATCACCTCATCCAATTTGGCTGAGATGTTGGTGCCAATTAACGAGCATTTGATACTTCACCAGTCGCGTGCCAATAATATGTTTAACTGGCCAGTAGAATGTCAGACCGCATACCTCAAGGTAAAAACCTTGATGGCAGAAGCCTTAATCTATCTTATCTTTTCTTTATCCTTCGAGCTAAGCTTACTGTCAGATATTTGACTATACCGACGACGACATGACGGACTGGGGGTCTTTCAGATTAGTGTATCTACGGTCGGTTTTCATATCGGGCTAGTTTTGGGTGGGAATCAACGGATGTTGAGTGAGATATTGTGGAACAATTTGTTCCAGGTTCCAATTATTGGCTGTGATTTAGAAGAGATTTCACGTCTCGCTGAGGACGAATCTGTAGTTCAACTTCGCATTGGTGGGTCTTGGATGGATTCTTGTGTAAGAATCAATAACTGAACTTCGCTGTGTCTTGGATGCGATCTCCGCTTGAACAGTGGATAGAGGATTCCTCATTGAATATGTTCAATGTTTCGGCGTACCTCTTGAGAACCGTGGAAGCAGCGCAGTTCGAATTGAAACTTTTCAGTGAAATTGTCAAAATTAATCGGCATTCAACAAATCTGGACAACCGCCTACCAACCGAAGGAAAACGAAATAGTGGGAAGGGTTCCACCAGCAACTAAAAGCAGCATTTATGGCAAGGCATAACACTGGATTAGAGTTAGGAATTCGCCTTTGTCATGTTAGATATCCGCATGGCAATCAAGGCCCACCTACAAGGCTCAGCAACAGAAGCTTTCAACGGTCAGAATCACAGACTTAGACCAAGAAATCAATCGATTACAAAAACTTGGTTGCCAAATTGAACGGCACAACCAAATCAAATGCTATGGCCACATTAGGTTTGTTCGGCGACCTGATCCAATGCAATCTGGAGCACAAGGGTGATGATACACGGCTCAATACATTGACTCAATTCCTCAGCAAAATTCTCTCTGATTCCTCCCTTGGCCTATCAATAACGTAAAAATCCAGTTAATGCATTGAGTCGCCAATCATCAACCTTGTGGTCCAGATTGACCAAGAGTCGGTCTCCGAATATTATTAAAAAATCTCTGCCTTCATTTCCTTCAACACATAAGCTAAAGAGAATCAACGACTAAAAAATACATAAAACTAGTAAGAAGCATGCTACTGTAGTTACTACGTGGAGACTAAAAGACTTTGTTTGATGATTAAAGAAGAAATAAAAAAATATAGTACATGTATATGTATACAGTACACATATATACAAACATTAAAGAAAAGCCTTCATTCTTCGTCCTTTTTTCCTGTCTCCCTCTCTATATATACATATAAACTCTCCTTTCACAAAAAGGAAAGGAATTTCACTTGGCATCATCGCAATTAAATTTGAGGAATTTCTTTAATTTTAAGGCTCACGTTTTTTATCGTTTATCGGAAAACGTGATTCGTAAAGGTTTTTCTTTGATTTTTTTCTTTTTTTTTTTTTTTCTTTTTTTTTCTGGAAGAGATGAGATGCTTTCACCGACTGGTTCTGATGTTGCTGCTGCTGTTGCTAGTCGATGAGAAAGTGTGATTCAGTCATGCGATTGATGGATAGTTGGATAGAAAATTTTGGTACTTTTTTTTTTTTTGGTTGTTATAGTGAGAAAAGTCCAGTGGGGAGAGATGAAGATATGGTACAGGATTTGGGGTGGGTTTTAAAGGTGGTTTTTCTTAAAGGTGGTTTGTTAGATTTTAATTAAAAGGAACGATAAGTTCTGTTTAACTTTGCAACAATATTAAGAAGGATTCAAATAATGTGGCATCACTTTCCATCACTGGTAGGGCTGCCATCAGTCGGGGTTTATCCGGATGTGTCCTAGTTTGGAGGGCGTCTTGGGGTCGTACGGAATGGGTTTTAAAAAGTGTTTGGGTAAAACTTGGCTACTTTTTGTTTCGGAGGTGACCCCATCAATTGAATGATACTTAATAAATTGAAACAAATTTTAGTTAAAAATTGACTCGTAGTCTGCATCCAATCAAACTTCGGCGTGGTCAAAATGCACAAAAAGTTAACAAACGTACACCGATCCGAAACGAAAAGAGGACTTAACCCAGTCGTTCAAGGAAACCAAGTTTTTAGTTTATCAAACGACTCAATGTCCAACCGATTTCTTTTTAGATCAAAACGACCAAGCAGGTGCCAATCGGTATAGGAGTTATCAAGGTTTAAGTAGCAATTAAACACTAAAATAAAAGGTGATCTGCCAGGAACTTGGCACCGGTACAGG
The DNA here is from genome assembly GCA_949987705.1 of Thereva unica. Lineage (NCBI taxonomy): Eukaryota > Metazoa > Arthropoda > Insecta > Diptera > Therevidae > Thereva > Thereva unica. The sequence goes on from OX465282.1 coordinate 11,090,550, forward strand.
TACAGACCCGGCAGACTTGTGTTTTCTAGTATAAAAATGTGTAAACTTTAATTTGGTTGTAGGTTGAAACTTTTACTCGATAGGTCACGCTGGGATCCCAAAAATTTTCCGGAAAACGGACATACTAAATTTGGGCACTACTTCCGCCCAGGCAGATCACGATTTTTCTTATGGTCGCTGTGAGTACTAACATTTCGAAAACATTTCATCCTCCTACTCGATAGACACGTTTTTGCAGCTAGCTCTTGGTATAGTAGTACATCCCCATTTTTATACTTGCAACATCGTCAATGTGGGTTTAAATTCTTTACGTTGCTGATTACTTTTTTGTAAAAATTTCTTGTGTCATTTGAGTTTGCTGATTCTTCTATTTTCCTCATTTATTCTTCCCAATACTGGCTTTTTTTGCTCTCCTTATGAATCTGTATTCTTTTTTATGAATCTATTGTTCTGTGTCTACATAGCGTGAGTTGGTATGCTCTGTTTTTACCCGCTGGGTCATTACATTGTTGAGTTTATTTATTCTTAAGCCTCCACTACTCTACTCACCAAGTTGATCGAAGTTGGTCAATGTCGAGAATGTAGGAAGGCACTACGATTCACTTTGTGTAACTCAACTTCGAGAAAAACTTCGCCGAAGCAACTTCTCATTTTCAACCCCTAATTTGCTCTTCTTTTAATTCTGGCACATTTATTTTCCCTCTCTGTTTCCTCTTCTTGTTTTTATTCACCCCGTTCCCCTAGTCATAGGTTCAACCCAGTCTTAAACGGCGGTCGAGTTGAAACTGGGTCCACTCAACGCAACTCAGCTCTCCTACCTGGGTCGAGTTGATTTTTCGCCTCATATACCCTGGTTGAGTTATGATTGGGTTGAAGTGACATTTGTTTTGTTTGTTTACCATCCGCGAAGTTTTACCTTCGGTGTTTTTCCTTGCACAGAAATAAAGAATTATTTTGTTCTGAGTTTTCACCTATCTATAAATGAGAATTTCACACAAAAAATTGAGGTTATGTTTTGATTTCAGTTCAACTCTATTTCAACCCAAAGTGACCTCAACTGGACATTATGTACGGTGGTCGAAATTTCAACTCAACCTCAACTCAACTTTTCAACCTAGTCATAAACGAGGTAATTGTAGATAACATTGCCCTAAGTTTCCCAAGTTTCTGTGCTGTCCGAGCTGGTGTCGTAGGTTTCATAGCAAGAACTTAATGCCAAAAAGAGTTGCTAGCCCTTCGCTGGAAGCCGTATATATAGTTGGTTATCGATCCGATACGATGTTTGGATTTAAAAAAAAAATGGATGTCCGGGGAAAAAACTCAATTTCACCCAAACGTCCGGGGTTTTTGTAGTTTTTGTCCGGCCTGGGAAATTTAGGCAATGGCAGCCCTAATCACAGGGGCTATTTGCACATCGAAACTCTACTTAGAGTTTAGAGAAATACGTTATAAGAGGCGCGCTGAGGCTTAGATAGAATGGTCTCTTCTGGTTTATATTCTTCAGCGATATCATTATACAATCTGTGAAAATCCCCAAAGCTTTGGCCTACCGTAATCAGCACAGAGGACATATGTGGATCCCAGGATATGGAGAGTAAGCGCCAAATATAGTAAAGCATATAGCTTGGGCTCTAGCGTTAGTAGCATCAGAATATGGCATGGATTAAGGATTGTGTTATTAAAAAATTGTTACAGTAATTGAGAACAATACGGCGACATGTTCACTATAAAAAAATCTTTTTGTTCCTCGGCGAAATTCTACATAAAAAATTGAATGTTCATGATATTGTCGCAGATAAGACATAATGAGACGGTGACAACGACAAGGTCTGGCACGTGTCGGACACGCATTATCGTATAATAGGACTAATGCAGACTGCCGCTGTTTGAAAAACTATGAAATGGATTAAACGTGACTATAAGGAGGTAATTTTTAAAATCCAAGGAAACAGAGGCTGTTAGAATTGTCACTTAATTACACGCGCTAAGATCCTTTTATGGGGTTTTAATTTGATGCTATCAAGCACTTCAAACAAAATATCCCCTGCTGCTCGAATAATGATAGATTTTCACCACTCCCTTATTCTAACAATTTCAAACTATACAAGAAGTTCGGCAATAAGTTAAGATTTCGGCCAGTTAGGAGGCGCGAACTTCCCTTCAACTCAGTAATAATGAGCGATTTCAAATTTATAATCCAATCGTAGAATGATGAAAAGTTCGTTAAGCAACGAACTTACCGGGTCAGACTTAAATTCATAAATATTTTTTGTAAGAATCGAGGATAAAAGCGTATTCGAGCCATTGAGCCCCTCTTGTATTCCTGTCCGCTAAACATCTTAAATCGGCACTCTGGCCTGATTACCTATCATAATGGTGTTTTATTTCTCCCCGCTCATCTAGTCATGCTAAACAGTATAGCTATTTTGATCCGGTGCAGCCTATTGCACACTTGAGCTTTTTGTTTTCGTCTTGGGCTGAAGCTACGGTTTGTGTCTTGCGAAGAGTTTGTGGTTTGGTGAACTTATAATATATTGGATTTATATAAATTGGATTTAGAACCTAAGCCTAAGTAATTTTTAATAATAGTTTTACAACACACAAAACATACACAACTCAAACTTAACTAGATAGTCTAAGCAGCTAGCTATACAGATAGACAGGTAGTTTGGTCTGCCTGGTAGACTAACCCATCATGAAAGCTTACCCAATACCCACTACAGCAAAAGTTCACTAGTTTCACATATGTGGCGCAAATGTACACCAAAAAAGCCCACCAAACAGCAAATAATACCCAAGACACAAACCGCAGAAGCTTCATCCCAAGACACAAAGAAAAAGCTTGATTGCACAATATTATGAAATAGGTGGCTTGGACCAACATAGCTATACTACTATGCTTTTCCCTATAAGCGTGGGTTGCGCCGTATCAAAGATTGGAAAGAAAGCTTTGTGTGTATGTAATACGAACATGTTGCGCGAATTAGTGTTCTAACTTTCATTCTATTGCTTCTACAGTGAAACGACGACGCGAAATACCTATTTCTGCTCTCTCGGAATATAGGTGGTTCGAGCCTCGCTTGCCTAAACAAATCAGAAAGAAAATTTCTTGTTCTAATTCAAATGGAGATGGTACTAGAGAATGTATTGAAATTTAATTTGAAACCATTAAGATATTGTTCTACTTCTGCTTTCAAGTTTAATGGATTGACTGTTTGAGGGAGAAGGGAGCCCGCACCAAGGTTTTGCCTAGGAACCTGCAAAACCTTAATTCTGCACTGCTCAGAACCAGAGCAGAGAATTGGAGATGACTTAACAAAGTTTGATCTACGGTGATTCGCGAACGAGTCTGTTTAGAGACTACCAACAGTTAACTCTCCTGACACCTTCCGGTACAGGCTAGTATCTTTGAAGAGGAGGTGTGGCGATCCCGAAGGCCTGTCAGACAGTAAATGGCATAGCTACACAGGGATGTCGCCTTGCATTTTTCATATTTGCTAAGCCTCTATAAGAACTCTATATTCAGTGACGATTCTCTTTAAGCTAGTAGAGCGATGCAGAGGTGGGCTAGATAGGTTCGGCAAAGATTATAAGATGACTCTCGTCTAGGTTCCCGGACATAGGATCATATATGAGGACAAGTGATGTGATTACATGCCCAAGGAGATTTGAGATGGTCAGTAGTTCAACAAGAAGAGTAAAAAACACTATTTTGGACTGCCATTGGCTGCTAGCCAACCAAAGATAGAACTCACTCGAATTCTCTCTATTACGACTTGGGCTACTTTCTATAAAGAAAGAGCAATTGACCTTCTAAATTGAGATATCGCTGCCATAATTATGCCATTAATCACAAGAAATAAGCCCACGGGGTACTGTTCCACACACTGTCGAACTGAGTATCCCACAACTCGAAGATTGCTTTAGCTGGGCGGGGACGCACGAGAGATAAAACTTGTCCACTTCCAATATAATTTCCAGGCTATAGTCAAAGCCAGACAGCATACACTAGGAAATTACGTTGTGGAGGACTTAAAAGCGATCTTCAGGCTAGGACTCAGAGCATTGATAAGCTTCCTAAACTCGACAGTACGCTTTAAGACCTTAACCTGGATCAAAACGGCGCTCCGAAGTGCTAGACGGGCCTCGTGCTGCACTGGAGGCAGCCCTACACCTAACCTAAGGTAAATATAAAAAGTTTAAGCTCCGTATACGATAACAGTCATAGAACAACCACTTTGCAAACGGTTAAGGCTAAAAAATATAGTTCATTTCTCTACAAATTTGCGCTTTAATATAGTTCCCCTAAAATTTCAGTTTTTGCTTAAAACCTTTTTGTAACAGTTTTCCTTTGGGGTAAAACTAGCAAAAACCTCCACCAAAATAATTTTCTGTGAGCCATCCCTTAACCAATAAAAAAAAGAACCAAATTTAACAAATCTAGTCAAAGAAATAAAACTGTTGTAAAGTGATAATAAAGCTCTAAAATTGCCCTGGAATCAATTTATCCTTCCACCCCTACAACCTCCCACCAAAACAGAAAAAAGGAGAACACTACCCTTCGCCACCACCCACTCTCCACCAAAAAAAAACAAAAACATAGTAAAGCCAGAGACCAACAGAAGAGCACCGAATTTAATTCTATACAGAAAAGGATGAAGGATTCACGATTTACTAAACTTCGCCTCATTTATTCTGATCCATTTAATGTGATTCGTGTCATTTGTTTTTGTCTCAACGACATCTATGGATACTTTATGATCTCTCTATAGAAAAATCCCATAGAAGGGAGGGGGCCATAGTGGATATGGTGTGGCATTGTACGAAACCAGTCTGGGCTGCCAGCAGAGCGAGCGACAGACAACAAAATTACAGGGAAATGACATAAATCTTTAAGAATCCTTTCCCTCGTTCCGATCTTCTGATCTATTGACTACGGGATCTGATGTGTACATAAAAATAGCCATAACCACACTGCAAAAGGAGGCCGATGAGGACGAGCGCACGAGACAGACGGAGCAGGATGAGGTACACAGGAGCCATGAGGACCATAGGGACCGAACAACACATACAACAACAAACGATGATGGTGGGGGATGTTGGATGTGATGGTTTCACTTTTCAGGGGGCTCTTCCTTCCTCTCTCTCGGATTTATTGTGTGGAATGGTGGTAAAGACTCGAAGATGATTGCTATGATTAAGCCCGAGGGAGTTAAGAGCCTTGGAATGTCCTCCTCTGACACTTTTATGTCTTTGAGGCTCATTTAAGAATAGGGGAAAGACAACGGATTCATCGCATCCAGGGTCGCTTTTTATGGGTCTACGCTGTTTTTTTTATGTTTGTATAGGTGATCGATATTTATTTCTGGGACATGATCGACATGTGCTGAGGCAATGATCGTGCGTTTACGTTAAGCTAGAGGCAAAAGGTTAATCGACTAGGAAGTGGCTTTAAGTGATTCGGTTGAAAGAGTTGTGTTTTTGTATAGTTTGGATGATGGCTTTAAAGTCGAAGATTGGATTTCGAATGATGTCAGAGATGTAGTGATCTTGCATATTAATTTTTATGATCAGCTTAATTGTTATCTTTATTTAACAAAACAAAGCACACTGAAACTATTGTATATGAAAATGTGTAAAACGGTCCTTATACCCCGAGGGTAAAAGCAACAGATTTGATTCAAAATCAATTTGTACTACTAGTCCATCATGTCGTTGATCACGTCATAGCGCAATGTCTAACAGTAAACTTAAATCGAGGGCTAGAGCAGGTCAAAAGTTTTGAGGATTATGTTGAAGAAAATGGCAATGACCCATGCGTTTGAATTCTTGGATGTTATAGGAGTTCGGCAATACTGACTGTGTGAAAATCTGCCACTATTTAGAAACGCAATGAGCCGAGTAAGGTAATCTGGTACTGCAAGTCCCCGGTGGGGTCGAGGACTGTTTGTCATAGCATCATAGGTTCGTACTTTTTGAGACTTTTCTTTTGAAAATCGTCTCAATAGTTCTGGAGAGAATAGAGGTAATTTCCATTTGATCGATAGTTGGAGGGATTGCTTGAGTCACAATTTCGAGGTATGGGTTGAATATGAAAAGATTCCAAGAGTCTAGAAAAAATTTGGAGGGCAAAGAGTTGGGGGCGAACGGCTAACAAAGACCTCGGAAAGTGGTGGCACCCGATTTGTCACTTCTGTCAAGACCCGAGAAAAGTCACTGCAGACGAACACCTAGCAGACCTGTTAGCAAGTCCTAATCCCACCTCCCCGCGGTGCCCCCTGGGGTACTTCTTCGGAAGGAGCTAACGGGAGACGGGCGAATGCCGAGCTCTCTGCGCCACAAAACAGAGTTTTAAGTCGGTTGGGCTGAGGGTTAGCAACCCGCTCCCATAAAAAACACCATTGCTACGAATCGGCAAACAATTATTCCGCCCTATGTCCCATGAGGGATTAAAGGAGTATAAAGAAGAAAGAGTTGGCGCAGAGGTTTAGCTAAAGGTAAGCTGCAAGTCTATAGGGTGATAGGTGCTACAATGAGGAATGAAGATATGCTTTCCTGTCTGTATGATCCTAGTTATACGAATAATGGCAGAGTTGAAGTGTTTGTTTCAAAAACACAAGTCCCAGTCAGTGGAATAGAAAAAAGATTAAGCCCCAGCATATTGGCATTTCTAGAATGCCATACAGTTCGGTAGGGTGGGTAATTTGTATGAAAAGCTGGCGCTGACTAGGCTAGATAGCGCGAATTGCTGAGATGTGAATCAACTTCGACAAATAAATACATAAATATAAATTTGGATGAAAAGTAGATCCATCGCTGACTCTCTTGATAAGAAATTACTTATATCCTTTTGCTGCCAGCGAAATCGATCAGTCAACCACTAATGTCGTTGCTAACTAAAAGCGAGAAGAAGAATCCAGAGAAATCACAATCGTCCAGATTCCGTTGAGCCCCTTAAAAGATACAAGGAAACAAAACAAAGGCTCAAAAAGGCCACCGCTAGAAGTAAATCCGTGCATTTCAGAAGATTATTTGCAGAATCAGACTCCAACCCCGGCACTGAAGTGTTTAAATTGATTGTGTTAGCGGTCAAGGGGCAGCGGTTTCCGCCGACCACCTGACCCAGCGCTGCCCCAGAATATGTATAGTACATGTTCCATTTTCCACCAGCGTTCTACCTACTATGCAATGAAGGTGGTCCGAAGGATGTACAAAAAGCAAAAGCAGCCATCAATGAGGCCCCTCCTATGAACTCCATACAAAACACGGGTAAGCTAGCGGCCATGATACCCCCCAACCCCCAACTAAGTTTTTACAGCTTGCTTAAGAAATTAGGTATTATAGAGGGGTGCGATCCTCGTTCTATTACCAAAACCGGACAAACCTTTAGGGGATTCAGCGTCCTATAGACCGAAAAATCTTACTAGTTCCATAGGCAGACTGAGTCTTCAACTCCTGATGTCATATACTATACGCATTTCTATTATGCGCAGGGCCAGTATGGGCGCTGAAACACGATGGACTGATCGACTTTTTCCCCAAAACGTAGGACCTGAAAAGAGTTACCACATTACGTACTTCTTGAGTGGGCATGGCAAATAAAGACAATACTTCCGCCATTTCGGGCAAGATGATCCATTGCTGAGCGCGCCATATCCAGGTGTCCAGGAGGACGCACCCTACATCCTTTTTCATTGTACGAGATTCGACGAATGTAGGGGAGCCAGAAGTGATCGCCGAAATGCCACTAACACCGAAGGGCATCCTAGCGCACAAGATTAGGTGTATAGGATAGTGAAAACAACGCTAAAGGCCTGGAACCGTGAGTTCAGGAACGGTACGCCTGATTAAAAATTCTTCTTTTCCAAATGCACCCCGATACAAGCACGTGTCAATAAAAGACGCACGGACAAGTCCAAACGAAGCACTGTATGTTCACAAGTATAGATAGAGGAACCAAAGTTTAAGCTTTAAACCATTTTATAAGACAAAGGAAACTGGCAATTACCTTGGTAATCATAAAGGGTGCCAATAGCATACTCATAGCCGGTTCTCGTTAAATTGCGTAGGTCAAGCAGCATTGGATATGGTTAGAAATTAGTTAGGGGACCGCTAGTAAAACAACTCCCGTTTGGAATGGTCGAATACGAATGCATTCATATCTGTAATAGAAGATCTCCGAATGTGGATGAACTTGTGGAGGGTTTAGGTTTGGCAGAGGGTGCCGAGGACGGCGCTCAAGGGGCATTGGAAAATGCATGAGATAGTTGAGATCAACTTCCAACACTCCAAAATTGCCTTTCTTCCTAAAGGAGGAAAATCTGGATGTCGCTTTAATACTAGTACCCTGTGTACGAAGACAGAGCATAAAAGGGCTTTCGGACAGGTAATAAAACACCTTTTACCACCAATCGGATCACGTCAAGATCCTGTATTTTGGTTAAAGCGAACATCAAACAATTCCTCTGCCCGAACTTCAGTTTAACGGACCTGACGTAGTTAGATTAGAGTTTGAAGGGGATAAGCGTCTTTACTTAGCCTCAGCCTATATGCAACATGACCTGCCTGCACGCCCAGCGGAGCTCCTGCAGATGAGAACAGCACTAAAATCGAATGGAGCTAACGTGATCGTAAAGTACGACGGCAATGCAAGCCGTATGCTTTGAGGAAGCAACAAGAACAACGAGAGGAAAGAGCCACTATTCGATTATATCTTTCAAAGCTAACGATGTGTAACCTGGGCAGCACCTCAACCATCGTGTTCGCAAAAATTTCCAAGGTTGGGAGGAAGTGCTGGACATCATCGACGTTCATAAAAACATATGAAGCAGAAAAATGGAGGGTATCAGATCAATTTTCCTCCTCGGACCACCGATGGATACGCTTTAAGGTAAACCTGCAGGTTGAAGCTCCTCAATCGCACAGAGAACCAAGAAGGAATTACTGGAAAAATTTCGGTCAGGTCCTGAGAACAAGACTCTCTAGAGAGTCTACAAGAAAAGATAGACGTTATAGAGAAAATTGATGATGGGATCAATACTTTCGAAAACGCTATCCACTCGGGGCTTTTTTTGGTTGTGAGATATTGGGTCCAAAAGTACCGCGGCCATTCGCTTGGTCTATTGTACTACACCCACCCCCAGTGCTTAGTGGCTCGACTGTTCAAGTTTCCCCGGGTTCCCGACCGCAGTCCTGCCTTCGGTCTGTTCGGAAAGAATTCACGAAAGTGGGCGCAGGTATGCTCCGTGGGCTCCCCAATTCCACTCCGGCTCTCCTTGTCCGGTGAGTCCAGAACGTTAGGGAAGAGCGATTCCACTCTTCTTTTTATTTCCTTCTTCTGGAGTTCCTCTTTCCCTGGTTTTTTTTTTTTTTTTTTTATGTGGCAGTGCTAAGCTCAGGAGTCACCCTTTGTACTACTAGTCCGTCATGTCATTTGTCACGTCATGGTGCAATGTCTAGCAGTAAGCTTAGTACGGGAGGGAGGGAGGGGGAATAGGGTAAGGATTATAAAGGTACGGGGGGGTATTGAAGAAGGTGGTGATGAACCCTGCGTTTGAACTCTTGGATGTTGTAGGAGCTCGGAAAAACTGACTGCGAGAGATTATTCCACAGTCGAGTTGTTCTATTTACAAACGAATTCATATCTTGTTGAGTGCGTGAAAGGAGGAGTTGCAGGTGGAGGGAGTGAGACGAGTGGGCTAATCTGGTGTTGCGGGTATAGGATTGCCGTGGAGGCAGGAGAGCGTTTAGCTCGGAGGAACAGTCACTATGATAGTAGCGATAAAATTTGGTCAGTGCTGCTACATTCCTACGGTGGCTCAAGGGGTCGATGGTGGAGCAAGCGGTATCGTCATTAATTAACTTAAGGGCCTTTTTTTGGACCTTATCTAACCATGCTAAGGTTGTTATTGGAGCGCCGCCCCAAATGAGGGAGTTGTATTCGAGAAGAGGCCGAATGTAGGATTTATAAATAACAGCACGGGCCGATGGCTGGAGGAGGAACCTGCACCTCTTAAGAAATCCCAAGCACTGGGATGCTTGTTTGGCGATTTGGAATATATGGTCATTCCATCGCAAGTCTTTGGCTAATGTCACACCTAGGATGTGTAGGGATGGGTCGGCCTTTAGTACCACGTCATCCACTTTCAAGGATGGTGAGGTGTTGATCTTTTTCTTTGAAATAAGACAGTACTTGGTTTTGTCGGGGTTGAAATCAACACGATTGTTCTTTCCCCACTCCAGTTCAATGTCGTTATTAACAGAGATGGACATAATTTCCCGATCATCAAGACAGGATCTGGCATGAGTCTGTCTTGTATCGTAGCTGTAGGAGTAACGTAAAGTACCGTCGTCAGCGAAGCTGAGAAGTGGGTTGGAGGGGATTGAAAGTAGGTCATTTATAAAGATGAGAAATAGGGCCGGTGATAAAATTGAACCCTGGGGGACCCCCGCAGAAATGGGGTGAGATTCAGATTTGACGCCATCCAATACTACCTTAATTGAACGGCCGGAAAGGAAACTTTTGACCCACTTATACAGAAGCGAGTCAATTCCAATAGCTTTGAGTTTAGCTAACAAGGCTGAGTGCCATACTCTATCAAAAGCCTTGGAGATATCTAAAGCAACCAAACTAGATTCACCAGATCCATGCAAACTTCGGTTGAGGTGTTCTGTAAGGCAAACTAAAAGATCACCAGCGGATCTTTTTTGTCGAAAGCCATATTGTTTGTCGTTGATAAGTTGGTTGGATTCTAGGTATCCCATTAGCTTTTTGTTAATTATCGTCTCCATGGTTTTGGAGAGAATAGAAGTAATTGCTATTGGACGGTAGTTGGAGGGAAGGCTGGAGTTACCTTTTTTCGGTATTGGCTGGACATGGGCAAGTTTCCAGGAGTCTGGGTAAACTCCGGAGGAGTATGATAGAGCAAAAAGTTTGCGCAGAGGTTTAGCCAAAGGTGAGGCGCATTGTTTTAAGACGACAGGGGGTATATTATCGGGTCCAGTGCATTTATTGACATCGAGCTCCTTGAGGCACCTGTACACCTCGCGAGTTCTGAAGAAAACCCTGGGCATTAAATGAGCGCTGTGCTCGAGAACCGGGGGTAGCATATCAGTTTGGGGTAAAGAAGAATTGGCAGCAAACAGAGATGCTAATAAATCGGCCTTGGATTTTCTGTCTGTTATCACCTTCTCATCGTGGATGAATGAAGGAGTTGTGGATGAAGTGAAATTCTTCTTAATGGAGCTTACCAAGGACCAGAAGTTCTTGCTACCAGAGGTTGCATTAAGGAGTTTACTTCTCAATTTGTTGTCAAATGAATTTTTGACATTCCTGATGGTGACTTTGCAGGAATTTCTCAGTTTTAAATACTCTAAACGGAGCGATTCACTCGGGGAGCTCTTGTAAGCTCGAAAGGCGGCTTCTTTATTTCTGATTGCATTCATACACTCCTGATTAAACCATCTGTTGGGCCTAGCCTTCACAGATTTAGTTGTATGAGGAATGAACAAATGCATTCCTGCCTGTATGATCCTAGAGATACGGATAGCGGCAGCGTTGACGTTTTTGTTTCGGAAACACAGGTTCCAGTCAGTTGATTGGAAAAAATTAATAAGCCCCAGCCAATTGGCCTTCCCATAATGCCATACAGTTCTTTTAACTGGTTTGGGAGGGATCCCTAGATTAAATGGGAACTGGTCCTGCGGCCCAGAAACTTTGGGCAGAACGGCCGGTGGCTGTCTAGGTTTGCTTCTTGGCTAGCCGGGCTCAAGGCCGTCGTCCTATCTTTGGTCGTGGAGTTCACGAAAGCATCCATTTTGACAGAGCTTATATACCAGAATAAGTCATTATACAACTTGGTTCGCCCGGTGCCTAGAGGAGATCCTTAAACGACAGTTCAAAACGTACCTAAAAAAAATAAATACACTACATGTTGCTCCTTTTATCTCACTGGTGACTCACCACCAGGTGAAAACTTACTTGGACAGAAATTTTATGAAAATTTTGAGTAACTTCCTGAACGAGGGTAAGTAAAATTTCTTCGCTTTTTCTTGCATGATAAATTACAGGGACAAAAATTGGTTAAATTTATGTAACTTCTTGCGCCTGCAGGATCCGCATTATTTCGGGGACAGACATACAGAATATTTTATCGAGAAAGTAAATTGGGAACAATAGATTGGGGTAATAAAAGTGAATTCCTTTAATTCATGAAAATAAAGTCACGGAAACAAAGATTTCAAAATCTTAAATTTGGCCACCGTCCAATTGCGCCCGGTGCAAGTGCACCATACGCACCTATGAAAGCGCCGTCCCTGCAAACAATACCCAGGTAATGAAAGTCATTTCCGACACTTGCTAACTTAAAGTCAGGACCCTTGTTGGCTTGATTGCCAAGCACTGCGCCTTGAATTAGCACTTATGGACGATGTTAACGGTGGCGGACCCCATCTGCAGGCCTTGAGAAGGATTGCGGAGGATGAATCTGGCTTTGACGTTATCGGTGAGTACTCCTCCAGTCTCGTTGATTAACGAGACCTAGCTCGAACAGTCTAGCCTAAGAGCTAGGTAGGCAGACTGCCGAAAACTTTCAGGAGTCTGGCCTACAAAGGAGTGTAGTACAACAGACTAAGTGAAGTGTCCGCGGTACATTAGGACCCAATACCTTACCAAAGAAGAAGAAGATGACTGTTCACTCACTTTTCACTATTCCAAACCCTAAATTGACCCCAAAGAATTTCTTTATTAAATAATTAAATAAAAATAACAAAAAATAATAAAACAAAAAAAAAAACAAATTCTAAATAATTAAAAAGAGCCATAAAGTAAAAATCTTGTAAATCTCATAAATTTCAGCTAAATTTGCTGCCGCCCTTTAAACTTGGCTAGCGGAAACCCTGCTCATTACTTTCCATCACCAAATAACTTGAAATGTATTATAATTAAAATTTAACGCTTCAACTAACCGCAGAATTTGAATTCTTCTTCTCCTTTAAAAGTTGTGAAGGAAATTCAAGGAATCTTTTGAGGAGCAAAAAGGGTGGGGGAGAGCGCAAGAGTGGGGGTCGGTTTTTTCTCGGTACTTCTTCGTTTTCATCTTCTTTTCTTCAATTTCATTTCTCTTTTTAATCCTTTTTACCAGTATCCTTGATATATATGTTGTATATTATGATAAAAAGGAAAAGAAATGCGCATAGCATTTCTGCAGTGTTTTATACGTTTGAACCAGGAAAAAAATATACCGACATCATCATTGCTCCTGTAAGACTCCGCTTTTTTGGTACAGGACCAGCAACGTTACACCCGCACCAAATCCTCGTCCTTGCCTATCATCCGATTTTTGCTAGTATTCTCTAGTGAAGGAACTGTGATGATGATGATGATGACGATTGTGATGACGACGGGATTGAAGAGGGTATATTGGTGGGCTGTTGGTATGTAGAGGAGATGTTCTATAACGTTTTTCTTTTCTTTTTTTTTTTGTTGGAAGGGTTGAGCACACAAATTAGGACAAGACATCCAAAAATCCTTTTCTTACATAGCGAAATCCTTTTTCAAGTATCTTGATGACTGCTGCCGAATAATCATTTCAAGTTTTCCAAAACGAACATAAGGATTCGCCGTTTCGTTTTCACTTGAATGGATTCCCTTTTTAAGCAGGGTGTGCTGTTATCAGTGCTGCTAAGAATATTAATGCCCACCTCGATGGATAGAAACTGGGGAAGCGGGGCGGTGTGGAGGAGTTCGGCTGTAGCCAGGATGGTTAAGGAGATCAGGGATAAAAGTAGCGCGCGGGTGGGCAAAGGAAGAAAAGTGAGTGGGTTCATTTCTTATTCAAAAGGACGAATACCGGAACAGTCATCGCATTTTATGCAATTTCTTTTTTTTTGTCAGTGAATATACCGACGAGAAAAGCATGCCGCCACTAAGCTAAGTCCATGATTTGTGTGCCCATGCCCTTCTATCCTTCTTGCACGGATTGGATGATAGCGAAATTGTCCTCGAGCACGCCCTTGCAGCATAAATGAAAGGAAGTGATCCCCTAAAGCTATCCTTCTTTGTCTCTCTCCTAGACTCCCGCCGATTCTCCAATCCATATAACTCAAGTACAGCGGCGGAGATAGGGGGTCGAGAATGAAGTGATGGCGGCGGTATAGGGATTGATTTAAATTTAATTAACTTTAAAGACGATTACTTCCCTTTTGAATAAAGAGATGAACGAACGAAAGAAAAAATTGAAATCACTTCTCAAGGATAACCCATTTTGCGCGCTCATCCTTTCACAGAACTCTACTATCGTACAAACGCAATCATTATCCGTGTGCTCGGCGCTATTGTTGTCATCTCCCCAAACAACAGGCGGTGCAAGTACAAAAAAAAATTCCTCATCATGTTATCCTTTGTCTTTTTTTCTCTTGTCCCGAATAAAAAAAAATTCGTCCTTTCTTATCCTTTTCGTGAATATGTTCAAATTATGGAAGACAATGACATAGTGAACAGAAAAAAAAAATTAAAACGAAGAAATCCTTTCGCCGCGCACTTCCACACAACTCACACCCTTTTTTTTTGGTGGATATCTGTCCTTCGTCCCCCCAAGGACTTTTCTTCACGAAATTTTCTACCCCACCCAAAAACCAGAAAAAAAACGGAAAAAGGAAAAAGGAAAAAAAAGGATTTCAAAAAACACACTAAGAAAAAAAATATATATATAATAATAAAATTCAGCTGTGGGAGTGATATAGCGAAATTTTTTGGGCAGTCGTAATTATCGTTTAATTAATTCCGTGAAAAGGACCTTCTGATATCGGGATTGCCCTAATTCAAAAATTTAATTACGTTCGACACACAAAAGGTGTGAAAGGCAAAAGGGAGGATGACTAAAAACCAGGATGATGAAAAGGTGCGCTTGTCGCAGTAGTAGTAGTAGTAGCAGTAGAAAACGAAAGGTAATTCCCATCCATAGCACAGATAGGATTTAGATAGGGGATGTACACACTCTCCTGATCCTTGTTGTGAGGAAAGGAATAGTTGGTACCTAGGTGAAGTATTTGCACGAAGAATCGCGATGTTAAGTAATAAAAGTTTAGTATTGGTAGCGATGCTCCCCCGTCTAGCAAATACTCATTTCAATCCCCCAGGGAAGGGGTGGAGGATGAAATCTTGATTAAAATAAAAAAATCCTTTTTTTGGCAAGTTTTCTTCTTCTATGAATAAGTTGAGATAATAATTAATTTTGGATGGATTATTAAATTTTCTTAATCCTCCTCCTCAAACTCCTTTGGTTTTCGGGTTTCTTTGGTTTATTGCTGTAATCCTTGTGATGGTGGTGATAGTGCATGGTATGCAGATGCAGGATTTTTGTAATAGCTATGGTGATTTGGATTTTGAAAGAGTTGAAAGGGTTCGGTTTTTGTCGAGGTGATATTGTGCAGGAAATTTATAAGAGATTTGCTTCAAGGATCACCTGGTCGAAAAATTGAATGAAATCGGTTTCGTCAGTTCAAAGTTTCGAAAAAACATAATTTATTTTAAATTTACTTTTTAATTTTATTGTGAAAATTATTAAAAATGTGACATAAGATATTGTGGGTGTGATTAGTATTAGGTTAAACCTAGTACAAAACAAATAACTAATAATCTCTGGTCAGCCCTAATAGACTAGCAATGCCAACGACAGCTTCTATTCCAAAGCAGTCCCCCGCCTAAGTACTAATCACGTTCAATGCTGCTGACTTTGTTGATTGAACGATATTCAGAATGCTCATTATATGGTTAGCTATAGCTCGCCGAAATGACAGCATGTTATGTATTTTCTCACCATGATTTGTTCCCTTAAATTAAATAAGATCAATACAGCCTTTTTTATGTGAAAGACTAAAGCTCAGATGTAACTCGTTCGTTTTTATGTAGCTTCGAAGTCACGTCTATCAGTTGCGTTTGAACACTTGGATGTTGAAAGAGTTAGAATAAAGGGAAGAAATTTGCTTGTCGCTTACACTTGACTATGCAAGCTTGCCGGGTTATTGACCCCAGTCCTGCCTTTGGCCTGTTCGGAAAAAGTCCCCGAAAGCGGGCTTGGGTATGCTGCGTGCACTCCCAATTCCACTCCGGCCCTCTTGGCTTGGCTCTTTAGTAATTCGAGAGCCTTTAGGCAAAACCGCGACGTTCTGGGTCGGCTTTTTTTATAAACGTTTCCTTTTTCTGGGGTCCCTGCTCCTCTGGATGATAGGAATGTCTCCCTTTGATTATATGGGAGATGGCGCTGCTAATTTTCTAACGGGGCCAGAAGGGGTCTGCCTCTTGACTACCGTTCCAGGTTTGCCTTTAGTCTGTACGAAAAAGTTCACGAAAACGAAGGTCGGGTATGCTTCATTCCGCTTCGGCCCTCCTTACCTGGCCCTCTTCGGATTAATTGGTCCACAAAGGCCTCATGAGTATGGTAGGAAGGGTATGGTCCATCCTGAGATAGCTTCAATATAAAATTAAGACATTATTAAACTAATAGAACAACTCGACTGTGGAATAATCTCTCGCAGTCAGTATTTCCGAGCTCTTACAACATCCAAGAGTTCAAACGCAGGGTTCATCACCACCTTCTTCAATACCCCCGTACCTTTTAACCCTTAACCTATACCCCCCCCCCATCCCTCCCCCGTACTAAGCTTACTGCTAGACATTGCACCATGACGTGACAAATGACATGACGGACTGGTAGTACAAAGGGTGACTCCTGAACTTAGCACTGCCACATAAAAAAAAACCAGTGGGTGTGTGTACTTAATGTACACGCATTAGAAGTTATACTTCTTTGGCGTGATTTTAGGACTAATTTTTAATTTGTACACAAATATTTTATTGGATTCTTTCTATTTTCGTGCGATGGAAGGTGCAAGCATTATGATGCCGACACGCTCAAGGCTGTCGGTTATACCGTATTCTAATCCTAACTAAAATTACCAACTAGTTGGGTCATTAGGCTTAATTACAATTATCTTAAGATGGGCTTAAGATGCCTCATGAAATTCTCTTAAGACTGGTTAATTTTCTACCAAAACGTAATGAATGTTAAACTTAATATGCGTCGCAAGCTGGATCAGCATTTATTTACCTGATAATACTACTGGTACTTCTTAGCCTAACTCACTTCTTTTTTGTTCATTTCCGCCTTAGCTTCTGATTGAGGAATTTAGCTTCTCCTCCACTTTAGTCAGTAGATCAAAAGATCGTACCATTATAGTCTAAGACGTTCGTTGCTCTTAGCCGTGCCTTTAGCTGTAGGTTACAGTCCAACAGTTTGCTCGGCTAATCTCCGGCAATCCTAAAGGACATCGTCTTTGTCCTCTGTCACAATGAGGAATTCCAGGCGTTGCGTAGACTCATTTGGTCGGTATGCTCTCGTAACTCACCTGCGGGTTCATCGACCTTGGGTAGATTCATTCTACTTCCTTTGCCACTACTGAAGTAAACGTCACTTCCAAATTCTGTTCACTTCCCTAGCTTCTTCTTTTAGTTGTTACTCAATTAAATTGAGTGGGTTAGGGAAATTGAAATATGATACGAAGGGTTTCATACTAAGGATATTAATGTATCGGCAAACGTTTGACTGACAACACTCCGAACCTGTCCAAACACCATCGTTGGACGCTTGACATTGGACATTCGTAGTTCGAGTAGCGGCCACACAATGCGTTCTACCATCAAACGTCCAACGTTGGAAAGTGCTCATAGCATCGTTTAGAGCCGGCTTTAGCTGAAAACTAGGATATGTAATTTATTCCCCTCCATAGCCTCTGGGTAAAAACCTCCTCACCCATGGACATCGTGAATGGACTTTGGCTACGAATTTTCATATGCCCATATAATAATAAACTTAATAGCTAAAGGATTGGAGTTGCAATGCTTGCCCTCCATAGCCCCTACCCCTTCGCCTGTATCGTCCGCAGGCCGTATCAGAACATCAAAATTGGCAGCGTGCAGCAAATTAGGGCATGAGATGAGAATGCAGCACGCTGCAATCAAAAGTATTTCAATTGGCTGAGGCTGGTAAAATGACAAGCAAAGCAGAGTGCTGCATGTTCATATCATGTCTTAAATTTGCAGTACGCTGCATATTTGAGGCCTCCAGCAAACCCATCGTAGCTACAGGCCTGGAAGTAGCCGGTGCCAATCCTACATTTGCTTGAATGGATGACATTTCTCGTGTAATAACATAGTGGAGCCAAGTTTTTAAGTTTATTTTTGCAATAAAAAGTTGTAAAATATTGTATTTTATCACTTTTTCCTGCACTTGGATTACCAGTGATTAGTGTTTCAGTGATTGAATTAAAACAATTTCATAAAATTGAGTGAACCAAGATGTTTTAATGCTTTAATTGTGAAGGTGACCAATTTTGTTTACATTCGCTGTGGTTTTGTCGAGTTATTTTAGGGCAAAAATGTTGAATTTGTGTGGTTCTTGAGTTAAAAGAATTAAAGCTTGTTAAAGAATAATTTTTAAAAATATTAAAGCAGAAAAATGTGTAGGAAAAAGTTCTAAAGTTATTGTTATTCATGTTGCGTGGTGGTACTTGCACTTATGTTTTAATAACTATTCCGTAATAATTTTTAACCATTTTAAATTCACTTTTAATTTCATTACAACATAAATCCAACATTTTTTCTCTAAATTAACACAAAAAACCACCATGAATGTAAACAAAACTGGTCACCTTATCAATTTCATTCAATTTATTCACTCGGATCACTAACTAACTTATCACCGGTAATACACGTGGAGGAAAAAATGCTAAAATACAATATTTTGCCACTTTTTAAAAGGTAAAAATTTGGCGCGTCTAAGATATTACACTACGAGTGAGGCTGGTCGTCCACTGGAAGCGTATTCGAGCGGCTACGCGCTTCGGCTTTATGAGCGGTTACAGGCGGCTACAAGCGGCTTTGAGATACGCGGGTACACGCTACAGGGGTCGTCCACTGCAAGCTTTTAATGCTGCTCAGTTTGAAGCGAATTTGACATAATAATTTTGTGATTTGTAAATATAGAACAGGCTGTAAATTGGCACAGAGCTTCCATTTAGGGTTCTCAATAAGGGGTTATAATACAAAATCACAATTTTATTCGTTTTTTAGCATTTCTCTCATGCTGTCAACCTACATATGTTCTAAATGGAGTTACTCAAGTTCCTGTTATTTATATCAAATAAAAGAATACACATTCACCTAAAAGATTAGTTTTTTTCGTAAACACCCTGTATTTTAGTAGTTAACCCCCTGCCTAGAACAATATTTTCTCCAAATACACCCAGGAATCATCCCTAAAAAAATTAACAACCTAGTCCAACTTGAACGTCTGATAACCTATACTAGTCGTGAATGAGTGCATATGAGTATTTTAAATCTTTAAAACGGTGATATATCTTGAATGGCAATTAGTATGGGAAAATGTATAATAACTTTTTTAGTTGAGAATCGCATGATCTACAAACTTTGTGGACATTATTTTATTATAAGACTTACGGTTTCAGATGTATTTGCAAAAAACTGATATATTGTCCCTAAAACCCCCTAAAAATGAGCTTCCCGGGGTAGAAAATCGGTAGAATTTAGAACCCCTTATTGAGAACCCTAAAAGGAAGCTCTATGCCAATTTTCAGCCTGTATCCAATCATTTCCGCTATTTTTACAATTTTTCCTGTACTATTTGGAGAAAATTATTTCCTGATTCGAGCGGCTACGCGCGACCGATCCAAATTAATTTGGATTCGCGCGGCACGCTCGAATACGCCTATAGCCGCCCGCTCGAAGCCGCTTGCAGTGGACGATGTTTGTATGAAATTCTTTATGTTGGATCTGTCGCGCATAGCCGCGTGTAGCCGCTCATGTAGCCGAAGCGCGTAGCCGCTCGAATACGCTTCCAGTGGACGACCAGCCTGAGAGAAATTGCCTTCCATCCAGTAAAATTCCTCACCCAGAAACAGCACACAATAAACACTACGAATCTTCCTAGGCCCACGAAAAACCAAACTTACGCTTAGCTGATGACTCGAACATGAAATTTATTTCCCTCCATAGCCTCATCATAAAAATCCCCTCACCCATCGACATCGTGAACCGGCATCGTCTACGAATTTTCATATGCCCATAGTAAGCACGGTATTCAGAAACAAGGTAATGTGAAAGACTGTATACGGTATTTTAGTGCTGATGTCACGTGGGGAACACTTCCTACATATATATAAAAGCGAAGTTGTTGTTGTTGTTTCAGCATTACGGCTGACGTCACCAGGCGCCCATTTTTTACGGTATTCAAAGCTGCCGTCGCTTTTACATTATCTTCGTTTTCTGTATACCGTGCATAATAATGATAATCCCAGTGCGCATGAAGAATGGAAGTTGAAATGCTTGCCCTCCATTGCCTCCACCCCTTCGCCCATATCCTCCGTTGCGTTGCGTTGCGATTTCCTCAAAATTCACTCTCATAATATTTTCTAAAACGCGCCTAAAGAAGTATAACTTCAAAACACTGTGCCCAGAGGTAATCGTTAAACGAATCTCGGCTTGTTAGGTCCGTTCATATTATCCCATTCCTTTCAAGACAGCATCTAGTGGCCACCACGAGGAGGTTATGATCGTTCGAATAAATTAATTAAGTATTTAAATTCACTACATGTTGCTCCTCCCATATCGCACTTAAGAAGAGCATATTTTATGTGACGCGTTATGCTATCAGTCCATCATACCGTTCACCAATTCATCATATCGTCATGGTGAAATAGTAAGTCTACTAGTAAGCTTAGCTTGAAGGATGAAACAACGACTGGGTAGTTTGAAGGGAGTCTAGGAGATGCCTGCACCTAAACTACCAAATGGATCTTTATCTTTTTCGACGTTCTAGCGGTGGAGTCGCGTAGGGGCAAAGACTAATTTTTTTTATGTAAAAGTCTAAGCTTAGGTGTCACCCTTTATACTACAAGTCCGTCATGGCGTTCAAGTCTTGATGCAATGTCGAACTTGAAAATACAAAAGGGATATGATAGATTAAGAGAACTCCGGGTTTGAACTCTTTAATGTTGTATGTGTTAATTTTTTTACGCAGCCGGTTGAGCCACAAAAGTCGGGTTTAGCAAGGGACTGCTTTGTCGGAGTGCTGTGCCTCCTGAAACAATAGAATACTACTGACAAGCCAACAAAGGGTGTGACGCAGGCAGTACTAGATTACCAAGTGAAAAAAGAGGCCGGGCGCAGAGCCGACATAAGCGTACCCTATTATTAACTGGTTAAGCAATCGGGATGCCTTATTACGGCTACCATGTAGCTATTTTAGGATTGCTAATGCTTCTCCTTGACGCTATGAATATTCTTAATGAACCTTGCTGCTTCAAGGATTCGAACATAATCAAAAGCTGAGCAGCCCTGAAAATTTCTTCTACTCCGCCTCTCCAGAGTGCATTCGAAGATACTAGGTAGTTCAGATTTCTTCAACGAATGTTAGGCTAATTGTCTCTAAGCAACTTCCAGGCAGATGGGGTTTACTTTCGTCTACCTCCTGCAATACCAAGTGCATGACTCATATTTTAGAAGATGCAAGATTGTATTTGTCGCACTTTTACTGTGTGGCAAAATGTGCATCTCTCTAGTGTAGCAAATCTGACTTTACGTTTACCAAGGTCGAGGAGGGTAGGTTTTGCACCCATCTATGTGCCATAGTTGCAATCCAGATTGTGCGTTTATTTTTTTAGAGTACTATTCGACTGCTCTTAATCGATGGAGTAAGTGCCCGATGATCAAGTCAACTAGTGTCCTGAGAGCCTTTAATAGTTGTCTGGCAGCTTTGTGAGCTGTTCCGAGTTCATCAGTCCTGGTGTGAACCTCCAGTGTTTGAGGCCTTTCATTAGAATCTGATTGTCTAGGACCCTTTTGACCAGGCCAGCTGGGTCTACAAAACACCGCTTCATCTGTTTTTTTCGTGTAGGCCGTAGTTAATTTTTCTTGGTTCAGGGTGAAAGATGGTAGCTAAGTGCTAAAGCCGATTGATCTACTAAACCTTTCTCAAATCCCCGTCCCACAGCTTTCTCTATCTCTGCGTTAACGGGGGCCTTATTATGGTAATTTATATGTAGTCATGGTTTTTGCTGTAGACCCTTATGTTGTGGAGTTCTGCAGCAGACCCAGTAGGATCTGAACCTCAGCTTGTCCATGAGCTAATGCCAATGGAGTTTTGGTATCTATCATTACTAGTAAGTATTTGCCTTGTTCTAAGAACTATTTTGCCCTAAAGGACTATGTCAGCCTATTCTTTCATAATCCGTTTCTTTGCATGTCCTACACCAGCCCGCCCCCTGGAGATCAATCCAAATGCATATTGCATGTGCTTTTAATTGGTGCTAGCTGTTTTGACAACATCATCTGGTTTGTAGTCTAGTGACCATATGGTGTTGATGATACTATGTGAGCACTGATGCTCTAACTCTAGGAGCACTCGATAGGTGCTCTTCACCTCTTTATTAGGTAGTTATCGACCATTTCTTGTTCAATTTGGGGTCTTGGTAGGTTTGGTGCCATCTCAAAGGTCTGTGGTTCGAATACACCAGCGTACTTTCCCACCTTGATTATAACCCTTTTTTCTTGTCTTCCTTAAAACAGCAATTTTCTTGCTATTTATCCTGTCATCGCCTGAAGCATAATAAGCAAAGAAGTATATAGGAAGTTATTGTAATTGTATTGAAGAATATAGGAAGTTATTGTAATCGGTCCGAAAATCGACATCGAAAATTTCAACGTATTTTCATCTTTCAAGGTCCCAGGAGCATTTTTAAGCAAAAAATTAGGAGGAAGTATGTGTGTGTGTGTGTGTGTGCGGATGTGGTCATTTTTTCCTGCACGATATCGCGCGAACCAAAACTGATATCGACTTCGTTGAGGTGTCGTTCGAAGCGTATTAACCGAAATATGATCTGAAAAGATTTTCATGAAATTCGGTCCAGCCGTTTTTTTGTTTAAGCGACGTAAGTGATTTTTGTACCTGCACGATATAGCACGAACCAAACATGATACCGACTTCTTTGAGGTGCCGATCGTAGCGTATTACCGAAAGTACAGTATCAAAAGATTTTCATAAAATTCGATCGAGCGGTATCTATGTTTAAAGGGTGTAAGTGATTTTTGTACATGCTCGATAGAACGCAAACCCAAAATGATATTGACTTCATTGAGGTGCCGATCGAAGCGTTGGAATGACACCCGTTCAAAATGAAGTTCACTTTTATGGATTAAGCCGAGCAATAGCTTCCCAAAGAGTTATCACTCGTCAAAATCCGAGTTTTCTTTAAAAACCATTCAACAAATACGTTATCCATTACAAACATGACGAAATTTTCAAACTTTAGTTCAGAACTGATTGAACGGCGGATTGCGCTCCATGTCCTACAGTTTTGGGAATTGAGTTCATCGCGGGATTTCCAGTGATTACAGTTTGGCCTTTTCGGACAAGTTTGACAAATCCGTTACATTGATTAATTTTGGTACTATCTCCTGAAATCGTTCGAATTGAAAATGAAGTTTTTACCATTGCAGTTTATCATTAGCGCGTCAACACGCTCAAAATGAATTCGCTTTATAGTGTAGCGAACGAAGTGCCAGGGACATGTCTGTTTGCTACTGTTCAACAAAAAAAAGTTCTTTAGAAAAGCCTTGCGGATTTACCATTCTTATCGTTATTTCAAAGAGCTTCCTTCCATCATACTGGGAAGTTGACCGCCTTGAGGTTGTTGTTCAGCATTTAACTCTAGATAGAGTCATTGAGAGTACAATGAGGCTTACTTCAGGCTAGTGATGAGCAAGACTGGTCTTGCACATTAAGCAAGAAAAGCAAGACCAAGACAATACAGGACAGGGGCAAGACAAGACTGCAAAATCAAGATAGCAAGACTTTTTGCTCATCACTAAGTGCCAAAAGGCTTACAGTGATGAGCGAAAAGTCTTGTCTGCCACATTTAGCAAGACCAAGGCAAGACTGCAAGATTCTCTACAAGACTTTTTGTAAGACTTCTTGCGAGACTTTTTGCAGGACCTTTTGCTCATCACTGCAAGACTTTTGGCACTTACAATTAGTGATGAGCCAAAAATCTTGCTATCTTGATCTTTCACTCTTCTGTAGTCCTGTCTTGTCTTGGTCTAGCTTTGGTTTTGCTAAATGTGCAAGCAAAGGCAAAACTGCAAGACCAGTCTTGCTCATCACTACCTCAGGGCACAAACCTTCCCATAAAAACATGTATGCCACTTAAAGATAGATATGTAGTATTAACTAGCAAGGAAACCAATGACCAGATACCTAATTGCAGCATTAAATACATGACCACTACTTTAATGCCAGTAGCACTCTGCATTAAACCACAAGTTCTACAACTCGCGATTTCATGCCGACATATCCCTGCAATAAACACAATCAACCACTCCCATCGAAAGCAACCACAAACACAGGCGCTTCAATTCAATTTAATCCTTTTGAAAGCGCCACTATCCTAATTTGAAGAACATTACATTGCCATTAGTATCCTGATTCAGGCAATGCCACCATCATTTTACCCTCGATACACACGGAGAGGCCAAAACTGTGGTGGCAGGGAAAATAACATTTTAACCGAAAATTTCACTCTCCACCCCCTGCGAAACTATATGTATGTAGTAACACTATCCATCCATGGCCTGTCAGGGGCCATCATCATCGTTCCTTCAATATAATCAACAGAATCTTTCGCTTGTCATAAAACGTCCAGTCATTCCTGATTTTATGGCTAAGCAGTCAAGGTCCATCGATAAAACTGAGTTAGATCACACTGATGGAACCAAAGTTGGTGCTAGTATGGCTCCTGATATCCGCAAACCGGTGAAACATATTAAAGGGTGCCATCCACATGCACACACGCCAATATTCTGTAATATGGTACCATCATCAATATGACAGAAAGGACGAACAGTTTTTTTTTTTAATTATTATTTCCCAGAGAGAAGGGGTGTTGGGATGGCATGAGGGGATTACTTAACCCTTTTCGTTTCGTACCGTGTACATCCTGTAAATCATCGGCAAATTATCTTCGCTCATATCCTTTCACGTATACACAACTACCGAACAAATTTCATCCTCAATATCCGATCGGTCGGTAGGGGAACTCAGGAATATTTTACGCCAAGTCATCCTGAATCATCCTGAATTTTTTTGGTTTTTTTTTTGGTCGAAGAAGCGCCAGGCCAGCGACTGGTACCCCTTACCATGCTGAGTACAGGTTTCGACCTATCTAGAGATCTCTTCGGGAATTTACCACATTTTCACTCACGACCACCACCCCTTGCCCTAAAAAATATATGTGTGGTACGTCTATATGGCCAAACTTATGGCACTAGTTGGCAGCCGGGTTTTTTTTCTTTCTTCGCTCATACATGACGTAGCCAGAATTTACTGGGCTCAAGCATGAGAACCCTTTAACAAATCGATTATTCATTAGAGGGCGAGAGAGGATACCAGAGTCCTGCCCTTTAACGAATCGCATATAAAAATCGAAGGGAAGCCGAGCTTGCAACAGATAACTAGGATTATCAATGATCCAGAAGCTACTAATTCCCGAAGTCACAAAGGGTTTCCTTTTATTTTATTTTTCATACATTTTGTTGTTGTTGTTGTTCTTCGTCCTGTTCCCTTGATCCTATCTGCACTATGCAATCTTTCGTCCTTGGCTGTGTCGTTCCGTTTAAACTGAAAGAGGGTCGAGAACTTAACTATACTTTTGACTGACGGATGGACGAGCTTCTATTAAATGGGAGCGACATTTTGGATTAGGAAAGAGAGATAGTTGCACGCACATACACATTCCCTTATCCTTATAGCCTGCATAACATACATACATATATACATATAGTATGGAGTATCCTTGTCCCCTTGTCAAGGGCGGTGACGGAGTCGTGTGCTTTGTTAATACTTTCTGCCTTTAATGATGGCTTTGCTTGATAAGATCACATTAATTATTTGGGAATGGTTCGTGGATGGGTTACCCTATGCCACGAGGAATCATCAATTTATTCCCTTTTTCCTTTATTTTTTTTTTTTTTGTTGGTAGATAAGTATTGTGTTTTTTTCCAAAGCACGTGTCTTCAAGAGGTTAAAAGGTGCCGAACTAATTTTTAGAGGTTTTACAAATTATAAAAAGGATGCATATATTTAAATTGAGTCACAAGACTAAGGGGTCATACAAAATTATGACCGCTAAAATTCCAGGAATTTCTTGGAATTTTAAAAAACTGCTTTTATTTTAACAAACATCAAATCAGTAAATTGAACCATGCTCTGATGAGGCGTGAGATAGCAAACTTATAGTGAGATAGGTGGACAACATACTGATGGATTGTTACTTCAAGGAAGTGTCAGCAAAGGATGTGAACAAGGACGAAGTTTTGAAGTTCGGCATTATCTTCATCTTGGCTGACGCATGCTAGTGAGATCACTGCGACTAGGACACTGAGGAGACATTTGGTTACATTCCTCGACTCTGGATTGCCCTGGAAACAATACTTTAAAAAAAGAACAATAAACCAAAATGGCACTTCACTAGGGTAGGATAGTGGGTGGTGCTTTTTCAGAAGTCTGTACTACCAGTCAACCAAGTCGAACACTATGAGCTAAGTGAAGCCAGGGGTCCCCTCGATGTTGTTTGATTTCGGGATTACTGCCTATGGAAGATTTTATGAGTTGAATAGTTGAGTTGACGTTGAGTTGAAAATAAAAAAGTACTACTCGTTACAAAATATCTCAAACAAAACACAAAGGCGCTACTGTCAACTAAATTCAAATACTCAACTACTGAAGTCGCATCTATAGGCAAAATTTCAACCCAACCCAGGTAGCAGAGCTGAGTCGAGTTCAGTTGATCCTAATTCAATTCGGTTCGCGTCTTCATGTAGTTGGAGTCGGGTTGAACTGGAGCTCAACTCATCATGTATACGTACTTATAGCATACATTTGCTGCAGTCATTTTTTTTTTTTTATGTGGTAGTGCTAAGCTCAGGAATCACCCTTTGTACTACTAGTCCGTCATGTCATTTGTCACGTCATGGTGCAATGTCTAGCAGTAAGCTTAGTACGGGGGAGGGGTGGGGGGAAGAGGTTAGGGACTATGAAGGTACGGGAGGGTATTGAAGAAGGTGGTGATGAACCCTGCGTTTGAACTCTTGGATGTTGTAGGAGCTCGGAAATACCGACTGCGAGAGATTATTCCACAGTCGAGTTGTTCTATTTACAAACGAATTCATATCTTGTTGAGTGCGTGAAAAGGGTAGTTGCAGGTGCAGGGAATGGGACGAGTGGGCTAATCTGGTGTTGCGGGTATAAGATTGCCGTGGAGGCAAAAGAGCGTTTAACTCGAAGGAACAGTCACTATGATAGTAGCGATAAAATTTTGTCAGTGCTGCTACATTCCTACGGTGGCTTAGGGGGTCGATGGTGGAGCAAGCGGTATCGTCATTAATTAACTTAAGGGCCTTTTTTTGGACCTTATCTAACCATGCTAAGGTTGTTATTGGAGCGCCGCCCCAAATGAGGGAGTTGTATTCGAGAAGAGGCCGAATGTAGGATTTATAAATAACAGCACGGGCCGATGGCTGGAGGAGGAACCTGCACCTCTTAAGAAATCCCAAGCACTGGGATGCTTGTTTGGCGATTTGGAATATATGGTCATTCCATCGCAAGTCTTTGGCTAATGTCACGCCTAAGATGTGAAGGGATGGGTCCGCCTTTACTTCCACGCCATCCACTGTCAAGGATGGTGATGTGTTGATCTTTTTCTTTGAAATAAGACAGTACTTGGTTTTGGAGGGGTTGAATTCGACACGATTCTTTTTTCCCCACTCTATAATAAGTTCAATGTCGTTATTAATAGAGTTGAACATTAGTTCACGATCATCAAGACAGGATCTGGCATGTGTCTGTCTTGTATCGAAGCTGTACGAGTAACGTAGAGTACCGTCGTCAGCGAAGCTGAGAAGTGGGTTGGAGGGGATTGAAAGTAGGTCATTTATAAAGATAAGAAATAGGGCCGGTGATAAAATTGACCCTTGGGGGACCCTTGGGGAAATGCGGATAAATGCAAACACACTTGAACGAACTGCGCTGAATAACCGTGACGTGGAACTGGTAGATAAATTCTGCTACCTCGGTAGTATTATTACCGAAAATGGTGGTGCAGAAGAAGACGTCAGTTCCAGAATAAATAAAGCACGAAGCGCATATGCATGCTTGTTCCACATATGGAGATCAACGGAGATCTCAACCAACACTAAATTGCGGCTGTTCAACTCCAACGTTAAGGCAGTTCTTTTATACGGTTGCGAAACATGGAAAGTCACCCAATTCATCACAGGGCGCCTACAAGTCTTCATAAACAGATGCCTACGTCGTATCCTAAAAATCCGCTGGCAAGATAGAATTTCAAATGAAGAGCTATGGCCCGTGCCGGCCAAGAAAGGATAGACGACCAAATCAGACGAAGGAAATGGAATTGGGTTGGCCACACCTTGCGACGCGATAACGAAAATCTAGCCAAACAGGCCTTTGACTGGAACCCGCAAGGATCCCGTCGAGTTGGAAGACCTAGAACAACGTGGAGGAGAACCCTACTAGCAGAGGCCGCAACTACTGGGAGATCCTGGTCAGAGCTAAGAGCTGTCGCGCAAAACAGAGTCCGCTGGAGGGCAACTGTTTCCGCCCTATGTCCCACGAGGGATTAAGGGGCACATAGTTGGGGGACCCCCGCAGAGATGGGGTGAGATTCAGATTTGACGCTATCCAAAACTACCTTAATTGAACGGCCGGAAAGGAAACTCTCAACCCACTTATAGAGAAGCGAGTCAATTCCAATAGCTTTGAGCTTAGCTAACAAGGCTGAGTGCCATACTCTATCAAAAGCCTTGGAGATATCTAGAGCAACCAGACTAGACTCACCGGATCCATGCAGACTACGGCTGATGTGTTCGGTAAGGCAAACTAAAAGATCACCAGTGGATCTTTTTTGTCGGAAGCCGTATTGTTTGTCGTTTATAAGTTGGTTGGATTCTAGATATCCCATAAGCTTTTTGTTAATTATCGTCTCCATGGTTTTGGAGAGAATAGAAGTAATTGCTATTGGGCGGTAGTTGGAGGGATCGCTGGAGTTACCTTTATTCGGTATTGGCTGCACATGAGCAAGTTTCCAAGAATCTGGGTAAACTCCGGAAGAGTATGATAGGGCAAAAAGTTTGCGCAGAGGTTTAGCCAAAGGTGAGGCGCATTGTTTTAAGACGATAGGGGGTATATTATCGGGTCCAGTGGATTTGTTGACATCGAGCTCCTTAAGGCACCTGTACACCTCACGAGTCCTGAAGAAAACCCTGTTCATTAAATGAGCGCTGTGCTCGAGGACCGGGGGTAGCGTATCATTTTGGGGTAGAGAAGAATTTGAAGCAAACAGAGATGCTAATAAATCGGCCTTGGATTTTCTGTCTGTTATCACCTTTTCATCGTGGATGAATGAAGGAGTTGTGGAGGTGGTGAAATTCTTCTTGATGGAACTTACCAAGGACCAGAAGTTTTTGCTACCAGAGGTTGCATTAAGGCAGTGGTTTCCAACCTTTTTGTACCTGCGCCCCCCTTTAAAAAAAAAGTTGTTGCGCCCCCTTAATTTGGATTGTGGATTACGTATATACATATTTTGCTGATTCATTTTTTTGACACCTATTCGACTTTTTTGGTTTGTATTCGAAAATGATATTTTGGAAACAGCTGCATGCCCCCCTTACAACAGTCTCGCGCCCCCTAGGGGGGCGCGCCCCACAGGTTGGAAATCACTGCATTAAGGAGTTTACTTCTCAACTTGCTGTCAAATAAATTTTTGACATTCCTGATGGTGACTTTACAGGAATTTCTTAGTTTAATATACTCTGCACGGAGCGATTCACTCGGGAAGCTCTTGTAAGCTCGAAAGGCGGCTTCTTTATTTCTGATTGCATTCACTCCTGATTAAACCATCTGTTGGGCCTAGCCTTCACAGATTTAGTAGAATGAGGAATGAACAAATGCATTCCTGCCTGTATGCATTGGCCTGCCTATGATGACTATGTCATCTGCATATTCCATTAGCTAAATAGAATTGTCCCTCTGGTTTCAATGCGTGCCTCCCAGACCGGTTTTTCTAATAAGATGTTAAATAGTAAGCAGGAAGGGAGTCTCCTTGTTTAGGCCTCTGTTCCCTTTAAACGGCACCGACACATTGCTACATAAGGTTTTAGTGAGTTCAATTAATTGGTCTGGAAGGTTCAGATCCCCCATTGCTTCGTAGATTTTTGGTCGCAAGAGGTGGGTCCTATATTAAATTCCTTCGTCTTTCCAATTGCCTGTCGAAATGGGAATATGTGATCGGTTGTGCTCTTTGGTTTCCTGAATTGGCACTGGTAATTTCCAATTACTCTTTCACACTAGTGCAATAAGCGAGTATACAGGATATACAAGAATATTTTATATGCTCAGTTCGTAATTCCTCTGTAGTTGGAACATACAAGTTGGCCCCCTTTTTTGTAGTAAATCTATAAAAAAAGATCACCGATATAGCGGTATGTTTGATTCGGCTCCGCAGAATAATTGAGTTGGCATAACAATAATGCCTAGAACGCACTGTAATGATTGCAGCATAAATATTTATCCCGTCGCGTTCCTATTTCAATAAATTTGCTCAATAAAAGTGCATTCAAAATAATTTGTAGACGTTTCTAAAATTTGGCGGCACACTTCAAGAATTTGGCCGCACACAAAAGTGCTGCGGCACATTGGTTGATAATCACTTGTCTAGAGGTATAACTAAACCACTCTTGCCCGCCCGACTATATATAACTTTCCGGGGGTCGGTCCTTTTTATAGGAAGTTGGGCGAGAGGTTAACAGCTTCTCTTCGGAAAACAATTTTTGCTATGGCGCGTAACTACCTCTACAGTGTCAAGTTATACTTGCACGAAAAAACAAACCATATCAGAAACAGAATAGCTGAATTCGACAAGGCAAAAAGTTTAACTATAGCAATCAGCTGTTGAATCTTATGAATCTACACAAAAGGACATAGACGTATAAAATGCCAGATACAATAACCAAATTTACCATATTCTAGTTAATACTGGACAATGATATTAACATAATGAGTGGAAGAAGTTACCGAGAATCTGTGTGGACGTTTTCTGTTTTTTTCTGGTGGCAGCGGTGGGATACCTCCTTGTGAAATGAAGGTGGGTTGAAAATAAATACATTTTTCAAAGGAATGTCAATACTGATAAATATTTTATTTCTGGAAAAATGAGAGAGAAAGAACTAGCGACAAGGAATAGAAAGAATAACAACTAACAGCTGATTGGGATTTGTACTTTTATAGAATACAGAGTTGGCGTTCTCGTTTCATTCTTTGCCATTCTAGAGTCTTACAGACGGAAATCCTGTGTACTCTGCATTCTAGTGTCTTAAAGATCTCCACTGAACACGCAACTTGTGTCTCAAAAATGCTGTTTTGCCAAATTCCCGTCATTTAAGGCGCCACAAAGATCTATGGTTCGATTCCATTCCACGGCATGGTTCATTTCACCCACCTAGATAGTTTTCCTTCTTTCTTGTCTTCCCATTTTACAGCAACTTTTTTCGCCTGTAAGCATAATAAGCAAGGAAACAGTCTCCTATTTATTGGATCACCGAAGACTCATTATGGTTAGGAAAGTCAGGCGTCTTATTCTAGCCTAGGAGAGAGGTTTGATTGTAGACAAGAGATGTGTTTTGTAAGATTTGACAATGTTTCTGGATAATCAGAGATCTTTGATTATATTGGCTTGAAACCGCACTGGATGAATGAGTGCGGTTTGTATAATACTCCCTAGAATACAAACAGTTTACCTTGGCAGCCTCCTTAGCGATATAAGCTGCTATCAGCGTCGAGCATTCACAGAAGGGTCTGGAGGAATTAAGTAACTGCAATGGTTTTAGAGAATGGATCTTCCGCAAGCTGAAAACTAGAATCATTCGCATGAGCTTAAGCAACAGCAGAGTAGGCAAGATGGCTTCTAGCCTCTTCGTGACGATCCTGTACCTTAGTCCCCGCGGGTCCCGGTCTACATTCCGCATGAGGGCCCTCCAGCATCTCCGCTGGCTAAACTTGAGGCTTGCTTCAGAGATTTCATGGCTGCTTGGGGCTGTATAGATATCACGAACTCTTACCCTCTGTACGTGTCGACGGAGTCGCAGGCATGTCCTGTGGAGTTCTGCGATCTCGTCCGTCCGCCAGTAAGACATACACCTGAGATACACGCAAATCGTTTTGCTATCGAATCAGGGAACTAAGATGGGAAAGAATGCTGGATAAATATTGAACGCTTAATTTACACTAAGATAGCCGTGGCCATTATAAAATATGTGTCGTAATTTTGATGGATAAAGTGATCCAACAAACATTTTAGAGGCACTTGCGCAGGCTGTAGAGAATGCCATGAGCATTAGGCTCCATATTAGAGATAGTTTTAGTGCTGCATAGCTTTTCGTAGTTGAACTTTTATAAAATAACGACTGCGACAGCCACGGTGGTACGATTGAAACTCAACGGTGTATGTTATCAGGCTGAGAAGCTATATAGACAGAAGAACATCCTAGATCGTGTCAAAAGGACCAGAGAGGGTGATGCAACAATCCAGAGCTGGAAGATTTAGAATGGGAAGAGCTAAACTATCGACGAACATAACCTATAAGTAGTCGATAAAACGGTCTACCTTGGTTCTACAATTACAAAAAGAAACGAAGAAAAAGAAGAGATAGCTCGACAAATATTACTAGCTAATAGAGCCTTTTATGCCGAAAAACAAATACTGCACTCAAGATTTGGGCACAGGAAAACTAAAATCTCACTCTACAAAACAGTAATACGACCAGTACTGTGCTATGACAGCGCGACTTGGACTATGACCCAGGATATAGAGAAACGAGTCAACAGGTTTGAGAGAAAAATTCTTAGATGCATAATTAGCCCAACCAGAGAGGATGGAATATGTGAAGGAGATGCAACAACTAAGTTGTGTGAAATTTTTGATGATCCACAACTCTCAACTTTAATAAAAATTAACAGACTGAGACTAGCCGGCCGTAATCAGGACGGAGGACAATCGTAC
Source organism: Thereva unica (assembly GCA_949987705.1). Classification (NCBI taxonomy): domain Eukaryota; kingdom Metazoa; phylum Arthropoda; class Insecta; order Diptera; family Therevidae; genus Thereva; species Thereva unica. Next base: position 11,123,754 of record OX465282.1, read on the forward strand.
CACAAAATGGCTTTTAGCATTAGAAATGTAGAGAAATAGGTTAGTAGGTAGACCTGGGAGGAGATGGATAGACTCTGTAACGGTTGACGCAGGAGAAATTCCCTAGAGGACGCCAAGGGTCGATTTGGGCTGTAGCGCCATTGGATGGATGGAAAATCCGAGGGGCTGGTAGGAGAAGGGCAATAGGTATGATCGAAGCATGGTTCCAAGCCAAGGGAAACTTTGTTACCGTGAGGCAGGAGTTGAGAATATGGGTTAGAATAAACAATAGGCGAGGTATAAGCATTTTTAGGAACCTAGGCGAAATATAATAGCTACCAGTCGCATTTGGCTTGACAGACTACAGGCCTGTTATTACCTACTTTAATAATAATAATAATAGAGTTTCCCTTCTTATGAAGAAGGCGCGCTTCTCAGCTGGGCTGAGAAACATTTACCACGACCACGTGGGCTCGGCTGAGACATGCAAACATAAAGAGTTAACTACCAATAAAAATTGCATGCGAAACACATAAACAGTCATTAGAGAATAAAGAGACTCCTTTTAAGGAGATCTTTGTTAGTGCTCACGCTAAAAACATTAATATTTTTATTTACATTAATGAACATGCGATTAACAGGCTCAAATCGGCCATAATTGGTGTTAGAGGAGTTGATGTGTAAGAGCGGTGGTCCTCTCAAATTGTATCGGCTCTCTCTAAACGACGCACGGCGACTTATAAAACCTGAGTCGACACGTCCATTAAGAAGCTGGTGGACGAAAACAACATCGGCCACCTCACGACGCTTCTGGAGAGTGTTTAAGTTGAGTAACTTAAGTCGGTATTCATATTTTGGAAGAATTAAAGGGTCTTCCCAAGGAAGATGATTCAATGCGAATCGAACGAACCTACGTTGAACCGACTCAATTTTTCCAACATGCGAAGAATAGTGAGGAGAGCAAACCTGGGACGCATATTCAAGTAAAGGTCTGACAAGCGAAATGCAGAGGTGTTTAGTGATCAGGATGCTGTTAAATTCTTTGGACCACCTTTTTATAAAACCCAAGACTAAGCTACTCTTGGAAGAAATATAGTTGATATGAGTAGAAAAGTCCAGCTTGGTGTCAAATCTAATCCCGAGATCTTTGACAAAATTAACACGGGGGACACCCGACTTTGAGAGGGTCAACGAAACGAAGTCATCGAAAGAAGCTGTAAGAGAGGTAATGGCCTGAAACGACTCTTGGTTAGATATAAAATATCGGTTGAGGGTGTCAGTTAACATTTTTCAAGTACAGTTTTGCTTTTAAGAGGTACAAACTCCTCCTCATACAGATCATGAAATATTCTATCAAATTCGGCAATTTTGTCATCGACGTTGTAGTCATAATGAAGCAGTTAGGCCATATTATACAATCACATCTACGAATTAGACGTGCCTGGTGAATTTTGGTTGGATAAAATCACGATTAGTACCGGGTTGCATAGATAGAGGATCTAAAACTATGACGAACCGACCAAAATATTATTATAAACACCGAATAGATGCTCAATAGTCTCGCCAAGTTCTTGAACGTTTGCAGGCTTTAACATGCGTGGTGATGAGTATACACTGTGTATCTGTTTAATACAAATGGGTTGTGCGATATCGACGATAGAACTCGAGCTGAGGGTGGATGGATGGATAGTAGCTACTGAGTCAAATGCTCTGAGCCCGATCTTTTCGTGATAACCATATCGTATATCGTTACTTAAATGATGAACTGTTGGTTTTAGGTCCTAAACTACGGTGACCACTTCTTGGCCTATATACCTCATATTTATAGGTCAGACAGCTTGAAAAGGCTCAGCAGTCTGACTAGAGGCTTGTGGCCTAAACAAAGAGGATCTGGCTACTCGCTATCATGGGACACTCAAAGAAAACATGAAGGGCAGAGTCAACCTAATCAAGATGAAGCCTGCCTACAAGTGGAGTCTTCCACCCTTCTTATCCCCCATAGGTAAAAGTCTTAAGATCTTCGCACTGTGTCTTAATAATTCCTTAGTACACTTAGAGACGCCGCGGGAAGGCACCGCTTATAGTTGGCCAATCGAGGACATCCAGGACATCCGCCTTTTTATTGACTTTGAAGCCCCGATGACCCGAAACTCAAAAAGGTTCCGCAGTTCTCATTATTGAGAACACTCAGACGGGCACATTGGCAGTCCCAGACTAATTTCGACTAATTTGCCGCGTGTCTGTCTGAGAGCAGATAAATACCCTTTTGTTTTTGTATGCCCCTTTAAAGTTATCATGAGTATGTGAGCCAGTATAGTGTACACCTCTGACAGAAGCAGACAGTTTCTAGGGTGCCTAGAATAGGTTTAACAAGGCTCTGTTTTGGAGCCGTCCGTATACCATACTAGTCCACCCTGCGGTAGGTACTTTAAGAAAAGACAAGTTTAGACTATCTTGTATGTGTGGTTTAAATTTTGAGATCTAAACGAGCGCATGCAGCCCGATAGCATTTCCGCTTCGGAATCTCTTCTATAATGTTCTCAATTACAGAATGTCCCTTCCCAAAAAGCGACTCCGAGGTAGTTATTCGCTTTCAGATGCAGCACAGTCTTAAGCCAGATTTCTCTACCTAAAGGTGGAGTGGTAGCAAACTAAGGAGAGCCTCCAGCACTGCATTGGCCGAAGTTTGAATGGCCCCGGGGATACATTATCAAATCACTCGTCCTTATTTATCCTTCATTTCTTTCTTGCCACATAGTGATCAATGCCACAGTCGGGATTTAGACCACATCGAGCATTGATCAAATATTCGCACTCCATCAGCTAATGGAAGAAAGAATTCCATGTGGCAAACGAACTGGTGTTGTTACATCGATTGGAACAGCTTGTGGAGAGTCTTGGAAACCGAACACATGCCATTGAGAATCATCCAACTTCTCCAAGCGTCGTACGATGGCGTTCGCATTCGAGGTGACTTTTTCGAGGAGCTCCCGAGGGAGGCGTTGCTTCGCCACTTCTCTTCAATGTTGTGATCGACGCGATTATGCGTGAAGCATTCGATGGACGATTTGGAGTTCGATACGACGACAACAACTTCGTAACCGGCTTAATGTTCATCGACGATAGCGCCGTCTTCGCAGATACGGATGCCGAAGCAACGGACATCTTATACGACATTTCCCGCATCGCCCGGTCATACGGGTTAAAAATCAATGCAAAAAAGACCAAAGTGCTCACAACGGACGGATCGAGGGCCCGAGTTCACCTCGATGGAACCCAAATCGAACAGGTTTCGAGGTTCAAATATTTGGGATCATTGGTTGAGGAAACGATAGTAGCATTGACGTCCGACGTTCACAGCTGCATCAGCCAGGCAACAGCAAACTGCATTTTCAGCATATGGACCTAAGCTCAACTTAGCACTTCCACTTCAGGCCCCTGTGCTGAAAGTCGCAATTCAACTGAAACGTCACTTTCTTCAGCTCAAACGACTGGTCACGAATCAAGACTCGCCTTTCAGCACAGGGGCCAAAGATGCGATCAGCAGACACTGATCGAAAAAGAAATTCAAAAACGTCGACTACGGTGGTTTGGACATGTTTTGCCGAATGGATGATGACCGCTTGCCAAGTAAACTTCTCTGACTAGACCGTCCTGCAGGCTGGAGAATCGAGCGATCGGCACCGAAGAAAACCTGGCTAAAGAATATCGAGGGTGACCTAAAGAATCGACGGTTATCAGTTACCTAGGCTCGAGACGTCGCCAAAAACCGGCAATAATGGAAACGAATCGTGAATAGAGTTCGATACTCAGCTGCACCGACAGCAGCGCATCCGTTGCGGGAACGTCCCGCTCGGACCGCCAGCTAACGGATCAAAGAAGAAGAAGAAGAAGACATATTTATGAAATGTTTTTTGTCTGATAAAATGGAACCAATTTCGTTGAAAATTTATCCATCAGCCTACGTACTTTTTAGGCTGAATTAATTACTGCATTTCCATTTAGCTTAAAATGTATGAAAGTTTGTTCGGTATTGCTACATATTTCACCCAAAACTATATTTCTCAATCAACCCCCGATAGAGGGGAGGTATTTTCCGGAAATTCCAAATTTTCCCTGTTGTTTAACATTAACAGTACAATTCTAATGGATGATTTAAGAGTGGCACAACAAAGAGGGTGAGGTTTTGGCCAAGAATAAACTTTTCCTATTCGTACACCAAAAGACGGAGAGATGGTCGTACGATAAATAAATTTACCGCGCACGGTCTTTCTTTTATATAATTTTTATTGTTGTTGTTGTTGTTATTTCATTTCTTCAACCCCCCCTGTTTCCGGAAAAGCAATTTTTCACACCTCTTTGTCTTCGTCTCCTAAGGCGATCCGAATGAATGTGATGGTGTAACAACACTGTGTAGGAACAGAAGGGAGACTTTTCTGGGAGAAGGTGAAACTAGGCCCAGTGTGACTTGTTGTATAGTTGCCCATAAAAATGTACAGGAATTTTTTCGAAAGGTTTGCTTGATGATATCCTTGTGCTGTTTCGTTTTTTTTTTATTCTCCTTGATATACCCCAAACCACCCTTTTTATTTATCCCAAGTCTCGCGGGCACTCATTTTTCATTCGAGTATTCTTAAGTATTAAAGGGAATGAACCAAAAAAAACTGAATTTACAACCCTAAAATAAAGAAAAGAAAAAAAAACAGGAGAAAAATTCCAACCACCTCTGTTTTGAGCGCCAAAACGCACAAAATCGCGGCGACAACCCCCCAACGAAAAAAAAACAGGGAAAAGCGAGCATCTCACCCACATCTTAAGGAAACACAATCCAGGATCTTTCTCACGTCCTACACACGGCGAATTTCTAAGATTCTGGTTTCTATATAAGAAATGAGAAGTGATTTAGTGCTCGGATCTGAATTCAAAAAATTCCACAATTTCTCTGTCATTTTTTTAGGGGTTGGATATTAACGCAGCAAGCATTCTAGCCAAGCAGCATCAGCATTTCTAACTTTTAGCACCCTAAGGTGACACACCGTGACGCAATTGTCTGTTAATATTTTCCCTTCTCTAGAAAATTGTTAGGGTGTTGCCGATATATGTATGTATGTATGTAGGAATGTATATGTATGTATGTAGGAATGAATGTCCGACGCGATTTTTCTACGCCAAAACGAATGAAAAAAAAATACCTTATTCAAATCGAGGGTGGTTTATTGTTTTTATACCCCGTGGCGGTTTCCTTCTGTGTAATTTTCTCCTCCTGTACCTTTGTCACATCTGATCCTTTTTAAAGACGCACGAGTATAAATCCCTATAAACAACAACAACAAAAAAGAACGTGAAAATTCCAACTGATTGAATGCGTTTTCCTTGCAGGAGTTGAGGAATGAATGCAGGATATAATACCACCACCACCCCCATGTAACACTACAGTCAAAAGGGGAATAACGAAAAAAAAAATATGACAGCTCCGAAAGGACCCCCAATGGCTTCTGTATGGACTTGACTGAGCTCTATGCGACATGAAACTGGAAGTTCAAGGGTTTATTTATTTGTGATCCTTGGCTTCTTCTGCGTTGGCTTCCTGTGTTCCTCCCGTTTTTTCCTTCTATTAGTACTTCAAGGAGGGGGTGTTGGAAGCCTTAACAACAATTAGTCGGTTAATTGCACGAACGAAACTGTGTGTAATTTCTAATGATAATTGAAGGGGGTTGTTGCAGTTAAATTTATGAAAGAGAAAAGTGTTTAGGGATTTTCTTCTTCATTTTGATTTCGAATTTATTTTTTTTTTCTTCTTCCTGTTTCTGTTCTCTGTGTTTCATCGTCTTTCATTATTTTGAAGATCACTTTCACAAAAGAGGGATGGTTTTTTTGTTGTTTTTGTGGAGGATATAAAGCAGCCAGAAAAAGGGACGAATTTAAGGGATATTAAAGTAACAACAAGATGAGAGCAATAAAAACCAACTGTTTCAAAATATTCTTGAATTTTAAGGGTTGAATAATTTTTTAATAAATATAAATTTGTTGCTGTTGAGGGATTGTGTTGCAGATATTTTCTCTCTCTCTCAACCATCGGGTGTGCACTTAAATGAAGTTAAGTTTTAGAAGTTAGTTGATTTTTTTTTATTAAGTAAATATTTACTTTTTAATTATGGAAGTTTTTATATTTAATTTGAAATTGAGATTGTTTCGATATTAAATTGAATTTTATTATGTGTGTTTGTTAGGGGTTGTCCATAAACTACGTGAGGGGATTTTTTTGCGATATTTCGAGGTCAACTGAAACAACTTACGTCCTACCACCCAAGAACTTCTATTCAGTCTCAAGCCGTGAATTTACGGCACGAGTTCAAGCCATATCCACTCGAAACTGAAAGCAAGACGCGAAATAGGCGTAAAAACCATCCACACTTGCGTTCGCGCTTGTTCGCCGGTCTTCACGTGCGATTTTTCGAGGTCGACTGAAACAACTTACGTGCTACCATCCAAGAACTTTTATACAGTCTCAATCCGTGAATTTACGGCACGATTTCAAGCCGTATCCACTTGAAACTGAAAACAAGGCGCGAACTAGGCGTGAAAACCAGCCACACTTGCGTTCGCGCTTGTTCGCGGGTCTTCACGGCGTGAGTCTGGAGCCGCCTTAAGGCAAAAACCAGATTGGGCGCTTAGGCGGTAACGGCGGCCTGCGAGAGAATTTCCCATACATTTAATTACTTCGCGACGCCTGCGCATTGTATGAGCAAATATGGTTTAAAGTTTTTTTCCAGACACCAATCTGTTTGTGCCTCTAAAGTTTTCGTCGGGCATGAAAATTTTTGCATATGAATTAACAAGGTCCTTTGCTAAGCTGTCGTCTTCAATCGTATAGACTGAGTATTGTGTAACGTTCATCGGGCCGTGCCTCTCGACTTGGCCTGCCGGCGGCCTCTAAGTGAGTAGAGGACTTTAATGGATAAACATGTTTTACTAAATTAACCCAGTTTTGCAGCAATTTTACACTGTTTCTTGATGAAAAAAATGCTTGAGATTTTCCGAGACCCCCATCTCCCCCACGTGAGATTGGGATCGATCCCCTTTCTCCCCTAAACGCCTCACATAATTAATGGATGACCCCTTAGTAGCCTAGAGGTAAAATTGCCTGAGTACCATAGCAGAGGTTCGTGATTCGAGTCCGCATGGTCATTTGTCTTTTCTCAATTGCTATTTGTTGTTGCTGTGAATATTTAAATTATAAAATCGTTGTATGTTCTAACCTGCCGGGGATCGAATTTATGTGCGTGGAAATTTCTACTTCTATTAATAAACATATCAGATACCACATTAGGAAGACATTTCGTCGCTGGGTATGCTCTTTGGTTTGTCTACCTTACATCTGCAAATGAGATGGTTGAATTGTTCTGTTGGCAATTTAAAGCTGCATTAATAGCAAAGGACAACACTACTTATTGGGGTGAAGACTTACTCTTCGTTGTACTAGGCAAACGTACGACAAATGAGACCGGATTCTTCTACTGCCAAAGTCGAACACTACTTAACTCAATTTCTATCCAATCGGATGTAGATGCAATTGAGCGATCAGAAATTGTCTCTTGTTTGTAGGTGCAAATAGTGCATTTGCACCGGGCGCAATTGCTTTTACTGCAAAAATATTTGACTGGACCGAGAACGTCACGATTGTATGGAGCGGCCCTAAAAAATATTTAGAATAATCCTAGGGTCAACAAGTGATTAGGTGATGTGGATGCCCTATTAGAACAACCAAACGTGTTTAATATGATCAAAAAAAGGATTCAATGTTATGGGAATGATCGAAGTATTTTAGAATATGAAACTAATAAACGAGTATGCACTGTAGTAGCGGCAGTAGGAGAGACCCTCTGTAAGGAGTAGGGAAGACTCTCTATAAAAGAGAGGGTGACATCTTTAAATCGAGCTAGCTAGATGATACTAGAATATATCTAGTATATATCTTTTACGATATTATTACATTAATAGACAGGGCAGTGATTGGTTTTTTTGCACCCGGTGGAGTACGCCATATTGCGCCCCCTTCAGCTGTTAAAGTTAAAATTTATTTTTTAAGTCTTTTGTAAAGCTAAAGCACAAGCAAACTGTAACGGTCAGTTTTGCCTAAATATCTACTTGACTAAAAATTACTGTGGGGAAGAAAATCGAGTAGTTGGTTGTGAACAAAAAGGTAGGCGGGGAGAAAATGAAAAAAAATAGAAAATAGGAGTTCGAATTTTGACGTATGAAAAAATGGACTGAAAAAGATTTTTGGTCCGGGAAAAAAGTTGGTGTTCGGGAAAAATTAAAAAGAAAATAAAACCGGAGAAAATCCGTTAGGAACATCTAAGACTGGCTGAAGTAAAACCCGTCATTATTCAGTTCATGTGAACAAAAATTACCAGTTCGTGTCGAATTATCAACAAGCCGGACTATTTTGGTGACTATTTTGGTGCTGTGAATTCCAGTCGAAAATACAAGAAGGATTAGGCCCAGCCAAAACATTAACAAATAGGAAAGGAGTTTGGAGAGGTACCGAAGGGTATACCAGCAATACAAAAATTGCTTTAGTTTATGGAGCCGGATGTGCAGGTTTCGGTGTTTTAAGTAGCTGGAATTTTTAACAGGAAAAGTGCGGATTGGTGTTAATCTGTACCAACTGTTTTATTTATTTAAGGGGAAGGACCCTGCGTTTCTAATTCTTCGTTTATCTGTCACCCAAAATTTCAGAAAACACGGGAAAAACGGGTAGAGAAATGGTTTAAGATCAGAAGACCGAGGGGGATGGAGAACAGACCGAAGCTTATCCAAAGTCACTCGAAAATGTTTTAAATAGAACAATTAGCTGATGAAAATTAGATGATACTTATCACACTAGTATAAATACGGAACTTCAGGTAATTAAGCAACACCTATAGTGCATCCACACCAGCTGGATCATAGATAATAAAACAAACAAAACATACACAAAATAAAATAATCAAAACTTTTCTTTTTGCTTTAATTAAAAAAACCAGAAAAAATATTCATTACTAAAATAATAATTTTAAATAGTAGTTAGTATTACATTTATAATATTTATAATATTCTTGATAATTATTTGTGAATTCGTGTTGCTCCTTGTCGGATCTATTTTCTTCTTTGTTGATTCCGAAGTGATTCTATTGATTGTAATCACATTTGTACAAAACGAGGAGTATTGGCCAGTACTGTGAGTTTTTCTTTTTATCTTGAGCTCATACCTATGTAACTATATTAATGATAATGAAACCTTAATTTTGTTGACTTTGCTCATTTAATTTTAATAGTGGACAAGGAATTATAAATTATTGTCGTGGTTGTTCTGTGTAATTGTGGTTCTGATGATTAAATGTTTGTAATGAATAAAATGACCATGCGTTAAATTTGTTTCTGGTGGAATGGTTGAGGGAGGGGGTCATTCCTTTTCAGGGTGATGCGGCTCAGGCGATGCCGGGAGAATGATGGACGGAAGTCAAAGTTGCACAGACACAGGTAAGTGGTGAACCAACCGCGGTAAGCCCCGGCCACACACCCCACGACCCCTCCGGCGAGCTAGACAACTCCGTGTGGCCGGCGTAGGAGTTCCGGATTTTCTTTTTATTTCTTATGTATGGTGTTGGCTCCTTGGCCATGCTCTTCCGGGCTTCTGGTTAAGGGGGTAACACCTCGCATAAGTGGCGCCCACTATTTATATCGCGCCATTATGCTGTTACAAAACCCTGCACAAAAGCAAGATCACGAAGTAAATTCTTATTAAACAGAAGCAGGGACAGCGCTTTATAAGTGCAAATGGTCCATTTGCACCGGGCGCAATTTCAGAAATTAGATGTTAATTAAGTGATAGTACGACTAGCACGAATTAAAAATCAAGAACTTAGGAAAGGATAGATGAAGAAATCAGCCGAACGAAATGGAATTGGATTGGGTACACCTTGCGAAGGACAATAGAAAAAGAGACAAACACTCTTTGCAGTTCCTTTTTATCTATGAAAATGGAGGTAGGGGAACACTTTAAAAAAAAATGTTTTAAGTTTTAAATTTAAATCTTAATTTCTAAGATTGCGCCCGGTGCAAGTGCACCATTTGCACCTATGAAAGCGCCGCCCCTGTTAATAGGCAACTATACAACTCACAGATCTCAAAGTTTCATCACTTTCAAAAAATGATTCAACCCCCCCCCCCCCCCCCTATAAACACCATCAGGATATTGCTTTAAAAGACAAAGACAAAGTGGTATGAAAAATTACTTTTCCGGCGAGGATGTTTTTAAGAAAAAGGAACAACCCGAAAAAAAATAAAATAAATTAATTTGAAAGAAGGACCGCGCGGTAAATTTATTTATTGTACTACCACCTCGTCGCTTTTGGTGTATCGAAACAACAACAACAACAAAAAGTTTACTCTGTTAACCAGCCCCCTCAAAACATCCCTTCGAATCACCTTACGCAACTTTTCTGCTATACCCCCCACCCTTAAATCATCCATTAGAATTGTACTGTTAATGTTAAACAACAAGGGCGAATTTCGGAACAAGAGGGGGAAAAAAGCCTTTGATTAATGCGGATGGCTCATCGAATCGAAAACTGTGTGCAATCGCTGTGTGTAAGGATATAAATCACTCTTTCTATACACCGAAAAAAAAGGAGCATCGGAAACGTTTCGCTTAAAATCATACCAGGTACACGCTGGTAAGGATTTGTCAGTTTCTGCATAGAGCCTATAAGTATAGCAGTAACAAGAAAAGTAGAAGCGACGGCGTTGTTATTTTCGTCGTCGTCTGTCAAGCCATGTGTTCTTGGTCACATGTCAAGCTAGAGTTTTATTCTGACTACCCTTGTTATTAGCCTACACACTTAGTAACAATATATATAGGTATGTAGGGTATATATCCAAGGCATCAACCATGAACAACTTTAAGAAATCAACTAGATGTAGCAAAAGCGCGCTCCTTTTAGGGTTCAGTCTTGCAAATATACACCCCCTCCCCAGCCTTTTAAGTCCACCAATCCAATCCGCCAACCACATACGTTCACACGCCGCCAAGAAGAGGTTTCTAAGGACATTTTTTTATCTGGATGACGTTTTTTCCTGGATTTCATTTTTTGTTGTTGTTTGTGCGTTTTCCTTTTGTTTTATTGTCATTCAGTGTTACCATACCCAAGTCCTGTCCTAAAAGTGCCTTCTGCCTCCTTAAAGTGTCATTTCATGTTAACAAACACATATACGACAGTTGAAGAGCTCTGAATCTGATGTTATCCCTTCTGTAAGGATCACACATCAGGTCCTCGGAGTGTACTTAAAGAAGAACAAGAAGGATCCGTTTTTTTTTTCTGTTCATTTTCATCTCTCTTGCAGCGCTTTTCTGTGGTGGGCCTATGCTTAATGGTGTTGTGAGGACAAGAGGTGGTGAGAAGAAGGTGGAGGTGTACGCATGGAAAAAAAATACTGAAATGACATACGCTTCCCTTTCTATGCTTTATTTTTTATTTATTTATTTTTATTTTTATTTTTTTGTGGAGAAGAAGATTTTATACCTCAAGGGCCTATTTAACATGAAGGCACGCAAGGCTGTTACTGTGGGCCGGTGCTGATTCCTATTTTGCTTTCTCTTATATATACATATATACGTACATGCAATATATGCAAAGAGACTTACTGTCAAGGACGGCGCTTTCATAGGTGCAAATGGTGCACTTGCACCGGGCGCAGTTTTTCCGGGGCGCATTTTCAGATTTTAAAAAATTTAAAACTTTGAAAAAAAAAAAAACAATCTCTGCCCCTGTACTAATCGTGCAGGAAATTTCAAGAGATTGTGGCTTCGAGCTTCGAGAAATTCTCATTTATTTGGAACACTTTTTAAAACTTCTGTACAAATCAAACACACTAGGTTGATAACTGATATTAACTTGAGGGCGCTGTTGCTGCACTTTGTTTCAAAATTGCTGAATGAAATCAGGGGCGGCGCTTTAATAGGTGCAAATGGTGCACTCGCACCGGGTGCATCTGGTCAAGGGCGCAATTTTAGAAATTCAAATTTAAAAAAATTCTTGTAATCTTGATGGATGGTATGGACTAAAAAATGATTTATTAACATTTTATTCCACGTAATCGATTTTTAGAGCCTTTTTTTTGTTGACTGATTATTTTAAATAAAACCGAAATTTTTTATAATTTACTGCAAGTTTATTAATGGGTGTTACCACCTCGGGCTCCCTGACGTCCCAAATATCCGTCAGCCATCTTGAGCTCTCCTAGAGTAGTAAGTGCTGGTACTCTTGCCCGATCCCGCCTTTTAACATTGTACCAAACATGTTCGATTGGATTAAGATCAAGACAACGCAATGGCCATGACAAAGTTTGAATATCGACCTCATTAAGGTATTGTGTGACAGATCTAGCGAAGTGGGAACGTGCATTATCATGCATTAGCCGATGGTCAAGATCTAGTGTACATCGATCAAATGGCAAGATCGGTACGGGCCTCTAAGGAGATACCTCCCCAAATCATTATTGATTTACCTTAATAACCTACTGTTTCGGTTATAGCACAGGGAGCAAACCTCTCATTTTTACGTCTGTAGACGCGCTGACGCCCATCTGGACCTCTTAAGGGGGGAGCCTGCTTTAGAGGCTTCAAAAAATCTATTTTTTTGAGGAATTTTTAGGGAAGGAAATAAATATTTAATTGAAACGAAACTTTCAGGTATTATTGTTATATATTTCAACATTTTTCTCAAATTTTTTCATTAACATATACAGTGAGCATCAATATAAAGTTAACACAAAAGGCTCAACAACAAAAATACACTAAAAAATCCACGTTTTTACCTCCTCAAAAAAAATCGGAGGAGGCTACACGACCCCTTAAAATCTTCGTAACAGTCTCTACTACAATTAAAAAATAATTTAAAAATTCGCATTTGCCTCTAAGGGGGTCCTGGAGGCTCCCTAAAAGGCTCAAAATAAAATAAAGGGGAATTTGTGTTAACTTTATATTGATGCTCACTGTATGTCATAATATGCCGGGTACAAGCATTTCGCCGAGGCGCCTCGAGCGTGCATGTGTCGTATGGCGGGAAAGATAGGAACAAAATTTAACGTCCTATCGAAACGAGACAAAATTGATTGTATTCAGGATTAAATTCTCTTCTACTTGAACCTAAAAAATCTAAAAAAAAGTGAGAAATTCAACAATTTTTCGCAATTTAAAAAAAAAAATTTTTTTGGAAAAAAAAATTTCACCTTAGATTGTTTAAAAAGTGGGTTAATTATAACTTTTTTTTAGATTTTTTAGGTTCAAGTAGAAGAGAATTTAATCCTGAATACAATCAATTTTGTCTCGTTTCGATAGGACGTTAAATTTTGTTCCTATCTTTCCCGCCACACGACACATGCACGCTCGAGGCGACTCGGCGAAATGCTTGTACCCGGCATATTATGACATATATGTTAATGAAAAAATTTGAGAAAAATGTTGAAATACATATATAACAATAATACCTGAAAGTTTCGTTTCAATTAAATATTTATTTCCTTCCCTAAAAATTCCTCAAAAAAATAGATTTTTTGAAGCCTCTAAAGCAGGCTCCCCCCTTAAGGCTATTCTGCTCCCATCTGAAAACAGTACGTCCTTCCACTGCTCCATAGTCCAATCACAATAATGTTGCGCAATACCAAGTCTAGCTCTACGGTGCTGTGGGAGAAGCTGTGTGGTCCGAGTTGGAGGAAAACCCCTTAAATTTTTTTTCTGTCAGTCTTCTTCTAATCGTACGTTCATTTGCTCTAACATTTCTGACCTCAAACAGACGCGTACGAGCTTCAGTAGCAGAGGAAAAGCGATCTCTCAACACGTTGCTGACAATAAAGCAGTCATCTCGAGTGGAATTGCAATGATGTCTACATTGACCTGGCCTCTGGGAGTATGAGCCAGTCTCCCCATATCGTCTAAAGGCATCTCGTACCGTTGTTCGAGGTACATCAAATATGCCAATGTCCGAACTCATGTGGATCGCGCGGATGCCAGAAATTCACGAATTTCTGTCCATGTACTTTGTCATGTAAGAAAAAGTGGGGAAATTCTACTTCCCCTTGTGCAGGAACTTACCACAGATTTCAGCTTTCAGATTTTTACTGGGATTGATATAACTTAACTGTTTACTGGGATTGATATAACTTCAAGTTTCGTGATTTTTTAAAAGAGGTAAATAAACGAAATGAGAAGCACAGGATCCCTTGTACCGAGAATCAGTGGATGGGGCGCAATATGGCATATTGCACCGGGCGCAAAAAACCAAAGCACCGGCTCTGCTTACTGTATACACAAATCAAAAACTTCTATGCATACAAAATCAGTAACCAAGTTGCTATATACATACATATATACTGTATTTATGTATATGTATATGTATATATAGAGATATATAGAAAATTGTTTATACATCAGAATTTCAACGAAACACGTTTCAATGGAAGAAACATTTTCAAGGATATTCAAGGATTAAATTTCCATGTGTCAAGTGATTTAGAAAACCGCCTAAAACTATGCCTGTGTTATAGGGTATAGTGTGTGTGTATAGGGTATAGTATAGTGTATAATAATTGCTAGACCGTTAATGCTAAAATTTCGCTTCTACCATCATGAATTAGGGTGTAGTATTGTAAGCGATGGTCTATGGGGACGGGTTGGGGGATTGGTGGGGGTAGTTTCATGAAAACGTTAAGAATTATTCGTTGTTGGTTTGGCGGATAGGATGAAGGTTAGGAGAATTGTAGATTTGGTGGTGGGTATGGTATTGGGGGTAGGGTAGGGTAGTTGCCAATATACACAAGTCTTATTAGTTTCGCTTAAAGCTCATGGTTTAAGCTATGGCACGGAATAACTAATGGGGTTGAGGGTGGGGGCTGATTATCGGGTTGGAAAGGGTTCGTACAAAACCTATATAGTAATTTCAATTACGATTTCTCTTAAAAACCCTTGTTATTGTATTTCTTATGTTGATTTGTACCTTTGCCTGTTATTAGTGTATACGTGTGATTAATTTCGATTCCTTAACCAGCACCCCCACTACACCCTACCAGGCTACCTATTATACCCCACCTCTTCTATCCTGTCACCTTTCACACAATATCTTTCTATATATGTATACATCTATCTAAGCGCCATCTAACATCCCTTTCGCGTTTTATAATCCAGTTTATATGTTGATGTATGTGACATTGCGGTAATTTTAAGGGAAAGTGGTAGAAAAGACGTTTAAAGTGGCTTATTTTACGAGTATTTGATTTATTTTTGTATATGCGTTTCGAATACATTTTGGGAAACCACCCCTACCCTACCCCAAAACAGATTTCGCACTCTCTCTTTCTCTCTGTCTTGTCTCTCTCTTATGCACGAACGAAAGATTTCTGGAATATATCTAACAACAGGGTAGTTTTGTGCACAGCTGGGTTGATTGGTATGGATGTGGATGGATGGATGGTTGGATGGATGGATGGTTGGAACCAAGAAAACAACAAAGGTTGTTTGTGATTTTCTTCGATCCAGGTAAGAATTTTCTATATTTGTAAGTATGTGTGTCTTGCTACAGTCTTATAGTAGAAATAAAGGAATCAAACACGATAATGATGAATAAAGAAGGCAATGACGAAAAAAAAGTTAAAATCGTAAATCCTAAGTCATACATTAAATTTTATATATATACATACATATGTACATTTACATATATAGGTAAAAGAACGACAAAATTTTCCCTGTGATGTGATAAAATTGTTTTAACCAAATTTTAGGCAATGGCAAACGGCGACGACGATGGCGGCGGGGCGGAATTAGATTTCTCCATAATCAAATGACTTAATTAGAGCACGTACAGGTGAGGTTTCTGATATGCGGTTAACGCGCCTTATATTTCAACAATGTTGAAACGTTATAGTGTTTTTGGGATGGATGTATAGGCTGTACCTATGTATATATGTAGGTAAAGAGTGTAGCTGGGGGGAATTTTGGTGGTTTTTGAGATAGGTTAGAAAATGTTACAGAGGGTGTGGATAGATCTATATATATGCAGGGTATATGAGAGTATTACATTGGAATCTTAAGGAGGGATGCTGTTAATGTTGACGATTTATCTTATTAGTATTAATGAATAAATTATATAATTTTTGAAATTAGATCTGAATATATTTGTATGAGATTGAAATGCATTAAATGTTTTTGTTTATTCGTTTTTTGGTTAATTGTTGGTGAAATTGGTAAATTATTGTTGATATTTTTAATGGAGTTTAGTGATGTGTTGCTAGAATATCAACTAAGATTAAGACCTAAGTGAGGCATTGGACAATATAACAAATTCCTTGTTCGGTGTACTCGATTCAGAGTATGGCTTCTACAGGGACAAGTTTACTTGGTAAAGTTGGTTAAGGCGCTGGTTTCCAATATACGTTATTAGTGTGACGCGAGCTGTAGATCACACGTGTGTCTTGAGTAGAACTCCTTTCAAAGGTGGCATAATTAGATCACCAGTCAACCAAATGTGGCAGAAGTAGGTCTGTCAAGTGTCAATCATAGGTGACATCGTGGTTACCCCTGGTTCCCAGGCTCAATTGACCTAATACCTACTGATCATATGTTAAGTTAAACTACAAATCAAATGCCATTGTCATATTGCGATAGCTTCCGTGACGAAGCTAGTAAAAGCAAAAAGCTCGTAGAACGATTGAGAAGAGCGCAAAGAGAATAATCTGCTGTAATAATATTTACAGAATCCATGGTGCCCACTGTCTCGCAAGAGAGTTTTCTTGCAAACTTCAAAAACAAGGCCCGATTGGTATCTATGCCAATGGAAAAATGTGGAGGACGGTAATATCCTAGTTATCACAAAACCTCTTATGTTGGCTCCATCAAAGTTTTTTAGTCTAAGAAAAGGAAAGGTGTCTCTAATCCTCTAAAATCCTCATATTGCTTATGATGAAACACTATTAGCCCAAATATTGCCCCTGCATGTGATGAAAGTTTGTAGCACCATTTTCAGTGAGTTTATTTAGGAGAAACTGAAATTTCTCAACGTAATATAGAACAGCAATTACTTGCATCGACAATTGACGCTTTGAACGACCCTTATGTACACCAGGACGAGAAGCAGGGAACATGTTTCTTATAAATCTGTATGGAATACATGAGACATAAGACTAACCTAAAGGTTCTGACATACAGGCAACAAGTGGTACAAAAGTAACACCAATATTGCCTCACTGCCCCTACCGAAGCACCTGCATAACGACAGCATATTCACTGAGAGTTTACTTTCAGGTGCAGCGGTGGTTATCGATGGACAAAAAATTAGGATGGGTTTCGTGTGCCAGTGCCAACCACTTTCACTTTGTACCGGACGCGATATTCCAGCGGAAATGTTTCTTGTAAATATTAAAAAGGCTGCCAACGTAAGTGTGGATACAAGAAGCCAAGCCTGCATTGCTCCTCGATCTACATCATACAAAGGGTTGTGTGTTAACGTCGAGCAACATATAGACGAAACAGAGACCGAAAAAGAGACTTGGATCTTCCAAAGGTGGCGAATTTTATCGTAGTGACACATAATCCAGCCAACTCGTGTTCTGGACCTCAGTAATTCTCTGGGAGCGTTACCAATCGACCCAAGAACAAAGCGCTTCGAGTTCAAGGAACCAAGTGCGGACCTGTTGTTTTTGGTATTCTTTATTCCATTAGAGTCCTTTCGTCTAGAGACTTCTTTTCATTAGACACTGGTGGGTGGACTGCCAGGGCACTGTCGAACCAAGACGTCCTCTTTTACATTGCCGTTAAAGCCTTGATAGCTCAGGATCCACTAAAGGATGAACCAATTGATAGTATCTATTTCAACAAGAGTGCTTTGAAAAATCAAAATGATTTTAGTACAGTAAATCTGTCATGAAAAAAATAGTTTCAGTGAAAAAAATGCCTTAAGGTTGAAAGTAGTTTTGTTCGTTGAAAAATGATGTGACTAAGCTACCTTGGCGATGGGCATGTGCAACTGTTAGCAGTTTTTTGGAAAACTCAAAAAAAGTAAAAAAAAAAAATTGAAATGCGTTTTTCTCGATTTGCATGCATTTTACAGGAAAATTTATTGAACAAAAAATGTAGAGGACGTTGCGATCTACAATTTATGTCATTGGCGCGATGCTGTACAACAAGAAATGCACACAGTAGGTGGCGCTAAAGTCTCAAAAAAAGTGTTTTTCCACTTTTTTGTCCTGAAAATATTATTTTAACGCAAAACTGTAAATGGGAAAGTTGTTCCTTAGATTATTACCAACAACTTTTATTTAAACATTTTTTTCATATAACTTACCGTTATAAAAATGAGACCCGTTCTAAATGAAGTGATCTTTTTTGGGTTCTGAACAACGATAGCCTTCGAACAAAACATCACTTGTTAAAATCCGACAACCTTTCAAAATCGTGCAAAAATTTCTTTACCCTTTGACGGGGAATTGTGATACAGTTTCAGAAAATTGCGGTTCATCCCGGGATTTCCAGTAGTTACCGCGAAATTTGTTCTTTTTGGTCAAGTCTGACAAGTACTTAACAGTTACAGTTTTGCTAATATCTCCGGAAAGCTTCGGAATTTCCAAATGAAGTCATTGAGTGAAATTACACGGCCATTCACTTGGGACTCACGTCAAACCTGTCTGTGTAAAATTTGAGTATTACACGGTGCATTTAAATTTCTGCCTCTTTTCCGTGTAACAATTCTATTGTCTATGTGGTTGTGCACAAAACAACAAAAATTCTTATAATTATCGCAGTCCCAGCGAAAAAAGTTATGCTTGTGTTAGTGTAATTTGCTGTGAGACCGAAATTTTTCTTGGATTCACAAGTGAGACCAACACATGCACTTCCCTGCGCCCCCTTGTCTAAAAAACCGGTTTATTGGAAGTGATTGGAAAGTGAGTCTGGGAAAGTGATAGGTCGTGTAATTTGGCTCATTCGCTTCTCAGTTTGTGCGCTTCAGCACGCTCAATACGAATTTGAACACCCGCTTTAGTGCAGCGAACGAAATACGGAGGACATGTTTGTTTGCTAACGTTCAGGAAAAACAAATTCTCTAGAAAAATCTTTGGATTTACTACTATTATAGTTATTTGAACTAGCTTCTCTCGGGATTGCTTTGTCATCAGTTCTGATACTAGCCAATTTTCCACTAGTGCTAAACGTATAACTATTTTGTAAGAAGTCAGTTTATTCCATCTTCGTTCCAGTATCGAACAGAAGCTCTAGTCGGGGAGCAAGGAACTGCCACAACCTTCCCGCAATATTTTTAGTCCACCTACTCCCAACCATTACTATCATGGCTTTGACATCGGGGCATCGAGAAACAAGTCGTTGGAGTGTTATGCCTCCTGAAACGAGGTAAATCTCATCAACCAACCAATGGCCAATGGAGCGGGAAAGGCTATGGCAGGTGGAATCAAGAATGTAAAGAAGGAAGAAGAAAGAAGGAAAGTTATAAAGGTGGGAAAGTGGAAAAAGCGAAGGGCCCATTTGGCTGGCCGGGATTCGAACCCGGGACCTCTGGGTTGATAGCCAGACGCTTACTCCATAGGCTACCGAGGCCCCCAGCTTACCCGCTTACTTTAAGACGTTTAGTTCACCCCGCTTTTAATCCTTTATTTATTTTTTTTAAATTCACAGGACTTTTTTGTTGTTATTGCTTGACAATTTCAAAACACAATAAAAACATTTCTCAACCAATAAAAAACTTTACTTTTATATCTTCACTCAAAATCATGATTTGTTTCCCTTTTTTTCATGTATATTTTTTTTATTATTTATTTCCTTTTAAAATTTATGCGCAATATTTCGATGTTTTTATGATTTTCGAATTTCCCCAAAAAAAGAGAAAGTGAAAATGGTTTACCAGCCATCATTGTTTTTTGTTGCTTCCTTGTAGAGGAGAAATTGATTTACATAAAACTTTCTTCTTGATATTTTGTTTTATACCATTTTTTTTTTTGTTTCACTCAGATCCTTTGAAACATTTTCATAAATAATTCGACATTAGCATTTGCAATCATAAAAAAATAAGAGAAAGAGGAAAAGACCAAGCCGTTAACTAGAATTGATAACTTTAGTCGGGAGAAAAGAAATTGTTTATAGCATGAAGAAAAAAAATAAGATTTATCGGTTCGAACGTTCCTTTTTATGGGATTCTTTATACTTTCTCAGTTGTGTAATTCCTTCGTCACCCCATCATAAATTCTGCTGACATTTCATATAACTTTATGTAAAGGATGAATGAAAAATAAAAAAACGCATTTCCCTGCCAGGATATCTCAATTTCATATTATAGTATATTTATATAGAAAAAAAGCGATAAATTATTTTCGAATTTTATTCACCACACATCGAAAGTATTTTAAGTGATATCCTTCTCCTTTCTGGCATGATATGAAAAATATAATAAATAAATAAATAAATAAAAATGATTTGAAAGAGTGTGTATTCACGATGATAGCGCCGTCTGCCATACCAGCTCTGTCGTGTGTGTTATTTAAGAACGAATGACATCGAAGGACATGGAAGGAGCCAAGCAATCCTTTCACTTAATCCGAAAAAAAAAAAAATAAAAAATAAAAAAAAAGAACTTGGTACGTCATCCGTTCACAAGTGTCACAACCGCTCCATGAGTAAACCTGCAGCTTCTTATAAGTCGTCGTCCTTTATTTGTTATATCCTTTTTTCTCATCCTTCATCCATCGTCGTTGTTGTTGATGTTGTTGCTGCTGCTGCTGCTGCTGTTACAGTTGCTGTTGATTGTACAACTTTATTTAAAAATCATGGCATGAAGGTGTGCATCATGTCGTATAACAACACAACATGAGGGGTAAGGAGCAAGCAACGCCATACGGGATGCTGTCAAAACATTCTTTTGCATAGAAAGGATCCGATGAACGGCGCGGCGCGTTGTAAAGGAGGCACCAGCCAAGTCAACAGGGGAAATAAAATAAAATACGAAAAGCATAAAGAAATGAAAACCGACGAAATTCAACATTAGGCGCCTTGAGTTTAAAAGATTTATGATCCTTATATTAAAATATCTCGATGTCCTTAAGGATATGCGAGACAGACAGAGAGAGAAATATGAGAAATTTCGTCTAGTGTCACTGTCTATCCCCCACCTCTGTTTCTCTGGCTGCCCAATTGTGTATCCCTTTTGTTGTTAATGTAAAGACGTTTCGATTCTGACAGTTGTGGAACGCGTTATTCTATTGTGTTCCACATTATTATTATTTTTTTTTTTGTGGAAAGAGGTGATGGCGGCTGCTGCTTGAAAGGATAAGAAGTTGTACATTGCCCTTATAAGTGTTACTGTTATCATCCTTAAGGTATAGAGGGACAAAAAATGGTTATGGTTGTGGGAGGAGAGGGGGTGGGATGAGAAAGGAAAAAAAGGGACATGGCACCCATCTACAAAATGTGAATGATTTATGCATTTGTGGCAAGGATTTTTCTTAGGGTTGTTAAGGTTATATAAGCCTTGGAAGGTCATAGATCCTGGATGTGGAACTTTGTGGAAGAAATACGGGTTTTTTTGGGGGGTGGAGAGCATGGTTTTGTGATGTATGAGTGACGATGTACATATTTCTGTAATTTTAATTAAACCACAAAAAACTGAGTTTTTTTTGCTAGTAAGATCAGTGATGGGTAGAACTGTGTTTCCTCTTTCTTGGACACAGAACGAAATCTGCATAGTAGCCTAAACGAGTTCATATACAGTATGTTTCTCAACAAAACAATTGGAGACAAAGTAGGAACATCGATGTAAACAATAAGCTTCTCAAAAATATGCAAACCGATCTAAGTAGTACAGGGTCTAAGAGGCTCGACTGCCATTCTAGAGGTCCGAGGTTCGATACCACTCTGCTACACAGCTCTTCTTCTTTGTTCTTTCCCACCTACATAGCATCCTTCTGTATTGTGTAACGAAACAGACACCGTTGCAACAAACAGAGCAAAACAGAACAGCCCCCAAGGCAAAACCGTGTTAAAACCCAATGCGAAAAAGAGCAGCGATGCACAGTATGGCATCAATATAAAAGGCCGGTGGGTGTCTGCAGAAGACAGCTGAAATCAGAAAATAGAAGAGTTGGTTCCTCTGTCTGATAACTGGACGGAATCATAGGAGCGTTGATCCTATGGTATACAGACAGATTAACAAAACTGACAGGCCACAGAGAGTCGATTTAGGAGTGCCGACCGACCGGTAAGCAAACCACGGATTGTTGATACGTGAGCACACCGACGACTTATGAGTTACCACGGGAACGTTCATCCAGGAGTAACCCGCTTATCCTGTATTTCCTTTCTTTTCTCTCCTCTTGTTAATTGCATTCGAATATATAATTTCTAGTTATAAAAATAAGAAAAACATAGCAGGAGTTTTTATTTAAACCTTGAGCTACTCTGACAGTTGCAATCCCAACGTTGCAATTTTATTCCCTCTTTAGAGCAATTCTCTGTCTGCACTGCCTGTAAGCACAGCAAGCGAGAAAATCATCTACTGTTCGACTACCGTAGTAAGCCGTTGCTCCGGAAGCCTTTCACTTTGGGTTGATAGGATCGTGACAGAAGAGGGTTTGAAACCAGCTATAGAAACATTTTACCCATTCAAGAAATCACGGCTTGACGAAACATTCTCCGCTTTCTCGAAGGCGACAAGAACGTCATTGCACTTAAACAGTGGCGGCGGTTTCATATTGCACTTGCACCGGGCGCAATTCGACTGGGACGCAATTTTTTCATTGTCCTTTCATTGTGATTAAAAAATGAGGAGCATACTGACATACTGCACCGGGCGCATAAAACTCAAGCACCGGCCCTGCGGCCACGTTATAAAGGTGGACGACAATCGTATCTCAAAACGGCTTATGGTGCAGAAATTTCGGGAAATAGGCCAATAGGCAGACTCAGGAGAAGATGGATAGACTGGGTGACAGCTGAAGCAGGGGCAATGCTTATGATCTGGAGCTGGAGACATGCTCCAAGGGACCGTAAAACAATCCGTAAAAATGCCCCAGAGGAGGCCAAGACCCGATTTGGGCAGGATTGGATGGATGGATCCTTCGGGCTAGAGCTTACGGTCAACCCACTGTTACTAGCAAAACACGTAAAGGGCTACCAGCTGGTGTGATAGTGTTAGCGGATAGCTAAGCGGCACTTGGGATGGTATATATAAACCAAAAACCAGGGGCGAACTATATGACGGCCCTGGTCGAAATCTGTCACTCATCGAGGTGTCACAGGAACTTCGAGAAGGTAGATGAATTGACCGGATTAGGAGCAAATCTTGTGAAGAATGTGTGACGAAGAGAGATATTACAATTCATTTCCTTGCAATAGTAGGTTTCAGATGGCGAAGTTGAACACCAAGCGCCAAGACTAGAAAGATTTGGCCAGACTATAGTAAGCAGAAATGAGGCGATTTCATGTTGTTGAAGCCGTAGAAGAACGACATCTCCGGAATTTTTCAATCAGCACGAGATATCAGAGAATTGGATAAGATGCGCCTATATTAAGAATATCATACCATATCCGCTCACTGCTGTAAGGAACAAACCAGAGACACGATCGAACATTTTCTTTGCAGCTGTCCGGTTTTGGTTCGGATCACACAGCATGGACCTTTTATTACAAGATTTGAGAGGGGGTTTCGAAACTTAAAATAGAATATATGATCCGGTCATAAATATGACAGATTGGATCTAACGTTACTCCAAGGGCATTTCCATACATTTACGTCAGGGTTTTTGACGAATGCGCTTATAAAACAATGTCTTTTCAGGACTAATTATTATTACTTCTTACAACTTAGAAATATTATGCACTTAGTGCAAGCATCCTCCATAAACACGAAAATACCAATTACAATCAATCCGACATAGTTTCAAAAATCAATCTGCAAGAATTTCCAACCCCACAAACGAAGCAGCTAAGTCCACTTAATTAAGAAGTCCGTAATTAAATCCTTTTAACCACAATCAAAACAGAACTCTTCAAACATTTTACCATGCCATATATCCTTTTGTTCCACTGCCGTTTTTTGTGCTGCCATATTTCCTTCCATTAAATCATTTTTTTTATCACTGTGCATGTCAATAGCTTCCGATACTCCTTTAAATCCTCGATTATTATCATCCTATTGTATCCGCTGCCTGTCAAAATGATACATATCTCTGCACTCGATTGCCAGAACAAAGATTTGCACAGAGTGCTTGACTTAAAAGCTAGAAAGAGTAGTATGTAGCAGGAAGGACATCGAAGGGGGTGTATATGCCCTGTATGGATGGAGAAAGAGATAGATAGAAAGATCCCTAATCCGCAAATCAATTCGCTATTAAGTCGGGGAACCCCCAAACCCTCAACCACTTTTTTTTTATTCTTCATTCTATCATATTTTTTTTGTGTGTGCTTCTCTAGAATAATGAAAACCTAATCCGGCCAAGACAAGATGTCATTCGTGCGTCAGTCAGGATATAGCAGAACAGAATCTATGGGTACTATAGAGCCGCCTAGTAAAGGAATAAGGACTTAGCAGTAAAATACAGAAAAGGGTGGTGGGCCCAGGCTCACACAGAGTATGAAAAACATGAATCCCAGTGACATGGGTAACAAGCTGAAATGGGGCCACTAGATGTACTGTGAGAGTATTATGATTGCCTTAAAATCTTTTGGATGGATAGAAGGACTTTGGGGAGATGGGGAGCAGAAGTGGCGGCGGTGGTTGTGTAGCATTACACAAGAAAGAAAGGGGAGATAATTTTTGAATATCCTAGTCCATATGCATACGGGGGGAAAAAAGGATTTTATGTAGAGACTTCACTCAACTTTAACACGGAAAATTCATACAATCTTTCTCCCTCTTTTATGGATTCTTTTGGAGATTTTAAAGTCTCCCCTCCCCATTCTTATATGTCCTCGTCTCCTATCAAAAATAGAACTCCGGAATGGGGGAATGAAACGTTATCAGGATGACACATTTGATTCTTTACCGGAACACTTTAACCATCAACCATAAGGAGGATATAAAGCGCACACACATACATATCTTCTACGTTTGTATACGCACACAAATATGATGGATCCTGTCTTATCTATGAAATTAACTCACGTGTAAATGACGAGCGATTACATGATGTTGTGAAAATCTCGGGGGGGGTGCAGAAAATTCCCTTTCTTTTCTCATAATTTCCGGGACAAATTGATGTCCCTAATCACAGACTTCCACCCAAATGGCAGCGCAAACACTTTGTTGCCTTTGGGCTCCGCAAACAACATAATCACCTCTCAGGGAAAAATCTGCAAAACCAACAAAACAAGTCACGAGAGTCCCCTTCGGGGCACCCCCCATTCCACCCCACCATCTCCCCTTCTCTCCCTCCGGGTCCACCAAAAAAAACACACAGTAACAGCTATTGACGCCCTTTTTTTGCACAAAATGAAAATGCACACTACAGGACCCATCTGTGTATGTCCGTTCGGAGTCCGGTGGTCGGTTCGGGCTGGGCTCGTCATCATAGCAATCCAGACTTGTATCCTAGTGTCCAATATGTTCCAGGAAGGGCAAATAGTGTCTGGACTGGTCAAGCTGTCCCGTTTACATCGCGAATTAACACATTAAAAGCCCTTTTGGAGAGAAAAACACATACAAAACGGTTACGCGGTGGGGTGGGTGGTGAAAAGGGAAAACCCTAAGGGGTGCAGGTTCGTCTCGATGGACTGACACACCGCGCCCCAGCGACCAAAAAAAAAATAAAACAAACAAAATCCCGGCCACAGTTCATGACCTGCTCACAAGGTGGAGTAGTCGATTTGATGTAGTAGAGTGACTTTCAACCCCCAACCCCATCAGCATTTATTCAGGGGACTAACACCTGACTTGGGTGGTGCTTTATTTATTTTTATTTTTTTTTTTTGGCTGGCAGAGGACGACAATTCTAGTTTTTTTTTTCATTCCGGGCTTCAGGAGAGGGTTTCAATTATGTAATGGCAGCTTGGTGTATAATTCTGGGATTTTTTTCTGAGGGGAGGGGGATTACTAAAAGATTTAACTTATATGCCTAAATGTGCTTAATCCTTACTGCAGGGATTTTAGCGGCAGTTGAAGGACAAACAAGTGTTTACTGTGGGAAAGTTATTAATTATTATTTAGTGCTGAATAAGAGCGAAGCAGAAGAGTCATGATGGCGTAGTAATGGAAGTTCATTTGGCTTGGAAGTTTATCATAGACAAGTAAGTTAGAGATAGCTAACAATATTTGGACCAACCTGTACGAACTTCCGAGTAGGTGAGATCAGCCGAGAAGTTCAAAGGAAACTAAGGACAAGGAAGTGGATAGGGTCCGCGAAGGTAGACCCCCGCAAATCAAGGTCAGCATTTTCTTAGCACAGTAACAGGACTCGAGTAAGTGCAAGCGCAGCCATCGTTAGTGACGGTTTAGACAGATCTACGCCGAGGGCATGCGGACGAAGCCAAACGTCATAATTAATTACAATGGTAAAGCTGACAGTGAGCACGACTATAGCTGTTCGAAGCTTCCTTAATGTCGTCCGAATGTATTCGTAATCAGCTAGGAGTGCCGTTTTACCAAGCGCTCTCCCAACTAAGTACTAACCCCATTCAGTGCTGCTTGACCTGCTCAATCGAACGAGAATCGGTCTACTGAGTAGGTCCATTTTCTTTGCTCTATAGAATTTTAAATTTCGCTTTCTTTAGTCCGTTCGTATTCCGTTCGTGCGTATCATTTTTAATCCATCGTCCCGTGCCTGTTTCGCGGGCGTTTTGGCGCTGTTTCAGGCTAAGAAGGGGCGAGTCTGATTTTTACTCCATGAGATATAAAATCACACCCAAAACAGCTCGCTTACATCCCAAAAACACAAATTGGAGCAATTTGTAATTATATCTCTTTGTCTGGAATCCACATTGGTGCAGCAGAAAGGTTGATATAGAAATTATTTACGACTGAGATAAACTTGCAGTTAGCTTGAATTCAGCGTTGAATGCAAATACACTCAGTACTCGGTAAACTAGTCGATCAAAAGAATCGAGTATGTACTGATATGAGTAGAATCGAAAGCTAAAAACTCATTTGAGAAAAGAATCAAGTACCGATTCTGTATCCCTACTTATAGGAGGCCCAAAATCATAATTTAGACCCAGGTCCAGCAAAACTATGTGTCGCAAAAACGCTTTCCCAGCTAGATATCGTCCTTTTCGTTACTGTGGCTAGAGGCAGTGATAATGTTGATCTCTACTGGTCTCTTACTTAAATTCCCTTTTTTTCAATCGCGAGTTGAACACACACGATTTCATGTACTCTAACCAATAAAGTTCCTTGCAACGAGCCTTTTTCTTGGCCTGTACCAGGCACCAGTGACATCCCATATGGGCGATCATCTGGGACTCCTTCAGGCATATGTAGTCGATAATTGCCATATTCAAGTATTCTGTCTCTTGGTCTACCCTGTGATGTCACAGAACTCCATCTTCTAGTTTTCATCGACCACCGATGAGGTTCCTTATCAACCATCTAGCATTAGCATTGTATGGTTTTGGACTACAAAACTACGAAGTCTACCCATGATTTGTCAGTTCGACAGCCTTCTCGTGCCCGTTCAAATCTCTGGACTTGTGCACATACTATACGAATAATCACTGGCGTAGTGGGTGGTTCTAAGCTAATGATCTTGTTCTGCCTTTGAACTTAAGTATTACACATAAGACATCCAGAATTCAAGATCCACATTAGAAAATATTTTGACTATGGGCAGATCCTTGTCTTGCACTATTCTAATGTGGCTATATTGGATTAATCTCAGAAACCATGATAAAATCGAATATGACTATAGATAGAAAAACTCTGTATTCGTGTATACGAAATTTTTCAAAGTTTTATTTTCTAAAATACTTACTTTTCTTATAGAATATTCTTCCCTTAAAAGTGTATTCGTACATACCTGGAAAGATAATAAAAATATAATTATTAAGTGTTTATTATTAAGTGAAATTTATTTTAATTTATTAATCTACGTTAAAAAAAATTTTATGTGTCAAGAACTAAGCTTAGGGAACGACCTTTGTACTAGTACGTAATGTCGTGCATGTAATAGTACAATGTCTAACAGTAAACTTTGATCAAAGGATTGATAGACGATAAGGGGGGCTACGACGACTCTGGGGCTATTGAAGGACTAGAAGAAATATCCAAGGGTGTGGTATGAGCAGTTGTAAAGTACACCTTATGCCATTATCAAACCTGGAAAGAGACATATTGCACTATTAGCACCCTCTATACCAGAGACTAGAAGGTTAGATCACTTGAATATTATCAGCAGTCTGCCTAAGTGGGGTTTCCAATTAGCTGGCTACCACCGCTGGTTGTATCTTCCGCTGGCTCCCAGGACCTTATCTGCATAGTGTTCAACTCCACCAGGTGCTGACTAAACCAGTTAGAGAATAATCAGAAATCCCGGATGGCTGCGAACTAAGTTCGCACCGACACCATTATCCTGGGTAGATGCGTCCTTTTCTAGAGTTTCACGAGAGCGAGACAAGACAACAGTCGGCAGGGGTCTCGATCTTGCTGCGCGAGAGTGAGACCACCTCTTGTCTCGCACCCCAGTGCAACAGTGATATTTTAGTGTTGTGTGGCGATAGTATCGCGTTACTCTCGCGTGAATTAGTGTTGCACTCTCGACCTCCCCCACCCTACGTTTTTGCCCTGCGGAGAATTTAAATGTATGGGAAATTCCTTCGCAGGCGGCTGCCGCCACGACCTCTGTGACAATGTGTTTGTTCCTTTAAGGGGGTAAAATTAAAGTTGAATATGAAAAAAGATTTAAAAATTGTTGAAATGTTATTAAAAAATTTAGGAAATTTATTTTAATCCCACCCCTAAATCTAACAGAATAAAAAATACATTGAAAAATAATATCTTTTCGTAGATAGAAAAAAAAAATTAAACGCAAAAAAAAATTTAACATAAAATTAACATTTAAGTGAATTTTTATTCCCTCCTAATTAGTGTTCACTCTATACGACATACCCTTCTCAAGAGAATCCACTCAGAGTATTCACTTAGTTTTTATTCACACCACCCAGTAGTGTGACTAGATTAGGGACACTTCTCTCGATGAGACAATGGGATGTTTAGAAGGGTGCACTCGCGCTCTCGCCGGAGCGTTGGGGATTTACTGGCATCTTTAAACTCTGGAAGACTGGGGTTGTCCAGCTCATAAAAATATTACAGACGAAAATATAAAACTCTACTTTCTATATAATCGGGATATCCCGCAACGATCCGGGAAAAAAATAACCTACTGGGAAATCCCGCGAGATCGAGCGAGAGCGCGACAGTCTCGCATTCGATAGTGTTGTGTCGGCGAGACTAGGATTTTTTTATTGTCGCGCTACTCTCGCCATGGGGCAGAAGCTGTTGTCTTGTCTCGCATGCGATAGTGCGAGAGTTACAACACTAGTGTTGCATCTCGTGAAACTCTATCCTTTTCTATGCATAGCCTAAAGGTGGAGTCCACGTCTCTTCATATTATTCACGGGTGGCAAAAAACGTCTTAATGTTCGGTGGCCAAGCTAGCAAGTGTTTTCAGACTTCTTCTGTATCACAGTAATAATCTGGCAGCGTTGCCAGCAGGCTCAAGATTAGAGCTCATCAGTTGGCTTCTTGTCGTACCATTTCCTGCACGTTCTATCGTCGCGTTATCGTCGCTTATAAAGGCTTGAGAGTCTGGTTATGCTGCTAACTTCATTTCCATGCCATTTAAAATACGAAAGGGTGTACTACTTTTTGCGGTATTATTAACATTGGTTGAACTCTATCAATGTACTTGTATCATGCGTTTGTCTCTGCGATTGATGATTTGGATTTAGGATTTATCCTTTCTATTTTCCCCTCGGGACGCCAGTAGTAATTAAAGAAAGCGGTAAGCCTTCTTCTATGCGGTCATTTTGAAACGGTTTGGCTGTGAAAGCTATTCCTCGGTCCGGTATTATTCTTCTTGCGTTACCAAAAATTGATGTCAGGTTAATCAGTCAGTCAGGATGTCGACGCTTGACGTTAGTGATGAGCAAGACTGGTCTTGAAGTTTTGCCTTTGCTTGTACATTTAGCAAAACCAAAGCTAGACCAAGTCAATCCAGGACTACAGAAGAGTGAAAATCAATATAGCAAGACTTTTGGCTCATCACTAAGTGCCAAAAGTCTTGCAGTGATAAGCAAAAGGTCCTGCAAAAAGTCTTGCAAGAAGTCTTGCAAAAAGTCTTGCAGAAAGTCTTGCAGTCTTGTCTTGGTCTTGCTAAATGTGCAAGACAAGACCTTTCGCTCATCACTGTAAGACTTTCGGCACTTAGTGATGAGCCAAAAGTCTTGCTATCTTCATTTTGAAGTCTTGTCTTGACCTTGTCCTGTATGGTCGTGGTCTTGATTTTCTTGCTAAATGTGCAAAACCATTCTTGCTGATCACTACTTGACGTGTGGTACAACCAAGCAAAATTAGAAAACGTATCCACAGTAACTATAGTTGTATCTTTTCTTAGTTCCTTTCATTGGATTTATATATATATAATCTATATGCAATGTCTGAAGAGGGCGATCCTTTCTATGGCTGTTATTAGGTCTTCGGTCTTCCTGTTTCCCAGGCTTGCCCTCTGCCACTATGCATCTTTTGAAAACTGGATACCTTAGTTTTCACTTCACTTTGATAAAATCAGCGGACTAAATCAGCGGACTAAAACCTGCCAGACTCGTAATGAGGATTGGAGGACACCAAAACGGCTTATGATATCCGAAATTTCGGGAAATTTAGCAGTAGGTAGACCCAAGAGGACAACAGAAGCTTAACATTCGAAACTGGAGACATGCTGCCACGGACCATCAAATTTGTAGAAATGCCCTAGGTAAAGCCAAGGCTAGATTTGGGCTGTAGCGCCATTGGATGGATGGAGTCTTCAGGAGGAAAGTAGGTTTTCCTGATTAAGACTTCGATCTTAGCAATTGAAAAATGTCCTGCCTGCGAGCAGGTTTAATAATCTCCTCCTCCATTGATGTGGGAATGACAATTAACTCTTCCCCTTTCGGTTTGAATTAGCTTTCCAAGTGATACGGAACTCTGCCATGGGCGACCGTCCTTTCGCGCCGAGCTCTTGGTATCAATATAAAATTACCTTAAAAAAATGTTTGAAGACGGAGCACTTCTTAACACTCCAAACATTTCTGGGGCTCCCTCAGCTCCCAAAAGAACGACCTTGTAGGTGTAGGACGACCAGTTAGATATTTTGGATCCATGCTTCAAGGTGTCGAATGTGGTCCCAGTGAAGGAAAGTTTTCTGGATTCTTCTTCAGGGAGGGCTGAGGTCTGAGCCAGTAAATCCAGGGATTGAACACGTTGGGAGATCTCCTGCGGAAGCAAGAGCACCTAATCGGAGAGGCGACTCGAAAAAACGATCACTTTCAGAAGACGGGGTGCGCAACCCGAAAACGTTTTATGCGATATCTCGAAGCTGGCTACTCCCGTGTAGATGCTGGTAGGATCTGCGTGGCCCCCGAGGAAGAAAGGGATACCGCGACTAACAACCCGGAGACTCTTCTGACCACGAAACAACTAGTTACCGTGCAAGGAAGTCTTCTGGAGGTGATAGCCGAATTGGCTCAGGGCTCAGAACAGCCCAGGCCAGTACGGGTCGATGCGCCCTCTATGATGGGCCGCCTTAAGCCTTGGAAGAAACAAGGCTTGTTGCTGGAGACGGGAACAAGCTGCCGCGCAGCTTTTTTGTAATTGGGTGCTTTCCGGCAGCAACAGAGGACCCCACTGGCATTATGTTGAAAGGATAGCGGTCCAAAAGAAGACCCTAAGGGTGTTGGAGTGGAGAATACTACACAAAGTGCACCGTATAAAATTCACAGAGATGATGTTGTCAGGATGGTGAACACTGCAATTTTGGGCTGATGGCAGGAGAAGCCTCTTTTAATGAGAAGGTCACTCTCTCCAACATCTCAACCATACTAGCTGTGGCAAGCCCTTATGCCCAACCATGCAATACAGACAACCAGATAGCCTCCAAATAAAGGTGGTGCTGTTGGGGAAACGTCGGGAAAGCAACTCTGAGAAAACATACTTCCTCTATTACCGCTACAGGCGGAACTGTGACCCTAAAACCACCATCGAAATCCTTATGGGGCCCCCAGCCCATAATCCCGTAAGGAAATGGCAGGCAGTACTCGAAAAAAGTTTTATATAGGGCAACTAGAAATACAATTTATGTGAAGTGAAAGCGTCGAACAAATGCCGAATGCCGAAAGACAATTTGCTCCACCCTCAACAAGGGCTAGGGCCGGCGCTGATAAAAAGTCATGTTTAAGGTAAAAATCTTCATTAGCGGAGGTCTTTAATATCTCTCTTATAGCTCTTAAATATTGGTCTCCCTTCTGGCTTGTATAATTAGGTTAGTTAATATATCGAAAATTGGTATTGCAATTCTGCTCAACTCATCTACGTTCCTCATTTTAGTACCTGAGCAATGTTCAATCTGGTAATTAAATTCTTTAAAAACAATGCTAGCCACTCTCAGCGAAACATCGTGGTCGTGGCGAAGGCATTACCGTCGATGACAATGTTAATCCTGCTTCTCAGAATGTAAACTCTCCACTTCTTTAGGGAGTGTGCTATGACGAGTACTTATAACTCGTAAGCATGAGATTTGTTCGGCTGGGCTTACGACTCATGTATTGCAATGGATTCAACTGTTGATTGACATGTATGCCGTTGCAAGACGATAAGCTCCGAATTCGTCCTTACTAGCATCGGCATAAATCTCGATATGCACCTCTGATTCAAATAACTCCAACACTGGTTCTTTTACCAATATTTCTTTTAGTGCTTTAAATGCATTTTAAATATGGCTTTAATTGTTAGAAATCCGCTGGATGGCTTTGCTTCAACTGCCTAGTCTGCTATAAATCTTCTGAAGTATGGAAGAAGTATCTGAAGCTGTGAAAACGACTTGATTCGGGGCTTCAACTAGAAGTTACAGAAATTCATCACCGTTGGCATAAATTTGGCTTAAATTAGTTTTCGGACGGTAAGAAAACAGTACAATCTAGTTTCCTATATTAAATTGCCAACGAAATTTAACCCCACTCAGAATTGCGTCAATACTAGTACCAACACAAAATCCAATTACCATCAAAATGTTCACACTTAACCATTATGCTCTATTATAAATATTCTCAATAATTGCCTTAATCAGCTTATAATCAATAATACGAAAATCCCAAATTTCAATCAGCAAACAAAGGATCACACAACATGCACAGAGTTAACACTACTTAATAATGCCAACAGACATTAAACATCTAAAGAGTCCACAGAACCCTTACATGATATCCCTTCCATTCTGTAAACTATCCACACAGTCTGACCCTTCTAAAATAGCTACATACAAGTACATCCCCCGATTCATAAATTATTTATGAAACAAACTCCTTCACAATAATAACAACAAGCAGCAGCCGAGAAGTCCTTTTTTTCATTACTGTGTGTAGCACTGGGGCTATTCTTAGATCATTTTTATTCCATGCGGAAAAGTGTAGTTGTAGTGTAGTTGTCCTGCAGTAAAGTCCTCGGTTAAGGATCAAAATTATATCGTGAAATGCGATCAGTCAACAGAATATACTTATATAAGGAAGCAGGATGCATCTTTCAGCACTTCTTAAAACTGCACAAAACTGAGACTTTACTGTCAAGGGAAATGCAGGATGAAGGAACGTACAGAAAATAAATAAAAACTTACAAGGACTAAAAGGGTGGAAATATGATAGGAATCTCAAACAAGGATATCCCCTCTGGGAGGATTATGTCGAGGAGTCGTGAATAGTTTTTAATTCGTTGTTTTTGAAGTAAATGTTTCCTTCCCGTGAAATAGTACAAAAAAAACTGAGCAACCACCTCAATACAACAATAAAAACAAGACCCAAAAAGGCTTGCTAACCAATATAAGGGATGGAAGCTAGGTACTATTAAGATTTTCGATAGAATCTTAGTCGTGCAGAGAATCTCTGGCCTACAACTATCGGACCGATTTAACTACATTTTGATGCCTCCCTCGTCCACAAAAGCAGCTGATAATAGATATCTCTCGGCTTTGTCCGATTAAGTATGTATGCGTAAGTAAGATTTATTAATAGTCTCAGCAAATATCTCCCGGGTCCGATAAGGACTACATGTAGGTCATGTGTCTGATAAGAAGTTTTAATGAGATACTTTTCTAAGAATTATGATAGACAGATTGACGCCTTTCAATGGTGATGTTGACGAATTGTCAGCGATGTTCGGTGAATTTTCAAAAGATTTGTTTTCGAATTTCTTTGTTTAAATTGCAGATAAACTTGGGGCGAGTTTGTTTTCTGATTGGATTTTTGTTTTGAGGATTAAATTAATTGGATTTGTGTGTGTGTTTTTTTTCGTACGAAAAAAAATATGGACTCGTTTCGCAGTAAAATTACCATTAATCAAAATAATGCAGGATCCAAAACGATAAGGGCTTTTGTCTGTCTGACTTTTCATGCGTCTATTGTACAGACTGTGACGATTGAAAGTAACGAACATGTGGACAGAATGTCATTGGCGACTTTTCTAGCGTGCTTTGTTTCACAGATAAAATTCTAAAAAAGTCTACATATACAACTCTCAACGACCAACAGTTTCGATCGTTTGGACCCAGATTATGCTGTAAACATGCTAAGGGCGACCGACGAATCGCTTTGCTCAGCGACTGTCAAAAACGAATAGAACACACCGCTTTTGTATGAAGCTGCACAATTTGCAGACCGCTGCGATAGCTACGCCGCCGAGCTCGGCGACCGAATCAATCCAAGTTCTATTTCGTAGCCGTCGCATGTGGCATGGGCTTGTGTTGCTATTTTCGTATGCTCCTGTATACGTGTGCTGCATACTCGCGGCTGTGAAAGATGGTTACACTGGTGTATGTTTTTTAATTTGTGTCGCCGGAGCTCTTAGTATGTGCTCACAACGAATTTCGTCGGGCTATTCGCCGTGGCCGAGGAAAATAGTTTCGCCGTCGCTCTTAGCATATTTACAGCATTAATGGACACTACGGAACGATACTGAATCGGACAACTATTTTGTTTGTTTCTCTAAGCAGGAGTGACGACGGGACACAATGCTCCAGTAGTTTATTTTATTATTTTATGTGATAAACCAAGGTGGACTACTGGTTCTGATCCTGGACTCAAAACTCAACTAGAAGCCGAACATCGACGAAAGGGTAAATACAACTTGCACAGCTTTCTGGAAATACTTTCGGAAAGGAATAGGGTTCCAAGGCAAAGATGTTCCAGTGGATGTACACAGCTGTAATACGTCCAATACTCACGTTACCAATCCCTGGCGTGGTGGCTATATGATCTATGATGTCATAAAGTTGGAAAAGGTCCAGAGGAGAGAAACAATAAAGAGAACAGGGCCCATAAGAGAGGATCAAATGGTAGTAACGACCTACCACGAGGTGAGATTATTTTAACTACCTACTAAACACCAAGTTTGCTATTTATAACAAAAGTAAATATTCCATCTGTGCTACCAAAAACAAGGACCAAGTGCCAAACATCACCGTTCCCCCATGGTGGTCTCTTGAGCTTGCAACGCTCCGAAAAGAGTGCAGGAAGGAATTTAATTCAGCTGGTCACAGAAACAGTGTAACCTCTTGGGACGGCTATAAGTCGAAGCTGAATAGATACAAAATGGCAATAAGGAAAGCCAAACGTACCTCCTGGGCTGCCTTTTGCAGCAATATACAGTCCACGTCGGAAATATTAAGCCTACGTAAAATACTAACTAAAGCGACAACGGGTGTCCGACAGGGAGACGTCGCTTCGCCACTTCTCTTCAACGTTGTGATCGACGCGATTATGCGTGAAGCATTCGATGGACGACTCGGAGTTCAATACGACGACAACAACTTCGTAACAGACTTAATGTTCGCCGACGATAGCGCTGTTTTCGCCGACACGGATGCCGAAGCAACGGACATCTTATACGATATTTCCCGCATCGCCCAATCATACGGGTTAAAAATCAATGCGGAAAAGACCAAAGTGCTCACAACGGATGGATCAAGAGCCAGTGTTCACCTCGATGGAACCCAAATCGAACAGGTTCCAAGGTTCAAATATTTGGGATCATTGGTTGAGGAAACGAAAGTAGCATCGACGGCCGACGTTCACAGCCGTATCGGCCAGGCAACAGCAACATTCGCCTCGCTCAAGTGGTGCATATGGAAACGAGCAAATATCTCCATCAAAACAAAACTACGTCTTTACCGAACGTTGATTCTTCCGATTCTTCTTTATGGATCTGAAACGTGGACACTGCT
Source organism: Thereva unica (assembly GCA_949987705.1). NCBI lineage: Eukaryota > Metazoa > Arthropoda > Insecta > Diptera > Therevidae > Thereva > Thereva unica. Next base: position 11,160,222 of record OX465282.1, read on the forward strand.
CAAACCGGACGTTAAGAAGCTCGAGGTCTTCCAAATGCGATGTTTGAGGCAGATCCTCCGTGTCTCACTCCGTGATCGCCTTCGAAACGAGGTTGTCAGACAAAGATGCGATCAGCAAACACTGATCGAAGAAGAAATGCAAAAACGTCGACTACGGTGGTTTGGACATGTTTGCCGAATGGATGATAACCGCTTGCCATGTAAACTTCTCTAGCGAGACCGTCCTGCAGACTGGAGAATACAGCGATCGGCACCGAAGAAAACCTGGTTGAAGAATATCGAGGGTGACTTAAAGAATCAACGATTATCAGTTACCGAGGCTCGAGACACCGCCAAAAACCGAGAAGAATGGAAGCGAATCGTGAATAGAGTTCGGGACCCAGCGGCACCGACAGCAGCGTATCCGTTGCGGGGACGTCCCGCTCGGACCGCCAGCTAACGGATCAAAGAAGAAAGAAGAAGAAAGCGACAACAATGTTTAGTTATTTACGCAAAGGAAACAGCGATTGGAATGACTCAAACAGAGAATCTCTGACACTACTTACGGACACTCACTTTTCGAGGAGTACTAAGGCTGATACAGCTATCACAATAAATAGTTCAGCCTAACCATAGTTGATCAAATCCTTCCATCCCTATAAATCACAAGGCCCTGACGGTCTGACGAGGAACTGTGTCGGAACTGTGGATCGAGGCGTCGTCGGTGGTGTCTCTCATCCATTATATGCTTACTCGCGGGATAGTGATCTCGATCCTAGGCGACTGCTCGGTCGGAAGGGCGCCGTTCATAGAGGTACCCTGCAAGGAGGGGTACTTTATCCACACAAAAGGAAAATTTCCTCAAGTCCCCTGTGATCTCATGGAAGCGGCGTTACAATTTTTTTCAAGCTGGGCACCCGCGGACTCAGCGATGACCCAGTAAAAACCATCGACCTTAAAATAATCGCAGCCCTTAAAATAAAAAACTCTGAATTTTGGACCAGAATCAGCGGACGGAAAACGAAGGTGCTGAACTCTGTTATCATCCCCACAAAAACCAAATGGAGAAATAGACCACACAGTATTCAGGTGTGCATAAACTTCTTTTTTGACGGCTCTTAAGTTCGAGGGTCGAGTAAGAGAAGATATATTTTCTCCGGAGCTTGGGATTGAAATCTCCTTCCGACTACCCACCCGATCACTGCAGCGTATACCAAGCGGTGGTTTAACCATATATTAAGCTGATCTGAAAATCAACCAGTAATGCAATAGAAATCAGACTGTCTACATCTTCAGAGATAGTCGTACGACCCTGAAACCCCTGTGCTCTTGCACCAACAGCTCTAGTACTATCTTTGAATGCAGCAGATCTCGTAACGAGATGGCTCAGCAGTTCAGGATCCTCCTCGTATGAGGTGCCAGGTCACCGAAATATAGAGATGAATTGTAATGCGTACGAAATGGCTAAGAAAGGCACGACCGCGTCTCCTTCCTGGAAAGCAAAGAGTTGGTATCCCTTAGGACACATTTAAACTCCGATGCAAACAGCACATAATGCAACAACCAAAGAAGCATTAGAGGGATCTTAATAAAAGCAACGGGCGAACAACGGTCACTTGGATTTTAAGGGGCATATTATGGCCGTAGAGCACGGGCTCACGAAGGCGAAAATCGACCGAAATATTTACATGAACTGTACACACGGGCATACGACTGCTAATTTGAGCCAAAAAAGAATGAATTCTCTATATAGAATGTATGTACATTAAAAAGAATTTTTTAATCGTATTATTTACAAACGTATATTCGTCGGTGTGGGTGTGGTATACGGCCGTACAGTCCTCCATACGATTTTCTGATGCCCGTCATATGTCTGAGGATTATGTTTCAATCACGGCCGGCGTTCGCCCACATTTTAATTTAACTCGGGTTGATCGTAACATAAGAATTGATATCAGTCTTGATCACTTGAATTGTAGATGTGCATACAAGCCAGAACAAGTTGAACACAAGATTTGGGACAGTTTTATCTAGAAATAAGAAATGGAAATTTTCGCGTTATTTACAATCAGAACAACATTGGTATCTTGCATAAACACTCAGTCATGACTCAATGACTTATCTTACATAAACATCCAGTCTTGAAAATTCTCAATGACTTATCTTAGACAAATAACTGTTTTTAGTAAGTAAATGTGTACTCTACAAATCCTCATTAAACTAAAGCATCAAATATTATTATATTTGCAAAAGGAGAGAGCGATGAAAGAATGAATGAATTTTTAAATCTCGAAAAAAAAAAAATCCGTCTAATCTCATAAAATTGATACAAAAAAAAAAAAAAAAAAAAACGCAAAAGGACGACGAGCTTCAAAAAACCCAAAACAAAGAATAAAGAAAGCAAAAAGGATCTGCTTCACCTTGAGAATTTAATTCGGAACCCATTTTTATCAAGAATATTTTTCGAGACGGTAGGTACATAAGCAACAACTAAAAGGATCTTCCTTAGTAAAGAAATAAACAATAGTTGGCAGAAGAGAGAGCCTTTATGCTCGCCTTGAGCGATAAGCTTTCGTCCTTAATACAAGTAAGAAGCAAGCGGCGTATACACACACACCTTTTCAGCCCTTTTACCCATTTCGTGGGGATAAAGCGCCGTTTTTAAAGGATTTTGCAGAATTGTTCTTGACTTTATCCTATCTGAAAGCAGAGGGTGGAGGGGTACTAGGTGGAACTGGGGAAGGACGTTGGGTGGTATATTGCAAACAATTTTCGTTGTTGCTGCTGCTAGCTGTCCAAGGAGCACACGGCTAGCCATGATTTTAAGGATGTACATCCCTTCACCCCTTACAAGATGAGCTGCTTACACCCCCCACCCCCGCCGCAAACTAGAGGTTCTAGGTATTTTCTGTTTATGAACAAATTTTTCTGTCCACGAGAAAATGAAAAGGATAAGGACTGCAATTAACGATGAAAAAAGGATTTTCTAGATGCTCCAGGATGAGGTGAAAAAAAGTGGAAGAAGAGGAATACAACAAAACACAATTTAACCGCTGGCTGGCTCTCAAATTGTGTCCTATTTCACACCTTTATAATTTCTCCTCCATTTTTATTCCATTGTTTGTTGTTGGTACAAAGAGGGTAAGTAGAAGGCTCACTGTTGCAGGTCGTTAATGTAATTGAATAAAGCCACAGTAGTATATCTCCACCCTAGTTTTGTCTTCCACCTTATGAAAGTGGCGTCCCGTATATTCTAGTGTCTCTTTCACTCTCTCTAACTCTCTCTCTTTCTATCTCTCTGTAGCGACATTTGGATAACGAAGAATCTACTTTGGTCGCGTTAATTAGGTTGCAGAGCACTTACCGCTCTTGTGCTATGGCGGGGCGGCGGCCCTATATACTACTGGTGCAAAATCTGCAGAGCTAATTATTTTCTTCAATGTCACTGATGGTAAAATTGTGACAAAGGTTTTTGCTGGTAGCATAAGGGATTTAAAGTTTTCATTTTGTGCTGCCTGGATAAATTGTAAAAGGGGAGAGGGAGGGGGTAGATTTACTTGGTGAAAGGATTTTAATTTAGGTCTCGGACAGATTTGATAAATAGTAATTAGAAAATGGAAAACGAATCAAGGATAATATAATAATAATTATTTTTAATGCAGTTTTTTGTTAAAACAGGGAGACATTAAATCAAAATGGTGGAGAAGTAAATTCTATGTTATCTGGAAACATATGTAGCTGTCGCCACTTGAAAAAGATTTTATTCTTGATAGAGTCTAAGCTTAAAAATTTGCTTATCAGATCGTTGGAACAAGATTATGGCACTTAGGCTTGTCTATTGGATTAAAATTGGCACCATCTTTCTCTGTTTTCGATGACAATAATTTTGGACGCAATTTACGTTCACTATTGCAACTAATGTTTTGACGTCCACTCTATTTCGCCAAACCCAAACAAGAGTGACACTATTGAGAATGGCCTGCTTATCAAACAGTACCAATCTAATTTTCACTTACGTCCGATTCTAAATTATAACCAGTCATAAGTCCCAAAAATTTTTGACTCTCGCTTGTCATTGCCAGCTAGTGACTATTCTTGTGACTTTCAGCACCCTTAGTCACAAGAAAAATTATACAAAAAATTCACATCATATAATGAATTTGCATTCATGTAATAAGATAAAGCAAAGGCTGGATGACAACGTAACCAATATACGCCAGCGAAATATTGATGCAGTATGTCAGAGTGTTTGTGAATGTACGAGCACCTCTAATCGACGCTGTATATTTGTCGAGACTGTGAGAGTGAATATTCTAGACACGTGCTGTTTATACTCTTTTGACCTGCTATATGCTATACGGTCACAATTTTGAAAGGCGTTGTGACTGTTTGCAAATTGTCATAATTGTGAGTTGTGACTGCAAAATTAGAACACAAAATTGTCTTAAGTTAAAATTTACAACACACTTGAGATTGTGTTGTGAATTGTGACTGCTGTTACAATACGGATGTTAATCAAAACAAGGAGACATGAAGTGCGATCTCAAGCGTAGGCCATAGCACACGTGTTCCGACTTCCGTCTACCCGTTTTCCGTCTCTCCATCTTTCCGTGTTCAGATATATATTTTCATTTCAGCCACAACTATCCGTTTTTTGCCTCTCCGTGTTTTGGTGTTCCGATATTTATTTTTATGTTAGTCACAAGCGTTCGTTTCCATGGTATCTTTGATTTTATTGACAAATGAGTGCTTTTGCGATTTCGATTTACTCAATCTACAAAAAATTGAGTTAACGTTTCCGTCAATCCGCTCAAAAGTTGAAATTTGTTTATATTATCCGTTCCCGTGTTTATATCGTTCCGTTCTTTTTTTGTTTATCTGATCAAACAGTACTAAGCCATTGTAATCAATTTTGACAGGAAGCGGAACACGGAACACGGATAACGGAAGACGTGTGCTATGTGGCTCCCGCTTCACGCTGGCTTTGAGTGGATATGGAGGAAAGAGATATTGCCACCAGAGTTTCGTGCACAACGACTCCCTGCTGTACCTGGAATGTCAAAGTGTCCAAGAGAACGCAGAACACATTATTTTTCGTTCTATCAAATTCGCCGAATGTAGGGCGGAAGCGAGAAGTTCGTTGATTGCGATTGACCATCACCAATGCAGAGCTGAGCTAGATCGGCTCGGAAAAAATGCAACGTTACTTTTGCCTTAGTTCGCGGGCATAAGAACTTAGGTATGGAAAAGAAAGCCGACAGGAAGCCTCTCTCCGGGGGTCGACGGTCGGCAGACTAACAGTCATACTCGAAAACTACCCCCTGCTGCTAGCCAGAAAAAAGGGGAGAGAATTAGAGGATAGGATAGGAGCCTCTTAAACACACCCCAAAGAGATATTGTCGGAATTATAGCAATCATCACGAAAGTAGTCCCATACGAGAACACTTTGCCAAACGGGTTATTCCACTAAAGGTCTGTTGCCGCAGCTGCCCGTAAGAAGGAAACACTTTCTCTACCAGTGACCGGCTCTAGTCAAAACTAGGCTGCGAACACAAGGCATTTACGTTTTGGAAGAGTTAAGAGAGATTTTCAGACTGGTGATAATCTTCCTAAGCCCCACAGGATGGCTTTAAGCCGCGTATGCTTCGGCCCAACGAAGGCTAACAAATGGGATGCATAGACGTTCGCTAGTTCTGAATGGACGACTTGGAGATTGCAAACGTTGGTGTTCGCTAGCAACCCAGAGCGTGGCGGCGATATCAAAGCAACGTGCGGTAGCCATCGAAGAATGTCATTCGCTGGCCTTCATTGGGCCGACCACAACCGAGTACACAAGTAAAGAACTCTAGTGAAACGAGATCGTGGCAAGAAAATAGCCCGCCAACGATCATTGGATCTTCAGTCACCTAACCAAACATTTTTTTTTACGAGGGATTAATGAAAATGTTACATCGGTCCAGCATCGGGGAATGTGTGCGAACACCTGTCACCTATTTACGATAGGGGAAACCGCTGCAGATGCGCACCCAGGCGGTAGTGTTATATTTCTACTGACTAGACTTTCCCACCCTTTTTGTCCAGATCGGTAGGAGTCTGTAAAGTTTATGCCTGACCCTTAAAAAAGGGGAACCTTCAAAGGTGCTCACCAGGGCCGGAACAGTATAGCTGTCAGCTGTCACCTACCTAGCTGCTATCTCTCCTTGTATTTCTTTGGTAAATGTTAGAAGCGGTGAAGGTATGCCCTAAAACCACCTTGCCCTATCAAGAACTGTGTGAGGTAGTAGCACTCCTCCCAAAGTTCGCGTATAACCTAACCTAACGATTGACCAAATTAGAGGTGATGGACGCCTTTTTGAGGGCAGCTTTCCTTCCGAGATTTCGTTCACCCGAAGGGACCTCCCGATATCTCTCACTTGGACATCGATGACAGTATTTCTAGATCTGCCTGGCCGAAAAGAAAATTGCAAGCAATACAGGTGATATGCTGTAGGGTAATATGCTTGACTAAGAGCTTCTCGAAATCTTTTTAGGAGAAAGGAACAGAGGATGATTGGTCGATAGGATTTTGCTTCTTCGAACGATCTTCTCCTTGCTTTAGGACCAAAGACTACAAAAGCCAAAATTTGCAAACCAGTTTTGCTCATCACTACTCCTGCACTCCATCTGGTGGGTTGGACCCTCTGCACCGTAGCTAAATTGGGACCCACAAAAGACCCGGAAGTGTTAGTAGAGGCAATAAAAGATAGGGGGGGGGGGGGGTGACGGTTCCAGAACACATTGCTAAGAGTGAAATTGCGTGGTGAACTGTTCCTGCATGCTTGGATGTCGCCAAATATCATTCCACCTGGTTTTTGCTTGCCTAACTGAGCTGCCCTGACTTAGCGAGGATTTTACTACCAATTAGACAAAGGTGAAGAGCAATCGAAACCTGAACTTTGTCTAGGACGACTTCTGAGAAAGAAAGGATAATGAAAGAAAGGCCAGCCTCCGAGTAGATATTTCCAAGATTACGCGAAAATCATGGGACATTGAAAAAATGGGGACTATACTGACACGCTGGGTATCCTGTAAAATTTGTACTGCCTTACCTGCTGCGGGGAGACAAACGAGAGAGGGAACACTCTTTTACTCGGTTTTTGGCCAAAATCAGGCAGTGCACACTAGGCAGTTTCGTTCTCTAAAACTTGAAATAGATTTCAAGACCGAGGGTAGGACCGCTGATAACCTTACTAAACTCCACAGAATGGCTTAGGGCAACAGCCGACCAATCACCCATCGAACTTTACACGACTATACACGTACACGAAGTTGTGGCTTCAAAACGGTGAACTGGAGTCCGCCCTACACCTAGTTCCTAGTTCACTTAGCCACCAAATTAGCTATCAAGTAAAGCTGAAAATAGTTAACCAAAAAAACCTCGTTCCATTCTATAACCACCCCCATTGATTGCTTAGTGGGTATGATTGCCGTATTATTTTACCACAAAAAATACCTTTTTTATACCTCATAATTGAACTACGAACGAGATAAACTCAATATTGCCGATTATCCATCATTCTCCCTTCTAGTATGGTGGATTAACAAACTAAAACGTGTGCGCCCCCTATCAACCCCTCACGTCGCTTATATCATACAATTTTATCCTATTTTATTATTCGCAGATTGCAATTTTTTTCCTCCAACACGCATTTAGAATCGCTCCTAGTTTCATTTTATTGTATCGTACCCCCCTCGTCTCCTTCCCCCATCCAAGTACATTTCACATGCTTAGCCATCGGATTTTATATTTTGTAACCAACCCCCTCTCACTATGCCGCATATATCTAACCCGAAACGCCGCATTGTTCATGCAAACGGCTGCTTGCTGCTACACAATTGAAATGAATGGGCGAACGCGAACTGCATACTTAAATGCACTTTTGTAAGGGCTGCAATATGCATCCACAAATCTACCCCCAAACTGCCACCCTGTTACATCGACCCACCCATAACAAAACCAGGAATTTTTCCCTCCACCTTAAGTCAAATGCCTGGAATTTATTCACATGTTGGCTCGAGCCCCCCTCCCTAAAGCCCAATCATATCTACAAAAAGGGGCATAAGTATTGGCATACTATATGAATGCACCCCTAAACTACATCCCCCCCCGCTGCACAAACACACCTTTCGCATATGCAGTTTTGTAATTGACTTGAATGTGGTAAGGACTGTTTTATTGCAGAGAAGAAAAAAATATTTATTTCCACTACACCATATACTATATACATATGGCATATAGCATATACAAAAATTTATTTTTTTCTCCTCTGCGAATAAAGGGTAGTTAATGCCGCTTTGGTGCATTTCCCCCGGGGGTGAGCCTTTCACATGGAAATGAAATATTTTTTTTTTTTTTTTTTTTTCGTGAAAAAACTATGCCAAATATGTTGACTTTGTTCATTCGACAGCCTTTGGAAAATTTTTATGGACGTTGTACTCGTTTGGGGAAACTTTATTATATTTTATGTTAGGGGTAGAGATAGAGGGGGTGAATTGTGTAAAACGTTGATTTTATGGACAGAATTTTAACATTTTGAATAATTTCATTTGTTGTTCTCTTTTTTTTTGGGGTGGGGAGGGGGGGGGGGAGGGGATGCCTGATAAAAATTTCGAATCAACTTTTTTTTTCCCGATATTTTCAAATTCAGTCCATTTGGAAACGGGATAGGATAACGAGTCTAAAACTTTTTTGTAAAGGATGTATGTTCCGATGCTATTGGGTATATGTATTTAGTTAATGGAAGTCAATTGAGTTTATGATTTCATTAGGTTTTGAAAAGATGCCTAAAAATTGCACATATATCTACCCAAACGTTTGTTGATATGAATGGACGTCTTACTTAAGAGCCAATATAAAATTATCCACGATGCGTCAGTGCCTCAATACCTCATTCCTTCAAATCTTCAATTTTGTTGAATGACTCCTACATAGTACTTACATTTTATGAATCAAAAGACCTCTTTGACTAATTTCTAAGATTCATCGAACTACCTATATCGACAAAAGCTTGGTTGAACAAATTACTAGTCTAGATCGTCTTACCTTCTAAACCACGAACCAGCACCCTTATTAATCCATATTGCATGGTAAAACATGGATTTCTACAGAAAAGGAGAGAAGCTCGAACGATATTTAGGAGGGCTCTCACAGATTACAAGAAAGAGCTGCGAAGATACAATCGAAGATCATGAGATACCAGGTATACCACGGAGTTATTAATAAGGAGGGACTAATTTCCTTGGTCCTCTAGTAACTGATACTGGAATGGCCTTGGAACTTTACACTGAATGGGTGGTGTAACACAGGAGACCAAGACGTCCTGGTGAAACTGTTCGCCGGTTCCACGATCGAATGGCAATTGAAACTTTTAAGGCTGCTGGTACAAACCAAACTTTCTAGCCCTACCCCACTACATACGCGAGCGGACGCCATCCAGAAACAGAGAGATTGTGAGTAAGATAAGATCAACCTATGGCGCAGGAAAAAAGGGGGGAGGAAAAATGGCATGGAAAATGCCGGAATCAGCTACACAAACGAAAAAAAAAAACACAATTGTAAAAAGCGCATTAAGGATCTTGCAAAGCGGCCGAAGGAGGCCATAGGAATTCTGGAAGCCCACAAATGCCTCAGGGAGCCGGGCGAGGAGGCGATATTCCGAAAAAAGGCTCAAAAAAAGAAAGGAGAGAAGTCGCCATAAAGAAGAGATGAAAAACCCGCCAGAGAGAAATCCCAAGCGAATGTTAATAAGATCCCTTGAAAAGGGATACTGGCCAGAAAAGTGGGTCTGCCTGACTGAGATAGAGCGGAAGATAAAGTTAAAAAAGCGGGAAGAACAGGAAACGAGTCCACGGGGGAGCAGAACAACACACAGAACACAAAAAAAAATAAGATTGGAAGCACCTATCATCAGAAGGCCGCAAAAAGTAGACTTTCTAGTCCAATGGAAGGCGAGCCAAAGCAAAGCGGTGGATCTCCAGCAAAAGATCAAATTCTGGCTTGGAGAAGCAGCGCAGGTTAGGGCAAGGATCAACCAGGTAGTGATCGATATCAGAAATCTGGACGAGATCACCTGCATATCCAGCTAGACATAGGTTGTATCTACAGCTGCATGACGCCTACTCTCATGACTTAGGAGGACATCTGCCGTGCAAAGGACAAAAGACCTAAATGCAAAAAGCTCGATTCGAGTAAAACGCGTTTCAAGTTGTTTTTTTGTTACTTTCCGTAAAATAAGAAAATGCAAATGAAGTTTATTCAAATTATCTAAGTTTAGATAATTTGAATAAACTTCATTTTCATTTTCTTATTTTACAGAAAGTAACAAAAAAACACTTGAAACGCGTTTTACTCAAATCGAGCTTTTGCATTTAGGTCTTTTGTCCTTTGCACGGCAGACATGGCAATTGCGTAAAATAATAGTCCCCGAAAGTTATAGCAAGGAACGTTAAATCTTGGGCTATAGGTTGGAATAGCCGGCATACAAATGCAAGACGAAGTCGTTTTTTGACCCAATGCGTGGTGTTAACAAAATCCTTCCAAAAGAGCGAAAGAGGAGATATCACTGTGGTCAGATACCTTTAATAGCGTGTGAGGAAAGTATATACAGCGATCACCTCAACATTATACTCCGCATAGGAAAAGAAACAGAAAGGAGTGGCAAAACCACGCCATAAATTTGGCACTGGCACGACTTTTTATGTGAAAGTTCAAGTTTAGCAGTCTACCTTTGTACTAGAAGTCCGTCATGTCGTACCTGTCACTGCGCAATGTCTAACAGTAAGCTTAGTTCGAAAGAAGGAATAAAGAACATCAGAGCTGAGTGCTAGCAACATGATGCTAAAGGAGGAGGCGATGGATCTTGCGTTTGAACCCCTGGAGATTGTTGGAGTTCACACCAGAGAGAAGAAATTTGCACGAAGCCTACGGATGTGACAAAAATTAGAACAAACAATTTTTGAAACAGGGCTTTGATTTTGCTAAAGACGATACCCTTAATAGTAGCCAGGTGATCCAGACACGCAACCTCTTCGGAGTGTTATGCCTCCTATAGCGAGTGAATCCTCCCCCTTCCCCCTTTTTTAATCGAGATATTGGATCCATTCGTTGACCTATTGTACTACACCCCTATACCTCATATTTGTAGGACTGCCAAAGGCCTGGATTGTAGCACCAATTAAAGACCTCTCTTGTTAACTTTCTGAGTTTCGAGAGATCTTCATTCTGCCACGGGTGAAAGGTTTACTGATATCAGCTATGTGGATAGATTTTTCGAAAGTGTTGACCCTATCTTCGATCGTCTCTATAAGGTCTATAAGGTCTCATGTGGGTGCTGTCTAAATACTCTCATTATCAGGACCTGGCCGAATTTTTTCCAATCAATCCTTCTTGGGTTTAAGTAGCTTCCTTCAACCTATAGGTTTACCCTGAAGCGTATCCATAAATTGGTGGTAGTAACACAACATCCGAGCACCCACAGGTCATGTCATTATCACAGGAGTAGGTATCTTTAACCACCCCTAAATGCATTTAGACACTGCAAAACCACCCTCTGATTTAGTCCATTTAGAAAACGTATAACAAGGGGTTCTTTATAAATTTGGCGTAAAATGCATTCGATGCATCACGATTTTTGATATATGGCAATAGTGTTACAAATAGGGGAGGTGTTAACAATTTCCTTTTTTTGTTATCACCAACAAAAACATCACAATTTTTGTTAATATCACAATTTAACAAGAAAAGACTGAAATACCAAAAAAAATCGCTGGCAAAGGACGATTTCTTTCTTTTTTTTTTTTGGGTGATATGTCTCTCCAATATTCTCTTTCCCTCTCTATCGTCTTTTTTATCTCGCTTTTTGTCTATCGAATTTTCTCCCTGTAAGAGGGTGGAAATCATAATGTTTTTCTGCTGTTTTTGCCCTTTTTTTGCCTCCTTGAGTGTCAACGATAATTTTTTATGTTAGCTAGAAAAATGAGATACGCTTACAGGGCGGATTTGTTCTTCAGTAGATTCTATTTTTTTGTGTGTGTGTGTTGGGCTGCTACTGATGCTGTTGTTGTTGTTTTTGTTACACTTCAAAAGATGGGGTAGTTAGAGGGGGTAGAAAATTAATTTTCTATGTCAATATGAAGATTTTTTTTTATTGATAACGCATGTGTTACGTACGTGTGATATTTTGCATTCAATTTGAAAGTTTGTATATATTTTTTTATTCTTGATTAATAAAAGGAGATGGATTTGAATAAGAAATATTACAAGGTTTAACTAGGGGGGTGATTTAAATGTTAAGTTTAATCAATAGGGTGCCAGGAATACTGATTAGATACAGGGCAATTAGAATATATGTATGTTCTAGTTTGGTGCATTGCAGTGAGTACTATGTTTTGATGGTTGGATTGGTTGGGTTCGACACAATCGAAGAAAGCTAGTTTAGCCATCATAGAACAAAAAAGTAATGGCAAATTGGCCATGTAAATAAATGTTAGACCCAGTCAAAGAAGATCTAAACCGATCTAAAGAAAAATCAAGCGAATCGCTGCAACGAGCTCTATCATAACGATCAGTACCGGCTCGGGTGGGCGAACCCGGGCGACCCTCCTAAGGCGCCACGTCCTAGGGGGCGACGATGCGATCCAGTAATGTGTTCATTCATTTAGTTATTAAATGATAACCTCTCATAACATACAAAGCAAGGGCGCTTTATTATATGTTCTTTTGCAACTATTGTGTTTAGTTTCTACCAATAAGCCAGTGCTGGCCAAAAGCAGCTCTTGAGAGCCACACAAGCTTCGCTGGAAGTTGCTGATCCCTCCAATTATGCTTGTGAGTTTGACTGAAAGAGGTATAGGACCCTCTATTATTCTCTTTTCTTCTTCGACTGTGACACACGGTAGAAAACGATAACGTTCGGGCCCCAAAACTCTTTTCTGTTCGCTCGTGTGCCCAAAACCTGCAATATGATCGCCCGATCTGGTACCTTATATTTCAGGTAAGTAGCGGTAAGTCAGTATAGAAAAAATTTATCCTCTTCGCTTTGAGAAACCTTCACGACCCGCGCGATTTTTGCAGCTTACCGCCATCCACGGACAGACTCAAGAGGTTGAAATTCATGTCGCTGTAACATAGCAAGCAATTGCTTATCGTCCTAAACGATACGATTAAGGTATAGTTCCTGTTTGATAGAATCAATTTCAACACAATAGGCATACAAAATTGCTTGAGGAATACCCTCATCGGACAGAATATGCAAAGACCGAGCCCTTTAACAAATGTTTATGCTTCTCATATAACAAAAATCTTTATACCCCATTACCATGAATTAATTATAGACTTCTGCTGACAAAGTATGAAATAACTATACAGCATTATATATTATAGTCTTGTTTTTTCTTCGAGCGGTTAAATAACAAAATTTCCCATTAAAATAGAAATCACAGACCAAAACGCACCACACACTTCCCGAAAAACAAACCGGCGATTGGCGAGCTTGTTTCTCTTTTGCATCGATATCCTTAAAGTATAATAATCCATAGGACGATGGTACATAACGAAAATGATCAAGTTTACATAAAGCACATTCTACAATACATTTGGTGCAGCTTCGTTTTTTTCAAATTTGCCGTCGATTGGCCGTCGTGAGCCCGCATGTCCTCCCAAGCGGCCAGTGTTCGCCCGTTGTAAGGCCATCTTTTGATTTTTCTCGGGTTATTGTCTAATTTGTGCAAAATAATATAGGTAATCTATCGAAAAGAAATGTCAAAAAGTTTAAGGGCGTCTAAAAATATCTCGCACGGGGCGCCAAAATACCTAAAGACGACCCTGATGACGATATATAAAACGTCAGTTGAAAAGTTCGCGGAATTATGTTGACTGGAATATTTTTTCTCTTTAGCAATTCATATACTTTCAAATTTATGCTGCCACCTTTATTTATCGTAAACAAAATTATCTCTCGATAAACTTCCTAAACATTAATTTTGTAAGGGGCCGACCATAAATTACGTGAAGCGTTTAGGGGGGGAGGGGGTCCAGCAGTATGTCACCCAATCTCTCGTGGGGGAGAGAGGGGTCTCGGCAAATATCACGTAATTTTCCTCGAGAAACAGTGTGGAATTGCTAGAAAACTGGGTTCAATTAAGCAAAAAATGTTTCTCCACTAAATACCCCCATTCACCTCTTTACAGGCCGCCGGCAGGCCAGGTCGACAGACCCGACCTAGTGAAGACTACACTATACTCAGTCCAACTGAGGAATGAGGACTTCAGATATCCACCTGACATGCCGTGACATGCAGGCTGTGTCATGATTCCCTACAGACACACAGGCGAAGACAACAGTTTAGCATATCAAGTTGTTAATTCAAGTGCAAAAATGTCCATGGCCTCAATTAAAACTTTACAGGCACAAACAGACTGATGAGTGGAAAAGCGTTTAAAATACCCGGACCACCATATTTGCTGACACAATGCGGAGAAATTAAATATATTGCCTCCGCATCAATATGTTTGTGCCTTAAGGCGGCTCCAGACTCCGTGAACGTTCGCGGGAATACGAGTGTGGATGGTTTTCGCGCCTAGTTCGCGCCTTACTTTAAGGTCCAACTGGATACGGCGTGAGCTCGTGCCGTAAATTCACGGCTTGAGACAGAATAGAAGTTCTGTGGTGGAAGTACGCAAGTTGTTTCAGTCGACATCTTCATACAAATATTGGAGCGTTACAAAAATGTTTGTTTGAAGAGGTCGTTTGATTACGTGCTACAACCCGAGATCTTCAGGCACAAACTGACCACAAAGCCATTCGGTTGGCGACTGCAGACCGCACCCGGTTGGCTACCGGAGGGGTGTGTGGTGATACTTGGCCTCAAGGCGAAAACTTTCAGGATACGATCTACCGTCAGCCTGTGTGTGAAAGGGGGCCTTAAGATATGGCTAAATCCTACAGAAAAATTTTATGCGAACGTCAGTTGTGTGTCCACTACAAGCGAAAAAAGCGAATGGAATAGAGAAGGGCAAGTAGGAGTTTGAATTATCAGTTATCTATAATTGAAGCTTGTGGCTACGCCCGTAAATACGTATTTTTAGTGGTAAATACTAGAGATTGTTAAAAATCTGAAAATCTCACGTGAGATTTGGGGGAGTGGGTCGAGCCAAATCTCACGAACTCTCACCAAGGGGGAGGGAGGTCGAAAAATCGCAAAAATCCCCTCATGTATGGACAACCCCAAAGAAGTTTGAAAAAGTGCAGCACTCTTATCCTAATTGACAGACACATCCAAAATACCAAGATCAAAGGTGGTATTGTAGCAATTTAATGAAATTCTTTATTGAGGACGAAGAACACTTAAAACACATATCATACCGCCTCAGTCTCAGTACTTTAATAAAAATATTTAAGGGTGGGTTATTTCTTTTTTAACTTGAAGAGTTAATTTTTAAAGGCACACACACATAAATTGTTCACCTTTTAATTTTTCCCTTAACGCTTGAATTGTAACAGATGTGACGGTGCTTAATTAAAATGTGCTGTTCTCTCCATGGCATCGTAACTATAATAAAATTTGATTTCACCTACATAGGGGGCATGGTAGGTTTGAAATTTTATTTTACGATATATAGAAAGTTAATTTGTCATAAATTAAATTTAGAATATTTATGACGGATTTATGCATATGTGCGTTACCATAAGTCACTAATAAATTTATAATTTTTAATATGTGCTTTGTAGGACTGAAAAATGAAACAAAATTCCGAGCTAAATTAACAAAATCGATGCTAGAATAGTCTAAGGTAATTTTAATGCATACATTGGTTAGGTGGATTCGTAATAACAAACCATTGGAAGCCATAGTTCTTATCAGTATAATAGTGATGTTCAAAAAATTCCATAAGATTGCCAACGCCATCTAGGATACTGTTCGCACACACATGTCAATCTAAAAATAGACATGAAAGGGCCCGTAATTGCAGACCAATATTAGTTAGTTAGACGATGTGGTGAGTCTGAAAGAAAGCTATTCTCATTACTGCATGTACGATGAAGGTATAGAGGATCTGGAATTGGATTTGATCACTATTTGGTTGAAGTATGCTTAAACTGACGTTTGACTTTGGTTCGGAACATGTAGAAAAATTTAACACCTAAATACTGAATGAAGAGGAAGGGATCTAATTCACCAGAACCAGACCAACAGAAGAAGAATGTAAGGAAGGCAATCAAAGAAATACTTGAGGGTAAGGGTAAGGAACAGAATAGAACGGAAGTTATATCAAAAGAACCCATTATACCGATCTGTAATCGAACTGTTAACACTAGGGGTGTAGAGTACTGTCTAACACCACATCGGAAGTCTTGTTTACAGAAAAATTACTGGTAGATCTGGGTAGGTCCAAAATACAACAAGTTTTTTGACGATCAACAAATCTGATGGCTAAATCATCTAGATCGAATAAATATATTGATTGGTCGAAAGATATCAAAGGCTCAGTATATAGCACTTCTTGAATGGAATCTGCGTCATTTCATTCAACTAATGAGTGTCACGATGCACTGTTCTATGTAATAAAATGTGTGTAATTGTTTCGGATTCTTTGAGACACGGTCGACAGAATTCATCTTCAAGAATTCTCATTCTGATATCCCTTAGACTATCAGTTATTTTTAAAGGATGCTTGATTGAAGATTTCTTTTCTAACTTAGGCACTTGGCAGGCTAAGCATCATCTTGTCCTACCTAAAAGAAAGAAATCATAGTATCTCAACTATTTCTGAAGAGTCTCAGTGAGTCATGCGCCTTCGTGTGGTTTCAGTCTCATTATTATCCTTTGCACACCTGTTTAGTTTTTGGACACGCTCCACCACCTGAATTTCATTAATTTCGATCTTATTCATGCACTAAGACCGCGTTTATGTACAGGACCGAACCGGTCCAAAGTACAAAAAAAGGTCCAAACAGCCCCTGCATAAACGAGGACGGGACCGAACCATTTTCGGTCCTTTGGGTCTTGATTTTCAGGTGGACCATAGTGGACCGAACCATTTCGGACCGACACATAAACTGTTTAGGACCAAAACATAACCTTATTTATTCCAATAAATCAAAAAAAGGGTCGAAAGAATCTAATCTTAGGTGTCACCCATTATACTACCAGTCCGACAAGACGTTTACGTAATTGTGCAAGGTCTGGTAGTAAGCTTAGCTCGAAGACAGAAAAAGGATAGTCTGGAGGACTAGGTTAAGGGTAGTCTGGAGGATTCATGAGAAGGAGCCAGTGGGCCTTGCGTTGTTACTATTGGATGTTGTATGAGTTATTTTTTTTAGAAGCCGACTGAGCCACAACAGTCGGGGTTAGAAGGAAACAGCTTCATCGGAGTATGACTTCTCCTGAAGCAAGAGACCCCCGATAACCAGCCCGACTACCAGGTGAACAAAAAGGCTACCAGGTGAACAAAAGTCACACCTAGTCTGCTAGGTCAAGATTCAACCTAAGCGAAACAATGGTACCCTGTTATTAAATGATCAAGCCGGCGAGACGCCTTACTAGGGATACCTTGCCCAGCCATGTTAAGGCGATTTCGAGACGCCAGTCTAGATAAATCAGTTGAACTTTTAGATTATAGCCCTGGCTGTTGATGTAAGAAGAAACCTTGTTTGGCGATTTGGAATACATATGTGATCATTCTATCGCAGATCTTCAGATATAGCTGTACCCAACCTGGTAGGATAAGGCAGTACTTCGTTCTGGCGGCATTATATATATCTTCCAATCTCTTTTGAAGTGAGATTCATTGCCTTTGAAGGCTATATAAGATCTGTCCTGAGCGACCTAATTGTCAAAATCTTTTGAGTCCCATGACCCTTTTGAAGTGATCCAGATTCTTTGATGTTGGCACCATGGATGGATACATGTCGGATGCCATACAGCATGCCGTTGCTGCCGCAGTCTTAGCTGGTGAAAAATTGACCCTCAGAGCATCCGAAGCTAACCAATTACACTCCGCTGACTGCTCCCTTGAGCCTTTGATGGGTCCAAGCTGCTCGTTGTCTCGGTAGCAGGGTCATTAGACTTCTGGATTTTTCTTCTGAATTTTCGGCTCACTGGAGAATATACATCAGATTGGCCCGCAATGGCACTCTTCTCCTAGATAATATTGCCAGCTGGTGTAGCCAAGGGTCTAGAAACTTTGATCTGTCTGCTTATTGGCTTCGCGGACTCCTGACCACCCGGTGGGCGAAAGCAAGGCATCCCTTGCTTGGCCCTCTCCAGCTTTATTAATGCATATCAGTCCCATATACAACTGTTAAACAGCAGTACAAAACCTACCCGCTGCCACCGTCGGCACGAAAACTTTACATCTTGGTATGGTACAGATGATCATATTAGCCTTTTCCTTTCATGGCAGCATCCACTAACCCAGTCCGAGATAGTTATGCCACACGAGTATTTTCGTATACTACATGTTCCTTCTCCTATCTTGCTGGTGACTGATCATTACTTTACAACGCACCTAAGTTCGAAAGAAAAGAGTAATGCTCCACATAAGAGATGATGAAACTCTTCCCAGTGAGCATCCTTTGTTGACCCTTCTTCGAAACAGCGAGTATCCTGGCTGAACTTTTACTGAATGTTGTCGATCCACCGCATCACCGTGATCGCATGTCAGTTTATTGAACGGTGTCTTATCGAGAAGACACATTTAATGTTAATAATTGTGTCCATAGCTATCCTGTTATACACACTCTCACGAGCTGATTCAGTACCATTACCGGCTTATACGCGTTCAGGCTTATACTGATCCAGATAGTGCTCTCCAGAAAGTCTGATATTAGTCTTTCCGTTGTTTTTAATAAAAAGAAGATGTCAGGCTTCAGTGCAGTCTTTTATATAAAGTTTCGCTTGTATAGCCACCTTGATTTCTCTCCACCCCGCGGTAATTTGGGCAGCATGTAATTAGATGGCCGACGTTTCCAGAAGCCTATGTGCATTTTAGCCCCATTGGAGTAACGCATGGAATATCCGAGTAAGCCCCAATTACTTGATCCTCTAAGACATGCTGCCATCCCATTTCTAATAGGCTAAGACATATCCAAAGGTTATTGAAAGTGCCTGAAAAGTGATCTGGCATGAGGATCTCTCCAGATTCTTTGCGATCTTCTCTATTGCGTCATGAAGCAGTCAAACCTTGACTACCTTGAGGGCTGGGCTACTGAAGATCGCGTTCTAAAGAGTGTTGATCACCAATCTGACCTTTAGAGAGGTTTATTTACAAGTATCTAGAGCTTGATGAAAAATAGATGGAATTGGAAGATCAATACTAAGATGGGAAGAGGATTTTCAGTAAGATGTGTGGAAGGAAGATCAATGGCTCTAGGCACGAATGAACAGAGAGTCATACTCAAATATACATTAACTCTAATAAATCAGTCAAAGAATTCTTAAAATACAATTTTCTCATTCATAAAGCAATTTCTAATCGGGCATAACCATATCGATCGACAATTTTACAGTCTATAAAATATAAACGAGTGAACAATAATGCCAATCAAGTAAGCTAGCAATTAGCATGTCATATCCCCAACTCAGCTGCAGTTTATGCCATCGTTGACAAAATTCACATAGGGTTTGCAGACCCCCCAAACAACAATCCAAAGCCCTCGGCCAGAGAAGCCTAAACGGGTAGCCAGGTAAGAGCTATAATTAGCGCTCATCAAAAATTCAGGATTGCACATTTATCATCACGAATAGAATAAAGGACAATGGAAAATTATAGTAGGTAAATCCCGCCGTTCGTTTCCTTTTAGAAATTCATACACACACACATGCACATGCATGGAAAAGAATGTGTCCTGTGACTAGAGGAATAGAGAGATTAAATTATGGTTAATTTAATAAGTTTTGTCAGAATTGGAGCATACCTTGGGAGATTTTCTGGGTTTTGGGTTGTGTATTTTTTTCGTCTTAAATGATTTGTGGTAATAAATAAAAGTTTTTTTTTCTTAGGGTGTAGTGAGGAGTTTGGGGTGTTATATGAGGTGTCCTGAGGAGTTTGGGGTGTTATAAGGACATTTTGCTTATTGGTTGTTGCCCCTAAAAGTTGGAATGCAATTAAATCTCGTAAAGCATTCTTGGGTTGATTTACATACACATAAGGAATGATATATGTGTGTATGGAGTAGGTATGTGCTAATGTTGGGCCTAGTAGGAGAGCGTTTCTTATAGAGAATAACAGCAGGTCATTTCAATCCTTTTTTCTTGTGTCTTGCCCCATGACTAGAATTCTGGGTCGGGCTGGTTTGATTAATTAATGAGAAGTAGTAGTAGTAAAGGACAAAGGACTTCTTTGCTTTATATGGTTTTATGTTTATATCCAGGCACAAGACTCTCTTCCAGTATGTCCAGGTCGGTTTTTCTCATAGTTTTGGTGCTCCTTTTAGAAATTTCTTCAATATAATAATATATGTATATATGTAGGAGTAGAAGCTCTTAACCAAAACCCTCTGGCAATGTGTGGTGAAACTTTGTTATTGTGGGTGTGGGTGGGTGGTGGTGGTTGGTTAAAGGCATTTTCATTTATCCATACATTGGCATTTTGTATAGTTCTACGATCTTGCCAATTTCCTTGGCATGCAGACGGGTATTATGTAATTATGGAAACCCCCTAACATTATGGATGCCCAAACATGTTCACAACCACCACTTAAAACTTCACTATCGACAAGGGTATATCGACCAACAAATGTACATGCATCCATAAGGACGATACTTATATGTTAAGGGTGAATGCTATAGGGTTTGCCTTTGGGTGGTGGGAGAACGAGAGAAGAGGTGGTTGTAGTGATGGTGGTGGTGGCTGGGTATCCTCTTCAATGGATTTAAATTAAATTTGATTTTGATTTATGGTCAGGTTTTTTACTGCACCCTTACCACCACCCTCTATCTAAACTATATCATCCAAAAGGGGGCCAGTTTCAATACGGTATGTTCATGCATTGTAGACGGGTGGTCGGGCAGGACAAATTCATGCATCCAGCTCCCAGTCATCATAATCCGTCAGAGAGACCCCCACGTTTATTTTTTTTCCTGATTTTATAAAGAGAGATAGACACCCATCATCCCTTAAGGGAGGAAGGGTTAAATACATTATGACGAAAAGGTTTCTGCTGCCTTCTTCTACACTCTCCACTATAATATGACACAGCAGTGTTGTGCGGTTGGTCCTCGTCCTCGTATCTTTTAAATTGGTGAGGTGAATCCCTTATGGATCATCCACCTTAAGGGGGATGTTAGATGATGATGATTCCATAACCCGATGATTCGGATAAAGACCGGGTGTAATCCATATATACACACACACACGGCATGTTTGAAACGAAAGTAGTTTGGCGGGGCACACACAGGGCGGCTAAAGATTTCTGAATGACTTCCAGATTAACGTCACAGACGTGTGTGATATGTCCTCGGGGAGAGTGAAGCACACACAAAAAAAAAATAATTCTTTAGAAAATAAAAGAAAAAGAGACAGGGATCTAGAGTAGTAGTAGGGGATTAGAAAAAAAAAATGATAATAATAAAGAGACACCCTGTATACACCATACATGGTATAAAATGATAAGTGTACCCAAATGTACATGCAATATGTATTTCACTGAAAAGATAAGGGTGACATGTGATTTTGACAGATTTCTTAACACTTTTCGGCATCTGGTGATTAAATGAGATGTAAACGATGAAAAAGTAACGATAGTGAAACAGATTTTTCCTACTGTCATCGTGTTGTAATGAATTTTTTCCTTCCTTTGCTTTTATACACACAGAGTTTTGTTATAGCCCATGTTTTTTTTTTTTGTGATGTTGATGTTACTGTCGCTGTGTAACTTGTGTTCGTGTTTGATTAGGCTAAAGGGGGATGATTTTTGGGTTGTTATTATTAAGGGAAAGGAATATGCAATGTCACAGCAGCAGGTCCATAAAAGGATAGTGCTGTGTCAATATTTTGTAGGTGACGTTATTAATTTTTTTAGGCGATTTTTTTTAATGGTAAGATCTGTCAGAAAAATGAGGGTGTTGTGGTGGTACAAAGGAAAATCTCTTAATCTTTGCTTTTGGCAGGTTTTTAGCTGGTACATGTAGAAGTTGTTAGTGTTAAAAAATTCAAAAGCTACTTCAAAAGTAATGACTATGGACAGAAGTACTTGATATTGGATGAATTGCACGAGCTCATGCGTGATTTGGAAATAAAATTCAACAAGGCACACCATGAAAAAGGGGTTTTTGGAGCCATTCATTTTTAAATACATTCTTTCAATAATTGTCTGAAAAACAAGAAGCCCCAATAAAACCCACCCTGGTACCAGCACGCTTTTACAGTCGGATCTTCTTTGCCAGTTCTGCGTTTTGGTTAAATTTAATAAAAAAGAAATGGTTGTGTGGAACTGAATATCCATCCAGTTTTAATTTAGGGTTAGCCTTCCTTGGACCAAACCATCTCTTATAATCATAAATTGGTCCTCGTGCTGTGCAACCTTTTGCCGGACGTGCTCTCAGAAGTTTCTGCACTTTTCTCAATGTTTCCTTCCCATAAAATTTCTAGTCCTTGAGTTTTTTTCAAATAACTGCTAAATTACTTCCCACTCGTCCTCCAGTTTCCAGTAAGATGCTCCAGTTTTCTTATTAAAGCACTCCTCTAACAGTCAGCACTTTTACTAATATTTTTTTCCCTTCTTTTTCCAATAAAAACTCAAAAGTTGGATATGTTTTTCCAAAAACTGATAACTGACTCTCCAAAAAAAATCCTGTTCTTCCAGTTTTTCCAAAACTCGTAAGTGGTTTTTCTTTCCGCCAGCTATTATTTAAAATTTTGAAAAAAAAAAAAAAAGGAATTTCAAAGTGGCTGCAGGCTTGCCGTTACACTATAAGACTTGCCTACAGGTATGGGCTCCAGTTGAGGAGTTTCAAAGGGATCTTCAAACTGAAGGCAGGTAGATATGAGCATGAAACGGCAAAGGGACGTATGCTAGACTTAAACTTCCGAAATTATGCAATGCAGATCAGTATACACTCCTCCTAACGGGAATATTGAAACCTAAAATGGGTTGACACGCCACTGCACGAAGTAGTGCGTACAATAGAACCCTCCCTAGAACAAAAACAGTTTACTTTGGCCATAGAAGACGCTTTCAACAGCTTCTAGACTATCTAAGCGGGCCTGGCCAAAATTCAGCATCAAAAAAGTTTGCATTCTCCGTATTCGGAAAGCTACGATCATCCATGACAACTTAAACAACAAGAGAGTGGTAAAGACGATGCGCATATCCCAGGGACAGTTCTTCCTGCCACTCTTATGTTTTATTGCTATAGATAAGATCCTAAAAGCCTAAGACAACGAAAGAACAAAGACAGTCGCATACGCCGAAGACATGGTGATTCTCATTCTAGTATCCAAAAAGTTTCTTTCTACAATCATCGAGATTATGAATATGGTTCAAAGAGACTCAAGTTAGTGATTCAACCGCTTTGAGCTATCGGTTATTCCAGAAAAGACAGAACGGAC
Organism: Thereva unica; assembly: GCA_949987705.1. NCBI lineage: Eukaryota > Metazoa > Arthropoda > Insecta > Diptera > Therevidae > Thereva > Thereva unica. The sequence goes on from OX465282.1 coordinate 11,183,790, forward strand.
GTTTTCAGTAATAGAACAAAAATTCCGGTGATGGTAGATCATTGATCCTCTCCGGATTAGCTAAGTACTTCTTATTATCGACCCAAAGTGGAGATTCAAGACTGAAGAAAAGGCATAAAGGCCAAAATAAATTTTTTTGTGGTAAAGTATTGGGTCCAAAAGTACCACGGCCGCTAGCTTAGTCTATCGTGCTACACCTCTACACCTCATATTTACAGACCAGACTTCTTGAGAGCAGTCTACTTAATGGCTAGTCTCTTAGACTTGACTGCTCGAGCAGGGTCTCGTTGAATAACTTATCACCGCAATAGTAATCACGGCCAACTGGGGTTTATTCCATCGGGCTTCTCGATTCTACTCCGGCTTTCCGGGGGAGTCAAAAACTTAGTGACTATCGGCGGCTTTGTCGATCTGCTTGTTTTCTCGACACTGTTGGGATTGTTTGCCCTAGATGATATGGAAGCTAATGCTGCCATTTTTTTGTGGATCCAGGAAGTTTGAGTGGCCAAAGTCTGAGTCTGCTTCTAGACTTCTCGGGTTCTTGACCGGTGACGAGCAGACCTTCAGCAAGAGATGAGACCTTAACGAACACATAGCGAACTGGCTCAACGCAACAGTGATTCGACCAATGTTAATATAAACTTCTGCAGTCGTAAGCCGCTGCTGCAAAAGAATAAAATAAATCCATACTAGATTAACTCAAAAAATGATCCGGGGGCTTTGTGTATGAGCCTCACAGAAGCAATGAATGTAATCCTCTACCTGTTGCTACCTGATCCATAAGTAAGGCATCAGGTTTACTATATGCAAAAAGCAGCCGTTATCGGGTTCAATTCCGACGAAACTGAGTTATTTCGCAAATATAGATAAGTTTTTTAACCTCCATGCCCACTTAGGAGCTGCGTGAGGTAGTGGCTCACTTCTCCATGTTCCCTCATAACCCACTTCTCTACATTTGGTATGAGTATATGGTTCCATCGGTCGGGTAGACTGGTTTTACATCTTGCCTTACTGGGATGAATTCAAACTGCGCGCCAGAATCCGCCACACCGTCTTTGGGCTCCACGCTTTAATTTTTTTTGGAATAAGGCTCAATAGTATCTATCCTTTTCTAAACTCTGACGCAGAAGCACAACGCATCGCTCCATAAATTCATTCAAAAGGTGATCTTCCTACTTGATCACTTGGAAATTCCTTGCCGAGATGAGATCTCCTATATTCTAGCAGTTCTTTGGTTGATCTTGCTCCGTTAGGTATTTCATCACATTCATTCAAGGTGAAGACCGGAAAATGATATAAGATAGAGGGCGGGACCACTGACACCGACTTTACAAATGGGATATCACCATAGGAAACTGAAAGGTACTTAAAGTACCAGTGAAATAGGAACCAAAGTTGAACAGCAGCACTCATACTGATCAACGATGAGTATCTAGAGGGGACCAGAAAGGTCTAAGGTCTAAGCAGGGCAAGATAATAATGTTCGAACTGAAATCTATGGCCTGTGGATAACTGGACACAGAGTCATTGATGGGGGCGTTTGATGTACTAGACTTCTGTCCATCCTTGGAAATTCTCCGTGATAATAAGGTTGGGGTGATGCCCAGACTCCAATCTGATATTTTTGTATTAAAAATAAAATCGAATAGTCTCCTTAGTGCTTGCTCAAAAGGGGAGCTGCATTAGCTCCTCCACGAGTGTTGGCAAGTCGTGAGCCATGAAGGCAGAGTAAAGATCTTCGATCTCCAAAATAATTTTAATTAAAGCCGTGTAACTGAGTTTAGCGAAAAGGTAGGCCTTAGTACAATGATGGGTAACAGTCGTCTTTTCCAGAGCCCACATAAAAGCTTTTGTGATGTATTTGTTAGCACCTCTCACTCGAACTTAAAGCTAAGCCTTGTGAGATCGTGCTGATCGCAAGAGCTGTCGTTGCCCATCACTACTTCCACTTTAACCAGGGTAGAAGATCTTGGCTTAACTTGATTCGTGCTGTGGTAGAACAATTTTTATTTTCTTTATCGCCTGTCCAGAAAGCTTTATATGTTTCAACCTTCCGTGCAGGACTCTTATATTAAGGAAGCATCGAGATTTTTTCCCTTTCTAGGAAAATTTGAATGTTATTGGTGGCTATCTTGGAATGTGGAGATTTGATCTTCAGATGTTTCTTGAATGCCATTCTTGGATCACTCCTCCAGCTTAAGTCCTTCGATCAGTTCGTCAGGGGGGGGGGGTGTACAGGGGTAGTCTTCCTATAGTCTGTGGACTTTCGCAATTTCAGTCCAGTTTCCAGAAAGAGCTTCCTCTACAATATTCTGCAGGACTTCAAAAGGAGGTGGAATGAAAAGTTGATGTCCGCCCATTTATTAATTGGAACTGCAGGGGTTTATTCCTACAGCGAATAGTTGAGCTTCCTATAGTCCAGCTTTGCCTTTGTGAAACAGAATCGAGCCCTTGGGTCTCTTCGATATTTCTGTGACACGAATGAGGTTAACGAATGCGTTACTTGAGTTATATAGTTACCATTAGACGACTGTTGCCCACCATTAGTGTGAGATTAAAGTAATGAGAAGAATTTCATTTATGTAACTTTGGAACAGCGAAAATTCATTTTAAAATGCACCAATTTTTTTATAGGTGTAAATTTAAGGAAAAAAAACTCGGTATTTCCTTCCGTAAAGGAACCGCATTTACCTGCCTAGATGGAGCTGGCATATTCTCGCTAACACATTAGTACGTTCACCACTTGAGACCCGCATGGCATGAAGTTTCCTTCTACTTTAGTTAATTTTTTGCCCTGTGCTTCGCTCTCTCTCTCTCTCACTAAGAAACTTTTTAATGAAATTCCAATGAGAACTTTTCCACACGAGTTAATTTTATTTCAGTGTTGTAATAGCTTGTTTGACGGAGCTAAATATCTTGTTAAGATGGGGGTGCAGGTACCAGTCAGTAGTATGCCCACCCCCCACTCCGCCCGCACCTTATCGTCGTATATGGTGGAAACGTTTAGAGGTCGTCATAGTAATCGCATTCACGCGTAAAAGCAAATGCTCTTGTCGTCGCATACTATCGTCGTGTAGCCCCAAGACTGAGGCTTTATAGCGCGCGAAATTTTCTACTCGCCGAAGTGAAAAAGGACTCGCTCAATTCGGTTGGTAACAATTTTCTACCAAAGAATCCTGCCAGCATCCTATGAAATATTGTTGTTGTTGTTGTTGGTGTAGTGTGTGTTACTTATACAATTCCTCTTCAGCTTGCTTAACACTCTTCTCCACAGGAATAAGGATATCCTAACACCCATTTTGATGGGCGTGCAGCAACCATTCCCGGCGCACAACCAACCACCCCCCGGTGGCCCTTTCTGCCTACACCTTTTTACCCTTAAGTTTGGTAGTTCCGTATAACGATGAAGGGATGCAGGATGGATATTACGTATGGATACATATGGAGGGAATTAATTTAATTAGAGGTTCTGGAAAACGCGGTAACCGTAAACATGGCGCGCATATAACGACATATGTATTCACATCACACACGTTTTAGTTGTAATGCTCCACCGGAGAAATTTTATAGGGCTTCAAGTTATAGTGGGGTCCCAGGCCCATTCCCTGCGATACCTACTTACATATAAATTTTTCTTTTTCTTCGTTGCGTAGAGTTGTTGCTGGTTTTTCGTATTATTATTATTGTTGTTGTTGTTGTATGTATGTATGTCCCATTGCCGTCTCGACAAGGTTAATAGAAAATTTCGGGCTATTCCGTTCTGGGATTATATTGTGAGTAGTTAGATAAAGGTTGAGCAGTACAGGGGGTATAGTAGTGCGAAGGTGGTGCGAAGGTGGTGTAGATGGATAAGTATCGCTCGCCGAGATATATTTACCTGAAAATGGTTATGGGTATGTGGGACCGCAGGCAAATTGAGATAAGAAGGGATAACTACAAGTACTCATGTTTTTTATTCATCTACACTGGATATTGATTTATGGATGGTAATATTTTGGGTGTTATTATATTTTTTTTTCTTCTCTCTCTCTCTCTGTATAATTTTTCATCTTAGGGGTTTCGTTTTATGAGGTAATTACAATTAATGAACTTTAAAGTGAATTATGAGGGGGTTCGAGAGGGGTACATTTGAATATTACAATAAAGGATTATAGTAGTTTGCTGTAGCATATGTTTTTGTACTTAAATTATACTCAGATGTAATTCTAAAGTAACAGAGTTATGTTATATGATTAATTATAGCTATATTTTGCTCTATCATATAACCCGAATTTATTGAAGATTATATTAGAAGGGGATTTATCAGCATTTGAGGGGCGAACAGCTAACAAAGACCTCGGAAGATCGTGGCACCAGATTTGTCACTTCTATCAAAACCCGAGTAGAGTCACTCCAGATGATGGTTCTAATCGCACCTCTCAGCGGTGCCCACTGGGGCACTCTTTCGGAAGTAGCTATCGCATGGCGAGCGGATGACGAGATCTATGCGCCATAAAACAGAGTTTAAAGTCGGCTGGGCTGAGGGTTATCAGCCCGCTCCCACAAAAAACCCCATTGCTAAGAATCGGTAAACAATGCCTCGGAGCTGGATAGACAACACGACGACGATCTTTGCTTTTCGAACCAGACCACGAATCGGATCATGGAATGTGAGAACACTGCTGGCTGAGAGAAGGCTGGATGCAGCGCCGGCCCTAGGGTAGAGCGAGTGGAGCGGTCGCTCTAGGCGCCAGGTGGTAAGGGGCGCCAAAATGAATGCAAAAAACAATTTCGAGCAAAAAATAAAATTTTAATGGCACTTTTTGAGGGCGTTGTTTGTAGCTAGCCAAGTCTATGTACTCATCAATATGACTCGAACACGGCACAAGCAGGGGGCACTGACTCCAAGACCGATTGTGCATGACCTTAGGCCACATCCTGCTCGAGGTCCATGGAGCAGACTTAATACGGCGGATCTAAACTCGATAAAAACCGCAATCCTAATGTGTAAACGGTCGTGCTGAAGTTATGAATGGTACTGCGTAAATGTACTACTAACAATGGACTGCGGATACCAGGCGAACTTCAGTTTGTCAGTCCTTTCTCGCCGAGCTCGTGGTGTCAATATAAAATTACCTTAAAAAAACTTTTGAAGATGGAGCACGCTCCAAATATTTCTGGGGCTCCCACAGCTCTCGAAAGAACGACCTACAAGGCCAGTTAGATATTTTTGGATCCATGCATCAAGGTGTTAAATGTGGTCCCAGTGAAGGAAAGTTTTCGGGATTCTTCTACAGGGTGGGTAGTCTGAGCCTGTAAACCCAGGGATGGAGTACGTTGAGATCACTCCTTAATTGGAAGATTCCTTAGATCGCCTGCGGAAGTAAGGGAGAGGCGACTCGAAAAAACGACCGCTTTCAGAACACGAACTGGCGCAGCCCGAAAACGTTTTACGCAATATCTAGAAGCTGGCTACTCCTGTGTAGAGGCTGGTAGGGTCTACGTGGACCCCGAGGAAGAAAGGGATACCGATTTGCTTAATAAGAAGAGGGTTCCTCTATATGTTCTCCAGGGCATAATAACCATGCGAAGGGAAAGGGCGAATGCTTTGGCCATATGATTTTAAGAGCCTCCAGAAAAGTTAGACGCACCCACAATGAAGTCTCCAAAGACTCCAAAGCCGACCTTCTGTCAAATAGCAGACAGTGTCAGAATGGGCGTGCTTGCGACTAACAGTTCGGATACTCTCCTGCCACGAAATAACTAGTTACCGGGCAAGCAAGCCTTCTCATGGCTCAGAACAGCCCAGGAGAAGCCTCTTTTAACGAGAAGGTGACTCTCTCCACCATTTCAACCTTACCGCCAAAGAAAAGTTTTATATGCGTATGAATGGAAGTTTTCGCTCTATTCCAAGCAAAGACTACATTGTATTGATGGGTGACTAGAATCCGCAAGGAACCCGTCGAGTTGGAAGACTGAGCAGTATCTAGTAAGAGACTTCCATTAGCGGAGGCCGCAACAGCTGGGAAATCCTGGATGGAGCTGAGAGCTGTTGTGTAAAACAAAGTCTGCTGGAGGGCAACTGTTTCCGACCCATGTCCCATGAGGGATTAAAGGGGAATAAATTATTAAGTAAGAATATCTGGACTCTACTGATGATGTGGTCCGGATTGGGGTTGATATGTCAAATCTTCTAGTACATTACATTAGTGTTAACTACTTTTTTCTATATTATACTATTTATTAATTTTTTTCGGAAGCCTCACTTGTTGAGAAAAATTTAAATAACTATCCACTATTTATTTTGCATATTGTAACCTTTTTGCAAAATCAAAAGCGTCATGGTACCAGGGCGGGTTTTTTTTCTTTTCAATAGATGTATGAAGTTAAAAGAGAATTTATGTAACGAAATATTTTAATTAAATTAGTAGTTTTGAAGAACAATTCAGTGTTTGGTTTTGTCTCAGTAAAATTATTTTTTTAGGATGAAGAGCTTGGCCTCTTCGGGCATCCAACCCAAGGTTCACAGCACAAGGAGTCGTCGGTCGTTTTTGTTATGTTCAATCGCCTATTGCAATCAATTTAGTTTCTCATAGTAGAGCTGAGAATCACATCGCTTAACACACTGGAAGTGCCTCATAGTGGACGTTTCCTTTCTAGACTCAGTCTTTTACCAGACTCGTTCCGCAGAGGCCATCGTCTCCAGACCTATACCGTGTCGAGGTGTACGATCTGGCACTGTCTGAACACACATATTTAACATATTTTAAATCTGCGAAAATCCGCTTCATTGTAATTGGGCTTTTAGAGTTAACCTTATTAAGCTCCGTCTACATACAATATCAATAACAGCACGGCGCTACTACTGCTCAGTAGCTTCCGCGATGAATTTTTCGCTGTCATTAACACACCATCGTCTTTTCCGTATCAATGCTTAATGCTAAATGGCATCTGTGAATACTTTTTACTTTTGAAATTTGGACAATGATCTGAAGTGCATCATATAATTTAACATAGAGACCAGATCTAGTGCCTGTTGCAAACGTCTTGACATGGTACGTAGTCCTCGTAGGCTTCACAAAAGCAAAGATATAGATCATACCAGAGGCTGTTTTTTAATATAGTGCCCTCTCAGTGAATCATAAATAGTTGGCGATCCAGTCACAAAACTTTTGCCCATCCATTTACTATAATTCCATAAAATGTATTGTCACAAGCTTCCAAGTTATCGAGGGTGCTCCTTCCTTGTTCAGACCAGATTATAAAGAGTTGTAAAGAACGGTTTCAATGAATCTCAGCTTATATTCTGGGAAGTAAAGGGCGATTTACACGAAACGTTTAATCTTTTCAATTGCCTTCAATGCAAAATACGAGAGGATTCTTGGCCTAAAATTTCAATCAGGATGTAATCAGATCGTACTGGTTTGTATGCAGCCGAGCAAAATTAATTAAGTTAGTTGGTTTTTTTTAAATGCATATACGTGCCCGCAACTAGTACCTACGCATGAGAAAAAATGCGCATGCCACACGGGTATGAATGCTTCTGCTACAGTCATGAAAATCCAAAATTGCTTCCACTATAGAGGTATGCTCCCGCTGTTACTAAGGTGAATATATTCATAATCGACCATTCCAAACTCTTGTGTGATTTTACCAAACGGTACCCCAACTTATTACTAACCACGTCCAATGCTGCTTGACCAACGTAATCGAACGAAATCCGGTCTAATGAGTATACTAATGACACCCTTTATGGTCATCAAGATAATTGTCCGTTTTCTTATTCTTTAGTCTAGGCAAGTCTGTGAGCGTCTTTTATTGATACGTGCCTGTAGCGCGGCTGTATTTGGAAAAGTAGAATTTTTACCTGTGCCTGTTATGGCGCTCCTGTTTCATGCTAAGAAAGGGCGAATATCATGTTTGGTCGGTTACCAGGTCTGGGAAAAAGTTCGTTTTACTAAAATTCAACTAGCTCCTTTAAAAAATTTCCGTAGATATCAAAACTAGGGATAGTCAGTGGGTGCTATGTCTGGACTATACGGTGGATGCATCAAAACTCCCCAACCAAACTCTCTTAATTTTGGACGAGCCATTAAAAAAGTGTGTGGTCGGGTTTTGTCGTGATGGGTGACAGCATTTTTCCAATTATTGAATTGAACTTGGTCCGTTTTCGTTAAATTGTCTGAAGCATTCTATTTAGTTGTTCACAATAGAGTTGATATTCAATCGTATTACCCATTCCATCCAATAGCGCTACAGCCTAAAGCCAGGTAGCCCGTCTCCTTCTTTGAAATGTATCTCCCAGGATGTGGTGGCCAGTATGGCTTATAACGTACCATCGCTCCCGGAACCATTACAAATACGCCTTCTTCGTGCCCTAAGGCTGGCTCTACCCCATTTCATTTGATTGCTGGCTTCTAATGACTGTCAAGCCGGCTTTATACGGTGCCATGAACACCCTACAACGTTGGATGCTTGATGGTAGGACACACCGTATGGCTGATACTGGAACTACGAACGTCCAATGTCGAGCGTCTAACGTTCGTATTTGAACAGGTTCGGGGTGATGTCGGTATTGGAGCAATCGTTGGAAGCCAACTTTCGCATGAAAAGTTCACCGCATCGTGTAGAGCCGGCTTCAGCCCGAAAAACAGCCACGCCGCAAAGGTTGGACGCTTGACATTGGACACTCGCAGTTCCAGTCAGTCCTACCATCATGCGTACAACATTGGAGGCTGTTCATGTTCATAGCATCCTGTAAAGCTGCCTTAAGACACAAAATCATTCCTAAGCCAGCTACAAGAACCTGAAAATTTCGTTTGGTCCTTCGAGCCGTTTGATTTATTCACTTCCTCATGATTGTCAACTGTCATTCCAAATTTCTTTTTGTTATTTTTGAAGTAAAACTTCTTTAGGGACGTTTGCTTAAAAAAAATTACATGAGAGTGAATCAATTTCATGCGCGTAACGCTCTCACACATGCAAAATCGTCAGAACTTTCGTATAACGATGGGAAAAGGGGCGGACGGGGTACAAGAGACGATTACACTCGGGGCTGTGTGTGCAACAGTTAAAATACACTCTGCCTTACTGCATAGATTTTCTGGCATGTTAGCTACGTTTTCGCCCGGACTTTGCTTTATCTCATTATAGGAATACAAATTCACCATTCTGTAGAGGTGAATTATTTCAGATTTTTCTTGTGGTTTGGTCACTGGCTGGGCTTATGCCGCGGACACTTTGGAGTTGACTGACATGTTGGAAGCGGCATATACGAGAAGAATTTTCGGCGGTGGTTTGGGTGCTTAGAATACCAAAAGGGAGTGATGAATTAAATGTGTGAGGTGCTGTTGTTTAAAATTGGCACCCACTTCCCCTTTGGTGAGATGTGCTGGACCTTTCCCCTTTTTAAATTACAATTTTTTTAACTTACACATATCGACGAATCGTTTATGTCAAAACATTACACTGTTGTGAAAACCGTTCCTGATATGTTTTTTGGGTAGCTGATTACGAAAATCAGGGTCCCACAGTCTTAAAATATGGATGTCACCTTTAAATATGCTTAAAAATTCCCCTTTTTAAGTGTTTTCGCGATAATTTTAATTATAATCAAAAACAATCTAATAAAATACATTTTTTGCAACATTTATATTCAAAAGTGGTTGATTTATAACAAAGCAAATTTTATGATAAGGGATAATAGTAAAGGGCTGAAACTATCCCTACATCGACTGAAAATATAAAGGTTTGTAAAAAATGTTTTTTCAACTTTATGCTTCGAATTCGGTTTAATCAGCCAAAATAAATTATTTTCAACTACGCATAGAAAGAAGAATTTGAAAAAAGGTTGATTGCATATCTTTTTGCTCCCTTTAAAATTAATTGGCTCCCTAAAAGATTGTATGGGACGAAGTAATCAGGTAATTAGCTAGGTGGCCATAAAGGGTGCCAATAACATACTCAAGTAGACTGGCTCCCGTTCGTGAAGGTAAAGCGGCTCGCGTAGGTAAAGCTTCATTGTATGTGGTTGGCGGACTGCTTGGTAAAACAATACCTGGGTTTGGAATAGTCTATGCTGATGCGGATGCAATTATTAATGATCATGAATGTAGCGGGAGCGGAGCATGCTTACAGCTGGTGACATATCCAAGCGTACATGCGTTCAATTCGTTGATAAATAATATAGAAGTGTGTGTATTCAAATGCGGCCTGACGGAATGTTCCATGAATGGAATGCATGCCACGCAAAGGTCGGACTATTTTTAACTTTTTCTGTAATGCCGCATTCGAAATAGCACACACAAGTATCCACAACAAACACATGCACCTTGCATGCACTCGTTACTTAGATTTTCGGGCTATGTGTGAAAGCCGGGACGGAAAAAAACCGAGCAATTTTATGAACCTCTGAATGCAATGCATGTACGCTTGCATATGTCACCAGCTTACTTCCATGAGGCGAATGTTTAGATTTTCGTGCCTGTGGCGGTAGTATCCATGCCTGTGGCGGAAGCGTGCATACCCGTGTAGGATGCGCACTTATATGCTATACGTACTAGGTGCACCGCGTGTATGTTTTAAGAAAATTAGCCAATAAAAATTATTTTTACTCGGTTACTTTTAGGTAAATAGGAATTCATAAATATTGATATTTTCAAATAGAATTTGTATCAAGTCCGTCAGTAGATTCATCACTATCCTTCCTGCATCTGTCGTTGGCCTGAATTTTCTCAAGCGTACTATAGATCCGACAGACTTTCCACTATATCTATTGCATATTGCTAGCCGTTGGGCACAAAAGTTTTACTTCTAAAGTGTGGTCTTAAGCACACTCATATTTTTTATTCTAAATTTGACTGCTATCTCTACCCAAAGATTCTTGGAAAATTATAAGTATACCGCTGAAAGAAATTTTCTGGATAACTGAATCTATGCATATAAATAAAATTTAGAGGGTTCCTAGAAAAATTTGTCCTTTCTGATTAAATTCATATTACAGTGAAATACCAATTCACAAGAATCCAATCTATTGCATAAGATTTTTCGTAAATATTAAAAGGACATTCTTGCTTTACAATCAATTTTGTTTAATATTTGATGTATACGTAATATTATCATCATTCCATCGTAAATGGACATCAATTAGCAGAATGTCAGTCAGTCTCTTATCAAAGTCATTAAATACATAATATAATATTGAAATTGTATCAAAAGAATATAGAAGAAAAAAATAATAATAATTCCTTTTATCTAAACGAAATTTAATTGCCTTGGTAAAATCATCGAAATAATCTCCAATTCAGAAAACAATTCTACATTGTCTATATATTCTCTCTCCAATCTTATGCCATTCTCCCACCCCTCCGCTTGATATCCACTTATGATTTTTGGCAAATCTCATTGGAAGTCCTTTTACTTAAAATAATTCCATTAGGAGAAATTTAAGCACTTTTTTCGTGATCGTTGTTCTATATATGTATATAAAAATGTCGAATGTCATATCCAATAGCTTGACAAGTGCCCAGTTTCATCTTCTATTCTAGGTTAAAGCAAATGAAGTCTTCAAGGAGGCACAATCCTTGGAAGAAACACAAAAAAAATTATGTTTTTTTTTTTTGTTCACCCAGGACCAAAGGGCGGGAGCTAAAAGATGCTTCGGAGAAAGCTGCTTTAATGGCTATCAAGTTTCTGAAACATATCATTCTACTATAGATGGATTTGTGTCCTCTCAATTTAGAAAGTCCTTGGTGGTTGTTTGTATGTATGTATATAGACTATTCAGGAGAATCAATTTTCATTTTGACTCTATGAGTGAATGAGGATAGTAGATTTCTGAGTTGGTATAGGTAGGTGACCTCTAAAACCATTAACTAATGTTGATGCGTTCAAGTTTGATGACATCCATTTGACCATCCACCTTTTTCTTGTTTTGTTTAAGCTACTGGACAATATTAATGGGCACTTTCCACCCATGTCTAATTTATCATTTCAGATCCTTACCACATCCAATCCATACAGTAAAACTACACTTTTTGCATACATATATATTTTTAAACCAGTAAGAACCAAATTTTTTTCTACACATCCAAAAGGATAAAGGACATTTTTTTTTTCTTATCTCTCAACAAAGAATTGATCCATCGGTAAATAGATGTCTTCGGCTGCTCATATATACTATATTGGCTACGAAAACAAAAATTTCAATCGTTTGTCTGACATACATCTCTCTCACTACACGAGTGCATCCATATACATACATATGTATATTATATTTTTTTAGTCCAATATAAGGAAGAGTCCTGATCCTTAGAGAAGCCATTTTCATCGTAGGCGACGTCGTCGTTGTCTGTGTTTATTCTCTCTAGACGGTAAGAAGAGGTGTGCAGCATATCGTATAGGGACTAGAATGTCAGTCACAGACTTTTCGGAAGCTGCTGATATTTTATAGCTTATATTCTATCTGCTCCTTGTTCATAATAATATGGTGGTAGATTTGCTATCGGAGATAAAGTTATGGATAAAATGAAAAATTTTCTGGGTTGTATTTTTTTTTCATATTAAATATTATCCTATTAGTCTTTTTGAAGTTCGTTTTTTTCAATAGAAAGAATTTTGTAGAAGGAAATAAGGGAATGAATCATGCCATATTATCCAACAGGACATATAGTGAAGGTGGAAACGAAAAAGTGTACCATCACACAGAAAAAGGTGTCAACTAAGTGGTACCAAGATTAGCAAAAACTGGGAGAATTGAAAAACCTAGCTAACAATTAACTACAAGTCGATTGAAACAGGCAGGAGATCGAAGATATTCGATAATCGGTAAATTCCATGATTTCATGAAAGACAGGTCAGGAGATCTCCGTGCTATGAAGAAAACCGTCCATCTGTTTCACTTAACACAACACAACAAAATTTAAGACACCGACCGAGCCTTACTGCAGGCACACTCTACAGATATTACCATCTATGCAAAAAAAAGCGTTTTCTACTGGAAAAATATTAGTTCCTTTTGTGGCGCGACAGACGCATTCTGGGTAGGAGTAAATTAAGCAGGGAGCTCTTAATTTAAACTCATTTTGCTTTCATGTGACTGGAATTATTTTGAAAGAACGTATTCTTCTTAGATCAAGCGGGAATAACTTTTGCAGTTTTATGATCGATCCATACATATCCGTGACGTGACGACGACTTCAGTGCAGTACCGACAGCATCCGTGAAAAAAAATATCAGCACGATATTATTCCATGGAAACAAATTTTGGGAAAGGCACGACATGTTCTCACATATCCGACGCAGAGGGCCACCGACGTTCTCAGTACTTTTCAGGCATCCGTGAAAAACAAAAAAAAAATACGTTGCAACCGATATTTTTTAAATTTATCCTGGACGTGAAACAAATGTCTTTTAAATTCAACGGAAAATATTATAAGTAATTCAACAGAACTTTATGTGAAGTTTATTTAAAATACGCTCAAACCTGTTTCTGTGATATTGCAGCAAAATATTCCCTATAGCTGGTGTGCCAGCGTAGGAGTAAGTGTCAATTCCGGCAAAAAATAGTTCCGTTTACCAGAAAACGAACACTGCCTGGACTTTAGGAAACTACACTCGCAGGCAGTAAGCTTTTCACAACAAGCCAAATATTTAGGAGTGAGGCTTGATGCCAAGCTCAACTGGATTCAGCACGTGGATACTCTGATGAGCAGGTGGCGCAAATCTCTTTAGGCTTGCCGCAGAGCTTGTGGATCCGTAAGAAGTTCACAACCGAAAGCCATGTACTAGATATACATCAGCATCATTAAGGGGGCTTTAGTTTGGTGGCACAGAACGGCGCTTGAAAGTTTTATCTCTAATTGAAGCAAAATTCAGAGAATGACCTGTTTTTCCATCACCGGGACCATTCGCACTTCTGGGACAGCAGCGCTGGGGACTCTCCTCAATTTGGTACCGCTTCAACTTGAGGTAGAGATAAACGCGTCGCTGCTTGGCGGCTGGGGTTGGGCCAGGATATTCTGTAAGATTCAACGGAAGCGGACATCATGCTCGTTAAGATCTCAAAATTTGAGCCACCTTACATACAAGGCTTGGACTTTTCCTAAAGTATCTAATAAGGTACACTGATAGCTCCCAGTAAGGTACACGGATAGCTCTGAGAGACACACGTGGGCGTCGAACCAATTCTAAATTAGTTTCGGACTTTCTCTTAGTGAGCTGCACGTTTTGAATCAAGTTACCCTTGCCTGGGTCACATGGCCTTTCAATGTGAATAGCATGGCTAAAAGGGGTTCTGACATTGCATTAATCGGTCCAGAGCCGGCTATTGGGACACCTACCAGCATGCTGCAAACGACCCCCGCCAGTCGAACTTTGATGAAACACACTGAACGCTGGAGGTCAGCTCCGGGACTGGCCAACTCTAAGCGGTTCTTACCTGTGCCGTCTTCTAAAGCGGCCAGGGAATTGTTAGGGCGTGTTAGAAATGAAGTCAGAGCACTTATTGGCTTGATTATCGGACACTGTGAATTTATGGAGGATGGGACGGATAGAGGACCTTACTTTCAGGCTTTCTCTTGAGAAGAATAAGTCTGCCCTCCTCGTTCTCTGGGACTGTTCATCCCCCTACGGTATTTTGTTTTGCGAAAGACACGGGATCTTGGCTTAACAAAATATTTTCGAGCTGTTATATGGTTTGTGCCAGAGACCTTTGATGGTGGACTAGATAGCCTGGGGTCCTGCACAAGAACTACTTCGAAGACACACTCAAGAAATGAGAATTACAGATTGTCCGAGTCACAAATATTATGCCAATTTGGGGATTGACATGCAGGCACTACGAGATTTCGCTGTTCCAAATTGATAACAGAAATTGAAACTGCCTCTATTGATGTAGAAAAAATGCCCTTTCCAGCTTGATGACTAACAAGTCATATCTATAATTTTATTAACCCTCGCCAAAAAATTAATCCAACAAAAAAAAATTGCATAAAGTATTATTAATCACAAACCCCTTAAAATACATCAGCGGTTTTATACAATACTTTTCTATCTCACTGAACTCTGCACATGATGGCAACCACCTTAAAGTGCATGACCATTGGCCGAATATTTCAGATCCCTTGAGTTGTGCGATTTGTAATTTTTTGCACGTATATTTATGCATGCAGACGCGTGCCTCAGAACTCAGACAGTGAATTCATGATAGTTTATTATAATATCCCATAAGCATAATTCACCCTCGTTTAATAATTCCCTAGGCATATAAAATGGCTGCAGGCACTTTTTTTTTAAAGACAGTCCCTCTATAATCGAATATTTATCAGGGGATAATTTTAAAGCTAGAGGATATACGGAAGCTTAGTGTGTGGTGTGTTGAATTTGATATTGAAACATTCAAGTTGTCTATAAGTTCCGAAAAGTCCTTGTAGGGCAACTTTTAACATGTGTACATCTGTATTTGTAAACATGTATGCTTTGGGGACAAAACTTATTTTTACTGTTCAATAGTAGATGATAGAAGTTTGTATAGTAGCAAGTGATTTTAACAATCACAATATAAATTGATTGACGGTGTGAACTGTGCAGTTTTGAACTATTTTTACTCGATCTTCAGACATGAGTTTCTCGACCCTCTTTTGCTCCGATAAACTGCGCAGTTCAGACAGTTTATCGTTCAGTTCTGTCAGATGTATTCAAATCAACAAAACTGATGAGACTGAGCAAAAAAGCTGTGCAACCAACTGACGAAGCCACACACTTTCAGGTCAGTTTATCGTACAGTTTTTTTTTACACAGTTTAACTGCGCAGTTAAGTGAGAGTGTGTTGGCCGCTTAACTTGAACTGGAGCAACTTAAAGCATGAGTTTCCGCTCTATCTTTTTTTGGGGCAATTTTCGGGCAAGATTTGCCTGTGTTGTAGCTGTACTTTTTTGACAGCTGCTCTTCTCTAAGCTTCATTGAGCTGCTCTGCTTTTTTTCGGTTTCATTTAACAAGGCTACAGTCATCGGCAAAACTATGAAGTGGGTTTTAGGGGATTGAGAGTAGATATTAAGTAGGTGAGGGGATCGCCACTTGGGGAACGCCTGCCGAGATGGAGTGAGGGTTGGATTCAACGCCATCCAATACTACCTTGATAGAACGGCCCTTGTTCTACTTCAAAGAATTATAAACAATACCGACGAACCTAAGGCTAGAAGTCTGAAAAATCTCGATGTGGGTTAGACAATCAAGCGTCAAGGTCTGGTCTGTCATTAACGACCGATGTAAGCGACGGAACCGGTGTGATCAATGTGGTGGGTTGGGAGGGTGTTATGGGAAACTTACTTAGTGTCTTTTGGTCCGTCTACTGGTAGATTTTTTGTTGATGGTCATTTCACTTCACTTATATTTGCGAGCTTAGAGAACCGGCGGCAGTTCACGTCCACATATCATCCAGATTGTGGGCGTACTACAAAACGTATGAACTCATCAAGATACTGCCGTCACTATCATAGGGAATTGTAAAAGGATCATTTGATTGCATGTTATCGAACCATAAACATGAATTCAACGTTTTGTTCCTCCCGCACCAGAGAGTAATGGGCAGACTGATAAGAATTATCATATATGTATTTCAATTTCATTTTAATCATAGTCAAGTGAAGGCGTTGGAGTTTTACCTACTTTGCTAAACCTCAAAAAATACTGTCCCCACCCAATGCAGGCAGTGTTTTCCAGGCGATCTACTGACAGTCCTCAAAGTCTTCTTAGCAAAATTGATGAACCCCAGGCCAGAGACCAGGTAGTTCTTATCCTATAGCGAACCGACTGTTAAGACATTAGTCGCAGTCTATATAATGCCCAAGCTGGTCAAAACCTATCAAAAAGACGTTCGTGAAAAGTTAAAAGGTGCTAAGGAGCACCATGGATCCCAGATTCACTAAACCTACAAAATTACTATCGCATGTCTATTTTTTACAATGGCTTCTAGACAGAAATATCGGCAATCTTCAAATACTGCCTAGCTATACAGACAAACCTCGTTCGATCGTGGGCAGAATAGGCCAAAATTTATGCTTTCCTTGAGTTTCCTGAACCAAAATACGACATTCGCCGAATACAAGGACATGTTACTTCACGTCCCACACCAGAAGATTTACAGGAAACTGCAAGCACTTGTAGAAGTTCGGGGCTTGATTGAGGCCCGCCATATCCTTGCCCGTCTGAACATTTTGTATATAGTTCTGCCAATTTCAGCTTATCTTTTCCGGTCATCGATCACATGAAGATGAAGAATTGGTATTCATCTGGCTGGCGTTGGTATAAATTCTTTATCGTTCTTTATAGGAGCTAAGGCCTCATCTTCTTGAATACAACTGAAACCTTCTGAACAAGTGCTAACTTTCATGGCAAATGGAGCAACCGGGTAAATCCCCAGCGGGAAAAATTGGGAGCGCGGGCAGTTAATTTTAAGTCATTCCAAATATACTCCTGAGGGATCATTACTGGAGCTTTCAGAATTTTTTTAGTATGAACAAAACGGGTCACCATAAAGGGTGACATTAGCATAGGGCATTTTCGAGAATTCACCATGGTAGCTACCAGTCGAACCAGAAGTTAATCTACCAAGTTCAAAAATTGATTACTTGCCATAAGTCACCACTCAACATGTTCTACTATTCACCGGTAAGGTAACCAGGGTCTCACCAACAGGATAGGAGGGTAAGTAATCGATGATAGATTAACTTCTGGTACGACTGGTAGCTACCATGGTGAATTCTCGAAAATGTCCTTGGAAAGCTCTGGTCCTTGGTAAGCTCCATTAAGAAGAATTACACTTCATCCACAATTCCTTCACTTATCCACAATGAGAAGGTGATAACAAACAGCAAATCCAAGGCCGATCTACTAGCATCTCTGTTTGCATCAAATTCTTCTCTGCCCGAAACTGATACGCTACCCCCGGTTCTCGAGCTCAATGTTCATTTAATGCCCAGGGGTTTCTTCAGGACTCGCGAGGTGTACAGGTGTCTCAAAGAGCTCGACGCCAATAAATCCACTGGACCCGATAATATACCCCCCATCGTCTTAAAACAATGCGCCTCACCTTTGGCTAAACCTCTGCGCAAACTTTTTGCCCTATCATACTTCTCCGGAGTTTATCCAGATTCTTGGAAAATTGCCCATGTTCAGCCCCTACCGAAAAAAGGTGACTCCAGCGATCCCTCCAACTACCGCCCAATAGCAATTACTTCTATTCTCTCCAAAACCATGGAGACGATAATCAACAAAAAGCTAATGGGATATCTAGAATCCAACCAACTTATCAACGACAAACAATACGGCTTCCGACAAAAAAGATCCACTGGTGATCTTTTAGTTTGCCTTACGGAGCACCTCCAGCAAAGTTTGCATGGATCAGGTGAATCCAGTTTGGTTGCTTTGGATATCTCCAAGGCTTTTGATAGAGTATGGCACTCAGCCTTGTTAGCTAAACTCAAAGCTATTGGAATTGACTCGCTTCTGTATAAGTGGGTTGAGGGTTTCCTTTCCGGCCGTTCAATTAAGGTAGTATTGGATGGCGTCAAATCTGAATCTCACCCCATCTCTGCGGGAGTCCCCCAGGGGTCAATTTTATCACCGGCCCTATTTCTCATTTTTATAAATGACCTACTTTCAGTCCCCTCCAACCCACTTCTCAGCTTCGCTGACGACGGTACTCTACGTTACTCGTACAGATTCGATACAAGACAGACTCATGCCAGATCCTGTCTTGATGATCGCGAACTAATGTCCAAGTCGATTAATAACGACATTAAGCTGATTCTAGAGTGGGGAAAGAAGAATCGTGTTGAATTCAACTCCGACAAAACCAAGTACTGTCTTATCTCCAAAAAGAAGTTCAACACCTCACCATCCTTGAAAGTGGATGACGTGATACTAAAGGCCGACCCATCCCTACACATTTTAGGCGTGACTTTAGCCAAAGACTTGCGATGGAATGACCACATATTCCAAATCGCCAAACAAGGATCTCAGTGCTTGGGATTTCTTAAGAGGTGCAAGTTCCTCCTCCAGCCATCGGCCCGTGCTGTTATTTATAAATCCTACATTCGGCCTCTTCTCGAATATAACTCCATCGTTTGGGGTGGCGCTCCAATACCCACCTTGGCATGGTTAGATAAGGTCCAAAAAAGGGCCCTTAAACTAATTGATGGCGACACCATTTGCTCCACCATCGACCCCTTGAGCCACCGTAGGAATGTAGCTGCACTGACAAAATTTTATCGCTACTTTCATAGTGACTGTTCCTCCGAGCAAAAATCTCTCCTGCCTCCACGGCAATCCTATACCCGCAACACCAGATTAGCCCACTCGTCTCATTCCCTCCACCTGCAACTCCCCCTTTCACGCACTCAACAAGATATGAATTCGCATAATCGAATAATCTCTCGCAGTCAGTTTTTCCGAGCTCCTACAACATCCAAGAGTTCAAACGAAGGGTTCATCACCACCTTCTTCAATACCCCCCCGTACCTTTATAATCCTTAACCTATTCCCCCTCCATCCCTCCCGTACTAAGCTTACTGCTAGACATTGCACCATGACATGACAAATGACATGACGGACTGGTAGTACAAAGGGTGACTCCTGAGCTTAGCACTGCCACATAAAAAAAAAATATATTCAATAGCCTGGTTCTCGTCGATAAGAAGGTCAAGCATCATTGGACGTTGCTTTTACTTAGTTGGGGGACCGCTTTGGAAAGTAAAAGGCAATTGAAAAATATGGACAAAAATAAAAGCTATTCGACACTGGAGCTTATTCGGCCTCAAGAAGACCAAAACGCCCAGTGCTTAGGGATACCAAATTGGATGGCTTCGGCTCCGACTGGAGACCGGCGAAGAAAACATTTGAAGGAGGTCAGGACCAATTAGTAATAGGAGAGCAGGTGCACAATCTGGGTCGAGAAAGCTATCATCAATAATACAGGTGGAAGAGTTTAATATCAGCCCACAAATCTAGAAAGACTTGACCTAGTTATACATAGTAAGCAGAGGCCACAAGACTTTGATGATGCCACAACACTTTCCCAGGATATTCGCTAATTTGAAAATATACCGTCAGAATAAAAACACCATACAGCATATACTGGGGTAGCTGTGGACAGAAACAGGTAAGTCTAAGCTAGAATGATACTACGTACATTTGGGACTTGGAACCTGAATACGACAGGCTAAATCTGAAACCACTCCAAGCACACTGCTCAATATTTTTGTAAAGGTGTCGTGTATCGCTATTGGAGACGCAAAAACCACCAATTGTGTGCCTGTTCTTGTCCTTGGACTATTTTACCGGCTGTACCTCTTCCTATCTACCATCCTTGAACAAAAAAAATATGAATTCCACAAACGAAACTTTCCAAAAACTTTCAATTCTCAAAAAGAGAAAAAAAAAATCCAATGAAGAACATTTTTCAAATAACTTTTTCCACCCGCATATTACGAGGTATGGCCATAACCAATTGATAACCCACCTGGCAACATTTCGAATTCAATTATTTAAATTTGAACCCTATAGCAAAGATAACTCAGAAAGATACGACACTGTAATCCTTTCTGTGCGAAGAAAAAGGAAAGTAAAAATCTATGATCTTCTGTCTATTCATATACACGCTCCGGAATGGCGAGATGGCGGAGCAACGGCAAACTACACAAACACATGCAGAGCTGGAAGTACAAGAAAATGGTACATGAATTCACACAAGCAAAATAAAAGTCCAGACGGCACAAACAATTGCGGAGAAGAGAAATCAGTGCGTCTCTTTCGCACTTCGTGAAATAACATTTCTTTATTTACCCTTTCTTTCTTCGATTTTTTTTTTGTTTTTAAATTGAATTTTGTCTCGCTTGCACCTTGTCGATTGATATATTCACTCGCAAGGGAGCTTATGGGAAATTTTGAGAGTGTCGTATCTTTGTGGGTAATCTTTGCCTATAGTTTCTGATCCCTTTTCCACCCCCGCCCGCCTGTCCGCGCAGAAGACGCGCATACACCATTCACACATTCAAATGCAGAGAATAATACAAAAGGACGAGAAGGAGGAGAAATATATTTCCAGAAAGGAATAAAAAAATATTTTTTTCCCTTCACATCCTTCCATAATAATAACAAGGTACGAAAAGGAGCCGGCACCAGCATCCTTTACTAATTTGCATGCAGTCCACTAACATTAGGGGGATTCTTTTCTTATCCTTTTTGTTAAAAACCTTCGAAATTCATAGAAACTTCCTTTTTATCGCTTAATAGGATATCAGTGGATAAAAATGCTGAATTTACTAGGATATATGCATGCTGGTTTTATAGTTGGTAAAAGGATGTGGCATGGACGTAGATGTTGGTATGTATGTGCATATATACATATATAGAGGCGCGACCAATCGTGATCCATTTTAGAGTGCTTGCTGCCAGCTCATTTGCATATTCAGAATTCGTGAGTAGGTGAACTATGTTGGTAGGTAACAAATAAGATGTTGCACTAGCATCTACTAAGGTGGTGTCTAATCTGCGGGTGTTTACAAGATCACAGAGTGGCATAGGAGCCGGAGACGAGCCATCACATCGTTTCGTCCTGTTTGTATGTTAGAGGGCAGAGTGGATCTAAGAATATAACAGAATGTATGTGCAGAATGAGGTTCCCATGAATAATTCAAGGACAACCCAAGGAGCTGCTTTATCTAGGTTGCTGTAGCCCGCCTTACCGTTTTCTCTATGGTGGTGAATCCAGTGAACGGAGGAATTTGTAATAGTTATGCGGCGTGTGGAACATGCATGATTCCTGATGCAACTGTGTTCCTTGTGTGTCGAATACCCAAAAACTGGGGTTGAGGAGAGATGGTAGGGCTGGATAGAGATAGAGTATAGGGCAGACGAATCAAGTCGTATGAAAATTTTGTTTTATGGCTGATTTGTTGCTCGTGCTTAAGCACCGAAATGGGATCAGGAATCATAGATTTCGAAGCAACAGAGTAGAGAGAATCCGACCAAAAGGGCAGGCAGCAGTAACTCTGAGCAAGCATACACCGATCCGAACCCATAACTCTACATAGATATGTGCATAGGTCCACCATCATGTACATGTATAATCCTTTTTTGCCTTCCAGCAAACGATATAAAACATCTATGCTATAGATCATTTTCGATAAGTACCAGATTCAGGGGTGTCGTTTGGGGAGTATACCCTGCACCTTAGGTAACCCCAGCTTCCCCATCAGTTTTTTCGGTGATTTCATTTGAATATTTCATTTAAGGGTAAGGGATGGTCCGTATATGTATATATTTTTTTCCCCGTTGTTGCTGTTGTTTTTGTTGTTGCCTGTACTATAAGAGTGGCACACTACGATCTTTTGGCACTTGGAGTCGAGTCGAGTGGATTTTTCAAGGTTTCCTTCCATTTCTGCCGTGTTGAGTGTACAAGATTCAGTTATCTAGGAAACCCCAATCGAGTCGTTTTATTGATGAAAAAGGGTCGCCAGGCAATTTTGGGTCTGATTGTTTTAGAACCGACCCTTCCCTTTCTCTTTCCACCAGCCACCACCTATCCGGTTCCTTCATCACTTTCAGCTATAACCCACTACCCCACTCACATATACTATCACTTCTCACACCCTTTTGGACTTTGAATCTTAATATCTTTCCTGTTTGAAGGGATGAGAATTGAAATCGTTTTGTGGTATTTTTTTGGCTGTCGTTGTTGTTGGTTGGTTGGTTGTTGTTGTTCTTCTTCTGGGTGCGTCCCTTTTTTTTTAAGGGATGACAGAGATGAGCTTTAATACACGAGAAGACTTTTAGTGATTCAGGTGACTAAAGGTATGATAGTAGAAGGGATGGTCCTTGATGATGGTAATCAATTACGTACGTGAGGGTTTCAGCTGCAAAACCATCACCTCTATACTCTATATGCGTTTAGTATGTAAAAGGGAGGTATATATATATATATATATATATATATACATTTACATTTAATAGAAGTACCACTCTTACTGCATATACACAAACATACATATAGTAAATTTTTGGTCAGGTCGACAACAACGGCTTATTATACAGATTAGAATTTTCTTACCAGGCCCAACTTCCCCCATACCTACCTACCCAAAAATTGTTTAACCAAAATATATATATACGAGATTAGGGGATGATATGGATGATAAAATTTTCGATCTGGATAAGGTGATTTTAAGGGTTAAGATACATGTGTTCTGTATGTTGGATAAGTGTTTGCGGTTACGATTTTGGTTCATTTTATGGGATTTTGGTCATTATTTATTATTACCTTCTTGTGTATGCGAAAGGGAGTTTTAAACTAAAGGATAATTTTAAGTGATTTTACTTTCGTTATTGGTTATTTAGTTTAAGAAATTCGCTATATTAAAAAAAAAGTTGATGATAGTTAGGGATTTTTGGTTGTTGTTGTACTCTAGGTACTGTAGGTATTCTAGCTAATGTTTATCAAGAAAAGGTTTGCACAATATCGGTATATACCTACGAAAATTTAATAATGGACTACTCTTACTAATGGAAATGGGATCACATCTAAACTAGTTTTGAGTGGGTTTTCCCAACCAAGCATTCTGTAGGTCGTAGTCAAATTTGAGCTCGTAGTTTTGAATATGTCACAAATGGAGCAAAATTGAAATCCTAAAAATTGGAGACACGGTTTTCTGAGCAATCTATCTTCAGCTTAAATATGAGGGTAGGTATTAAACTACTTAAATTTGCCGTGTGTCTGCATACTACAGTTTAGGCTAAGCAAATGAAAGTCGCATTAATACCGGAAATGACAGTGAATTCCTTCCTTCCGAAATGCTACAGTTCGTCAAAGTCATTATCGGCCAATTAACGGGTTCAGGTCGTTTTAGGGGGCAAAACACTTTAGCAAGGCCATTTTTTTAGATCTCATGATTATGACAATAGCATTGCTAGGAACAACTGAGGTTTACAACTTTACTCCTGCGGGAAGCCATCATCAAGCCGTTTTCAATAAAGAAGTAGTAATTTTGGTAATGAATCCTGGTCTTTAACATTTGACACTTTGCAACGTTCACAGTGCAAATTGGCTGAATTTCTCGAATACCATCAGTGTTTTTGGCAGGGAAGCTGATTTCTTTGCAGAAATTAATAAACTGTACCTACACAATTTTTAATCATTCTACCCGAGTTTCTGATGCCGCACACCTGGAGTCCCAGCTACTTGATCGTTAATTTGCCTGACATCCAACGCAGTACTACATCGAATTCGATCCACTCCTAGGCAACTTGTTTCTAGCCTAGTCAGCCCTAACTTCTCATATCAATCTTCTAAACCAACAAAGTTAGGTCCTATGACGACTGCCTGGCATTACTGAAAACCCAACAGGCTAGAGCTTATTTGATTCTTCCAAGATGATGACTGGGATTTGTGCTTCCGTAGGAAGAACACTAGCTGTGTCGTTCCTTTCTTTTTGTGTCACCAAAGTTAGACAGTTGGGAATGGGTTTCTTCATTCCTCGTTTTACCAAATCGATACAATCTAGACCAGATGGATGGTTTAATCAGAAGAGTATGAATGCAAATAAAGCCAAAGAAAGAAGAGATATTCTTCGAGTGACCCCAGCCACCATTAAGTGCACTTTTCAATGAACAGTACTCGATAAGTGCATGGGTGTCTCAAAGAGCTTGACGTTGACGAAACTGGTAACTGGCCCTGATAATATTCCTCCTATGATCCTTAGCAAATTAACCTCATCTTTGGATTTTAGTCTGTGCCGCCTTGGAATCCCGTTTCTCAGCTAAAATGGACGAACTGGGCAGCAAATTTGAACAAATGGAGCTGCGAATCTCTGAACATCTTGAAGGATTCTGTGCTCTCCAAGCACGACTTGATTCATTGGAGCAGCAGTTTACTGATGGGCTGCATGCTACTTCAGCACACCACCAAGCAGAGTTAAACAAAATCAGCTCTGACGTCGAAGAGTTGCAGTCAACTGTTTCTGCTGTCGGGAACAAATCTGCTGCACTAATTGACTGCGTGGAGGACCATCGCAAACTGTTGGCTACCATGAAACTGCGCCTGGATGACGCCGACCGTGTCGAGCGGCTCAGCGATGTCATTATTCGTGGAGTACCCGCTAAACAACAAGAGAATCTCCTGAGTGTCATCGAAAATATTGCAAATAAAGTTAGCCACCAGCTATCACCCTTCGTCGATGCGTTCCGCCTGCGAAATTCTGCTTCAAGTCCTATTATAGTTAAATTCTCCGGCCAGCGCGAGGCCAAGGCTTTCATGCGTGCCCTGAAGATGCATAGGAAAGTTAAATTTCCTCTCTGTGAATTGGATGGCTACACCGCAGACTCTCCCGTTTATGTGAACGAGAGTCTGACACAGAGTAACAATTTTTTGCTGCGGGAGGCTTTAAAATTACGCAGAATGGGACTGATACATGCCGTTGTTACAAAGGATGGACTCGTGCGCATAAAAAGAAAGATTGACGCTCGGGAAATAATCGTGCGAGATTTGAGTGAGTTAGAGTGCCCATCGGTCGATACCCTGGAGCGTAGAGGAGCAAACGTCTAATGTAAAATTATTTCGTTATAGTATTTTGTTTTTGTTTTCGTGGATTTTCTTTAATTTCAATTTTTATTTCAATTTTTAATCTCAATTTCTATTTCAATTTTTAATTTAAATATTTAATTTTAAATTCTTAATTACAATTTTTTTCTTTTTTTTTTTCTTTCTTTATAAATATCAATTTTTAATTTTTAATTTTTTTAATTTTAATTTCATTTATTTATTTATTTTTCTTTTTTTTCTTTCTCTTTCTGACATGTTGCTTCCCAAATATCAAATCTCTATGTCCTGGTATTCGTGCTTTACTTGGCTTGCCAATTGCCCTCCTCCACTTAGTGCTGACACATCTTTTGAGGGTGCCCACTGCTTCGTTCCTATGAAGTTGTTTGCATGACCAGGGAGTTTAGTTGTGCGAACAGGGTAAGTACGTTGCTAAAAATATTTTGTTCTGTCAATACCGGGTTCAACATATGCCATTTTAACTCTCGTAGTATCAAATCGAAAATTGCAGAAATCAACGAGATTTTTATTAATGTTAATGTCCATGCGATTTTAGTGTGTGAAAGTTGGCTAAACGATGCCATCCCGTCGTCCCTCGTGTCTATAAATGGTTATCAATTGTTCCGTAATGATCGCCAAGGCCGCACTGGTGGTGGTGTTGCTATATTCCTTAGGGACTACCTAAAATGTAGGATCATCGGTCGTTCCATGAACCCTGGTATCGAGTTCATTTGTGTGGAGGTCTCTAATGGCTCTGAAAAACTTTTACTTGTCAGCGTTTACTCTCCCCAGGTCTATTTAAACCAGATAATTCCGCTGAACTAGAGGAAACACTGGAGCATCTTTCCCACTTGTATGCACATATAGTTGTTGGCGGGGATTTTAATGTAAACTTATTAAAATCTTCCAGCCAAGAAAAATACTTCAATCACACCATGAAGACCTTAGGCCTCGCTCAAATGAATGCCCTGCCAACTTACTTTAACGCGACGAACCCTTCGCTACTCGATGTTTTCCTTTGCTCCGAGCCCAGTATGATTCTATTTCAAAATCAAATATCACCTCCAAGCTATTTGGACCACGAAATCTTATTTGCTAGCTACAATTTTCGGGTTGACGCAGTTACCAGGAAAACTATAGCATATCGTGATTTTAATAATCTTAACCGTAATCGTCTCCTGGAACACTGTCAATTGCTTCCCTGGGATAATATTTTTGTGGCAGAAGACATAGATGTTAAAATTGCTATCCTCGAGGAGTTTGTCGTGCAGCTATATGATGAATTTGTTCCCCTGCACACTAAATATCTGAGTGATAAGTCTAAACCGTGGTTCAGCTCTGAAATAAAGTCACTTATTGCCGAAAGAGAGTATCTATATCATCGTTTTTTGAAATTTAGAAGTGAAAATACTAGAAAATCATATAAGCGAGCTCGTAATCTAGTCGTTGCAAAAATCAGGGAAGCCAAACGTAATTTTTATGCTCGTAAACTAGATCCGTCACTTCCAACTCGAACTTTCTGGAAGAACCTGCGTAACTTGAGCGTCTGCAGTAATAAAGATGATTCGCAAGTATACGCCAACTGTGACCCTGAAACTCTTAATACTCATTTCTCTTCCTGCAATATAGATACTCTTCCCCTTATGCCAGACTCAACTATTGATGGGTTCAGCTTTCGCTGTGTAGACGCGATTGAAGTGAGCTCAGCCATTAACTCCATCAAGTCTGAGGCCACTGGAACTGATAATATTTCACCCAAATTTTTAAAAATACTTCTCCCGTTATTACTACCTGTTATTGTACATATTTTCAATGCTTGTCTCACTATGTCGAAATTCCCTACTGCTTGGAAACATGCTCTGATAATCCCTATTGCCAAGTGTCCCAATCCTAGTAGCCCCTCGGATTTTCGTCCAATTAGCATCCTACCATTTCTGGCTAAAGGTCTTGAGAAATTAATTGCAATGCAAATGATTGCTTACTGCGAGCTCCATATGCTTGTAAATCCATATCAATCTGGCTTTCGGAAACACCATAGCTGTGACACTGCTCTACTAAAAATCACGACTGACATACGAAATTCTCTTGATGCAAACAATCTATGTTGTCTACTCTTGCTAGACTTCTCCAAAGCTTTTGATAACGTCAATCACTCTGTCCTTTTACGTAAACTTAGTACGCAATTTGGTTTTTCCTCTTCTGCTCTCACGCTCATATAGGTATAGCTTTTTAACTGGTCGTACACAACAGGTGAAGATTTCCCATTTATTTTCCTCCCCTGCCGCGCTTTTTGCTGGCGTTCCCCAAGGATCTATCTTGGGCCCTCTACTGTTTAGTATATATATAAATGATCTTCCATTAATAGTAAAGCATTCTTACGTTCATATGTATGCTGACGATGTACAGCTCTATGTTAGTGATACTAAAAATCAATTAAGGCAGTGCATAAATAATCTCTCAGAAGATTTGCACAACGTAACTCATTGGTCCTCCTTAAATTCACTAAAACTTAACCCGACTAAATCTCAATGCATTATCTTCTGCAATTCTAACGTGTCAACAACCGACCTCCCTCAAATTTCCTTAAATGGGACTCCTGTCCCCTGGGTCAACCGGGTCAAAAATCTCGGCATTGCCTTAAACAGAAACATGACGTGTTGTGACCACATTAGCTTTATTTTGGCCAAAGTATATTGTATTCTAAGGCGGCTTCGTATTCATAGCAGTCTTCTGTCACAAGATGTTCGCATGAAGCTAGTCAAAGCTATACTCTTGCCGCACATAATGCATGGCCTCAGTGTCTTCCCTTCGTTAGACTCATCCTGCAACCGTAAGTTAGAAGTAGCCTTCAACGACTGCACACGTTTCATTCATGGCCTTCGCAGGTTTGACCACATTTCGCCTTACCGGCACTCAATTTTAGGATGTTCCTTAGGTGACTACCGAGATTTTAGGGTCTTGTGCTACTACCATAGCATCATCAACAACCGAAAACCCTCCTATCTAAACGAGTTTATCCAGCTTTCACAATCCAGCAGAAACAATAACGTTATCATCCCCCGTTTTCGACATCTTTGTGGGCAACGCTCTTTCTTTGTTCGCGCGGCTAAATTGTGGAACTCTATTCCTGTCGAGATACAACGAATCGAATCAGTGGGTATTTTCAAAAGACGTCTTTTTGAATTCATTTCTGGCAGTACCTACGTATTGAAGCACGAGTATCACTTTCTCTTTTTTTTTCTATTCTATTTCGTTCTTTCTATTTCAACATTCCTCTTCTTTCTTTTATACATTACGTAATCTAACCTCTTAAGTAATCTAATTTCTTATATATTTTTCTTTGTTTTTATTTTATTTTTATTATATTTTTATTATTTAAGTTATAGATGTATATGGATTGTATTTGCTCTTTTATGTACAAACTTAAGATTATAATCTTGTGTACAATTATGTTTTAAATAAATGTAAATGTAAATGTGCTAACCCTGCCCTCTTTCATACTTCTCCAAATTTGTCTTTTTTTTCTGTGGAAGACTAGAGGGTCAGGAAAAGCCCTTTATACTGTTGACAATCTATTTTCTTCGTATATAGTGCGATGCCGAACAGCAGCTCTAGTCGGGAAGGAAGGAACTGCCACAGCTACGCCACGACATTTTATTCCACCTACTCCCAACCATTACTATCGCGATTCTGACATTGGGCCATCGAGAAACAACTCGTCGGGGTGTTATGCTTTCTAAAACGAGTTGAGTCCCATCAACCAACCGATGATATGCGCTTTGGTGGAGTGGGGAAGGACTCAGCAAGGATATGACAGGAGGAATCAGGAATGCAAGAAGGAAAGTTATGTAGGTGGGAAAGTGGAAAAGGCGAAGGACCGGGGCGATGCCACGATTCGAACCCGGTACCTCTGGGATGGTAGCCAGACGCCTTACACCCCTAGACTACCGAGCACCATCTTAAAAACTGGCTCATGTTCAGCCTATACCTAAAATAGTGATTCTAACAACGCGCGTAACTACCACCCAATACTGATCACTTACTTTCTCTCCAAAATTATGAAGGCCAAAACCCAATCATGAAAGCTGAATTCAACGCGTTAACATCGAAATGCAATATAACAAAGCCTTCATCAACGTTTCTATTGTTTCAGTATCCGGATCTTCTCATAATATCCTGGACACAAGATTAGCCGAAGATTTGCGTTGGAGCAGCCATATATTCCATACGAATCGCTAAGCATCACAGGCCACTAGTAAGAAATGTAAATTCTCCTTCCAATCATTGTTCTGGGCTAGTCTTAAATTTTTCCCGCTTTGATTTCAACTCATTCACCGGACCAAACCTCGAAAACTTCCTTAGCGTAAATAGACAAGTATGCTGGTCGCGCCATTTCGAAATCTATTGATTCATTGAGCCTTATTCCTCCACAGATATGTTTTTTTTTTTTTTCGAAACGCAAGAGTAAAACGCTCGGCGGCCTCTGTAGCTCTCAAGCAATTTGACTGTGGAACGAGCTTGGCAAATGTTCCTACGATCGATAGTTTCGAAGAAAGACCGGGCCGAATCTAGACGATCTAGCCTATTCCCGCTGACTTTAGTGGAATTAGTGATCATCCGATATTTTTCTTTGGCATATCCTCCATAATTTACTTTCACCTGAAATCGATACAGGACTTAATTAACTTCCAGTAGAGTGTTGGAGTTACAATTAAAACGCCTCGAAATAAGCGCGTGAGATAAATCTACCGAGGCAGCTTTGGGCACTTATCAGGAACATTGAGAAACACCTTGAGGAATAGAAGGTTGCTTTTCGGGTATTTGTTGGCATCCAGGGACTTTGTTCTAATGGGTTTATATCGAAACAACTGAGCTAAGTAAAGCAGGTGTTGTCTGCTCGAATATAATCGTTACTTCCTAGAGAAATAGAGTCTAATTAGAGAAACAGCTGGGCCCTAGTTCAGGCATAGTTAAAGGCGTTAAAAGCTACTCACTTAAAGCGGTAGCCCTTTCCCACTATAATGGGCGTTTGAGTTAGAAGAAACCCTAGAGGAATTAATTTTGGCAGGCTTTAATGCGCGGTTGAAGCTTTCAGAGCTTCATCAAGCACATGGCTGCTAATTGAATCTGGAGCAGGTCAGGTATCCAAAGCTCGGATAGTTTTGAACTTAATCTTGCATCTTTCAGCATATCATAACCTTACATTATGGTAATTTTGGCTTAGAGAGCAATCTTACCTCCACCATACTACGACTAGCCCGCACTCCTGGTGGAAACATGACCTTTGCCAGAAGCCTGTTTCCGACAAATCCCTCGAAGAAGAATTGGTAGTACAGCCAGTGCAGCACAGTTCGCTCATGAAACACAAAGCAACGTGTTAATTCTTTTGTGTATGGCCTGCGCCAAAACTATTGGGAATCTCAAAATCACCTTTTCCATGAGCAGTGAGAGTCTCCACCGTGAAACGCCACTCTGTTCGTTTAAAAACTCAAATCACCCGCTCATTTACATTCTTAATCAGTATCACTGCGAGTCTTATCGTCTTCACATGTTATGGGGGAGTGGGGAAATTGCAATGTACGTGCGCTTGTACTTTATCCATACATAAAATGTTAATGTTGTCATTTCCCCGCCTGCGCGTAAAATTCCCAATAGTTTTGGCGCAGGCTCTACCTATGGGCTTGCGTCCCTGGCGATCTACTAGCTGGTATAGAAATATAGGCTCAATTTCTTTGTGTTCTCTTCGTGGTTGAACGTGATTCTAATGAAGCTTTGGGCCAGAATAAGGTACTTTAAGCCCTAAGATGATTGAGGTAGGCTAAGTGCTCGAGCTTTTATTGTTGGTAAGTTGGAATTGGGAATTTTTTATCAGTTGGTGAAATACTCTCTAACGGTTCTGGGTTAAATGTATAATCGACAGCGATTGGACGTCACCGTCACCATCAGTATCCATCTAAATAATATCTATAATTGCAAAGAAAGCCTTGGTCAAGTGTAGTGGTCAAATTTAGGGTTTGCTCAATACTTCATAGCTTTGAAATTTTTTAAAATTAAAGTCACCATCGCCCTAATTGATTCGCTTCAGCTACGATATCAACGTTTAAATTAAAGTCATCCAAAACCGCACCAAACTCCCCAATCCATAACAAGTTGTTATTAACAACCCATCCAAGCAATTTATAAATTGATTGCCCACAATCAATTCAATAATCAAGAATTTTCTAGAAGCACAAATAATCATCTACAATATTCCCTCAAAAGGACATGAATCCTTTAAAAGTTATATAAGTAGAGCAACACCTTTCGTTTACCTTGTTAAATCTATAAAGTCATGAAGGGGATGTTTGCATTATTAACCACAAACGTAAACGTAATAAATCCTTAAATCTGATGACAGAAATCAATATCATGAACGTCTAGGATTAAACAGGATTTAGTGATAAAATCCTTGCTCATTTCTAATAAACAATAATAGCAACAACAACAGACCGGTAAAGGTAGCACCACCAGCAGTGTACTAGCGCGACCCAGTCTCCGGAGATGTTTGGGGGACAAACGATAGATTTCTAAACCCATCAGATTAAGCGTGTATCCAATTCTGTCACCACAATTGAACTAATAAGTCCCTTAAGGTAGGAAACTATTCCATATTTTGTGGTGGTTATGATGGAGGATGCTCAAGGATGTGCGGGGGGGAGATGGTGTGCTGTGATGGTACCAAGTGAAATATCTAAGAAAATTTCATCAATTTCACCTTGACTTCGCCTTTCTTCTTGTTGCATGAACGTTGGTACACAGACACTATGAAGATGTTTGGGGGTGGGGGGATGAAGAAAATTCTGATCTCATATCTTTAATAATTTTACCACATTCCATTCCCGCAAGACACAACGATCCACAAGCTCTATATCTCTCCATGACTGTGTGTCCGGTAGAGAAGTTTGCTGTAGACAATATCAGATACCCTTGGTGGCACCGTAGCCCCATGGCCCCCATAGAAGTGTGAACGATGATGATGGCTGCTCCTTCTGGCTAGAAGTCCTGTTCTTTTGCCTTTTCATTATTTTATCGTTAGTTGATAGTTCCCAGAGGACGTCGGACCAAATTGAACCGATTTGCTACGTCCAGCCAATTGGGTGTTGTAAACTTTTCTTTTTCCTACCATCAGCCACCACCCCAGCCATCCGTGCTCTCACCTTGGTTCGATGTCGAACCAGAACATCCTTCACCCCATTCCATATCATCCATTTTCAATCTATTCCCCTAGCCACCTTCAGAATATAAAAACAAATTGGGATGAAAATAAAACGGGCATAGAACGAACGAACCAAGTAAAACGAACACAACAAAAAACGGCAGCAGCAACCACAAAGAACCAGGGGGGGTGGAAAAATTGGCTGCTGATGACAGGAGAAAGAAAGATGGCACCAAGGTGGATAGTTCAGCTCCCTGATGCTCCAGCTTGGATATAATCCTTCTCGACCTACAGCACAGAGAAAAGTGGAACGACATGAATAAGGGACTAAACAATACACAGGACATGACCAGGACATAACCAGATTATGACATCTGTTCAAGTTATTAAAAAGAATTATTGCGAATGGCATGCTGCCCCTTACTGGGAAAGGGATGATTATCGAGGGGTGGGAGACGAATGAACCACAAAAAAAAAACATATATATTTGATAAATTGTCGAGGCCGCGCCAATTGATCAAGTCAACAAGAAAGTCAACTTCTGTCTCTGTCTCCTACTGTGTCCCACTCTTCCACTCTTAAGCTGGTGACATATCCAAGCCGTACATGCATTGCATTCGTTGACAGATAATGTAGAAGTGTGTGTATTCAAATGCGAGCTGACGGAATATCCCGTGAGTGGAAGGCATGCCACGCAAAGGTCGGGCTACTTTCAACTTTTTCTGCATTGCCGCATTCGAGATAGCACACACAAGCATAAGCACACAAACACATGAACACGTTACTTATATTTTCGGGCTATGTGTGACTGCCGGCACGGAACGCAAACCATGTAATTATATGTCAGACGAAATTCGCCGGATTTCATGGAGCCTCTGAATGCAATGCATGTACGGCTGGGATATGTCACCAGCTTTAGACTCAATTCTTTTGGTAGATGGCTGCTGTTGAAGCGGACGGATTATTCTTAAAATCTAGATTGGCAGTTATCGTTTATTTGTACAGATGCTGTCGACCAGGACGTATACACAAAAAAAAGGGTGAATAATTTTCGTATTCCAGGATATTTTCGGTCATTTGTTTAAGGATTTAAGAAAGCCTTTTTAATGAATATCAATAAATTTTCACTGTGTAGCGCTGGTATAGTGTGTTTATGGCAGCAGGGTATTTCCATATGGTAAACAAACATTGGCAAATACCTTACCGATTTTGAGATGAGAGATAAGAATGAAAGAGTATTGTGACTTTAATGTTTGTGTCTTTTCAAGTCGGATTAGAAACGCAAAAGGCGATGCTCAATTGTAGTTTGAAATTGTGCAATTTGAGGTTATTTATCGGATTTTTTTTTTAAATTTCTATTTTGGGACAATAAAATATGCAAACCGGTTTGACTCTGGTAATTTATGCAGCAATCACTTAATAAAAAGGACACTCTCAGTGAACGATATAGTGTTTTTAACACCAATTTGCATCAACAGTTTTTGATATATAAGCCAAAAGCTTGTCCCAAAAATTATTGGGACACAATGGAAATAACTAGTTCTTTTTTAATCAATTGTTTATGATTCATCCTTTTTTTTCTAGCCAGTCTACTATCTCGTTGGCTTGATACCCTCTACTGACCCGGTATATATTGCACATTAACAGAGTAATACCTAGCAAAGATTTTAAGCACACAAAACAATATCAGCCCATATCAGGCGCATCCTCAAGGATCTTATTAAGGTTCTGCTATAAGTGCAGGAATCTTTGGGTTATCGGCACACCTCAGGGTCGGAAACGACAGTTCAGCCAAGATGAAAGCGAATAGTGGAACGGCATTCGCTTCAACCTAAGTTTCCATATCCAGACCTCCACCAGAACGGAATGGGACAAATTTTAGGACATTTTAGGCACAAATGGTTCCGAATCATAGATAGTACAGCTCCTATATTACCTTGGCCTCTTGATAATTCTTCGGTTGCACATAATCAGAATCACGTCGATCATCACAAGACACTGACCACTTTGCCGACCATGGAGCTAGATTGGGCATTCCGTATAACATCAATTGCAGCAGCTCGGTAGTGGGACAACACACAAAAACAGCAGGAATATTTGTTCTGAACTTGTCCGAATGTGGCTAAGGTAGCCCTTTCTTACAGGACTTGGGAAAGGTTTTAAAGATTAAAATATAAGAAATGTTACAGTGGCTGAATATGACAGAAACGCTGATCCTCTAAAGTCGACACTGCCATATACTTACGTAAAGGTACCACTAATGGTCGTTTTCTCTCATTCCATCCTTTGTATTACCAGTCTAAAAGTAAAATTAGTTTCAAGGGAGGATTGGTAGATAAGATAGTTCAAGTGAAATATGGAGTGGCTCTGAAGGCCGGATCAATAAGTGTTATAGGAGTTTGGTACAACTGACTGTAGCAGATTGTCCCACAATTGTGGAGAAGCTTAGGTTAAGTTTCGCCCGGAGACCATTTTCCATGTAGCTGGGTTTATAATAGGTTTAGTGTTATTTAAAATCGAATGAAAACGAGTCTGAGCAGAGATCAGGCTTCTAAGATCGAAGCAGAAGAGGAATTGAAGTCTGTTTAAGAAATCGGACGGTATATTCCTCGTTGCATATGTTGTCAAATTGGAGTAGTTCTATCAACTTCTTTAGTTTTATCAACTTCTCTAGTTCTATCAACTTCGCTAGTTCTGCCAACTGCTCTAGTTCTATCAACGTCTCTAGATCTATCAACTTCTCTACACACTGCAGCCGTGGAGTGCTTTAAAGCGTGGTGCCAATAGATCTTTATATAGTTAAGACCACGGCAGCCTCGTCGCTTTAAACAACTGACAGCCTTGGCGTTCTTAGCGGATATAAGCCTAGTCTGCTAACTGTGTCTGAGAAATCACACATGAGATTACCACTGGGACATCGTACCCTACTGCACGCTGGAGCGCCTAAAGGGTTCGGTGAACGAGGCAAATATTCTAATGGCACCAGGAAATTAGGCTGTGCTTAATGAACCAAGAGATTCGGATGACGTAGACAAGAACTCCCAGAGATACTAGATGAACAGAGAACAATTGTGAGGGGCCAGGACAGAGATTAATGGAAATAAGCAAGCTATCAGCCTGCGAGGCAAAGGACGAACTCTAAGTTCTAAGGTGTCCGAAAATGAAAACTTACTTCAATGATATAAAGTTCCTCAGGGCTCAATTGTATCTCCCATATGTTTCCCTATTCCCTATGATCTACTTTTGAAACCGTCCAACCGATGATAGTCTGCGTTACTCTTGCTTGTTTGATGAGATACGCCAAGCTCGTACCAGACCTTATTGTTTTGATCGTGAGCTCAAGTCAACAGCGAGATCGAACAGATTTGTTAAGAGGCAACATCTTGCTGCAATGAACGTCTCGAAAAGGAAATATTGTTTCGTCTTTAATAAAACCTGCTTCTACCTGCTATATCAGTAGGCGGTGCGAATCGGCTGCCACATCAATTAACATCGTGGTCGTCGCTTTAATGGAGGATCTGCGAGGAAATGATCATGTAGTCCAATTCGCCTAACTAGCATCTAGATGCCCGAGTCTATTCCTTTCTGCAGCCCGGGATACTATCTACTATCCTAAGGTCTACAAGCTAGGATTCGACTGTGCAACAGTGGAACCACAGTCACTGTGATCAAACTTGTACCTGAGATCTTGTACAAACGCAGAACTTTTCACGTTCTACGTCTTGACCCTACCTATTCTATCCTCTTATATCCCTTAAATTACGGTGACTACTGGACATTGCACTATGACCTGAACTATATGACATGCTGGCAGAGCAAAGGGAAATTCCTAAGCTTGGTTTTCCAACATAAAAAATATTCTCTAATGCGAGCCTTCATAGTAACAGTCCACAACAATATAAAAATAACGTTTATCAAAAAAAAGAAAATTTACATAAAAAAAAAAACACAAAAAAATTTCAAATATCCTTCTTCAAAATCCCATAAAACTTTCTGCATTTTCGCAAGCAATAAATCTGGATTAAGTAATAAATTTCCATTTACAATATCCTAGAATTTCCCTCTGGGCCCTTTAGGCTAAGAACGCATCGTTACCCTTTTTTTTATCCATATTCATCCAATCCCAGTATCTATTTCTCTTTCTTTCCCACTACTCTTCTCTGTTCTGTGATCGGTCTCTCTCGCTCTCTTGCTCTCTTTCAAATAGGTCAAAAAAGATATTTTTCAATCAAAAAACATTCACATGCCAGACACTATCCTTTCAAGAATCACCACCCCATATATATCTTATGGCATATCCTTTTTCTTTCGTTCATTCGAGGCTAAGGACATTCAAGGACCATCTATGCACTTATTGCTAGGATAGATGAATATATAGAGAGAGCGGCTAGCAGGACATGCATGCTATATTTGGGCCTACACACTGAGCCAGTGTAGTAGTCAGTCAAGGAATGGAGGATTTTTATATATATATTTTGAAAATTCCAAGCACATCCCATTAATAAAGGACCTTTTTTCCAGGGGGGCGGAAACACACTCTTAAAAAGGGTTCTAATATCCTTTTTTATGAAAATTTATCTAAAGTAATAAATAATCATAAAATGCATAAAGAGCGCCTCCTCGCTCTCTCGAGTAAGACGTTATGCCTAAGTATGGCGCACATTTTGGGTGGTGGCAGCGGTAGGATCTAAGTATGGCGCACACATTTGGGTGGCAGCGGTGGCGGAGGGTACCTTTCTCGATGGTATAACATCCGTTGCCAATTTTCCACGTCTGTCTGACGTCAGTTCGAATATAAACAGGGAATATATATATTTTTTTCATTTTTTTTGGGTGGAAGACATATGCAACACCGGAAATTTGTAATGCCACACACACTGGAAATATTTCACTTCAAGTTTTGCCATATTCTTTTTCTGTTTTTTTTTTTCTTGTTGGGGGACTGGGCAATGGTGTTTCTGGATCGAGGGTTGAAAGTGGTGAAGGAATTCGGTGGTGAAGGGATGTTGAATCGGCTGGGAACTCATTTTGTGCCATTCACAGCAAATGGTTCCCTACATTCAGAGTCAGGGATTTGTGCTTCTTTTTTTATTATTTGGCATATTCCTGTGTAGCTTTTGGTGAAGAGAGAGAGTTCTTCCATATAAAAAAAAAGAAATTCAGTAAAAAAAACCAACAAAAAGGATTCATCAATAAATTTACAGAAAATAAAGGAAATCCTTTCCCATAAGTCATTTCAAGTGTATAAGATAGGGAAAAATTACGGAAAGAGATAGAGAAGTGTGTCTTTTAAGAGGGGGAGCATAAGAAAAATACACACACACCCCCCTCAAAAAACGGGTGCAGGAAAAGAGCACCCCCACAATACCCATCATCTCATAAATTTTTTTTTGGGGAGTACACACACATTTCGGCTCCAGAGAAATGATTCACGTCAATGAGTCCTTCATCCTTGGGCAATGGATGGATGAATCCTTTTCCTGAATACTAAATTGAAACATTTTCTCCTAAAAAAAAATGAAAATAAAATTGTTGGTCCTTTTGTGTGTTGGAAAAGTGTTTTCTCTATTGATGCTGGTTTTAACCCCCCATTTTAGAGTCGTGAAGAAGCACACCCCGAAAAAAAAATAAAGGAATGAAAATGGGTTGAGAATTTCATTCTTATTTTTCGTTTTTCTTTTTTTTTCTTTCTTTGCTGCTATATTCCATGAAGGAAGAAACATACTATATAGTCCTGGGGACAGGTGCTATACCACCACCTCCTTGAAACAGATGCCTTGTTTGCATTTATTTGATTTGCGGGATACATTTGGGACTACAAAATTTGACAGTTGTATAAAATCGGGATAGAAAGGGTGAACACGCAGGAAGATTTCGTATGTTTTTTTTTTTTGTATTCTGCACCTCTTCTTATTCTATTTTTCTTCGTCGTCTTTTTTTGTATTTGATGGAGAAGTAGATATACAATAGGAGATACAGAGAAAATGAAAATGTGTTTATCAAATTTATTATTGTATATATATATTTTTTTTACTGATTTTTCAACACTTGTTTCAAAATACTTCATCATTTTGAATATTTATATTTATGCCTTTCAGGTGGGTAGAAATAGAGGAAAAAATGTGGAATACGTGGGTGATTTTGTGTTTGAAATATCATAGGCTTTGATAAACTCTCTTTTTCGTAAATGGATTGATGTTAATGTGATTTAATGGTAATTTTTAAACGTTTGTCTATATTACTTAAACCCACCCTCCCCTTAAAGTTCCTTTATTTAAAAATATAAAGAACAAAAAATTAAGCCTAAAGTTATGCTGAATAAAATTTATGAAAAAACGAATTATGTTTGCCCTATAAGTATGCAGCAAAAATAACCGGTCCACCGAGACGCTACGTCGTCAATAGATTAGATATTATTGGTATTTAAATTACTTTAAAATGATAAAGTAACAAGGCTATTAAGGTTAAATATAAAAATTTCCAATGGTCATAGTCAAAATGAGTTTTTAGTGGGTGTTTCCAAATAAGTTCGATAATGTGAGATCTGTTTGGTTTTTGCTGAGTCACGTAGTGAACAGCATGTTGAGATGCAAACTCGAGTGACCAGTCCATGGTTGTAGCCTGTAGCCGCAGGAGTTATCTCTCATAAATAAAAATGAGAAACAGAAAGAAAAACTGGAACAAGCATTGATATTGGAATTGGATCAGAGAGTATTTCAAACCACAAACAGCCAAAAAGTTATCATTAGTTAGTCATGGCAATGCACATAGAGGAAATGCATATTAGCTTTCGATTATTTGGACAGAGTTAGGACGATTGAGAAAAACACCGATTAAGAAAAGAAGTAGGAAAAACGTGCAACCAATATAACCACTTGTTGGTCATAAGATCAGAGTTGGAAAAGCACAAAATCGAAAACGTATAGTACCTTGATTTAGAAAACCATATGTCGCTGCATGAGTATATCTTGAAGAGATTTACTTATCCAACGAATTACTTCTACTGTGTACGTGTTGAAGACTGCGGAAAACTAGTAGTTGAGAAACTCAGGTTCGTAAAATCAAAAGCATTTCAGGCAAAAGTCACCAGGCATGACTACCCCTTTAAAGACTATCTATTAGTTTTAGAAAATATGTAACAGAAATTTAACTTCTGTGTCCAAAACAGGAATGAAATGAATCTTAAAATTGGGAGTGAGACAAATTCTTCATATATTCAGTGATCTCGACGCTTCATTACAGACCCGCAACACAAGACTAGCCCGCTCGGCTCACCCCCATACCCTACAGCATCCCCCTTTCACGCACAATACGGTTTAGAAGTTCGTTTATGAATAGAACAACTCGACTGTGGAATAATCTCCCGCAGTCAGTATTTCCGAACTCGTACAACACCTTAGAGTTCAAACGTAAGGTTCATTGTCATTTTCTTCTACACCCTCCAGACCCCCTCTAACCTTTCCTATTCTCCTCTATTCTTCAAACCAAGCTTACTACTAGACATTGCACCATGGACTGAACTGACATGACGGACTGGTAGTATAAAGGGTTACACCTAAGCTTGGTTTTTTTCATATAAAAAAAAGACCAGAAGCTGGGACTACGACCAAAAATGCATACCACATTCAAAAACTCTTCAAGCAAAAAAATGTCGTGCCTGGGTACCTAGGATCAAAGAAAAAAAAACACTATCTCCTAAACACACCCCGACGAGATATCACCAGAATTGCAGCAATCGTCAAGTTGGGTCTACTACACTACATGTAGGGTCTCTTACACAAGTTCAGAGGTTGGTCTATAGGCACCCCTGTAGCTGCGGACAGATGAACGAGAACGAACTACTTTTTTAGTTCTTGTGTAAAGGTCCGACGGCAGCGCATACAAGACAATTACATTCTAGGGGATTTTGAGAAGCTCTCCAGATTTGTCAGATCACTGATAATAAACTACAAAGGATTTCTTTAGACATACGCACGGTGGATCGACAATATGAATCACGTATACGAGGCTGTTGCATCAAAACGATCTATACAGAGAAAATTGAGCCTTCGATCGTACTGGAGGCAGCCCCACATCTAGATTAACCTTAAAGTGAAACCACAACATACGCTTTGTGCTTTGCTTCGACACATCTTTCACATATAAAATATGAAAAGCTCTGAAAAGCTCATCAAGTCCAAGCAAGGAAGCAAAAATATGGTTTCACCTTTAGCCTCGGAAAACGTAAGCACAAATTCACACAAATTACAAATTAAGCATTGCTGAATTCTTGCAAAGAAATTGTAAAAAATATAGACGAGAAACATCCACAGACATCTTGGAGCACTCCTTAAAGAGCTTATAGTACTCCTGCTCCCTTACCGATTCCATATAGGTACCTTGTAGGGGAGCATATATTTTAATGCTTCTTGAAAAGCATTGTGGAAGCATTATATAAAAAAAAAAGCTTTTTGAAAGAATATTCATGGAGGCCTGTGGATATGTGAATAAGCTCCGGAGCCTGCTCATCTGTAAGGGTATGGTAAGGTCTACCCATTACTAGTAAGTGCTTATTTCAGTACTTCTGTAAGCTTACAGGTCCTACTGGGTGGTCAATTGAATAAGCAAATGTCACCCTTTGTGCTCACCAAGATAATCGCCGGTTTTCTTCGGTCTATAAATAAAATTTCAGAAAACTCCAGTAATGCTTCCTTGGGAGCACATATTTGGCAGGGCGCAAAATGAAATCCCCTGAGCAGCGCTCCCAATTTTCCCTGCTGGGTTATGATTACTTTTTGACTTTATCGTTATCTTCTTCATTCGTAGAGCTTGAAAGATTTAAAACTAGGCAAATCAACTACTGTTGACGGCTGAATATTCCATAATTATTGGCATACAGTATACACTGTGGGACTTTTGCACCATTTTCAACGATTCGGCACATGTTTGAAACATAAAAGTTAACGCAAACTCTTTGTTTAACTTATTTATACATTGCAATTATCATTTTGTGGAGAATTTAAAGGAACGTTTAAACAATTGTTGTAAGCACTCAGAGGGACAAACAGGGTTCATATTCAGTCAACATAGAAACTAGGTACAGCGCTATCAGTTTACAGAAAATTTAAGCAATATTTTTACATTCTATGACTACAATCAGGCCCACCACAAGGGGGGGGACAGGGACGAATTGCCCTGGCCCCAACGTCAGAGGGGGCACGAAAATAGCTTGAAACCGGAAAATTTAAAACTGACATGTTTCTGTGCTGTATTTGTCAAGCAAGCTAGACGTTTCGTTCCGACGTTCCTCAAAAATCTTGGGGCGTTTCTCTTCCATCCCAGTTCTAAATCATTTTTAACATTGGATGATCGCAGAAGAGAGCACTTCCTTTGCTACGCTTTCTTTAGAACTGTTTTTGAATCAGTCACCAGCTTTCTAACCCTCCAATTTAAAGTTTTATATTTAAGTTCACCGTTTTCAATTACCTTTTTGTCTTTCTAAACGCGAGTGTCTACAGGTGTTTTACCAAGCGGTCCCCGATCTAAGCACCAACCATATTCAATAGGCTGCTTGACCAAAGCATCTAACGAGAATCGGTCTCTGTTTACCCGTTTTTGCGTTTTAATTTCGTCAAATCTGTGGCGAGGCCGAATGAAGAAGAAAAATGTAGGCAAAGAACTCTCAAAAAAGAATATGCTGCCAAAACCAAGGGGAGCAGTGGCAGGCTTTCCGAGACAAGCAGACTTTAGACTCCGTCTGGAGTAAGGTCGACCCCAATAAAAGGCTATCTGTCAGCAAAACCTTACGCCAAGTATGGCCTGTCCTGTCATATGCAGAAATCTTTTAGAAGGTCGGGGCAGCCTCTTCTTATGTGTATCTTGAGTACAGGCGAACACAGATCGAAGACCTTCTAGATCTGGCAGAAGAACGAGGGAGCTCCAATTGAATGTTATATCGTTTACACGGGAAATGGCTGGGAGGTAAAGTCTGGTACTAACCTTATACCTAATGCAAAACTATAAAATAGAGGAAACTCCTAGACCCAAAAGATTGAACCAACATAATCGAAATATCCAGCCATTGCAGTATGTATGTTATAGAGGAATATTCAAACCTTAAATCCGCATGAGTTCAGTTTGAATAAAACATTTTGAGATAAAATTATAAGCTATCCAATCACAGCACAAGTTAAAAGCCCCTTTTTCTTCATTCAATATTCCCATGGAATACTGAAAATAACTTTATTTGCAAAACTTAATCCATCGAATTAAATTTTATGCCCGGATTAACTTTTAGACTATTGAAACCCAAAATAATCGAGAGAGCGAGAGAAGCAACCCTCCACCGGATCCCGGGCATCATCAGATTTAAGGCACACAACGATTGAATCTTTTATTCAATCCATAGTCCCCGATGGGATTGTGTTCAATAGAACAAGGACTCGCAGGACTCAGCACTCGTTTTCTGAAAACTCACTTCGTCGGTGAACGAACGAGAGAGAGAAATTTTCGTCAAATTAATTTATTAAGCTTAACTTTAGCGGGGACTATTATTTTGTCTGGGAAAATAATGGCAGTTCGATATGGTCGGGGCAGAGGGCGGCCGGGTGGTCCCTCGGTGTCCCCAATTTAATACAGCGCTCCCTGAAACTTAGGGGTTGCGCCGGGCAATAATGCATCCGGTTGCCTTCGTGCCCGGTGTTCCTTGCACGCCTCATTTTCGGCAACCGTTCACATGCACGAGGGAGTTGAAAAGTTGCACACACAAGTTCCGAAAAGCGTTGGCGATGGATGTGTATTATTGGATGGCGGTGGGATGATGGGTCGTTGCGCCACCCAAAATGACGGCAAACTGTGGGGGCTGGTGGTGGTGGGACTTGAAAGTTAGGGGAGTTTATCAAACAACAGTTGAAAGCCCCATTCAGCCCCATTATGGGGCATTCAGTTGAGTGTCCTGAAAATAAAGGGATCTTCAACCCGTTCTGGAATTTATAGCGCAGTGGTATGGTCTGGCGAAAGTTTTGGGCGGACTATATGTATACATATACTTATGTATATACCCAACAACTGGGAGAAGCTCAGCGAAGGTGATGGGAAAATTTTTGCTAAAGTGATCCTGGAAAAGGTATATATAGTCGGTGGCGG
The DNA here is from genome assembly GCA_949987705.1 of Thereva unica. Classification (NCBI taxonomy): domain Eukaryota; kingdom Metazoa; phylum Arthropoda; class Insecta; order Diptera; family Therevidae; genus Thereva; species Thereva unica. Next base: position 11,227,680 of record OX465282.1, read on the forward strand.
CTGTTGGCACTCTATCAAAAAGTACTTTCAGTATATGTGGGCATGAGTGAAGGGTAGAACCATGGTCGGGAATGTACTATAGTATATACTATTAGTAGCATAAACTGGAGAGTATGGAATAATTTTTTAAGCTGAAAGAGTTGCAGGCGAACGGGGAAAAATACACTCGTACGTTTTTATTTTTGGAAGGAGAGGGGGAGGAGCTATGCAATTTCCACTAAACTACAAGTGGACCGGGTGTGCTATAGTATTGTATAGTAAACTTTTTAGCTGAAGCTTCGTATATGTATCGAAGACATTAGAGGTGGTAAAATTTGATGCACACAGCTTCGACACACACATTTTTGAGAGTTTTGAGCTTTTATTAAGTTTATGAACGAGCGCCCTCTGTATAGACATTATTTTTTTTTTACCATAGACTAAAGCACAATATATATGTTCAACCACACTTGCATATGCTAGAATGTGCATAAATATCTACATACATACATACATACATATATATCCACATATATTTTTTTTTTATTAAACAATTTATATGATGGCGCTTTTCATTTTTCGCATCATATGATGCTCTTGACTATTCTGTGTTGTTGTTTAAAAAAAATTGTTGTTTCCTATATTTTTTTCTCCAGCATTTCATGGAAAGAAAAATATTGCATTCAACTTGCATCAGCAGCGCTCACTGGCAGCATCAACATCAGCAATTGCATATACATATTTTAGTGAAGGATGCGGAGGGGGTGGGGGGATGCAATAGTACAGTAGGTATATATCCCCCAGTGCAATTGAATTGTAGGAAATATGTGGAAGAGAATATATGCACAGTAGGTTTATGTGCTATATGGGTAATAGTGGACGCGCACTCTTTAAATTAAAATTGGATAAAGAAATTTTTTTGGGATAGTGTGGAACTTAAATGTGGATGAAATCCATTAAATATTAGTGTGTTTTTTTGTATATTCTAAACTTATTGGAGATTATTTTAATTTTTTAAGTGTTTCAGAATGATGATATGTTTAAAGCGGATTGCTTCTAGTATACTATCTATAATCTGAGAAAGTGTACAGTGATCCTAACCCGTTGTAAAAAGGAAGGTTTGTGGAAAAGGATACCTGTCCTATATTGAGCAGGAGAATGAATTGTTGAAAAAACTAGGAACAATGATTTAACGTGCGATGAAAAATCAAGGGAGAGCCAGCAGAACCGATTACTTCAAAACAAAAATCATAAGATCAGGTGGAAGTATTACTTCGGTCTTGCTGACCTGCTGTTTAAGGTGTGTCACTACCACTCCAAAGGTCTCTGGGTCGATTCTATGCACTGATGGAATCTGGAAAACCTACCTGAAAAGGAAACATATAAATGAGCTTCCACAGGATTTTTCGTCCGGCCCCGATGGAGTTCCTCCTGCTGTTCTAAAATCCTGTGCAGGGGCCCTACTGTCTCCTCTTCTATGTCTATTTCATAAATCCCTAAATAAAAGGCGCTTCCCAACCATATGGAAAAACTCTTTTATAATACCTGTCCATAAAAAATGTTGTAAGAACGAAATATCTAATTATAGGCCAATTGCGAAGTTATCGTTTATACCAAAGCTCTTCGAATCTATTTTTTATTCTGCTATCGCCACTATCTGCAAGAGACTTATCTCAACAAACCAACATTGTTTTCTTGCAGCCCGTTCCACTACTACTAATTTGCTGGAGTTCTCTTCACACACAGTTCGGGGCTTTGTCACTGACTGTGTCCACACAGACTTCAGTAAGGCTTTTGACAAGCTCTCTCACTCTATTATAGTTCTTAAACTAAAGAAATTAGGCTTTCCGCATGCCCTTGTGATGTGGTTCCAGTCGTACTTAGCCGACAGAACTTATAAGGTTCTATTCCGCAGAGTCAAATCTAAGAACATCGAAGCGTCCTCTGGTGTCCCTCAAGGTAGTCATCTTGGCCCTCTCCTTTTTATTTTATCAATTGACGATATTGTTACCCAGCTAAGGTACTGTAAAATCCTTATTTACGCTGGTGACATCAAACTATATCGCCACATAAGGAGTACAGAGGATTGCCAACTTCTGCAAGCAGAACTAAACACCTTCTATTCTTGATGTTCCAGCAACAACCTTGTGCTTAATATTAGTAAATATGAGATCATGACGTTTGTAGGAAACGTGATGTTATGACTATACTTTTCTTGACAACAAGGTCTCCCACGCTGACTCTGTAATCGATCTAAGGTTAGGTTATAAAGTAAGTTAGATTTCTCCACCCACATCAATTATATCTCCTCCAAGGGCAATTCAGTTCTGGAATTTATACAAAGATGGTCCAAGGAATTCAACAACCTCCTCATCACTAAACACTTGTACGTATCTTTGGTTAGGCCTTTGCTTGAATACGCTTCCCAGGTGTGTTCTCCTTACTACTCCTACTATGTTAGTAGAATCGAATCGGTTCAAAGGAAGTTCATCCGTTTTACACTCAGCCACCTCCCGTGCGATGACCCACTTGCTCTTCCGCCTTATGAGAACAGACTTAAGTTGCTCAACTTAAGCTCTCTCCATAACCGCCGTAAGGTCGCTGACGTTATATTCGTTCATTGGCTGATGAATGACAAGGTGGACTCTGGTTTCTTAAGAAGCCGCGCGTCATTTAGAGTGAATAACTACAACCTGAAAGGTGAACCTCTCTTGCACATTAATTCCTCTAATACCAATTATGGCATGTTCGAACCGGTTAATCGCATGCTTATAAATACTAACAATAATAGGAGTGTGTTTAACTTGCTAACTAGTGAAGTTGTCCTTAAAAGGACCCTTTTTAATGTGGCGTGACTGTCTGCGTACCCCACTCCCTTTTTGTTTTTATGTTAATATTTTATGTTTGCATTTCTCAGCTGAGCGACGACTGCAGTGGTAAATGTTTCTCAGCCCTGCTGAGAAGTGCACCTTCTGAGTTAGTAGAGTAACTCTATTATATGATCCTTTGATCATCCGCTTTTCCCATCAAAATCATGATGGCTCTTCATAGTTTGTTCTGCTTACAGCAATCTCTTGCAAGCTCTTCTATCATCATCGTCTGAAACCTTTATAAACAAGGAACCCATGTACTGTTGGATTACAGGTGTCGAGCAAAAGGGGGTAGCTTTTCTACTACTCTGTATTAAAGTTTAACCGCGTCTTGTTTGGTTAATAAATAAATCAATAAATCTAAATTAAATCTATATATTAACGTACAAGGCCCAAAATCATTCACACATTTACGAACGGTAAATGGTCATCTTTGTCAAACATAGCGAGAGGCGTGTCAGCGTGTAAGCTTGTTGGAGGACGATTCCCAATGGGACCAAACAATCGCTGATTCCGTGGCCACATCGAATGCGCATGAAATAAGAACGCTATTCGCCATCGTTGTGACAACATCCTATCCCTTTCAAACTATAGAGTTATGGAACAAATACAAGAAGGACATGTGCGAAGTTATATTCCATGACGTACGAAATACATTGCACAATCCGGAAATGGCAATGTGTGACGAAATATACAACGAAGGACTGATTGACATTGAGGATTTTTGCATGACGATAGCAAATAAACCATTAATTCAGGTTGGCATGATTGCGACGAAACGACCCATGCATGATGCGTTCGATCAAGAACTGAACCGTGAGCATCAATACGACGGTGATGGGCGATGGGTTCAAGCTAATGTACCATTGCTGAATGGTCAACAAAAAAATGCTTACGAATCATTGATGCAATCGGTGGACAGCAACACTGGTGGGATCTTTTTCTTGGACGCGTCAGGTGGAGCAGGAAAAACATTTCATGTTATTTCGCTGACTCTGGCCACAATTAGATCGGGAGCTGACGTTGCACTACCTCCCGTATAATCCGGAGTAGCAGCGACGCTATTAGACGGAGCACGTACTGCACATTTCGCACTCAAATTGCCATCGAATCTGAACACAATGGAAACTCCAACGTACAACATCCCCCACTACAGTGCAATAGGAAAACAGTCGATTGAATGCAAACTGATTGTTTGGAGCGAATGTACAATGGCGTTCAAGAAATCAATTGAAGCACTAAAAATCTTACTGGAAGATATTCTACGCAACAACATTTTTGGCGGTCAAATGATTTTGTTGACAGGAGACTTCAAACAAACCATGCCAGTGATTCCCCATGGGACCGCTACAGATAAGCTCAATGCTTGCCTGAAGTCAGCAGCGTTCTGGAGACTCGTGATAATATTGTCGTTGACCACGAATATGACAATTCAGCTTCAAAACGATCAGAGTGCTGAACACTTTTCAAAGCAATTGTTAACAATTGGTAACGGAATAGTCTCAGTATATGCGACGCCAGAGTGCAAAGTCAGAATCTTGTAAGAGATACAAAAGTAGTACGAAAAATAACTGCACCGAAGAAGGAGAGGACAAAACAACTACGCAACCCATCTACCGAAGAAGTGGTTAACTTCCGAAAGAAGGGCGGTTCGATTACAAGAAATGGTCGGAAAAAACCACACAAAAGTACAACCTGTTTTATGCTCGAGGTCAATGTATACAATGTGCATCGTAGCGAGTGTGATGTGGCACTATCTTGTTGGAACCAGGTTTAAATGAATCACTTCGGTTTTCTCCTACAGCTGAGAACACATGACAGCATCGAATTCATTATTATTACATCGTCCATTAAAAACGCGACTGTCGGTTTATTAAGCGGTCCCTTAGCTAATCACTCCCCACTTCCAATGCTGCTTTACCTATGTAATCGAATGAGAATCGACTTACTGAGTGTGTTAATGGCACTCTTTCTATTCTATTCTTGTTTAGCGGTTCTTTGCGGGCATTACGACCTATTTTATTATTGGTCTATTGGGCCAACCCCGTCGTTTAAAAACCTTCTAGGTTAATGCTTTTTATATAGCCTAAAATTGATTTTGGGTGCATATCCCAAATCTCGCTGAGAGCAGGGAAGTCGCGACTTAATCTCTTCCTCGCTGTATCCTCACTGCCGCACAGCAAGTTCTCCGCAGTTTTAGGAGTTGGGTTCCAGAACCGATAGCTACAATAAACTACCAGCCCTATTCTGCTTGGATAATAATTGAGCGAACATTGGCCGGCAGGATCTCTGTTATTGTTTTTAGCCCCACCTTTTGAAATTTAAAAGTTTGCCCCTCTTAGCTTTATCGATTTTAATTGAATCTTTTAGCTTGACGAGCACCCAGGGTCTTTGCCCAGCTATGAAAAAACAGCTGGTCGACCCAATTCTTGATGGGTGTTTTTACGTCGAAGCTTGCTGCGCAACCGACAACTAATGACTTGCTCCTACTCTAGCCAGGCTGTCGGCAATTTCATTGCCAATGTGACCTTCCTGGCCCGGAATTCACATCAGCGTAACATTGTTGTTTCTGCTAAGAGATTTCAGAGATAGGAGACAATTTAGGACAGTTTTAGATAACATCCTGTGAGATATAATAGCCAACAAGGCAAGTTAACCTTCCGAGAACATAACAATGTTAGAGTTATTTTGAAAAAAATTAAAACAAGTCTGAGCGCACCCACCCCAGCCTGAAAAACAGTGGTAATAGTGTACAGAGCCATGAATATTTTGCTCTTTGAGTCATATATGCCCAGTCCTACCCCATTATCGATTTTGGAACCTTCCGTATAACAAAAGGCCGTGCTTCCTTGCCTGCGATTTATCCATTCTGACTTACTTCGATTGAATCGCCGTAAACGGTTTGTCGAAGTCAAGAGTAGCAGGAATGGTATCGAACAATGGTTTCATTGGCTCCAGGTTTAGCTCCTTGAGGATCGATAAATGATCCAGAAGATCTCTTGGCTTAAAGGAGACTAGCTCCCGTAGGCGCAGCATCCTTGCCAGAGCCACTATGTGGATTGGAGGAAGGGGCAGTAGGGCCTCCATACCCAAAGTCGGACAGGTGCTTCTATCTTCGGTGACTATAGTACAGGCAAGTCTTTGCACCTTGCCCAGCTTCTTCACAGAACCCTTTCATTTGGACTTGACACACCCATGCAATGGCTGCATACGTGACCATGGGTCTTATGACCGTCGTGGGTGCAATACAGGCGTTTTGAAGTTCTGGGTACGAATGGGAGTCTTATTTTTACTCGGTTAAATGCCAGGCTCACCACATTTAGGAAGACCAAGACAAGACAGGACAAGGACAAGCCTAGACTGGAAGAACAAGATGGCAAGACTTTTTGCTCATCACTAAGTGTCAAAAATCTTGCAGGGATGAGCAAAAAGTCGTGTCATGTACATTTAGCAAGACGAAGTCAAGACTACAAGAATTTTTGCAAGACTTTCTGTAGGACTTTTTGCAAGACTTTTTGCGAGACTTTTCACTTGTCACTACAAGACCTTTGGCACTAAGTGATGAACAAGTCTTGCTATCTTGATCTTGCAGTGTCGTCTCGTCCTGTCTTGTCATATTTTTGATTTGGTCTTGCTAAATCTGCCAGACCGGGCAAAAATCCAAAACCAGTCTTGCTCATCACTACTCAGTTATCTCAACTTCTAGTGTGGTTAGGGTGGAAAATTGATACGGCATGCTTACAGAAGAATTGTGTGCGCCATGACTAAACATAATGGACTAAGGATGTTCTACTATACTTTTAGATAATATATCTGTTATTTAATTAAATTGTGTTATTCTCAGGCTCTATTGAACAAATGGTCCAATATCCGATACTTTATTCCAATTTATATGAATTGATGCACATGTTCCCTCGAAAGGACCACTTTAAATTTCATCTCTATTACAATCAGAGGGTAGACCTTTTAATTTTTCACTCAACACCCAAATTAGCGAGGTTAAAAGTTCACATTGGTCCCCCACTGCATGCATGAACATATTTTTGATTTTCATTCTCTTAAATAAAATAGACACACGTTACCATTTAAAACACATGCATATATGTATAAGACTAATCCTTCATCATTTCACGATAACCCTTCGTTATTACTTCAATACCTCCAAAAGAACAGATTTAAACACTTCATCTCGCTGAAATGTTAAACGGGTAGAAAATCATGCCACTTATGACAGAAATAAAGAACGAAACTCTCATATTTAAAATTCACCCCCCTGAACACCCTCCGTATATAGTTTATGTATCTGCAGCAGCATCAATAGCAGCATCATCATCAACAGCAGCAGAAGCATTTTCTCACTCTACAATCTCTACTTATCGCTCATTCAGGAGTCATTTTCGACACATAGCCATTGAGCCACCCTGTGAATATATGGCCAATCTCTCTAAAGGCTATTAGTCATCCCTCTTTCATAAAGTCCACTCAAACTCCAATTTACGTTTAATTAATAACTCTTCGTCAGGGGGATTTTCTATGCTATATATATATGGGTGATGGTGATGGTGAGTGGTGATGGTGGCTTCTATACTCTCTTCATACGAAAATCTTGATCCCATCGTTTTTCAACCCTTTAACTTTGGTTCACATACATGAATGCATATTGGAAGAAGAAGAGTGATATAGAGAAGGGGGTTGCAATGTATCCTCTGCGTCTTCCTTCCTATTTTTACTATCGTCGTCCGCCACCAGCATAACCATCACCAACAACAAAAACAACAACAACAACAGCATCATGCAAAAAAAGGAGTATTGCTCACTGGGACGACGTCCATTAGAAATGAGTTTTAGTGCAGCAGAGTTTGCGGCTTGCATGCAGAAGAAGACCGGATAGCAGGCATAAAAGATTATGCTATATACATCCTTGCGAAGACCGAAGCCCCGTTTTGCTGCCCGCACCATATTTGCCGGGCTATTCTGACATATCCCTCGACGGGGGATTTTGCGGCGAAAGTTTCGATTATACTAGTAAAGTATAACAACAACAACAACAACAACAACACTACCACAAAAATCCTTCTCCTCATTATGGGCTTTTTCAATAACTTATCATTCAACTTTTCCTCATTTATCAGATTTTTACTCCTCTGGCTCTTTTCGTCCTTGCGATCCTGCCATCCAGTTTTTGGTTGAATCCTTCCTGATAAGTATGACCACAACTCGTTTTGATTAGGGTTTCAACAGAGCTTATATTCTTCAGAATGAATGAGTTGTGAATAGATATTTTTGCTTATGATCATCACAAAAGTTTCCTGCCAATATACATGCTCACAAAAGCACACACACACACACATAAATATACATTCATATATACACTAACCATAAATCCTTAACAGCGAGAAACCAATTCAGAACGAAGAAGGAACACGATGAGCTCTAGCTCTAAAAGTTAGACCGGGAAATAGAGAGAGATAGGTAGATAGAAATGTGCAAGGACGAAAAAAAGGACTCATCGTAATTAGGTTACTTGTCATTCGTTTTGGGGGCTCTCTCTTTCTTTCTCACTAGATTTCCATCCTTTCAGCAAGGATTCAATCGTATATAAAATTCCCTGCACAAAATCGGAAAAATACAGAGAAACATGAATAAAGGACCAAGGCGACCAGAAGATGATAATTGCTAGAGATTGAATGGGTAATTGATTGGGCGATTAGTCAACTTTTTGCGATTGGGTAATCGGTGTCGATGGTTGGCTGGTTGATGGTGATGGTGGTGGCGATGATGGTCAAAAGAAGGTCAGTTCTTTGGGGAATTACAAGGACGAGAGGAGGCGCAGTCCTGCTTTTAGTTATTTACGGATTTTTTTTTTTTGGAAATTAGTTGCTACTAGATTATTTTTTTTTCGATCTGTATAGGTCTGTAATTGAGCGAAGGGAATTAACCAGTTCGGGTTTGAACGGTTTTTGGGATGGGGTGGGGATATGTATGGATTAATTATTAGAAAAAGACTGATTGATGAATTAGTTTCTGCTAATTAATACAAATGAGTGTTCTAAAAGGATTTTAATCTATTCTGGCATCGTTGAGTTTGAGGAATTTTACCTCCGTTCATTAAGCGAATTTGTAATAGAGGAAATGCCCCCACCTTAATAATTCTTAGCATAGATTAACAATGTTACCACTAAGTATACAACACATAGAAAAGTCAACCAGAACAAAGTTTTGTGCACGACATTTATCTTCTTCTTACCTTATCGCTGGGTTCTATTGCTACTATAGTACCAAAATCTACTTCAAAATGCTAAATTGGTAGCAGATTATTGTGCATGCTTTTAATGGATGAAATGTGATGAAGTGAAAACACTTCGAGGGAGGAACATTTTAGGTGCTATTCATCTCCGCCCTCATCTGGTCCCAAGTTCAGGGTGTAAAAGGAGGAGGGTGGTCGACCGGTCGAATTGACCAGAATCGGGAGAATCGAGAAAACTAGGCTAGAAACCGCGTAGATATGCCAACTAACTATTTACAAAATAATGCTACTGTTTTCGTAGCAGCCCTTGCGACAGCGCCAGGGACTAGAGATGTTGGTGAGTAGTGGATTACTACTCGCCAAGATCCAAATTAGTCACGCAGAAAATGGACATTCTGTGTGGAGTGTTCGAACAGGACATCACTTCGTTCAAAAGGAAATCAGCAATGGAATAGTTGAAATGCAAAATATCAGTTGCTGTGCTATCGGAACTACGACTTACCGGATCCGGGACATTGAAGATCGTCCCACCAGCAATCGACGAAACGACTATTCTATTAACTAACGACTATTCTTCTAACTATTCTGTTGGTGAGAAAAAAGAATCCTTCGAGGTTTTATGGTCGATCGACGGGCTGCCAGCAGCTTTGTCGCATTTCAACCGATATTTGAGGGTTTGGCGGTTATAACCATCGACTGTCTGGACCTCGACAATCAGCGTAAACGAATGAAACACGTCGATTTCGACCAATACCAACGATTGAACAAAGAAGTTCGACAGAAAATGAAATCGGAACGAGAAGCGCTCTGGAATAACTTCGCGGCCGATATACAAGAAGCGGCGACGAGACGCTGTACCAGACAACCGGCGACGGTTAGGCGGCAAAACAACATCAACAAACGAAAACATCAAAAAACCGGATGGAACTTTCGTGACCTCTCCCCATGGGCGCCTGCAGCGGTGGAGAAAATTCTTGCAACCACGTCTATACAACCACGGTTCGCCATAAGATCTAGCACCTGAATCGCCGATTATCGAACAGCCAACGAACTAGCTATCGATACCAAACCGACAATTATCGTGGTGCATACGGCAATAAAATTGCTGAAAAATGGACGAATCGTGTCCCCTCGTCCTGGAAAAAAGCGATTGTTGTGGCAATTTTGAAGAGCGGCGACAGTCGGAAATGCAAGAATTATCGCGGTATTAAACTCCTTTCGATCGTCGGCAAAGGTATTTAGGATAATCATACAATCGAGGCGACAGAAACATCGAGAGCAAACGAGCCGGAAAGAACAAGCGAAATTTAGACCACATCGAGGATGCATTGATCAAGTGCTCACTCTCCGCCAGCTAATGGAAGTAAGAATTCGTTGCAGCAAACGAACTGTCGTTGTTTTCATCGATTTCAAATCTGATTGGTACAGCTTGTGGAGAGCCTTGGAAACCGAACACGTGCCATTGAAAATCATCCAACTTTTTCAAACGTCGTCGTAAGATGAATCAACCAGCAGCGTTCGTATTCGAAGCGACTTATCGCAGGAATTCCCGTTTCAAACGGGTGCCCGACAGGGAGAAGTCGCTTGGCCACTTCTCCTCAACTTTGTGATCGACGCGATTATGCGTGAAGCATTCGATGGATGACTCTGAGTTTGATACGACGACAACAACTTCTTAACCGACTTAATATTCGCCGACAAATAGCGCTATCTACGCCTCGATGGAACCCAAATCAAACAGGTTCCGATGTTCAAATATTTGGGACCATTGGTTGTGGAGAAGAAAGTGGCATCGACGGCCGACGTTCACAGCAGTATCGACCACGCAACAGCAACATTCGCCTCGCTCCAATGGTGCATATGAACAAATATTATCATCAAAACTAAAGTACGCCTTTAACGAACGAGTTGATACTTCCGATGCTTCTTTATGGATCGGAAAGGTGGACACTACTCAAGCCGGACGACAAGAAGCTTGAGGTGTTCTAAATGCGATGCTTGAAGTAGATTCTCGGTGTCGGTACAGACTGGAAAATTCAGCGATCGGCACCGAAGAAAACTCGGCTCGACTTGGATCGGTTGTTTGGATCGATCATAAGCGAAGGATGACTTTAGTTTGGCAATCAATACTGACTTGTTTGTTCTGTTTAAGTAGACAAAAATGTTTTTAGGAAATCGTAAATTTATAACTTGGTTTGGGTCTTTTCATAGAAGATTTGAACGATTTTCGACACGATCGACTCGTACGCTCTTTTAGAGCTGTAGGCATAAGTTAACATCATTTGGAAATGATTTCCGATGATGGCTCATCAGGCTCTATTTTTTTACCGAGAGAATTGTGATCGAATTGGGCTGTTTTAGACTTTGATCGTGGTCAAGTTACAATCGTGGTCCAGCTACGATTCATTGTAGACCCAATATAACTAAGAGCATTAGAATGATGGTTGAGGCGAGCAATCAAAACAGACGGTGCGAGACACTGTGCTCAATCCACACTGGCGCAGACTTTATCTTTAATATTGTATCAAGATTCAAATGTTGTTGAACCTTGGAGATAATCAAGGTTAATAATAAGTGATCTGTAATAGAATGCTCCCTAGCGGGGGCGTGTCGGTCCAAAAATTCGGCTTTGCGATGGGCATAGGAAGATCTGCCACTACTGCTCATTGGTATTTCTGAACTTCAAAAATGAACTTCCACGTCAAAACTTTGCGAGATATAGCAAAATAGGGTAGGTCTTGATCTGTGCCTAGTTTGTACTAAGTATATAGTCCACTACCTCCGGGCTATAAGTCGCTTTGTTGTAAATCGGAAGATGGGCCGATGACGCACAGGAAAACATGCGGCGTTCCGCAGGAATCCGTCCTAGGCCCACTCCTGTGGAAAACAATGCATAACGTTAAGGCAACGCCTCCCAAAAATAGCGGTTGCAATCGGGTTAGATAGAAGGTGACACCCGGATGATGCCTAGATGAGATCGAATTTTGTGGCACCGAAGTATTCTGGGATATTAAAGGGTGCGTAGAAAGCACTGATCAGCATCAGATCAAACCAGTGTCTGAAAATAACAAGGTATAGGAACAAATCATTCACTTGCAGTCCGCCCTGTGGTACCTGGGTGTGATGATCTACCAGAGACTAATTTTAAAAGCGCATTTGGAAGGCATGGCGGATAAATCGTGTGCTATTTGTGCAGCACTTGTGTCAATGCTGCCCCATTGGGGGTTCCCAGACCCAGGCATCGCCTCTCGACGGCAAGGATAGTTAGCTCAGTCCTACTCTGCGCCAGCGGGGGTAGCAGCATTCAACAGGACGCTTAACAGGAAAAAATTGAGGATCACATACAAACTAAGCTTATTCCACACATGGTGCGCATACAACACCACCCTTGACGACGCGGCGTGCGTGGAATGATCCCCATAGACATACTGGCGAGAGAAGACATTTCATTTCTCATTTTTTGTTAAGGGGCGCCTTGGCGGGTACTGCGACTTATTTGTTGGGGCTATTGTACCATCCCCGTCTTTAAAAACCATCAAGGTTAAGGCTTCTGAGGTAGCCTAAAACTGATTTAGGGTTTCTGTCCCAAATCTCCCTGGGAGTAGGGAAGTCACGATGGAGGAGGCTTAGTCTCTTCCTCCCTGTAGCCTCACAGTCGCACAGCAAGTGCTCCGCGGTTTCGGGAGCTGCCTCGCAGAACCGACAGACAGAGTCGGTCGCCAGACCTATTTTGTTAAGAAGACAAACGTCTCTATGATCCAGAATATGCTAGAGGACAGCCTAAACCGGTACGTCAGAAAATGGAGCGCTGCCAGTCCGTAATTGAATGGCAAAGGAAGTGGGACGAGTCTATTAGGGTCGGCGGGCATGCAGACTTTTCCCAAACCTGGAGAGTTGGGTCATGAGGGGGGTTGGGAGGTAAGCTATGACCTCACGAAATTGTTGAGTAAATATTAAGAATATAGAAAATACTTCCAACGTTTTCGGCGCTATGACTTATCACTTTTCCCGGCATTCCCCGGTGTCCAAGAAGAGGCAGAGCACGTCCTCTTTCGTTAAACGATATTCAGTGATCATAGGGTGCAGTTGGAAGCGTTAGCCGAGACGCCACTGACACTGAATAATATCCTAGGATACATACTGAGATCTGAAGATGTTGTAGGCGAATGTGGAAACATAGCTAAGATTATACACAAAAATCTGAGGCTGATAGAACCTGCAGGATCCTGTTGGTAAAAGGAGTAGTTTTTCACCTATTGTGCCAATGGCTGAACACCAGCACAAATCGTTACACTGATTGAATGACTTGCTTCATATCGGTTATTAATCCTAGCAAACAAACAATTTTTCCTCTACTCCTAGTCCCAGCATGTCTCCCCATCTAAAATTTATTAACACCTTTCAAGCAAAATAAAAGCAAAAACAAGCAACAATTTGTCACGAATGCACCTTATTGCAGCACACTGCAGTCATAAATTAATGAAGAAAGAAGAAACTAAACTAAAAAAAAAATGTCCAAGAAAACACCATGGCGTGGCACCATGCTTGAAGATAATTTTTCTTTTTAAGTGCAGCACCACCAACACTCTCAGCGCAGAAAAATGTTGCACGTACCATGGATGACGTCTGTGCCAGCTTAAGCGATGCTACAAAACAATATCAACGACGAAAAGAAAGTTGAGGGAAAAAAATTTAGTATATAAAATAAAGGACGAACAAAAGGACGAAAAATTGTTTATATTAAAAAAATTATTTCATATACAATAAAGCAAAAAAAATGGATTTTCCAAGTAGGAAAACGATTGTGAATCTGGAACGTGATGAAAAAAAAAACACACAAAAATTTCAACGAAATTCAATTTTTGTTATAAATTTTTCACACATACAGACACACACACAGGTAAAAGTTATTTATCTCATAACCCAATTACAGATCGATTGTATATGCAGATATGTATAACAAGTGCCAAAAAAGAATTGAAAATAGAAAGGATAACGTGAACACAACACCCGAAAAAAAAGGGGGGGGGGGCGCACAAGGATGTTGTTTTCTTCGTCCTTCTTTCAAAAAAAAAAGCAGAGAATTTCTCCTGGTTACATTTCCTTCCGTATAACTAAATTCATCACACATGACCCAAACACTTGACTTTGAATATCCTTCAATTTGCAGTGAAAACCATCATCGAGCAAGATTGCTTTTGATATTGTAAGGACTAAGAAGGATATACACTATATATGTATGCATAAATGTGTGTGTGCGTGTGTATATGGGTTAGAAACCCTTTCAATGTCAGTCAGTCAGACCCACAGAAGGAAGAAATAAAAATGGAGGGTGTTTTTGCGGAGGAGGGGGTTGTTACGATGCTATCTTTAGACGATTTTTTGTTATGTTATATAGATATGTGCATGTATGATTTGAATATAGATGTCGAATTGTGTATACAGACATATATACATACACATATTGCTATTCAATTGATAAGATGAAGACGGGCAAAAAAAATTCAATTTTTATCCCCTTCAATTCAATTCGTCTATCTAGTAGTCGTCATTTTTATAGGCTACCTATTCCAATATCCGCTTCTCTTCTTATCCACCCCCGGCTTCTTCCTTCCTTCCACATCTTTAAGTGTAGACCATTTCAATCGTCGCCTTTTCATCAATTTTCATTGCCATTGAATAATAATACGATGATGATTGTGATGATGGTGATGCTGATGATGATGATGTGCAACTATTGAAACTATTGGAAAATGCCCGTTTTTTGGGGGTATGCAAGGTAAAATTTGTATTGTTGGGTATTGTTTTCAGCATTAAGTAGTAAGATTTGTTATTTGTAGTTGGATAGAAGACGTTCGATACAATCGTTCTTCGTTAGTAAAAATTTGATATGTTCTCACTAATATCAGTCATATTCAATCAGACGATTCAAATCATATATGTATGCTTAGATACACCCTGACATGATGCACATTTGAAGACTATTTCCAAAACTTTTCCAAAGCTTTCCATTAATTTCCATCTATTTCCAAACCTTTCCACCAATGGCTGTCAATATCATTTTGTCACCACTTTCTGGAATTGGTAGATCTGTCAATGTTTGACAAACTTTTACCAAAAATTTAATATAGAAATTACACAAATTTCGTTATAGACCACCATTTCATGACAATGATGAACATTATTCCCAAATTAGACTCCTGGTTCGAAGGACCAAACCAGTAATATAAACACATCAGCTTGTGTTCGGCTTATAAGACAACTTGAGAGCCGCTTTCTGCTGTAGCTGTAGCCATAAGCCCAGGTATATCGACTCAAGGACATTTGAAATAATTGGGCATAAACGAAGCCAGTATACACCATATTTTGTATATAGATCTAGTTTTGAAGCAGACAGGCCATACAAAGATCTGGTTTTGAGAAAGGAGGCCGATTTCCACCGGCAAAGGTTCGTTAATAGGCAAAATTCTTTCAACTCGAACTTTCAAACCTTAGCAGCTTTAGATCGAACAACCTTTGCATCAACAACTACACCGTATGGTGCATATTTTGGACTAATCGCGTTACTGGGCTGTATTTTTTTGTAAACAAGATCGAAGCGATCGTTGAAGTGTGTTTGTTGCACTACTGAACCATTAAGTCTGACTTTTTTGGCCTAGGCTATATGATTTGGACGTAAACCATGCTTATTTCCAGCAGCATAGTTCGGTCTGGCACATAAACTGCGAACCAATCAAAAAAAGTTCCCGGGGCTTGGTATTTTTCAGATTGGAAAAACCAGGCGGTCATCCAGGACCTCGAGTGGTCAATAAACAACATGCATGAGAACCCTGACGACAATGAAGGATGCGTTATAAAGAGCACAAAAAAAAAAAAGAATTTGGTCATTGCGGATGCCAGCAAGTGTGGGCATAAGGATACACCCAAAGCGAGATTAGTTTTCACTGATGGTGTCACTCACAATCAAATAAACCACGTGTTGATGTACTGGCGCCAGGTGATAAAATGTTGATCGACCGCAGAAGTCAGGAGCCAATTTATTATACTGTCATTAGCACTGCTAATTCAACTTAGGTATAAGTCGTCGAATGCAAGCTGGTAACTGGAAGTAAAAATGATACTTTCGGGGCAGTGCAGCCGTCTCACAAGACATGGATAGCTTACCCGAAGATAAATGTCTCAGTAAAAAATAAAAATGGTTTCAAAGGCTGTTTCGGTTGGTCGCCAGACAACAAGGACACGGGAGGACTAACACGCTATGCTACACTGTACTGGAAGTGCGACTACACCGTCCTCGTGGGGCGATCGGGAATAGATTCCTGGCATGGTCATGTCTCTACCAGGAGTGCTAGCTAATCAGGCGAAGGGAAGAACATGAAAAAACCCCCCAATCTAAGGTGAAACAGAATATGCCGATAGACGCATGGCCAAGGGGTGCTTGGTCTCTAATATCCAAACTCTGGATATCTGGCCTCCTCCAGTTATAATTGGCCTTCACTCTAGTCTGTCACATAAAAAAAAAAGCGAGCTCGCTATGGATGACTAACTTTCCCGAATACTTATTATGGGTCCATTTATGGAAACTAATGAAAAAAGAAATAATGAGCTTGATGCAGCTCCGACAGCATCAACCTCGTCAAATGTAACGATGGCCACCTCCCAAGAGTCCATAGGGACACAAGAGATAGCAACTGCAGAGCAGAGCCATTGGGCACGAAAGCTTTGAACAAATTGGTTCAACGAGCAGTGCCATTGGGCACGCATACTCGGTCAGTGTGTGCTCGGTTATTTCCGTAGCTATAACCATTGTCCGAGGCTTGGAGAAGATGGAGATTGACGAACCGGGGTTTGTCAAAGAGAAAATGCTTTCAAAAAGCACTGGCAAAAGGCCTCTCCAGGGATATGGCCCTGGAAAAAGGCTTAATAAGGCCCCCAAAAAACTGCGCTGAAGAGCGTTCGCTCAAAGGAGAAAACTCCGGAACAGAGAGTATCAAGACCTCCAAGGAGCCCACTCGCCCCACCTTTAGCCAGGTGATAAGCAGTGTTAAGCTTGGCCTCATCTCGACTGACATGGTCGAATGCTTCCTGACACCTTCAGGAGAAAATGGCACAGTTGATGGAGGCGATCATAGATGTCATGATCGAAAAAGCAGGTGGCCAAGTCAACCGTATTTCCAAGGAAGCTGCTAAAGAAAAGACTGGTGGCCGTTAGTCTGCTCAAATCCCGACAGCAGAATGGATGAGAAGTAACGTCTCCTTGATATCACTCTGATGGAAGAGCGTAATTTCACCAGATTCCCTTCATAAGAGGTTATTTCCACTAAGCGTTACCTTAACCAACGAGAAAGTGCTGGCGACTATCGGCGCACAAAACTCAGTTCCCTCTGACAAGTGGAAAGTGCTCTACATTGGCACTCCAAGTTAACTTGCACCATGCGAAAGGGGCATCCTTCACCCTGTTCAAGACTTTCATGGCACGGAATCTTACCCTTGCTCTTATTCAGGGGGCAAAGTCGAGGACTTACCACCAACTCAAGTAAACTAGTACATATATGATCGGACATGCGGGGCGCCTCGCGCTAAAAGGGTGACAATAGTGTCACTCATCTTTCCATTACTAACTTTATTTCTAGAGATCAAGTAGCGATCCCGTTTGCCGTTCCCACCGTCAAAGGATTGCAAGAAATCGTACTTGCGTCCACCTTCTTTTGGGGGCGATGTAGAAATAGTGCCATCCCAGAAGGTTCAAGAACTGATTGAGCTCTGTCGCAAGACCATCAAGCCATCGGCTGTGATACCATCTTTAGCCATTGGACGCTGGGTGTAATCATAGGACCATCCTAGACCGTTATTCCCGAAGTCTTTCTGGGAACATCTTCGACCGTGACAAGTTTAAATGGGCCACTGCCACTGCCTCTTTTCAATCCTATAAGTCTCCGGGAGGAGAAGAAATTTTTCCGGCACTTCTTCGGAAGTAACTTGATCTGATTCTCGACAACCTGGTCTGTCTCTTTAGAGCCAGCTTCAACTGGGGATACAATCCAATCATCTGGAGGAAAGTCGTGGTGATTTTTATTCCCAAAAAGGGCAACAGACCCCTGTACTCCTAGTACAGACCTATCAGCTTAACCCCTGTTCTTTTGAAAACGATGGAAAGGCTGCTAGACCTTTATGTTATGTGCAAAGTGGAGCTCTCTCTCTCTACATAACTCCCAGTTCGCTTACACGAAGGGTAAATTAACAGAGGTTGCACATCACCAGCAAAATCGAAAAAGCCTTCCTCGCTAAATAAAAACTGCATTATGTGCATTCCTTGACATCGAAGGTGCTTTCGATAACACTGGCTATGGTTCTATTCCTCAGAAACATGGATCCTCACACGATAAAGATAAACATCCTTCGGTTAGTCTAAGTCCTTTTTAAAATAGTTAAGTTTTCGTTGCTGCATTGCAATTTAGCGTTAGTATGATAGTACCTAGGGTACCCAAGCTCATCGGCCCCTAAAAAGCTAGTGCTCTCTGCATAGATTTTGGCATCCACATCTCCTTCTGTCTTGTAGCTATCCATGAACGATATGCGTCCACTATGCTATATCTTAGTCTATCTCGTATGTCCACGGAAGGGTTTTTAAACTTTGCGTATAAAGCTCGGTTGGCTCTGGGACGTTACCTATATAGCTCCTATGCCTATATAACTCAATATAGAGAATAATTCGAATTAATCGTGAGTAGGTAATGTGGCACTTGAGCCTGTGAACCAGATGGTGTGGCGGTTTTGATTGGGGTTTTCCTAATGAATCTCTATTTTCTTCTAAAAAATATCAATTTGATTTAAGACATGAAAATAACAACAAATAAAAGATTTATTGTAGCAGTGTCACTCAGCACTCGTCCTTAAATTTCGTGTTAAAAAGAAACTAAATAAAAAATCTGAAAATCTTGAGTCCTGAAAAAATTCAATAATTTTGTCCTTCATTTCTTTCTTTAAAAAAATTATTATAAAATTGTGGTTTTTTGTGTCCTTTTTTCGTGAAAGTTTATCCTTTAATTAAAATCAAAAAAAAAAAATACAAGAAAAGGGCAGTTGGTCACGATAGAAACAAAAAACAACGAAATTCTCCTATTGACCTTGAAAAATCCTTCACCCATTTTACATTTCATTAGTAAAGTCACTCGACTGGGGGTGGTATTAAGGGATTTCTTTTCTAACTTCAAATTTGATGAAACTAGAAAAATAAAGCAGAAAAAAATAGGGTGTGTGTGTATATATTTTTTTTAACTCGGAGTTTGTTACGTCAGAAGGGCTTTATCTTTAGATTTAAGGGTAAGATTAACCCAAGTTCGGATCATTTAAATTTTACCTTAATTTCTACCCTTTTTCTGAGTGGCGCGGCGGCTCTCATAGAAAGAGATCCGCCCTACCTCTACCCTCACCCTCTACTTCCATCCAGTCCCCCACTCAACAGCTTTAAGAAATTTACAGTTTAAGCCCTAGAATTAAATTCATAGCAAACACTTTAACACCTAAAGGTATTTCTATAATCTCCACTCCATCCACCCTCATCCCATCTGCTTCTGCTCCTGGTAACCATGAAGCTTTCTGAATTTTTTAAGGGTGTTCCAAAAGGTGGTTGGGTAGGTAGAATGGTAGCTGGGGTTTTGGCATCTAAATGAAAGGAGCATGAAGAAAAGGTATTTTATGGGTGGTAGCGTGGTACTCTCTTTGGTACTAAGGATTTTTAGTGGAGCTCTATATATATAGGGAGGCATGGTGTAGAATGAGGGTGTGCTTAGGTAAATGGGATGTGTATGCCTGTGTAGAGAGAGAGGGATGAGCATGAGAGTAAGCCCTTGGTGGTAATGGTGTTTTCTTAGAAAATACCATTAGCAGGATAAACAATTAACTGCGATGTCAGTCGTCCTTTTTAGATTGCGGCTCGGACCGACTAAGTGGATGATATGCTTAATTGAAAGAACTGGAAAAGCCAATTGGTTCGTTAGGATAATGATGTGCATAAGATGGCAATGATTAAGATTTATAAAAACACCAAAAAAGTTTTCGTGCGATTTGTATATTTTACTTTGTTATAATCCTTTTAGATTGTTTGTGTGTAAATACTTTAGATAATTCAATTTCAACATTTCAATATCATAATTTGTCTACTATTTTTGATTGGAATATTTTTGAAGACCAAAAACCAAGTTACATTGATCGCAGTACCAAACCAAGGTCTCAGGGGTCTTTTCGGAAGAACAGGTAACGCTGTGACCACTTTCTTTTTGGCAATATTGCCAAGAACGAGATAGCAGGAACCTCCTACGAGAAGGACAGGATTGACAAACCAAGTTACTAGGCCTGTCGTTGAACAGTGGAATTTTCTTTGAAATGAAAAGATGGCAGCACATTAAACTAGTAGTGTAAAGAATAAAAGCTCCTGGAAGGAAAATTCGGCACCTTCAAATAACGCCCTGAAAATAAATAAGCTTGCAAAACCATCCCAATAGTCGAGGAAAGTAGCGTTGAGCCGTCCAAGTGGGTTTGGCGACAAGGAGGCCAATGTGTGATTCTACGAAGGAACCCCATACCCATTGCTATGCCAACTCAAGACCAACAAAATTTTGGATCAAAATGCAATTTATAGCTTCACGTAGTCATATGAAAATCGTGAGTAGGTAATGGGCCATTTGAGCCTGGTAACTATTTGGCGATGTAGTGGGAGTGACGTTGCTGACTATCGTCACTGCATTCTTTTTTTTTACCATATCCTATAGAAAATTAAACGATAGGCCAATCCTTTTGTATTTAGATTTTCAGTCTAGAGAGGGTTTGGTCCAACTCAATCCGGGGCTCCGTAGGAGATTCACCTGGGAGTCAATTCTGGTTCGGTGCAGTGAAAGCGTGAAAAAAAGTTTACACTTGACGTTTTACACACCTTTTTTCACTTTATCACTGCACTCAACCTGAAAAAGCGATTCTCGTTGCATTCGTGTAAACTTAATGCTAAATAAAGGCTGAATTGAATTTTTATATTAGCAAGTGACAGTTTATCAAATCTAGTAGGTACATAAAAGTGTAAACTTTTCACGACTTCACTCTAAATTTCACGGTGTAAAAATTTTTTATATGTGCAAAGTTTTTGACAGTGGTTTGCACGGTATAAGAATCGCAAACAAAGGTGTAAACGTGTAAAGTGTTTTCACGTTTTCACTGCACCGAACCAGAATTGCCCCCCTGGCCTTGTATTGTCGCTCATGAAATAGAGCCCTTCTTCGCTGGTCGACATGAAAAAGGTAAATTAATAGATAAACCATCAACCTCCATACAATGGGTGCAATAACTGCTCATAGCATTATGCAATTGAGCACACTAAGCGTAGCATCACATCACATGCTGAGGAAATTCGAGGACATCACAAAGACGAACCCAGTCACAGAGGTTACTCATAGTGTGGTTCACTTTATCCAGACGAATAGCCGACCAGTGCATTCAATATCAAGACGAACGATAAATGAAAAATCATCTCTCAAAATCCAAAGGATTAAGATTCTAGGTTCCTAACGATATTGGAGAGGTTGTAAGTAGGATAGAATCACAGAACTGGCTGAACGAGCCGATGTCTTGGCTTGTGATAGGCAGAAAAGTTGTCCAGAACGGTCAAACTCTTGCTCTGAGCATTAAAGATAAATTTTAAATCAACTGCAAAAATAATAAATGTCCTTTTATTACAACTTTGGACGAAGCTCGGAAAATACTTGGCTTCGTAACCGAACGCTGCACGCTAAATGGAGGATAAAAATGGGGGCAAGTTCCGTAAACTCCAACGGGAAATAACGAAGATATGTAACTCGCACAAAGTGTCCCAAAGCGAAATACCTCAACAGGGAGGGAGGCTCTTACTTAGAGGTGGGCACCCCCTAGGAAAAGCGTTTCCCGAAAAGAAGAGGTGCGCCAGTGTAAGGAGGTAGAGTAGAGAATAGAGAAAGCCAAGAAAAGACAGAAAATGAAGAAAAAGAATCACCGGCAGTACCAAAAAAAGAAATGCCTGACGCAGCAGCAGGCAGGACGTTATAACCGACATCCTGCAAAAGTCAATAGACGAGTCACTCGCATTAGGCGAACCCAAAAAAACGGCTTTCTAATGGAGCTGACAGCTGGGGAAGGTAAGACGAAGGATCGGCTAATCAATTGCAGGTATCTGGACGAGATTACTACCAAGAAGGATGTCTGCTAGGGCAGCTGGAACTGAGGGCAGTGCAAGTAGAATAAGATGACGTTAGAGTCAGGAAGGCATATGGAGGTACGCAGACGGCTATAATAAGCCTTCCAGTCGTAAACGCGAAAAGGGCTCTTGGGACAGGCAAGGTCCACATCGGCTGGGTGGTCTGCCGAATACGAGAGACGACAGCACCAAGTAGATACTTCCTTAGCGAAGAAATGCATGAGCACTCAGGACATTAAAAATCTATGCTGGAGATGCAAAGAGGGGCACAGGATCTTCTTGCACATACCAATATAGAAACCAGGACAGCGGCGTCTGGATGGCGGATAAGTTGGGAATATAGATATTTACGGGAGCCGAGCCATGGAAGATACCATGATAAGTCCAGATTATGGATCCATGCGGGTAAAAGAAGGCGGAATACATGCTATTTGGTGTCAAGCCAGACACTATGACGAGTATGAGTCGATGGTGGAAAGGTTAGCCATCGACGCGAGCCCCCATTGCCCGAAAATAATAGCGGACAATTTCAATGCTTCGGCTCTCAAATGGGGTAGACGACAAACGAATGCAAGAGGACGCATACTCCTACAAGTCTTCTCACTACTGACCAAAACCAAACGTAAAACCAAACCAAAAACTTACGTAAGCGATTCAATGACGACCACACCAAGCCATCATCTTCTATGTGCATCAGGGTAAAGCTGCGAAAAAGCCTAGAAGCGAAACGATTTGAGGATGGACCGTTAAGAAACTCGACGCAGAGGTGTTCGAGGAAGTATTCCTGCATGATGGAAGGGGAAAGGAGAAGGCGAAGCAGATTATTGACTCAGTGAAGCACGCATGCGACGTGTCCACACTGTAGTGTCTCGGAACCTGTCGACACTCAATATACCTCTGCTTAAATGCAGAGATCGACCAATGTGGAAAAGTCTGCCTCGAAGCGCGAAGGAGAAGTCAGAGAACTCGGAATCGTCCAGAGTTCGACGAGCTCCTCAAGAGGTGTTAGGAAGCGAGAAAAGACTGAACACGTGGATCCAGGAGAGGTACATACAACAAAAGAGATTCTGGAGGCCGCAAAAGTGTAGCCATCAATTAGGCTCCTGGTACGGATAGTATTCTGAAGAAAGCGGCTAAGTTAGCAGCTACGACAGCGCCAAATAGGTTCGCTGAAATCTTCACAGCTTGCCCGACAGAAATGGGGCGGAGGGGGTTCCCAGAGCGATGGAAACAGCATAAATTTGTCCTCATACCTAAGCCGAACAAGCCTTTAGGAAACCCATGGCCCTAAAGACCGATATGTCTCCTTAGTTGCATAGGCAAACTTTTTGAGTGAGGGATTGGTAACAGAATACTCACAACGCCTAGATGAGATCGAATTGTGTACGAACGAAGCGATCTGGGAGAACAAAGGCGTGGCTGCTACGCTAAGCTAGAAGCTAGAAGCGATTCTGATCAGCAAATGAATAAAAGAAGTTACGGCCTCGTGAGAGATGATCTTTTCGTTCGGCGTGGCATTCTTTGGCCAAATGTGTAGTCTAAATGACAAACCTTTTGTGAGACTACTCAATCTGCTCAAGCGGTCTGATTTGAAAATTTAAAGTATTGGGGCTTATGGTATAAATCGTCCAAATCGGCATACATGACCTAAGTGAAAAAGGTATAGAACAACAGATTTCGGTTATCGAATATGAGAAAGCTTAAGCGTGGAAGCTTATGTATAACTAGAACGTATCACTTGCTAACTACATCACAGTCAATCAACCAAGCTATTAACAAGACTGGGAATAATTGACAGGAATGAATAACCGCAATTAAATCCTTATTAAAAAACTAACTGTGAACTATTAAAAAATTAAATAAAAGTAATAATCAAACCTCCATCAAGGCACGCTAGTGTCACATTAAAACGAACTGCTTCCAGCAACGTTTCGTGCACTAAAAACATCGTGTACGTTAAAAGTATCCAGTGAAGGTATGTTTACTTTGTTTTACCTTCTCTCTTTCTCTCTGGACGATTTTATCCAGATTTATCAGATTTTAATTAATTAACGATCACTACAAAATTATAGGGACTTGTGTCCCCTGAACTCTTAACACAACTGTCACCCCTTATAGCAGCGATATATATGAATAAACATATATTGCTACCCCCTTGCGGGTTGTGGCTCGGTTCTATTCTCGTACCTTAGGTTGGATACCAACTACTTCACTAATCCTCGGCCTATATGTCCCCTGTAATCATCAATCGTAATCTGCAGAAGCGTTGCCTAAATGAATGGGTTCCCGGCAAGAACTATATATGTCCTAGAGGGGCTCCTCTTTAATCAACGGTTAAAGCTTATCCCCTCACCAGCCATCCAACCAGTTAGCGATATCAAATTAAGATAGCGGATTTTTTTGTTGTTGTTGTTAGTGTTGTTGTTGTACCCCAAGGGTTGGTGTTGCTGGGGTCTTAGCTATAGTATAGTGTCCTGGCCGGCTGTGTCCTCCTCGTTTGGGTTATGTGATATAAATTATCCTTGCCGGTGTTATCTCTATGTCAAGTTAGCACGCAAGTCGCCTGTCCCATTACCTTTCTGCAGGATCTAACCCGATGGCTTTTATGCTTTCAAACCGAAGCTGTTCTATATATGTATGTTGTGGGTTTGGGAGGGGGATGGAAAGGCTGTTAGGAGTTTTAAGATAATTTCCTCGCCCGCCCGCTCAAAGCCGGCTACTCTCTTCATCCAGCGAGCTTCAGTCACTCTTAGCATCTGGATGGGAGCATACAAAATTTTATCCTTTTTTATTTTCATAAACACCAACCATGGTTGCAGTGCTGGCTTGTCCTGGTGTGTTGGTGCCAAGTGTAATTTGTTAAACCTTCCGGTTGTTATGTGGTCGTTCGCGCTCTTTCACTCACTCTCTCTCTCTGAATATTGGGGGGCCCAGGTTCTAATCCTGTAGATGCCTTTAAGTCCTCGTCAGAAACATAAGCTTTATGCAGCCAGATAATTTATTTTTGGGGACAGGATATCTTAAGGACTTTTCTTTCCTTTTTTGTAATTTTGGCTGGTTTTGTTTTTTCCTTTTGTACTTTTTATATATACACACACACACCGGTATATCCTCTTCTATCATCACCACCACTGCAAGAAACGACAGAGCGTCAGACAGAAAACAGGATTTAGGTCATTGCGTGCAAGGATTTCGGGTTTTTTTTTTGTATTCACATTTTTTTTTGGTTGGTTCTGTTAAGGATATTTCCTGTCTCGCTGGGCTAAAGTCATTTCTGGTGTGTAGAATAATAAAATATTGGTGTTAGGTGCGGTGTGTGAAGAAATGAGGATGTCCTTACCTTAATTCATGATTTATATATTTTTTGTTTTTGCGACATTTCGTGATGGGACAAATTATTGCGGTTAAATACATAACGAAATTGATTTCTTTGTTTCTAGTTTTCTGCCACTGGTTTTGGGGGGTTTTTTCTTCCTCTGGGGGTTGTTGGTGATGTTGGTTGGTGTTTAAGTAATTTTTTTTGGGGGAAGTAAGGAATTATAATTAATATAGGGGTTTTTTATGAGAGTTTGATAAAGTGTATGTGATTGTTGGCGAAATTGATTTTTTGTTTGTAATTTTTATTGTTTTATTAACGCAGGCTTTTTTTTCAGACACGACAGAGTCTAGTCTTAGAGACAAATGAAACTTGTTTTATCAATTGTTGATAGTCTTTCGGGACTTGATTTTGAAGAGAATTACACTACCGTCTACATATGTATTTTCCTATAAGGCATTTATGATTACAATTCTACTAGATTGTTTTGGTAGTTATCGACAGAATCCGAACACTAGTACTTTTCGTCCTTCTAAGCAGGTAGAGAACCTGCCTTCCAATCTAAGTGTTCCTAAGTGGTTCCTCTAAGTGTTAATTAAGTAGGTACTAATCGCCACCACTGCTGTTTGATCTCGCTGAGTAAACGAGAACTTGAATAATTAGCATACCTCATGGCTGGGAATTGTATTTTCGAAGCAGGAGCTTCGAGATTTATGACATACGAGGTCCATATAGAAACACATTATTGGTACCTTTTGTCTTCCCTCAGTACCAACCGGAATACAATTTTTTTTCCTTGACCAGTCTCTCAGATGAACCGATTACACTGGATCATGTCACATATAACTAGCCATGGAAGAAAGAGTCACTTTCGCATTTTCAAACTCTCTGACGATTTATGGTTTTAGTGAAACAAATATTCACAAAGGATTGCAGAGGCTTTAATTGAATTTATAAAGACATCCGAACAATTCGAGAGAATTCAATTCATTCCCATTGCAATACTTTTTCAGTCTAGGCCTTTTAAAAGAAGGCTTTTGTGGAGGCTGAACAAACTTATTCCCGCTGGTATAGATTTGTAATCACAAAAGAGCGATAATGGTTTTACGTTAGCACTGAGAAAACACAAATCCCATTCGGAGGCTTGGACGATGTGAGTAAGTTTTTGGTAGTTGGCTTTCATGTCTGGTTCTTTCAGGAGTTGTGTTGATTAGAACAGAAGATTTAGAAATGAGAAATTAGAACAACCTTAGCAATGATTCGAGTTTCTGAGAGCTGAACCAACATGGCCGGAATATTTTTTTTAATGTGAATTAAGAACTTGCTTGAATATCGAGTAATAAGCTAGAAAAACTTGAGTGAAAGCCGGTTAGAAAAACAAATTTTGACATTACTATACAAAATTGATGAAAAACGGTGGCCGGCCTTAAAATGTGTAGCCAAGGTTTGTCTCTAAAGTCATCAGTTAAAAGCACATTGATTACACTAATAAGTTGGTTGTTGCCGGAAAAACTTGAAGTGTCTTGTTAGGAGCCTTAATAAATCTTTTGAAAGCCATGACTGACGTAGACGGCACTTAACCTTAAGCTTGCCGAAGTGCTTGAGCTATGTTATTCTGTTTAGAGTTATTACAAAATGACATTTTTAGGTGACTTGAAGGCAAAGCTATCTTTTTCTGCTCCTTTAATCAAGGTAGTTCCAATATACAGAGAAGTACCTCCAATGGCGATATTGCTTTCACTCGAAATTTTAGTTAGGAATAGATTGATAAACCCTTCCTCGGTCGCAGAAGAGAAAAAGCGCACACCTAGTGTTTTTCGTCCCCATCCATTCTTAAAGGCGTCCGAAGGCACCTCTCCAGTACTCTACTGGTTTGGCGATGTATCCCCGAACCGCTACTGCAGTGGTCCTTCCGCCATCACAGTGAACAGACACGAAAAAGCACAATGCGACTGATGATGATGAAGATCCAGGGCAAACAGGATCTTTGGGTGAAGAAAGAATTATTGGGTTAGAAGATGGGATTGAAGAAAGTAAAGGCGATACGGCTACTGAACAGAAGTCTGATGATGAAAAGACTTGTGACACAGAAGAAAAACAAGGACCATTTACATAAGGGAAGGACAAGAAGACCAAATGGACTAGGAAGCCTCCAAATGAGGGTAAAAGCAGAATACCGGAATATTATCACTCGACTCAGGGGTCATATGAGCAGCTAGACAGACCAAAACCGCAGTTGAGTGTTGAAATCACTTGTTCACCGATACCATGTTCAAAATAATAGTCAAATATACCAATCAATATATAAAGATGAAGTTTGCTCGAGAGAAGTATATTAGGCCAACTGATATGACTGAAGTGAGGGCATTTATTGGTTTACTATATCTTACAGAGGCTTATAAAGGATGGCAGTTTCCTTGGAGCTTGGAGGAACACTAGGGTCGATAAAATGATTAGATTTAAAACTTGTGATGACACTAAGACGTAATGTGTATACTCCCAAGTTTTAGAGGACGATGCCTGTGAAAAAGAGCAAGTATCGGATCAAATTGTTCTCCCTCATTGGTGCAAAGATGGTATACACGTAGGTACAACTTGGAAGTATGTATCTGCTGGCTCACAACCTGATAGTCCTTTCAACGTGAGTAACAAACCACCTGACATCGTACCCCCTTCAAGAGGCAAACGAAGTCTGAGATGAGTGCATAGTTGCAATATTTTTAAATTTTCCTGCGGAGCGTTTTGTCCGACTTATGTACTGTGATCCGATTAAAGTTCCTCGAGCAGTATAAGGTATTGGAAAAAATTAAGAACACTACTTCTTTCAGGGTATCTCCTTGCCAGAAAACTTATAGATGATGGCAAAATGATCATGAATTTTCCTAGGATAGTCAAAAGTCGATGTATCTTCGACTGTTGTTTCACCTAACAAAACCTACTATAGATCTATCAAGGCTCTTCAGATTCAACCGTCTAAACTGTTAGTTATATAAGACAGGGGCCTTAACAAGGTCGCCAGCCAACAGGGTGCACAAGGGGACTAACACGTTGCTTTAAGTTCCGTGCCGGAACTCCTGTGCTCCTCTGCTCCTCTGGTAGAAGTGCAACTATACCCTCCTTGTGGGACAACTGGTAACAGACTTATTGCATGGTTATATCCCTACCAGGAGCGCCGGCTGAAGGTAGTCGGGCGGAGAGAAGAACACTTTAGTAAAACCATCCCCATCTAAGGTAAAACAGGATATGCCGATAGATGCATGGCGAATACATGGCGCGTATGTATTAACCTCGCCAGTTGTGACAGCGGCCTTATCTCATGGATGAGAAGAAATATCAGCTGGCGGAGCTATTGGGAACCCAAGTTGTGAACCAATTGCTTCAAAGCGCGGCGCCAGTGGGCTCGTACATTAAGAGCAAGGGTCTCTTGATATCACTCTGGTGGAAGAGGGTAATTTTCCTCTAACTCACATTATTCGAGGATATTTCCGGGAGTGCTAACCTAACCAATGACAAAGTGCTGGCAAAAAACTCGGTTCCCGCCAACAAGTTCCCTATCACAAAAAAAAAGTGAAAAGTAGCCCAGAGGTGGGTAAATTGTCGACTTGGTTATGGTAGCGCTTCCATTGCTAAGTAGATCAGATTAAAGGGGAAATTGCCTATCGATTCTCCCACATCAGGCTTATCCTCAAGCAAAAAGATCTTTCAATGCAGCCACACAGGGCAGGGATCGTCAGGTGAAACGCAGCCCACAGGGTCTGAAACAGCATCTGCCAATGCTTCTGGTGTCAAGCTGGTGACATATACAAGTTTGGGGGCCTCGGTGGTCTAGAGGTAAGGCGCCTGACTACTATCCCAGAGGACCCGGGTTCGAATCCCGGCCAGCCCCACGGTCCTTCGCCTTTTCCACTTTCCCACCCACATAACTTCCCTTCTTTCTTCTCCCCTCTTTACATTCCTGATTCCTCCTGTCATAGCCTTCGCTAGTCGTTACCTGCTCCACCAAGCGCATGTCATCGGTTGGCTGATGAGATTCAACTCGTTTCAGGAGGCATAACATTCCAGCGAGTTGTTTCTCAAATGCCCCAATGCCAGAGTCGCGAAATGGTTGGAATAAGGTGGAATAAAATATCGCTGCTAGGTTGTGGCAGCTCCTTCCTACTTCTCTCTCTTTCTACTTTCTATCTGCCGGCTAGAGCTGCTGTTCGACATTCTATACGAAAAAACATAGATTGTCGAACAGTACAAAGGGCTTTCCCTAAGCCTCTAGTCTATCACATAAAAAAAAGCGTACATGCATTGCATTCAGAGGTTCCATGATATCCGGCGAATTTCTTCTGACACATAATTACATGGTTGCGTTCCGTGCCGGCTTTCACACATAGTAACGTGTTCATGTGTTTGTGTTCTTATGCTTGGGTGTGCTATCTTGAATGCGGCAATGCAGAAGATGTTGAAAGTAGCCCGACCTTTGCATGGCATGCCTTCCATTCACGGAATATTCCGTCAGCTCGCATTTGAATACACACACTTCTATATTATCTGTCAACGAATGCAACGCATGTACGCTAAGATATGTCACCAGCTTCACCGAGCACTGCAGTAATGCCGTCACTTTGGCCATAGCGTCATCTGACGGCGGAGCTACGCTCGCACCGGCTCCGAGACCATCTTGCGTTGTTCCGAATCTGACCCCTGTATCTGTAGCAAGTGCCAGGGAGCATATGGCAGAACTGACAGGGTTGCGGAGAAAGAATACTCTTCACAACCCTGGAGTCGGACCAAGGAGCAAAGGCAGTACGACAAAGGACGTGCAGCCTTTTTAATTGACAATCGTGTCGCTCATCTTTCCATTACTAACTCTATCTCTAGGGATCTAGTAGCGGTCTCGATAGCGTTTCCCACAGCTAACGGGTTCCAGGAAATCGTCCTTGCGTCTACAACCCTACATGGCATCTCCTGGTCCAGTTCCAAGTCCCTGATAGAGAAGTGGATTAAAGGACTAAACCTAGATTTTTGAGAATCAGTCCCAGGTCTTAGACAGGCTAAAGATCTTATAAGGCCCTTTGCTTTAAGGATCATCATCACTTTAAACAGAGTGGACTTAAGGCTGTTGGTAGGTGTTACTGGCCATGTTGAGCTGCGGTATCACCTCCTCGTATTAAAGCACACCCATTATAAACCAATTGGGCATCCCTTTTACCCAATAAAATAAAAAAAAAATCCACAGAGAATCACAAGAGTTTTTAACTATGTATCTTATTCAAACACGAAAATTCTACCATTCTAGTCACATTTTTACTCCACATTATCTAAACTGTTTAAATTTACTTTTAAATTAGAAATTCAATTGTGGTTACAGAATGAACAAATGATTTCGATCGAAACAGTTTTAGCAATTTTCGTGGAATTTCCCAATAGTTTTTCATGGTTACCAAAACTATAAACAAACTTTCGTATAAAGTGCAATGTATGTACATATAGGTATGTTTGTATGTTGGTAAAATCGCATTGGGAACAACTATTCAAATTTTAGCACTTAGCGAAATGAATTCGTGTGAGATTATGTGGTAGTGAAATGTATTTACCTCAATAATGTATTTGAAACAACTTCTATGAAATGATTTGAAAACGTTCGATTTTCGATGAAGGTTTTAATTCGTTTGTGTATTATTTGTTAAGTGTGTTCGGTTGAATTCTATAAATACTTTCGATTATGTTATCAATAATTTTGCATAATTTTCATGAGAACGGTGGGTTTTTTAACAGTTAATCCAAATTTCATAAATTAGTTCAATCGCTGCAAATTTAAATGATAATTGATATATTGTTAAGTAGTCAAGCGGCAATTAAAGCGATAAAGACATGGAATATAAATCTAAATCGAAAAATCTCAAATGCAAAGTGGAAACGAAAATTTGGAACTTTTTTATCGCATAACAATTTGTATGCTTTTCTCTCTGTTACATGAACATGTATTCTACGTTCATGAATAGAGACCGAAACATACAAACTTCTTAGCAATAAAACAATTCCAATTTGCGTTTCCACTTTGCGTTTGGAATGTAAACGGCCCAAAACTCACTTTAATTTGAGGCAGGAAAATGCATATATGAATGTGTAAAGCGTTTATATGAAAAATATTCACAGCGGAGATAAACTTGCAGTTAGCTTGAATTCGACTTAAATGTAAATTGTACTCTTGTACTCGATTCTGTCCTACCAGCAAAGAAATGAGGTAAAGGACTCGGTCAAAAGTATCGAGTGCTGATATGAGTAGAATCGAAAGTCAAATTGCGAATTTCCAGCGAATAGTTAACGCTTTTGCATAAGCTTCTAGTCTTTCCGATAGCTATTATCGGATATTTCTCATTTACCACTATACGATACGATTTGCTCATTTACTACCATATCTTACTTATCTTTCCTTTCTTTCTTTTAGTGAGGTGTAAGATATGCGAGGTACGGGTGGTTATGTGATTACTGTGGTTATGGATATATAAGGTACAAAACCGTGCTTTAAATCTTATTCGTAATAGCTTCATTTGATCCTCCTGAGATTAGGGAATTGGCCACCAGAAGGACGCTGTAGCGCTAGCAAAATTGACATAGGGACAACTTTTACAGAAATTCATGATCTTTTACATGGCGCTTAATATGTTTTCCGCCACAACAGACTTACCCCCTCTTTCTTTCACACCTCAGTCTAGGAATTTGCTTATAAATAAAACTACTAGAATATGTGGAATCGGCAATAAGTATTTCCAAATTCCTAGAAACTTTGGGAGTGTAGACGCAAGGACCATTGCCTACTCCTTCAACACCCTTCAGACCTATTTTATTCCCTCGAACTCAGCTTTCTATCAGACACTGTATTATGAAAGTATGGCTGATGCTGGTGGTAACTCCTGAAGTTGGTACGATTTACTTGACATTTTGATTTACTTTTGCACCTGCCAAAAACGAGTGTACACGCTATCCCAACAGGTATGAAAATCTAAAAATGCATTCGCCAGAGGTATGTACGCTTCTATTAACGATATGAATGTTTTTGTAATCGAACATTAAAGACACGCGTCTAATTTTCCCAAGCGGTCCCCCAATCAACTAGTAGGCCTGTCCAATGCTGCTTGACCTACGCAATTGCACCTTTTCTGGTCATCAAGATAATTGGCCCTTTTCTTCGTCTTCTACAATTTTGTAAATCCTCTTTTATGGTCCCTTTAGTCTAAATAAGTATAACCGTATCGTGCTTCGTTTGGCCTACTTCGTGGGTCTTTTTTTGATACCTGCTTTTAGAAGGTTGTATTTGAAAAGTGGAATTTTTACTTAAGTTTACTGTTTAATGTTACGTTCAAAAGAGTTTTGTTTTACTCAAGCGTACGCTGCTTGTTTTGGATGCATGCGTTTTGACGATGTGTACCCCTGTTTTAGGCTAAGAACGGACTCATGATATTGCTCATTGATATCGCAGGACAGTGGTAGAGAGGACAGTTCTCCGCTCTCCAGTCCTCCATAGGTGATAATTTAGTATATTGAATACGGTGGCCAAATTAAGTGGTGTTCTGACGCTCGTTCTGCTGCTAAATAATTTCCTGGCCGCGTTTCTGGACCGTCCATGGATAAACAGCTTGGAGTTGACCATGTCAGATTTGAATCTTCGGTGTTCGATGTACCTATTTAATCAGAATCCGATCGGTTAGGTTCTTATTCACCAAATTAGGGGATGGTCAAATATTCTGCTAAGGCCAAGTTAAAGTAGTGATAGAGTCCTGTCTGTTCAAGGCTTCACTTATTTTGCCCACGACCATACTACGGCAACTTAACGCTAGCTTCGGTCGGTGAAGCGGGGCAAAATGAGAATTAAGAGTTCTAGAGACCTACAGTACCGTTAATCAAGCTTAACACACCAAACTACCCAGTGCAAGTAGTACCCGCATATCTCCAGAGAGGGCACTTCATTGTGATTTGGAAGATGGTCCGAAGGTGTTCGAGGCCACATGCGGTGTTCCGCAGGCTTCCGTCCCGGGCCATCTCGTGTGGATCGCTATGTACAATGATGAGTTGGGGTTTCGCCCTCCAAAGGAAGTACTGGCGATGGGGAGAAGTGTAAGCGAACGCAGCGATCTGGGAAATAAAAGCGTGGTTAGAACGAGCTGGGCTGAAGCTTGCTGAGTACAAAACTGAAGCTGCCTTCTACTGGGGATCGTGGCTAGCTCAGTCCTTCTATACTCAGGGCCAGTCAGTGTGGGCAGCACCGTTGAACAGGACTGCAAACAGTGGGAAGTGGAGGGCCGTATTCAGGGTGAGTGCACTTCGCGCGTCCTGCGCATACAGGACCACGTCTGACGATGCGACGTGCGAGATAGCGTGGATGATCTACATAGATGTTCAGGCCAGAGAAAACATGCGTCTCTATGACCCAGAATATGGTAGAAGGGAAGATACGGCGGCATATTACGCACTGCGGGTCCGTAAGGTAGCGCCAAATGAAGTGGGACGAGTCTGTAAAGAGTCGTTGGAACTAAAGACATCCCTAACGTGAAAATGTGGGAAGTGAGTTACGACCTCAAGTAATTGCTGAGTGGAGGAAATACCATCACCGTTTCGAGCACCTTGATTCACCGTTGTGCGCAGTATGCCCAAGAAATGGAAGAAGACGCAGAGCACGTCTTGATTATCTGTTCGGAATTCACCGATGAAAGGGCGCAATTAGAAGAAATGTCCGAGAAAATGCGGAGAAAAGTGAAAGGAACGCTGAAGAAAGGTACGACTGGAAGAAGCCGTATGAAATAGAGAAAGGCGAAGACATGCCTGAAACAATAGCAGCTAAATAAAGCTGAACGACCCCCGCGACATAATGCTTAAGGCTGAAGCACAATCAATCCGTTTCGTCCCGCTCCGCACGTTTTTCCTTTGTTCTTTTTGACATTCCGTCCGCTTGATTATGGCTACCGTTCCGTTCGTCTCATGGAAAGTTTATGGAAATGTCAAATTTCCAACTTTTAAAAACGGACTTAACGGATTGGTTCTGCTTGAGCCTTTAGTCAGCCAGTTCCGCAGGTAAAGATGACGTCGAGAAGGATTTTTAGTATCATGCATACATAGATCAATATATATGTGTGTGCTTGTTTTAGTATGTGCGTATGTGTGTGCATGTGTGTATGTAAACATACAGGTTAGAGTCCAACATCACCGCCATGAGGGATCAGTAATGGATGCATGAATCGTGGTGGTAGCATGAATTTTTTACCTCTTGGGAAAAAAAGACATACAGTACCTCATGTAAATAGCGAATTTCGACAAAATCACCTTTCCCGCAAAAAAAATCAGAGACCCTGGGTCCCTGATCTGTTGAGCACCTTCGAGTAGGGCTGTTTCACACGAGCCGACGGCCAACCAACAGAAATCGTATGAAAACGTCATTTGTAGAGAAGAGGGTGAGAGAGGACGATGGGGAGGGAAGATTTTCCCATTCAACTTTCTCACACGATTTTCGATACGACTTTTTGACAGTTTTGACGTAGAGTTGGTTGGAAAAATTGGCCCGTGTGAAAGCCCATGCGACTTTTCGTCGAGTTTCAAAAGGGAATGGACGATAACAGCCGATTTCTGTTGGTTGGCCGTCGGCTCGTGTGAAACAGCCCGTTGCGTTGGGTTGGACACGATTATAAAATAAGTTTGTAAGCGGTGCCTCTTTTTTTTGTTTGACCTTCGCCTCACTTCAAGTTGGTGCTTGGAATTTTACTGAAGTAAAATAGAAGGAACCGACCACCACGTATTTACAATTTACCTCGTCTCGTTTACTTTTTCATGTTGAATTTTACAGCCTCAAAAGAAGGAAATAAAGAAGAAACCCATGACTCTCCCCAACGTATGTATTTACAATCACACCACGGCAAATCAAGAATGAATTTATCTCGATACGTAGTAGTACATTATTTCTGTACCGGGACATTTAAAAAATTCTGAGTTTTCAATGCAATTTGCCATCGAGTAAGTGACAAATGTACTTCCTCATGAAAGTCCAGCTCAAATCTACCTTCGAGTGACCCTTTTAGGAGTCAGATTGATGACACCAGGCCGAATTAATGCTTTTACGGCTTGACCGAATTGGACGCAAGAGTAACGCAAAATAGTTGGTGGGTCATTAGGAATCTGACACTATCATCCGAGGACAGATCAACAGCGGCGTCTTCTGTTTCAGACATGGGCTTTACAGGCGACTCACACATGTAAGATGTGAGATTCTTACCATTCCCTCGCAAAAAATCGCTCCCGGCTCTTACATTGTGCTGACATTTCTAGAATGTCCTCGATGAAGGCCGTCACTTAGATTACCATTTAATCTCAAATTCACTATCCAACAAACCTACCAAATCTACGACTGCTCTAACATTCTATCACATTACCCTGTATCAGACAGAATAATAAGGTGGCAGCAGCCTCCAAATAAAATTTGAATCACGTATCCAATTAAAATAAATACACACTTGTATCCTGACTAAAAGGATAATAGCTATGCCTCTTTGTTTTTTTCTCTCTATCTTTGTAAATTTCAATCTATCAAAACACAACACAAGCAGATTAAAGTATTTTCATTTACGTTTAAATTCAATTACAATAAATTCTTAAAGCTTCACTGCCTTTCAATCGCTGCATTCCAGAACATTAACTATGCATACCTTAAAGGTGTGATGCTATGCAAAATGCAATTACAATTCGTTACTCCTCCTCTGCCTGGCATTTTCCTGGGTATTGCTACTCCTGAAACCCTGAATAATACAAAGAAACTTTTTGGATCGAATCGTTAAATCTCTTTTCATATCCTTAAATACAGTGTGCAATATCTAGTAGAGTCTAGTAGAGAGTTGTCTAGTGCGAGTCTTGTAGAGCTTACATACATACACCCCCGCCCGTATACGGTCAATAAAATCAAATCATAAAGGCAAACAACAATCGTTTCGATTGACTATTATCAGGACTTCGGTGACCATTCCTTTACTCCCTTACTCCCTTCTCTATATCTCGGTCTGTCTGTTCTGTACTTGGGTCCTTATGTTTAGTTAAATTCATAGAACTGGATTCGAATCGTTATTTTATGCCTGACTGGGTAACATTTTGGCCAGACATTTAGAGTATGGGGCACGATGAGAGTATGACACTGTCCAGTAGTTGATTTGGAAGTCTTTCGTTATAGGTACTGTCAATTTTGTCCAGATATCCCCATGTCCATGTCTATGCTGAATGAAAGAGAAGATACAAGGTCCCAGAGAGTTGTGCACGAGTCACAGCCAGGATAACGAACACAACAAAAAAATTCTCTAGAAAAAGTTTTACTAAAGTTTTATGCAATAACAACAAACAGAAAAAAAAAGTTGGAAGAGTCAGAGTGCAGACTACGTCTAGTTGGACGTGAACAGGAATTTTGTTATAAACAAATCTGTTATGGTCTGGTGCAATAGAAGAGACCATCTCGAAGCTATTCTATTTGATTTTTCTGTGGCTTAAAGATTTCTCTGCTCCTATATAAAAAACCCAGCCAGGAAATTGCTCCTGATTCCATTTCACACATGCCTGAATTGAATGTTATCCAGAAAATCCCCCAGTCCAACGGATCAATGGGTGCTTAAGAAGGTAAGCTAGATTGGTCTAGTTGGTATTCTCGTCTCTCTACTAACACAACCAATTTCCTTATCGCATTAAAACTACATTTTCGCGTCCTGAATAACAATAATAATAAAAAAAATATCCTTTCTGCAACAACGATAAAAACTCATAAATAAAATCGAGAGATTGGTGGTGGACATTATACTATCATAACTTATAGACGATCTTCTCATTCAGCTCTCCAGTAGGTAGACGACTCTCGTAGTAAAATGGTCTTTTGGGCTACTACCAGGGGGAGGAATAATCTGTATCCACCAACTGTCATGGATGTAAGGAATTTCTCTAGTTTTATCCATATGAGATGGATATTATGATGATGAGGTAAGTTAGTTTGCTAAAGAGGAAAAATGCGGTCGAAGGATATAGCAGCACCAGCAACAACAACGACAACAGAAAAAGGAGGAAAAAATTATGTATAAAATAGG
Organism: Thereva unica; assembly: GCA_949987705.1. NCBI lineage: Eukaryota > Metazoa > Arthropoda > Insecta > Diptera > Therevidae > Thereva > Thereva unica. The sequence goes on from OX465282.1 coordinate 11,265,403, forward strand.
AATTAATTCGTAAAAGTTTTCCTATGAATATGAAAGGACCTCAGACTTCTAGACTAGACGTCTCGATTATAAGGCGAAGGGCGGGTGAATGAGAGAATCCTTTTTGGGTAAGAGTTAGTATCGTAGAAATTTTCTTTTATAGTATTTCTTTTTAACAGAAAATGATGTTCACTTAACCGTGAACACTATTTTCCATCTTTAAGGGTGGCCAGTAGGAGGGTTGTTTTGTCTGTCCTAAGTTCTTTTTGGTATGGGTGGATTTTGTTTGTGCATGGTGGGAGGGGAATTGATTGAAAATAGTTGACAATGGTTTTTGTGAGTTTTGTGAGAAATGTGAAAGATGCAAATCACTAAGAGTTTATTTTATAGAGAAATTTCAATGGTAAAATAAATTATAGGTGTAGCATAGCTATGCCACTACTGGTGCAGTGACGTCATCAGTTCTCGCACTTGGGTGTGAGTGACTGACACCGGTATGATATTAGAAGAACTTCACTGTGTCTTGCCTGAGCTTTCGCTCTGGGAATTTAGTTGAACTTCCTGTGCTTTGGATGAGCTTTCGCGATGGGTAGGGGGAACAATCTGTAGTTAGTGTAGGGTGGGTCTTGAATGGGATTTTGTGAAGAAATCAAACTAGACAAAGCAGACAGGCTAAACGAACCGTACAAACTAACCAGACCAATCTACCTGAGGACTTTAATTCAACTTATATTGTTTCGTAATAAAAAATTGATACAACTAGACAGATAGACAGTGGCAGATCAGACCAAATAGACAAGCTAGTCTAGATAGATCAATGAAAGCCTACTCAATATACACTAACCACATGTCGTCACAACATTTCACCTAAGACTGCCACCATTATGAAAGCCTACCCAAGATATACTAACCCACCCCCGCGAAGTGCAATTAATTTCACATAGATGGCATTCACATCCAAAGTTTACCACAAAAAGCTCACCGGATTCTTGCCCTGGGTAAAGCTTACACCTAAGTCTACAACTGATAATATCACTGCGCCATTAGTGGCATAGCTATGCTACTGAAGCAGTATCCGACTATCCAGTAATCTAATGCAGCACTTTCATGTATAAAATATATATTGTGTAAATCATCACTGATCGAAAGTAAGTTGCACTGATGTATTGTATACTTGTATGAAGTGTTTCACTGGAAATTCTACCAAGCGATCTCTTATACGACGCCATACTAAAGATACACCACTAGTCCAGTCAAATTAGAGGTTTGACTGAAGATAATTCCGAAGTTGCTGAAAATTGGAACAGCCGTTAAAAACATTATTATACGTAAGCTGTAGAGACTGCCACGCGATTGGGCGGCTGCAAACTTTTTTATTCAAGGTCAAAGGGTCAAAATATCAGTTTTTTGCAAATATCTGCTAAACCGTACGTCTTATCAGAAAATTGTGTTTACAACGTTTGTAGATTAGGCGATTATCTACAAAAAAGTATATTATACATTTTCTCGTAGGAATTGCCATTTCTGAGATATTGTCGTTTAATAAGTTAAAATACTCATATTCTATCATTCCCGACTTGTAAAGGTCATCAGAAATTTAATAAATCCTTTGTTGGAGTACGCGGCTAATATTTTCAGGGGTAATTCCTGGATATATTTGGAGAAAAAAATTGTTCTACAGAGGGCGGCTATCTCCACTATCCACTAAGATACAGGGTGATTAGGGAAAAATTTTTGTTTTTTTTTTAAATTTACTGAAATTTGAATATTCTAGTTACTTTGCAGCCGCAAATGAACGACAATATAAGAATGTACCAATTTTTTATTCTTCTCTTGGTTGAATTTCCTGCTATTATAAAGATAAACCAAGGAAATGTGTTTCTTCAGAGTCATTAGATGTCTTGCAACGAATATAGACAAAACGATATTTGGCGTCGTGAGCGTGTGCTATTAAATCCTTACTGAATCGACTCGTGTACAAGAATTGGTCGAAAATAAGTAGAAGACAAGTCATTGACGCGAAATAGAGCCGCCGACGAATGTATAACGGGTCGGACCGTAGAGGAAGGTCCTAAGTAGCTTTTTCAGGTACCTTATCTTAGATGAACTCCTAGAGCAACTCAATGGTCAGGACTTTGGTATCACTCCAATTGGAGCAAAGAAATTCGAAATCCAAGGATGAAAATGAGTGGCTATCTAGGAGTCGGTCTTGGATCCACAATATACACTGGTCTGGTATACCCTAGACCAGCGGTCGGCAGCTCAAATGAAATGGCGTGCCTCAAAACAGATAATTAAAGCTACTGCACCTTAAGCGTGCCATAAAAAATTGATTAAACATTAATTGCTACCTTGGGGATCAGCTTTGGAAGCTAAGGGCGTCCATTCACATACAGGCTGCCAGCAGGCAAAGGTGTTTAGGCCAGGTCGGCATCCGGGGCCCGATGAAGGCCATACATTACTCAGTCTGACTGAGCCATGAGGATTTCAGGCATCCGGTGATCACTTGATTGAATATGTACTAACAGACGAAAACGACAGTTAGCGCAGCAGGTTGTTTATTCAAGTGCAGAAATGTGCATAGCGTCAACGAAATTTTCAGAGTGAATAAAAGTTGAGTCTTCAGCCCGGGACTGACGATAAATACCCATAGACATAAAGATTTTTGTCAGTTTTCCTGGAATGCAGGCCACATACAGCTGGTGTCCGGTGAGTGTGTGGTTATACTTGGCCTCAAGACGAGACACCTTCGGGGAACGGCCTACCGGCGGCTTGTATGTGAATGAGGAGTTAATGACATATTGATAATAAAAATGTATCTATAAATGTATCTTTATCTTCTCTCATAGCCAAGTAGCAATTAGAGCGATAAGGTCCCGTATAACTATACCTTTACAACTTCAAATTGGGACTAAACAATTTCTTTGGACTAAACAATTTCAAATTGGGAATAAAAAATTTCAAATTGGGACTAAACAATTGCAAATTTGGACTAAACAATTTCAAATTGGGAACAAACAATTTCAAATTGGGACCAAACAATGGACTATAGGGTCCAAGTCCAAGTAATCTATGACCAAAAAATTCATTTTCCTTCCTTCTTCGACAGGCATGAAAAGGCCTGACGAGGCGCATTATCAATATCTAATACAACATGTGTCTGATACATGTTTTGAGCATTTCTTAGACAATGGCTAACAAAGTCCTTGACCTCTGGCTTCTTAAAAGCACTTTTCCTAATTTCATGATGAACTAAATGTTTAGTCCCAATTTAAATTTGTTTAGTGCCAATCGGTGCTACAAAGGGAATGAAAAAGCGGATGTCATATTTATACAAGGCTCTGACATTGTATTCATCCCGGAAATGGCTATTAGGGCACCTACGAGATTGATGAAGAGAGCCCTTGAAATCAAGAATGAAGAAAACCAGTTGAAAAACGGCACGAACTGAATAAAAAATTGAATTATATCCCCCCCCCCCAGTCTCCCTCATGACAATCCTCACTCACTCATATAATTATAATCCTATGTAAACAATTACTTCTTCAACAAGCAACATCATAACCTTAATTATAAACATACACGCATCTTCAACAACCAAACAAAAAAACGCAGAAAAAAAATAAAGACAACGCGTATATATGAAAGGGAAGAAGGAAAATTTAAATTTTAAATTTGTTTCATCTTCTTAACACTCCCGAAAAAAAATGTCTAATTTCATAGCATTTGAACAGCATTCGAAGCGTTATGCAGACTCTTAGCATAATCATTTCCTCTCCACCCTATAATATATCTATCAACAAGAAGAGAAAAAAAAATAAATAAATAGAAAGAAGATACATATATGTATATATGGATATATAAAAACCACCCCCGCCCTACATATACACCCACATGGATATATGTCTGTTTTTTCGTGTGTGATTTTCTGCACGAATAATCTGCATCAAACGAAATTGAAGCCCCACGAAACAGCATAAATAGCAAGAATGAAACCCACCAGAAAAATCTTTCGTCGAAAAGAGAATCCATACCCTTAAGGTGTATACGCAGGTTAATCTGGCAGATGAATAAAAAAAAGTGTATCTCGCTAACACACGTAGAAATACAGGAAATAGGGGTGGCGCGATACTAGACAAAAATTCTTTCTGAAGGGCATAAAATTAAAAAAAAAAAAAAAAAATGCGGTGTGTTCTTTCAGCACAAAAGCCAAACTCAAATCAAAACCGCCACAATCTAGAATTTCTAATTCAATTAAGGTGGCGGCAGAAGGCACATGTAAGAAGTACAAAAAAAAAAAAAAATAAAGGGATGCTACTGCAAAATAAAATATAGGGAAAAAAATTGGGAGTGATTCAGGTATAGTAGGTGTATGGGCGCCACGTGTTTTATGGTAAGATGAAAAAATAAAAATCCCGCAGTTCCATCGAAGCAAAAAATTACCATCAAGTAAAAAGGATGAAAGCTGACGGCAACTGAGCTTGAAATAAAAAAAAAAGTGGAGCTGAGGTGAAAATGAACAACGACACACAGAGACCAGCAGCAGCACACACAGCACCGGGTTACCTGTCTGCTGATTTAAGGGAGGCCCCCGGTAACTTATTTCTTCGTTTTTTTTCCACGTAGGAGAGCAAACGTGATATAAGCATTCAGGACTGTAGAGATCTACTCAACCCGACACACTAATCAAAGGGCGCCACATCCAGCTAGAGGAATCACCATACTACAACAGCAGCTACAGCTACTACACAGCAGCAGAACCAGCAACGGTAGCGGCAACATCACCCCGCAGCAAAGCAGTAGCTCAATCACGAAGTCAATGGCTGAAGTAGGGCCGGGCCACAGAGCCGGGTTCTCGTCTATACATACATAGGTAAAAGGCGCCGGGGGATGGCTGCTTTATAGGGGTTAGAAACCTGAATCCTTTCACTTTTCATTGCAAGGTTAAGGGGAAAGAAATAAAAAAAGGGTCTCGACACAAATTCGATTACGACTGACAGCCTTTCGGTTCGGTCGGGAGGGGGTTGAGTTTGGGGTTAGGGAGTTAGGTGGTAGATTACCGGTAATCAAAGCTTTTTTATTTAACAAAACTTCTAAGGATCCAAGCCAAGAGTCGACATCCGTCTAGTCTCCTATTGATTTTTTGAGATTCAAAAGATTATTTATAAACAAATTTTCTGTTGGTAGGGCTTCGGTACAACCAGATTTTTTTTTTTAATTAATAAATGAGAGAAATGATTAATGAAAGTAGAAAATTAATAAATATAATGGTATCCGAGTCAAAGGACCAATCTAGTCGATCTACGTCTATGTCTGCATGGCTGAGGTGTTTTTTGACCTTTCAAGAAACAGCCTTCAATATCGACTCTAAAGTTCAATCCATTCAAGAGTGTGTTTCAAGGTTATCCCATCCTTTTATAAATGTAATCATTTTCAATCAATACGTCTGCATTTGATTCTAAAGGTCTTTTAACAAACTTCTCTAGCCACTGTTTTAAGGGTTCAAGGGGAATCAAGTTTTGACTTTAAAGACAACGATCCAAATATTATGTAACGACTGGAGATGGGCGCGGCAACACAAATTGGGTCTATTCTGCTTCTCTTTTTTCGTTTTCGTTGGTAAGGGATATGAATCAAAAGCAACGAGATCACTATGGCCCCTGTGCTGAAAGTCGAGTCGTATTTTGTGACAAGTCGTCTGAGTTAAAGAAAGCGACGCGCTTCAGTCGAATTACGACTTTCAGCGCAGAAGCCAAGAGTAGAAAGTTTAGGCCGCTGTACTGAAAGTCGTGATTCGACTAAAAAATCACTTTCTTCAACTCAACGGACTTGTCGTGTCGTGACGACTCGACTTTCAGCACAGGGGCCGATACCTAATCGACATTTATCAATTATCGACGGCCGATAATTTAGTTTGATATCGCGAATGTCTATTATAATCAAAAATTGTTGATTTGACAGTCGACTTTTATCGACTGCTCTTTGCTCACCACAAAATTTGCCAGGACACTCGCAATAGGGGCCTAAATAATCGACAGTCCTATATAATTTTGGCCCCTATAATTTTGTCGTTGGCAAAAAAGCAATCGGTAAAAGTAGACTATCAAATCGACAATTTTAACGATTATAATCTAACATTCGCAATATCAAACTAAATAATCGGCAGTCGATAATCGATAAATGTCGCTTGTCGATTAGGTATCGACACTCGCAATAGGGGCCTGAAAGTCGAGTCGTCACGAAACTTGAGTGAGAAACTCTTTTAGTACAGGGGCCTACACTCAACTTAGCATTTCCACTTGAGACCTCTGTGCTGAAAGTCGTAATTTAACTGAAACGTCACTTTCTTCAACTCAAACTTGTCATGTCGTGACGACTCGACCTTCAGCACAGGGGCCTATCATTGGCCTATTGTTTACACCCCTATACCTCATATTTGTGTGACGCAAAAACGAAAATCTACCCAAACAGGCCCTTGACTGGAATCCGCAAGGAACCCGTCGAGTTGGAATACCCAGAATAATGTGGAGGAGAACCCTATGAGCAGAGGCCGCAACAACTGGAGATCCTGGTCAGAGCTGAGTGCAAAACAGAATCCGCTGGAGGGCAACTGTTTCCGCCGTATGTCCCATGAGGGATTAAAGGAGCATAAACAAGTAACACCTCATATTTAGACCGATTGAACAGGTTTAGCAGTCCCATAGTCGCTTGTTACCTATGGGGCTCCTAGAGGATGATATTTAAATATTGTTTGGAGCAGAGAAGGAAACCGTCAATATTTTTCCCAATATTATTGCCCAATATAATTAATAGTTTAGGGGCCACTTTAGATTTGACTGTTCGAGCTGTCGCAGGGCACTCATAGAGAACATGGAGGGCAGTCATAATCGCTTCCGGAATCTCATCTATAATCATGGCAATTATAGAATGGTTCTGCCCAAGACCAACGCCTCCAAGGTAGCCATTCGTGATCAGCGTCAGCGCAATCAAGGTGAAGTGGTGCCCAAAGCTTCCGTAGTCCAAGTATGAGTTACCCAGGGGATGGAAAGTATGGTTTTCTCTGAATCTTGCTTAATTTAGTTATGATATAAGTCTTCTTCTTCTCCTGTAAGCAAGTACACTGGGACAAGATGTATTTAGAATTATTGTAATCTTGACAAGCTCTGTGCTTCAGATTCCTAAACCATATACCGATTGAATAATAACAGCAGCCTGCCAAGAGATTTTTCGCGTACACTAGCCTATTCTAGTAAGACGGGTCAAACTATTAAATCTTAAATCCTTGGGCAGCAGCAGAGAAAGTTTACCGTTCAGATTTGGCCTTCGGCACTGCCGATTGACCCAGTCACGTAAATGTAGGACCGCTCGAGTCATTATTTTTCAACTTGTAGTCAAGTCGAGTCACTTGATCCTCCGTTTACTAAGGTGCGCATTGTGCCAGCATTCTTTTTGCTTCGTCCGAGCATTTCTCTGGTTGCATTGCCATATGGTCCAAGAATAAATATTGTGGAAATCACGAGGCCTGGCGTATATATTCAGTGTTCGTTTAGTTCTTCAAAATCTCTCTAATGATCTTCAAAATGATGAGTGCCCAAATATTCTGGACCACTAAAAACCTGGGCCGAAATCCTTCGGCTTTTTCATAGCTAATGAAGACCAGGTAGCTCTGTGTCTAAGAGGGGCTCAATGGAGAGTATTCAATTAATCAAGTACCAAACCAATTTAGGCATGATCCTACTAGATATTCTCGCTCCGATCGGATAAGATCAAAGTTTTTTGATCAGCGTTGGTTCGTCTAAAGCTCTCATAGATGCATGACTATTAAGTAAAAGTAAGGGTAGAGCTGAAAAGAAGAAGTGAGAAAACGAAGGCCCATCGTACTGCATGGAATTGAAATTATTCTTTTGGAATGGTGGTTGGAAGCTTTTACTCCTAAGATTCTGATGTCGCATCGTCTTTGTCAATCCTTCAGAAGGGACAACTTTTGGTATACGAATATACAAACAATAAATACTGGCATCTTTTTAGATATAGAAGGATCTTTTAACACAATATGAATATTGAATCGATTCAAGCAGCTCTTATAACGTTCAACATAAAAGCAAGGCAATAGATGGCAATATTTTAACTTCAAGATGGTAATCAAATACGCCGACAGAGCTACACCACAAAAAGAAGAAGTGGTCCGCTCTTACTGCGGTTAGTAACAATAAATAGAATTCTACTAAAACTGCAAAGAATTGGAGCTAAGGTAGTAGCACATGCAGATGACCTAGTGATAGTTGTGTAAGGAATGTTTAAAAACGTGATCAATGATATTCAAGAAAATACCGGCCTTTAACCTACATACCTTTACTGCAACCAAAACTCAATTGGAAATCAAACATCGAGAAAGGATTAAATAGGGCCTGCGAAGCCTTTTACACCCGTAAAGAAACCTCTAATAAGAGACGGGATCTCAAGCCAAAGTACTGGGGATTAATACAGAAACTATAACTAAACTATAACACACATTTTTAATTACTGCCTTACAATTTCCCAAGTTCCCTTGCCATGGAAAAAAGCCATAGTAATTCCATTACCTAAAAAATCCTCTCCCTCTGACATATCCGATTTTCGCCCTATAAGTATCCTACCTTTCCTAGCCAAAGCTTTGGAGAAAATCATCTTTATTCAAGCTGTTGGTTATCTTGAGTCTAATAATTTCCTCTCTAAATTCCAATCTGGCTTCCGTAAACTTCACAGCTGTGAGACAGCTGTACTAAAGGTAACTACTGACCTGCGTTCTATGCTTGACCGAGGTGACATTGCGATATTAGTTCTTCTTGATTTTTCTAAGGCGTTTGATTCTGTGGTTCACTCGCTTCTAATTTCCAAGCTTAGCCAGCTCTGTAGTTTTTCCTCTTCTGCAACTCGTCTTTTTCCTTCTCTTCTTTCTAATAGACACCAATGTGTGCGGCATAATTCTATTGTATCATCCTTCCTACCTGTACCCTTGGGTGTTCCACAAGGTTCTATCCTTGGCCCTCTTCTTTTTTCGTTGTATGTTAATGATCTCCCTGATATTATCCATGCATGCTCCTTTCATTTATATGCTGATGATCTACAGTTATATACTTCATGTCCCCCCAATCGGATTGAATCCTGTATTTCTGATCTCAATAATGTCTTATGCCTGATAAATGAATGGAGCTCTTCCAATTTCCTTAAACTTAATCCTAATAAATCCCAAGTACTCATTCTTAGTCGTCGCTCTCTTTCTCTAGACAATATTCCAACCATATCACTTAATAATGTCTCTCTTCCCGTTGTTGACTGTGTTAATAATCTTGGTATTGCCATTAATTCTAAACTATCCTGCTGCAACCATATCTCACTCACGCTTTCCAAAATCTATGGCACGTTACGGAGACTTAGGCTTTATGGTAGCCTTTTATCATCGTCTATTCGGCTCAAGCTTGTTAAAGCTCTTATTGTCCCACACTACCTCTAAGTCTCCCTTGTATATATATCCCTTGATGCATCTTGTCGTCAACGTCTATCAGTCGCATTTAATGATTGTTTAAGGTTCATTTTTCACTTGCGCAGATCAGGGGGTCTAAAAAGGCCACATTGGGTGAAACGTCTATAATATGATTCATTTGGTGAATTCTAGCAGATCTTTAGCAGTTCTGCTAAAAATCGTAAAATGGCCGTTTTTATAAATGATTCATAAACGATTCATATCATCTAGAGAATCATATTTGGCAAAGACATTGCCAGACAAAAAATTTAGTGACCTGGCTATAATATTTGGGTCTATCAAACCAACAATACTAATGTCAACAAACAAAGTAACCTTTGTAATTACAATTCAAGTGGAATATAGGAATTTTAAGTACCTACTTTAAAAAACGTGATTTTTCGGGAAAAAAAGTGGCAGTATGTGGGAAGTGAATATATTTTCTTCGAAAATGGTCACTATTTAGGGCCAATGTCATTGCTCTTAAGCAGTTATATACACTGACTTGGTGCATCATGTGTTGTGCATTTGCTCCTACATAGCGTTGATAGGATCCCGACGCGTAAAACGATAGTGCACTTAGGACCTTAAAATAACAAAAATTTAGTAGTTATGTAGGTTTACCTACCTCTTGTAGGTTTACGAACAATAAAAACATTGTACACATAATACCTGGGTATTAATTGCCCTTGAAATATTATTTACTTACTTTACAAACTGTCGTTAGTCCACCCTTCCTAGGTAAATAAGGTTCTAACTCTTGTACTAGTTCAAGAGTCAAACTTTTATTTAACCTATATAGGGCAATGAAATCGTGGTCCGGCATTTCGAAGCTTACTTCCAGACTTCTCACTTTCGCTGTGCTTCGTCTATAGCAAAGAGCTTACTCCAGTCGAGCATGTTCCAAAAAATTCCCGTATAAACCCAAGTCTGTCATTACTTATGTACTTAAATAATTTTTTAAATTCAATTAGCACAATTTGAAAACTAAATACACACGAATATAAACTTAATATGTTGCTCTCGGAGTAACTTCTAAAATTTCACCTAATTTGACAAATATGCAATTCATATTAGTAGGCCATTTTACGGTTTCCTATAGGAAATCGACAGATTTAATATGAATCATAAATGAATCATATTTTGTGGCCTTTTTATGATTTATGAAATGAAACATAATATGATCATATTATGAAACACCCGAAGTGGCCTTTTTAGACCCCCAGATCATGTGTCTGGTGTACGAAACTTCCTACTTGGCTGCGACCTCTTCTGTTTTGTTGATGTCGCTGCATTGGTCCTAGTGCATAAAGTTCTCCACACGAAATGTCCCTCTTACCTCTCAGAATTCCTCCTTCCTCTGCAATCCATGCGTTCGATTAAATTTCGTATTCCTGTACATAATTCCCTAATGGGTAGCCGTTCCTTCTTTGTGCATTCGATTAGACTTTGGAACAACCTTCCTAGCAATATTCAAAGAATAGGCACAGCCAAGAATTTCAGAAAGCAAGCATCTCTCTTTCTATCTCCCTCTACTTCTCTTTAGTATTTTCTGTTTTTTTCTATCTCCTGCTCTTTTCCATTCTTGGTTCTTACTTCTGCTTTTTTCCCTCTTTCTCGTCCCGTCCCTCTCATAGTTTATTAAGGTTAGGTTAGTCTATATATTATGTAGTTATATTTTTTTTTGTATGTACTCTAAAAGATGAAAATCTTGTGTACTCTCCGGTTTATATAATAAAATAAATAAAAAAAAAATAAAATAAATAATACAGTCGTGGTACGTTCAATACTTACGTACCGCTCGTTGGTGGTGCCCAGCACTGAGCAAGTCCCGCAAAAGCAAATCTTACGAGTCATAGGAACCCATTAGAATTAATGCCTGACGATATGGTAGCCATAAGCACAGTCTACCTTCCCCTACATTAAACTTCAGGAAAGTTTTATAGATCGAAATACCTTAAAGAGTAGTAAAGAGTGGAGAAACGGAGAACTCCTAAAGAAGTTGATTCAGGGATATTCACCGACAGCTCTAAAGCATCAGAGGGGGCACGGTAGGGGTCTATCTACAGACCACTAACAGTTCACTGACCTGGCGCCTTCTCGCACACGAAATCTTTCAAGCAAAGGTTGGGCCTCGGTAGTCTAGAGGTAAGGCGCCTGACTGCTATCCCCAGAGGTCCCGGGTTCGAATCCCGGCGGCGCCACGGTCCTTCGCCTTTCCCACCTAACTTTCCTTCTTTCTTCTTCCCTCTTTACATTCCTGATTCCCCTGTCATAGCCTTCCCTAGTCCTTCCCCGCTCCACCAAGCGCATGCCATCGGTTGGTTTATGAGATTCAACTCGCTTCAGGAGGCATAACACTCCAGCGAGTTCTTCTCGACGCCCCGATGTCAGAGTCGCGAAATGGTTGTGAGTAGGTGCAATAAAATATCGCGGCTGGGTTGTGACAATTACTTCCTTCTCTTCTCTCTATCTTCCGGCTAGAGCTACTGTTCGACATTCACTATATACGAAAAAATAGATTGTCGACATTACAAAGGGACTTTTCCTAGAGGCTTAGGAAAATAAAAAAAAATAAAAAGGTGGTGGCGATTCTTCCTGAAAGCCTACCAGACAATGATACACTAACCTAAGCAAGGATTAGTTTTGGAACTTCCATAGATAGTCAAGCCTCTATAAGAACTCTAGATTCAATGATGAAGCGCTATAAGCAAGTGGTGGGATGCAAAGGGGAATTAAATAGGCTGGATAGAAAGCATAAAATAATTCTGTTCCAAACATTGGAACATCGATTGCCTAAATTAACAAGAAGCTTGTAACCGGGCCTCGTAGATGGAGATTGTTGGCAGCCTAATATGCAAGGTTTACATCGCTACTAGCACCTGCTGCCAGTACACAGAATGGTAGAGCCTACTGGATACCTAAATTATATCTAGGATGACGACGAGGCATTCTTAGGCTTAGGAGAAAAGTTCTCAGGTGCATTCATTCTAGGACGAACGAGAGAGGATGGAATAGGGCGAAGGAGATACAACAGCGAGTTGTACATATGAAATTTTTGACGACCGAGAACTCTCATCGTTTATTACAATCAACAGACTAAGACTGTCTACGTAATCAGGATGGAGGTTAATCGTATCCCAAAACGGCTTATGATAGTAGAAATTTCAGGAAATAGACAGATCCATGAGGAGATGGATACAGGGCCATTTTCAGATACATTTTTTTGCGCCCGGTGCAGTATGCATACTATATTGCGCCCCCATCCACAGTTCTTTTAATATATGAAAATGAAGGCACGGGAACACTTTTTCAATTTGTTGTTTCTCGATTTTTTTTTTAAATTTTTTCTTAAAATCTTAATTTCTGAAATTGCACCCGGTGTAAGTGGACCATTTGCACCTATGAAAGACTGTGTCCAGTCAGGATTTGCTTCGGGGTCTTAGTTTTGTGCTAGGTCTGCTTACGCTTTAACTTGACAAAACTCTCCTGCTAATGCTTTCTTTAGGCTCCGTACTGCTTAAACTTCTGGTTCATAATTCAGAATGTTTTTCGGTTTACTTCTCTTGCTCTTTTAAGCAGAATACTAGGTCCGCACATCTATAGCCCATAATAAAGGTCTATGTCGTTCTACAAGCCTTCATATTTCAAGGTATAATCGGTGGTCACTGAACTACTTGTATTAGTTTCCACTGTATAATCTTACATAAAAAACAAAACAGTCCACCTTGGCAGACTTTCTGGACAAAGAAAACACTTCCAACAACTTCGGCACTTTCAACAACTTCAGAACAGATGCGATCCAGGTGTCTCTCGCCGAATTATTGATCTATAATAGTACGACTAGTACGAGCTGCAAATCAAGAAATATAGCACCGTGCCGGCCAAGGAAAAGCTATGACAACTGTCGAACGAAATGAAACTGATTGGTCACACCTTGCAAAGGACAAAGGAAAAACACACAAACAATTTGTGCCGTTCCTTTAATATATTAAAATGAAGGCGCGGGAACATTGTTTAATTTTTTTAAATGCCCCGTCCAATTGCGCCCGGTGCAAGTGCACCATTTGCACCTATGAAAGCGCCGCCCCTGAATGGATAGACTCTATGCTGACTGACGCAGAGGCAAGGCTCAACATCAGGAACTGAAGATATGCTTTAACAGACCGTCAAACTTGGAGAAATGCCCTAGAGGAAGCTAAAGGTCTGTAATACCATTGGATGGATAGACGTGGCATTTTTATAACGAACAAAGAACAATCGGCCTATTAAATTGGCCCAGAATCACGGCAACTATCATGGCATGTTTAACTATTTACGCTGCCAACCTGGGTACCTATACCAAAAAAACTTCTGTTGCCTTAGCTACGGCGAGACTAACACGAGAGTTATGCTCATGTGCGAATACTGGCGCTACCCAAATCTGGGCAATGCACAATAAGCATTTCCGTTCTGGAAGATTTGAACAATCACCTAACTTTAGGTAGGTGGCATCAGAGGGGGGGGCTGATAGCTGTGCCATCGATAGCATTGCAGACACTCCTACACCTAATCTAACCTCGCTGAGATGGTCCTTCACAGAAAAACATAATTTATACCTTAATTGTTGATCTGAAAATATAATTGACTTGCATTTCGCCTTTCCCACGCTAAGAAATTTCTTGGAAAGGCTTTTAATTTGAAAGGAGACTATATTGAATCAAGAAATGGCTGAAATTCGAAGAATACTATAATTATAATTCAAAACTCTTCAAATTTGCAAGAATTGTGTAAATTTTCGCTGTCACAATTATAAAGAAAAATACTTCTTGGAATTTAGAGTGGTGAGCCTGTGGGGGTGTTAAATTTTGTGTCACTTACTATGCAAAACATCCAAATATACAACTAGTCTCGTTTTATGAAATGGCATTAAGCATCACCTCAAATCAAATTGTGATCCCTTTAACAATAAATTGCAGAATATTTGTGAATAGCTAAAGATGGTGAGAAACACCATCTCTCTCGGTAATATTATATCGTAAATAACAAATCCAATTATGTCAAAAACAATTTAAAGTTTAATCTCAACAATTGCAGAATCGTCCTTCCTTTAGCTTAAATCTCATCCTTCCTGACCCTATTACCGACTATTTTAGAAAAGTATATCCTTAATTGTCATCAAGCGACAACAAAATTCCACCCAGCTTGTGTATACTCGTATATAGTGAAAACTGTACAAGGACATTCGTTCATTCATTGTCCATCTCTCGACAGAAGTGGGTTATTAAATCGTCCATGTCGTATTATGAGAGTATCCTTCCAGAGAAGTGGGCATTTACAAAACGTAAATGGGAACAAGAAGGGTGGGGAAGGGGGGAAGGACATCGTTCCACTAAAATTCCGTTCTTCTCAAGGATTGCAACATGAAATCTGGTACCTCGTCCCATTCTTCATTCTTGCCCTCCCGCACTCTTTGTCCTGTGTTTTAAGCTACGAGAATAAACCTGTTCCCACTCTGTCTTTAAAGTCCTGAAGTACGACAGACCATTCTTCAGGTCCTTTTAATATCTCGGGCCATAAATTATGCTGGTGGAGGTTAGTTTGCTGGAAATTTAAATGAAAAGCGCTTTTCCAGTTGTGAGAATGCAGCAACAGAGCGAGCCATTACGAAGAGAAGGGACTACGATGGAAGCGAAGCGCCTCTGGTATCGGTGTCGGAGTCGGTGTCGGTGTCCGTGTCCGTTTCGGTTATGGTGTCGGTGCAAGGGAAGTTGTACATTCATCCTCATCTAGGACAGCGGGAGAAGTATATCCTTCGTCTTAGTCCGGTGGAGATAATTTCTTGCGACATTTCTCTCTAGCTAGCTAGCTAGCTCGTTGACGTAGTGTTGTGCACCAGCAGAAGCACTCGGCTCGGCCCGAAGGGATGAGAGAGGATCTGGGCGAGAAGTCACTGGTAATAAAGCGCACCGGGATGTTATCGCCCAGAGGATAAATATCGTTTAGTGTATTCGGCTAGTTATGGGTCCTTTCGTCCTTCTTTGTCCATTTCATTGTTACAATGTGTATAATCCAGTGGAGCGCTTTCACTTTCGGTATCCCTGACAACATCAGGCCAAAAAAAACCTACCGAAAAAAAAAATTCCGGTCGCTTCCAACCATGGTCCCTGGATCCGGGCAATGTCCTGAAGGGGGATTTTGAGGTGGACTGAGAAAGAAAATCAACTCCGGGCAGTAAAGCTCTGCCTCAAGTTTTCTGCTGGTTCAGGAGAAAATTGCTCCCTTAGTCCTGCGGGTATCCTGTGGGGTGTGTGTATGTGTATATCGGAAAACTTGGGAAAGAGACAAATGAGCTGAGGAAAGAAAAACTTTTACAGCTGGCGAAATACAACAAAGCTAAAAAAAAAAAAACGACGACGACGACGGCGGCCTTGGATAAGGAGTGTAGCAGTACCTACCAAGAAACGGTAATATCCTAGCGCAAGGATTTTTTATGACACCGAAAGCGCCTCGTGACAAATCGCTTTGGGTTTTATGGTAGAAATTTATTTGCTTGGAATATTAAAAATTCCAGTTTTTTTTTTGTTGTTGTTGGTCCTTTTCGTCCAGCCTCATTCCTCAACCTCCCCTTGGCCCCCCCAAAAAAAAACCTCTAGTCCAGTGGGACCACTATTTTGTGTTTGTTGTGCGCTTTGGTTTCATTTTTTTCTATATACATACATATATATTGTTGCTGGTCCTTGTCCTAGTATAGTGCTTCGTCCTTTATTTCTGTGTCATCGTTTGTGCTACCGTGGCCCTACTAATGGACAAATGTGCTCCTGTTAACAGCCATAAATTGACAATACCGCGAGCTGTTTAGCTGATATTGAGGCTATTAGCGTTTTGCTGACTTTTTTGTTTCTCCTATACCCACCAGGACTTTAGCCAGGACGATGGTTTTTTTTTTCTTCATCGTCATCGTCGTCTTTTTTTTTCTTCTGATAATGGCCAAACCAGAATTTTTAAGGACGAGTTGTTAAATTTATTTCTATTTATATATTTTTTTTTCTGGCTGGTTTTAAAACATAAATTTCACTAAATGGTCAAGGGATTTTTCTAATTTGTCGGATTTTCTAGGTTTTTATGGCTGCCCTTTGAGTCAGAACGTGGGAAAGTTTGATTTAAAATAAAAGAAATACCCATAAAAAATTTTAAATTATGTTTGTTGTTCTCTGGGAAATCATTCATCAGGCAATGTTTTATTGGATGGATAAAAATTTGCTTATACCCTGAAAGATATATCCTCTACAAAACTCCACCGAGCAGCAATTTAGTCCTGCCGTTTTAATGGAGGTTAATATTGAACTATGTCATCTTTTATTATAATTTATTTATTTCATATTCTTTACCAATGTTTCTGCGGTGCATTGACCCGCTTCAGTAGGTTCAGTAGGCTGCCGAAAATGTTTGTTCACCTAATCTATAGGACACTTTGTAAGTGGAGATTTTATCTACTTTCTAAAGAAACCAGTGGATGCTCTTCTTGGGTATTGCTGAAAACTAACTCTTTTGCTAGTGACGCGTGCACCCTCAGATGGCCAAAAAGTTAGTTTTAAACATTGACACCCTGACGTGATTCTGGTACCTATTAATGTCCGTTTATATCTACAAACATCGACCGTGCCAGACACCCGCCACGCCAGACACCAACAGACGCCGTTTATTCACATCTAGCGTGCCGTATCAGACGACAGATACTAGTTATATTTTTGTTGAAAATGTTCAAGTACTTCTTAGTGGAAGGTATCCAAGAAAAAATGTTTGTACGGTTCCGATGCTCTATTCATACTTCCGGCAGACCCCCACAGACACGTACAGACTTGAACCGCGCAGACAAAATATTCTTTCCGGGAATACTGGTTGGATACGCTAGTCTGCGAGCTCGTTGCATGGTACATGTGCATACGTTCATGCACACTGTATAGAAGAGTATTATTTTGTTTGGTGCAGCGCGTGTATGGCAGGCTCGATATCTGTAGATATGAACGGAACTTAATAGTGGAAGCAAGCCTTAGACGAAATAAGGAAAGCCCAAAACCAAACTGGCGTAAGCATCCAGAAGCAATACAACAATTTCAAGAAGAATATACCAAGTAAACATGTAAACAAAAATCAGCAACGTCGTCGTATCGAATGATTTCGAAAACAACGAAATCGCTTTAAGCTGGTTCAAACAGGTTAACCCAAAGCAAGCCAACTTCCAGTAAGAACTTCTACATCTAAGCGGAATCGATTTCCCAGGTTTACAACAGGGTAATTTTACAAGCATTCCATTCATTTGAAGCAACTTCTAGTGGACTTACAGCACCTGGAAGGAATGTGAAAAAATGCAATAGAAACCAGCAAGCAGTTATAGTATCGCTCAGTGTATTACTCAATACAGTCCAGCGAAACATAGCCACCATACAGGCACAAGCCTATTACAAAAAGTATATCAGTAATATTTGTGATTTCGGGCCACCCATCTCTTTGCTGCATTTTGCCATCATGGACGAAGAAGACGAAGCTAGTTATAAGCCAGAATCGTATCACAAACTTTAACTCTCGCCGTAAAACGCTTCAAGAGACATTAGAGCAACCCTTTCCCAGTACATGATCAAATGAATGTACTATCTAAGAGCATATCTAACTGGAGAGGATGGTACAACCACTCCTTGCATCTACACTGCTAAACAAACTGCTTGGACAACCAGCAATCAGCAGGGCCGTAACGTGGATTTTGTGGGCCCTGGGCAAGACTTTCAAATTGGGCCCCCTCAATAAAAAAAAATTGAGAAAAAACTTACCATGGTTATAGTTCCTGTTCTGCACATTTTTAAAGTTTAGTAGGTATATCACTTAATAGATATACACAAAATAAGGAATCTTTAAATTGGTCCTGTCCATATTTTTTGTAAAAAAATTTTTATTTTATATTTATGAAGAAAAACGAATTAAAAATTTATTTAAATTGCATTCTTCTTGCTTTTTTCTCCGCAAACTCATCAATTATATTATTAAAATCTATTTCTTGCACTATGTTAGATTCAATTGATATAATAGACAGGTTCGACAAACGCTGTTGTGAGAGCGACGATCTTAAATAGTTTTTAATTAACTTCAGTTTACTAAAACTTCTCTCGCAAGAAGCGGTGGTGACTGGTAGGGTTAGAAATATTCTTAAAGCAACAACGATGTTTTGGTACGATTCGACTAATTCGAAATCATGTATAGTCTGTAATAAATTTAGAGGAGTGGCTTCTTTCAAATTTTCCACCAGCCCACATACTTGAAATTTAAAACTTTCAATCTCACAGCTTAATTCATGACTATTCAAATCTTTATCATATTTTCTGGATAAATCTGCCGCCGCCTTTTGTAATTCAACAACGCTCATTGATTCTAATGACGAGCCAAAAAGAAAAGAAAAATCTTCAAATACAGTTTTCATTTGTCTATAACGCCAGTCTGTTTCACTAAGTAAAATGTCAAAAATATTGTACATTTGCATTGCAAACAAATTTTCTTGGTTGAGACTAGTAACACTTTCTTCTTTAAATCGCTTAATTCGTTGATTAGAAAATTCAGCTTCAATATTCATTTCCAAAGCGACTTTTTGCGCATCCGAAATTATTTGTTTAAATCCTGTTTCCCGTAGTCCTTGTAAAGAGCAACGCAGACCATCAATTAATTTTGTTGCAAGGTCTATTGATAGATTTTTGTGTTGTAAAGCTTTATTTGCACGGTCAACGCATTGTAATATTTTATTCCAAACATGAAGAATACATATAAATTTATAAATACTAATTTGAAATAGTAAACTTTTTGCATTTGACACTGCCTCAGAGTTTGACAAATCATCTTTAATTCTTTCAAGTTCTTTTTTTACTTCTGGAAGTTGCAAGCACAATGATTTTAAAGCATTCGCCTTTGACGACCATCTAGTATCAGAAAACCCTTTCAGTGATAATTTTAAAAATTTCATAAGATTTTCCCAACGCTTCGTCGAAGAAGAAAAAAAGTTGAATAATCTTTGGATAGTGTCAAAAAAAGTAACCATTCCTGACGTTGTGGATACTGCGTGAACACCAGCTAAATTAAGATTATGTGCGGCACAAGGTACAAATATTGCAAAATTGTTAATTTCTAAAATACGGGCCTGCACCCCTTTATATTTCCCAGCCATGTTGGCACCATTGTCATAGCCTTGTCCTCTGATATCATCTACTATGTTTAAATTGTTTAACTGTAATCTATTTAAAATTTCTGTGGTTAAACCTTCTCCTGTCTTTTCATGAGATTGAAGAAAGTCGATAAAACTTTCTTCGATTTTAACTTTACCATTAGGGTCAATGTAAACATATCTTAACTTGGCTCATTTGCTCTTTTCTTGAGACATCCGGAGTGCAGTCAAACAAAATTGAGTAATATTTCGCCTGTTGAACTCTGCTTATTATTACGCTTCGCGTTTTTTCTCCAACTAAATTTATTATTTCATTTTGAATTTTTGGGGAAAAATAGGAAACTGTACCCTTTTATGAGTCTCAATGTGATTTTTTAGCGTGTCATTGGGTCGAATTCATAAAAACGAAGGATATGCTCCCAAGCATAAGGTAGAAGTATAAGGTTATGATTTAAAGTAAAAGGTAGAAGTATAAGCATTTCCTTCTTTCCGTATTCATAATGATTACCTTATACTTGTGAGGATATCCTCCAAGCACAAGTAAAAGGTTTTTTTTTAGTTAGTAACCGGGTTCATGTTTTTTTAGGGATATTCATTTGTTTGTTGTTAAAAGTCAAATAATTTTAATTGAATTCGTCCTTTCATTTTGTCATTTCGTGGTTAGTTGTACCTTTTCGTACCTTAGATGTATTCCTCAAGCAGTGAAAGTGATACTGAAGGTGTAAACGCTAGGAATGAGCTTCAGTTTATAGCAGAAGGAGTTGCCGCTGCTCCTGTTATTTTGGAAAAATCGCAAGTACCAAAAATAAAACGAAGGAAGGACGAAGCAATTGGGTTCCTTACGAATAATTATGAGGCAACATTTGGAAACCACTTGATGCTAAAGGCTTATTAAAAAAAATTAATAATATGAAAACCAGATTGAGGAAGAAAACGGACTTAAAAAAGACTGGAAATAAATCAATCAAATTATTGGATTGGGAAAAGCGTTTATTAAAGGCTATGGAAGGTGATAGTAATCCTACAATTGGAAGAATCGAAGGAGCCTTGCAGATTGGTGCTTCCGAAGATGACTCTGCTGAGCAAAGAGGGATTGGACCAAATATACGCTTAAGAGGGAGTAAAGCATCTCCCTCTTGCTCCTCTGAGCAATCATGTGGTGGCGATATTCAACCATTTAAGTTGCCACAAAAAAAGAAATTAGCGACAGAAAACTATGAAACAGAAGAAACGAAAGGACTGACTACAACAGAACTCCAACGCTTAGTTCTTTTGCAGCAGTATCGTACGAGTATAGTACAAAGGGAATATTATGAAAAAAAAATTGCAAATGATGCAGCGTGAAGAATCTACAACAAAAACTGTTTGTGATGGAAGTAAAACGTACTTTACTTTATAAGCGAACAAAACGTGTTATTTGATTTTACCAAAATGTGTTAGGTATTTGGATTGAAAATATTTTTTTTAGACAAAACGGAATTTTATTTTATTTATTAACAATAATTAGACATGTAAACTTAATTGTTATTAAAATTGTTTATTACTATACTCAAGTTTTTTCTGATTTCTTGTCCTTGATGACGAAGAGGTATTTCATCATTATTATTGTCATAATTTTCTTCATCTTCTTCTGGTTCTTCAGCTGGTTCGAAGTCCGGATCGCCTAAAGTTTTTGCAACGTTATGGAGTACGGCACAAGCAACTATTATTTTTGGAGCATTTTCCAATTTAACGCGACAAACATATTGTAAGATGGGAAACCGGCGTTTCAGTTGGCCAAAACATCGTTCAATTACAACTCTTTCTTTTTTCAAGAGCTTGTTATAATTTTGCTCAACACCAGGAGCAGGATTTCTGAAAGGGGTCATGAGACATGGCTCTATTCCATAGCCATCATCACCAAGTAATACAACATTCGCCTTTTTCCTTAACTGTATGCATACTTGTGAATTTCTCCATATCCTCGAGTCGTGCACGGATCCAGGCCAACTAACGTCAAGACTAGTGAACATTTCCTTGGCATTACAAGTAGCTTGAACGTTGAGACTAGGCTTACCTTTCCGGTTAATGTACTCATCACCATGGACATTGGGTTTCTGTACCCCTATGTGGGTGCAATCGACTACGCCAATAGCTGTCGGAAATTTATACTTCCTTTGCCACAGCAGTTTTGCCTCCATTATTTCTCTGTTGGTAGTTGGAAACTTTATCCATTCACTAGCATGCGTAATTATGCTGTCAACTACTGCATTTACAGTCCGAGATACCGTAGCTTGACTAACACCAAGCTCTTGACCGATACCTTTTTGATAGCCAGGATCACTCAGATAACGCAGACACACCTTCATTTTATGGACAGATGACAACGCACCTCCCCGGGTTTCTTCATTTGTCACTAAAAATCTTTCTGCAAGCCACTGTAAATTTTCTTCTTCAAACCGGTATAATGCCTTAAAATCAGGAACTAGTGTAGGTAAGCGGGGCTTGTAATGTTTAACATTCCTCACGTGAACCACATCTGCCATGGCACTGAAAATCAGATAACACAACCGTTCACCACTGAACTAAGTCTACTACTGACCAAACTCAGCTTTTTTGAAGGATATGCTTTTCACTTAAAGTACAGGGTCAAGTTTATGAATACTCTTTTACTTTTATGTGAGTATAAGGATATGCTTTTACTCTACAAGAATAAGGTTTTGCTTCAAATTATTATGAATACAAGCAGAAGGATTTCCTTAATAATTTGCAAGTAAAAGCATATCCTTTTTTTTATGAATACGACCCATTATTGTATCGACTCACAAAATCTATCAAATTCAAAAATATTCCACTATTTGGATTTCCAATTGCGTCTTTCGTACCACGAAAGGCAAGATTATTTTTCGCACAGAATAAAATGGCATCTATTATTATTTTTAATACTTGACGCCAATTATTTGTTTCTTGCTTTATTGCAGTCAACATATAATCGTCTAACATATTCCCAGAAACAATATTTTTTTCCATCATTTTCCATTTAACATAATTACTTTTGTGGTCATACGAATTTTCGTGTTGTGGTATTACGGGATTAAGATGTTTCCAATCCTGAAAACCTTTTTTTGGATTTGAAAGCGTAGTAGTTTTGCTTCCAAACAGCATACAGGGGAAGCAAAATATGGAATTTACTTTTACAGAATATATCATCCATTTTCTTTTTATACATTCTTTATTGAGCTTGTTCGCATAAAACCAATCCCTTGTAAATTTCCGTCCTGAATCAATGGGCACAAAATTAAAGTCAGTATCATCGCCCCGATTTGGTCCATGTTTTACCAGAAGGTAAATTATATCTTTATTCAACGGTGGCCAAGAAGGCGGATCATTGTAACTAATAGTTATTTCACTTTGAATATTGTCGTCTTGGGTAGGAAAAAAACTTATATCGCGCACTTCCTCTTGTTCTGCGTCCTTTCCAACAATCAAATTTTTATCTTTTTCGGTGACATTATCGACCGTTGGATCCGTACTTTGTTGGGACGTACTAGGTACGTTCGCAGGGTCCAATTTTTCCTCAGTTTCTTTTTTCAACCATTTAGAAAATTGTTCCGACATTAATTTTCCTTCCTCCAATTTTCGTTTTTGATTTTTTCTCTTTTATGCACCAGACAATTGTTTAGACATTTTATAAAAAAACAAATAGGAGTATTTAATCTTAAAGAATATTAAAAATATAATTAACTAAGTAAATATGTATTTAAAGTGAAATTTAAACTAAATGTTTTAAAATGAATATAGTATATACATTGCATGTTTTTGGAGAACAACGTAACACAAAAATACACCAAAACTATTCGCACATAGTTAATCAACACCCACTTAGAATTATGTTCTTATAATTAATTATAAGTAGGTAATAAGTGTAAAAACAGATTGTTTATACAGTTTATAAAAAAGTAAGCCGAACAATGAGTAACTCCGCGATTTTTCTTAACAATTTAACAGCAAAAGAACCCTTCACTTTGAAAGTCGACGGCTTTCTAATATTTTTGACGTGACGTCTTATAAATCGATGAGTATAGGAAGTCATTAGCGCAAAATATCCCGTCTCGTTCCCGTCGCTAAGTAGTGGTGGGGATATTTACGCTGACTTCCTATACTCATCGATTTATAAGACGTTGCCACGTCAAAAAATTAATATTGTAGTAATAGTAACAGCGTTTTTTTTTTCAATATTTCAGGAGACAAAACATGAGCCCTGTAAGCTTTTTATTAATTGGGTGCTATTTAAAACTGCACACACTTTTTTTAAGATAAGGTCTGTAAGCAATAAAACGAATAGTGCGTCAAGTGCGTGCAATAGAATATTAAGCATATTCTGGCCTTTTTGGGCCCCGTCTATCTGAGCCACCAGTGGTGTTACTTATATATGTGATTTGGAATATTCATTAAAATACGAATGAAAATAATTGAGATAATTTTTTATAGGGGTCCTCTAGGGCCTCTTCGGGCCCCCCTGGGCCCTAGGCCCTGGGCAAGTGCCCCTATTGCCCCTGCCTAGTTACGGCCCTGGCAATCAGTAACGAAACAGCAAAATTCACTAACACGACGTTACTAAGGAATTTTATGCCAGGGCTACAAAACTTGGGAGTACCACTAAGGAGTGGAACCCCTCCTCGTCTATTATTGCTAAAAAAGCCGGGGAAAGAAAGCCGACAAGATTTACGAGCTTGGGCTATAGTACCGAACCCGTTTTGTTTGGGATCAGCTGTGATACCACTAGCGTACCAGCTAGAGACTATGTAAAGTACTCGGTGCATGCGCCTTGACCCATTGCTAGGAGCTTCACCGGCTACAGCGATGACAACATAAACCGCGTTATCTTGTGTGGGGAAGTTTGGGGGTGTGCCACTTGCACCTAGTAGTTCTAGGAGTTATATAATCCAAGAGAGCGCGTTACAAAAGACGAGATACGAGACCTCTCTGTGGTTACTCTTTTGCTATGGTGCCTTCCAGAAACCTCTCAATCTCAATGAGATATAGCATATAAGGTCTACTCAGCACGGCAAAGACCTCTAGTGTTTACAACCTTTGCTATACTGAGTTAGTCCGTTCGATGACAACAAGTTTGCGGAAACATTGAATCATGATGATGTATAGAATCAGTCACAAGTTTAGTTTGGTGCAGCACGATGATTGAAGATTGGTCGAATTTTCATCTGCATTCTTGAATAAACCTCGCTTGAAAACAAAAGTGTGAGTACAAGCGAAAACGAGCAAGCGTACCGCCACTTTACGAACACAACATTATTTAAGGATAAACTGCAGCGTCGGGTGGAGGCTACAGAGAAGTTCTACAGGCATGCGTAAAAAGAACCTTTCCCCTTTGAATGAATCACAGCTTGCCTAATGAAGGACAATGGCTAGCTCTGCTTTTGTCAGTTCAAGCCACAGTACTCCGAAGTTGGCCGAAGTTGGGGGCCTCGGTAGCCTAGTGAGTAAGGCGTCTGGCTACTATCCCAGAGGTCCCGGGTTCGAATCCCGGCCAGCCCCACGGTCCTTCGCCTTTTCCACTTTCCCACCTACATAACTTTCCTTCTTTCTTCTTCCCTCTTTACATTCCTGATTCCTTCTGTCATAGCCTTCCTTAGCCCTTCCTCGCTTCACCAAAAGCGCATGTCATCGGTTGGTTGATGAGATTCAACTCGTTTCAGGAGGCATAACACTCCAGCGAGTTGTTTCTCGATGCCCCGATGACAAAGTCGCCAGTAATGGTTGGGAGTAGGTGGACTGCAAAAATATCGCTGGTAGGTTGTGACAGTTCCTTTCTTCCCCGACTAGAGCTACTGTTCGACATTGCACTCTATATGAAGAAAATAGATTGTCGACACAGTATAAAGGGCGTTTCCTGTGACTCTAGTCTTTCACATAAAAAAAAAAAAAAAAAAAAAAACAAAAGTCGCAGCACAAAAGCAAGGTGGCAGGCATCATTCGTCGAGAGAAGATTCGATCTCTTTATTCTTGAGATCACAAGAAATAAAGCCGTCATTAACTGCACTGAGAGCGCCACGGCGACCAAAATCAGCAATCAAAACATTTATCATTTTTGGAATTGTAGTAGTGTAATGAGAGAAAAACGCCCCAGTGTAATTTAAAAGAAGTGAAATAAATTAGACCAGTCTAGCCTTTCTTTTGACAAGATGGGTGACTACTTCTTTTAGATTGTAGCTCCAAGTCTATATAGTAAAGGACCACTTTTGTGGGAAATTTTGGTGGCAGCGGTTTCATAATACATATTCCGGTTTTTAAACTGTGAAAGAAAGCGTTTTCTCAGAGAAATGAAACAACCACGATAAGAAAATCGGATTAAAAAACTTCAACTTCGGTAACAAGTAACTAACTCAGAACAAAGTTGTTTCGACAGGGAAGACAAAAGGCAGAATATGGACAAAAAAGGCATTACGCATGAAGGCAGATGAGCTACTCTTCTGGGATACTACTCCCAAGACACAAATGAATTGGTTCATTCCTAATTCTACCTAATCTATAAAGCCTAGGCCGAATAGCTGGTGTAATGGGAAATGTATGGGTGAAATTAAAGCGTAAGGAGCCGCCTATATAGTGTACAAGCACTCTCCAAATAAGTCCCCTCGTCGTGAGTAAATTAAGTTGCGAAATTCCTTTAATTTCATCATCAGAAAGATCAAATCATAATTTATAGCAAATCCAAGGCCAATCTATTGGCATCTTTGCTCGCCTTAAGTTCTACGTTAGCTGAAACCGCTACACTACCCTCGTTTCTCGAACACATAGGACCGAGTTTTCTTCAGGACTCGAGAGGTGTACAAATGTGTCCAAGTGTTCGACGTCAATAAATCCACTGGCCCTACGGCCTACGGTACCCAAGAAATGTGCCTCATCTTTGGCTAACCCTCTGCGCAAACCTTTTGCCTTGTCATACTTCGACGGAGTTTATCCTAACTCTTGGAATTTAGCTTATATTCCGCTCATTCCAAAAACGGTTCTCTCTAAAATCATGAGAACAATAATCAACAGAAAGCTGATGAAATATCTTTACACGACAGGCAGTACGACTTTAGACCAAAAAAGTGAACTGGAGACCTTATTGTGTGTTCTACTATCCATCTATCGCTTCGTTGAGTCTGGTCTGGTTGCTTTAGATATTTTCAAGCCTTTTGAAAGAGTCTGCTATCCCGATCTGCTGTCTAAACTCCAAGCTATTGGTATCGACTCAGTTCTTAGAAGCTGGATTGAGTGATTTCTTTATGGCCCTTCTATGAAGGTAGTTTTGGATGGCGTCGAATCTGACCCTCATTCCATCTCGGCCGGGTCCCCCAAGGATTGATACTATCTCCTTCTCTCTTTCTTATACGCATTATTAATCTGTTCTCAATCCCCTCCAACCCACTTCACAGTTTCGCCGATGATGGTACTCTGCATTTCTCCTACGAATTCAACAAAAGGCAAGGCTCATTGGCATTTACTCATGCACCATGCTATCCTATCCTTTCTATTCTATCCTTCATATCAAGCTTACTACTGTACGTTGCAACATGACTTGAATGAAGGGTGACTTAGACTTAAGGTGTACACAATAGGCCTAACTTGGCCGCAGTGTTCACCATATGGTTGCCCCCTCATTCCTTAATAGACTTAGGGTGATTAGTCACTTTAGACCAAATTCTTGTAGACATGGCAGTGGCATATGATGATCCCGATGTTGGTGACGGAGAAAAATAAAGCCAAGCAAGTTCAATTCCCAAATGTGTTTCATCCTCCTACTACATATGTACAGACGCGTATGGATCAACTTCTTGACGTTTTTTTAGTAAATCACTGAATGCGTTTTGGCTCATTCTAAAATATTCGTTGAATTAAGTTTCACTTCCGGAGTAGTACACATGATATGAACCCATTCCCTTTTTTATTTTTTTCCTCCTTGTCTAAGAGCAACGTTATCGCAATAAGATATTCTATGCTAAATTCCATGATGCATTTGATCACTGTCCAAAATTTAAAAACGGAAAAGTAATTACAGATGCCATTGAACATTGAGCACTGATACGGAAAAGGTGGTGCTGTGGGAATGTCAGTGAAAAATTCGTCACGGAAGCCACTGACACGGAGAAGAACAGTGCCGGGCCGTCACGGATATGAGGGAATCGACCTATACGAGTATAACTTAATTTTACGACCGATTTGATGGAGGCAGATGAAACCTGATCAAGCATGTTTGTTTTTTCTGCCGTCTCCGTCAGACTTGGTTTATTACCGAGAAAATCGTTGCAAATGCTTGGATTTTTATCTTTCAACGGGTGTCGCGTGATTTGTTACTTGCTTTTATGGCTTCTTAGGGGGTCTAAAAAGATTTGATAAACAATGCCTTTATGGAATGATTGTAAATAAAAATCTTAAACACTTTTTAATTGAAAAAATAAAAGTTGTTTCAAACTAGTTAAGTTTTCATGAAATACACCATTCGTTGATTATCAACTTTAATAATCTTCTCATCTTATCTCACAACTTGTCTGTAGCTCATTTCATTAGGAAAAAGGATCCAGAAATGACAACAAAAACAAACAAAAAATAAACAATTTTCCATTTAAGAACTTTAATTTTTTCTCGTTCATTATTATAATTTTTCACTTTTCACTTACTAAATGGTTGGTAAGTTGGCAGGACTCTTTTGTAGGTACGATCCTAGCTAGTCTATACGAAAAAAATATTATACAAAAACCAAGTTTTTAACAAGAAGTTTTATTAGAGAGAGGAAAACGACTCATTGCTTATCTCTTAATTTATACTTTCTTTACTTAAAAAAAAATTAAGATAAAAATAAAAATAAATAGATTACTTTCTCCTTCTATCTCGCTCTCTCTTGGTTGTGTATTTTCATAAAGAAAGCTGAACTTTTTCGATTGAAACTTTAAGCGGCCCTGTTTACCGGTTAATTAAGAGCAAAGAAAATTGAATTTCACTCTTCGTTCCGTCTCGTTCATCATTTTATGTGAATATTAAACTCATAACCCCCCACACTTTCTGATTCTACCCCCATCATGCTCATCAGCACATCACCGAGTATGTTTTTTAACCACCCTTTGATTTTATTTGCGAAAATAAGACACCCTCGCCAAAAAATAAAATAAAAAATAAAAACATAAAGTATGGAGAGAAAGTTTCTTCTGAATATTTAAGTTTCATCTACTAAATTTTAACGTCTTGTTCGGTTGGTAAAAAGGAGGATTTCGTTTTAGGGAAAGGGATGAGATGAAGTTTGTTTATGTTTTTGCTTTTTTCGGAGTTCTGTGTAGAAAAGTATACACACTATACTTTTTGGTGGTAGGTTTCTAGAAGAAGTTTTTTGAGGATAAAATAGTTTTGTATATTTAACAGATCATCGGAAGTAGTTTAAGAGAGCACAAAAATCACTTTATATATATGTATGTATGTATGTATATCAAGAAACGCATACATAAACATGATTAATTTTTGGAGGAAAGAAAATGTTTGTTTAACATCTCACTAAGGACAACTTGTACTGCTTGAGGGTGTATAAGGTTTGTTAAAACTCTAAAACGATAGGTAAACTTTGAAAAACTTTTGACTGCACTTTACCAGTACTCCTCCTCCTCCTTCTACTTCTACTACTGCTACTGCTACTCCTGTTTAGTGAATTTTATTTAGTTTTCGGGAAATTTCCTGAATATTCAGTATTTCATTTAGAGTTTTCGTCCTTTTCCATGAGTCATAGATGCAAAAGAGAGATTTTCCTATTCCTTTGGCAATAATGTTTGTTAATTTTGTTTAAACGTTTTCGTATTTTTTTGAATTTCTGTATTTATTTAATGTTTTAGCATTAACTCTTTACTCTTCGCTCGAAAAACTTCAAATTAACTTACGTAATTGACTACTGTACAGAAGATATGCATTGGGCGTTATATTCAATCTCATCCAAGACTGCTATGGCGCGAAGTATTGTTTAAAGGAGGTTGGTGGCTTGATTGTGCTGTGTCCAAACGCAGCCCGAACAGACACAATCAGTAATTTTTTTAATTGCAGTCTCTCTACTTAATTTTGCTACCCTATCCCACCGCTGCCACCATCTTTTGATAAAATTTTGTATAAGAATACTACTATGGAACACTGAAAGGAGCTTGTTTGAGACAAATATTGCATGGTTGCATTATTTCCCTAAATGGTGTTCTCAATTGGCCGCCCACATCATGTTATTGGACTTATTTCTTTTTGGGGATACTTGAAAGAGAAGATGTACGCCAATAAGCCAACAACCATTCAGGAGCTGAGAGACAAGAAAATTCGAGCCACCATATCCATTTCCCGTATTGTCAAAAAGTGATCCCAGACAGTTACCTCAAATTTTCAGGCAGCGATAGGAGTGTAATAGGAAGAAGTCTACAAAACCGTCACCATATAAGATATGCTTTTGGGCAGTCAAAACTTATTCAGCTTATACCAATACGCTAAGTAACCCAAGAAGACGTCGTTAGAGTCTTTTAGGCTACAGTTTGGTGCTCAGTTACTGCTAGAGTTCAGCAACCTGCTGAATAGAAGCAGCCTGTCCCACTAAGAAATATGGGGGTAAAATCAAACCCCCTTCGTGGAACAGCAAGTTTTTCAAACTAAGGTCTGAAAGTAGAAAGGCTTTAAATAAGGTCAAACGATCCAACTTAGATTCGGACTGGGACAACTATAAAGGGCGTCTCATGGAGTTCAAGTACGAACTGCGTAAGTCAAAGAGGAAATCCTGGAAGTCATTTTGTTAGACAATAGAAGGTTTTTCGGATGCCGCTAAAGACTTAGAAAGGCTGTCTCTAAAAAGCCCAATGTGCCAAGAATCGCTGCAAGGAGCAGACGGTACATGGACCAGAACAAGTCAGGAGTCATTGAAACTCCAGCTCGATACCCACTTTCCTGGCCCAACATCTCTTGCTTCATCCGCAGAAACAGGTTTTGGGAGCCCAACTAGTGAATATAATTTAGGTACTATTGACAAACAGAAAAAACAGAATAGAGTTGCTCGTCACTAAAAGGACGAGTGTAGCCAAGCGAGTTAGTTTCGTGTTTATGAGGAGCATATCGTAGGGTGTATAGAAGAATGTATGTAACCCAAACCATTGCATACGGTATCAAACATTCATAATATTTCACCCTGGAAAGTTTTATCTTTAATTGACACAAATCATCTTTTTAGCTTTACCTAAGATTACAGGCCATAAAACAATTCAAATTAGCGTTCACATAATCAACAATTACCAAAAATATTGTGGCAACTGAAAGTACAAAGCTCATTTTTCCCTTTAACTATACACGAATAAACAAAATTATCATTACGTGAGAGCTTTATTGAGCTTTAATGACGTAGCAGAGTTTTATTGAGCTTTCATGACGTAAGAGCAAAATCAGAAAGCTTTATTGAGCTTTTATGACGTAAGAATAAAGTCAGAGAGCGTTATTGAGTTTTTATAAAGTAATAATGAAATCAGAGAGTTTTATTGAGCTATTATGACGTAAGAGTAAAATAAAAGAGCTTTTATGATGTAAAAGTAAAATCAAAAAGCTTTATTGAGCCTTTATGACGTAGGAGAAAAATCAGAGAGCTTTATTGAGCTTTTATGACGTAAGAATAAATTCAGAGAGCTTTATTGAGCTTTTATAACGTAATCATGAAATCAGAGATTTTTATTGAGCTTTTATGACGTAAGAGTAAAATAAAAGAGCTTTTATGATGTAAAAGTAAAATCAGAGAGCTTTATTGAGCTTTTATGGCTAAGAATAAAATCAAAGAGCTTCATTTAAGGTGTATGGCGGCAGAGCTTTTGTGAGCTTAACGTTTTGTTTAAATTTAATGACGTAAGAGTAAAATCATAGTTTCATTGAGCTTTTATAACGCAAGTCGCTAAAAGAAAGAGTATAAGCTGTGGGAATGGGAAAATCGGGCTGAGTCTTGTGTTTCTGACGAATATATTGTCAACCCGGCGGGGGGACTATTTTTGTGGAACAGTCGCTGTGGTAATTGCGATGAAATTTTGTCAAGGCTGATACATTCCTGCAGTGGCTCGTTCTATAAGCCTATGGAGACGCAAAAGGTGCTACCACTCATGGATTTGTTGACGCAATTTTGCAAACTTCTCCAGACACATTGAATACAAAATAGCGACTTACTTATTCCTTTGGGAACCAATTTTTGTTAATTTTGTTTAAACGTTTTTCGTTTTTTTTTTATTTCCTGTTTTGTGTTTAGCTTTAATTTTTTTGCTCTTGCTCTTAATTAGTGAAACTTTAAATTAATTGCATTATCTTTAAGCTTAGAACAAACGAACGTTAATAAAAAAAACAAATTATCAAGCAAAAAACTTTGAACCAATGTGGTAGTTGTTTAGGTGCGCGCAATACGTGGTTGGGGCATATCAAGAGTTGCAGCAAACCTAACCAGCCATCCATCCTGTATACAAGCTCTTTCTGTCGTATTCTAGTAATAAGGTTAAGGACGAGGATGATACATCCCCATATAAATATATCTATAAACATTCAGAAAATACTGAAAAAGGAGTAATTGCAACGGAAGGAAGAAAACAAGGACTCTCGGGCTTAATTTCATTTCACGGTATTTTTGCGTGTACTTGGCTCTGTGTTACCCAAAAAGCTTGGTTGTCGTTTGTCTTCGTTCTTTTCCTCTTGCTGTTTTGGATGATGCTGGGTGATGTATATATCTGTTATCCGTATAGTATATAGCATAAAGTTTCTAGAGAGCCGAATCCATCTCAATGGAGAGCACAACCTTCTTCTCTAAACAAGGATTCGCAAGCTCTTGTAAATATAATACGAACGTATAGAACGATGGGTACGAGAAAAACATATAACCATCGACGACTGTAGTTGGCGGCTCCAGGTTGCCTTCACCTTTGGTTTTTCGGTTGTATAGTATCTACATTTATCAAATGAATAGCTCCTTGCCTCTTTGAGTCTTGTTTTCATGGAGTTAAATGAGAATTTCCTGGGAGTAATGAGCTTAAAGATGTTTTTTTTCGTTTGTTGTTTTGTAGTTTTTTTTTGCTCTCTCTGTATTTGTGCAGAAAACGACGACGAAATGAGGTATGTTTCCTGGAATGTTCATGAAAAGCAACCGTTTTCCTCCCCGATTCATAGCGCATTCAACCAAATAACGTTGTACAACCTTTAAAACGAGAGGAAAGCATGTGAGGATCCACACTACTCTCATGAGTGTTGGAATGATAAGCCTTGAAACATTCTTTATACCAACGCGATGGGGTAGTGAGTTGGTGTAGTCAATTCCATAATCTTACCTTACCATTTCCTACATTTTAACATCAACAGAGACTTCCAGCTCAGACTACCTACAGCTTGCACAATGCCATAATCCATTCACCATTAAGTAGGTAGCGTAATTTTCATGTGTTAAAGTTGTAAGTGATTAAAGTGAATGCGAGAAAGACTTAAAAATGCGGAGTTTTTAAGGGGTTGAAGTGGTAAACACACAAAAAGGTTATCTCACACAGGGTGTCCAAAAAACTTTAATATTATATAATATTCCGTTCTGCATGTTTGAATGAAATTTTTCAAGGTTTTGTAATGACTTTGTGTATGTGAAATAACAATAATAATAATCATCATCAACGTTCACACCTTTCATTTTTTATTTAATTTTCTCTACACCCTATTTACATTTCTTACAAATTTCTTCTTCTCATTTCATCTTTTTTGTACACTTTCTTGTTGCCATTTTATAAATGATACCTGGGAGCAGGATGGGTCTGTCTTGAGCTTTTAATATGAAGTGTAGTAATCAAGTGTTAATTGCTTAAACCAGTTCAGAAAAGTTAGAATGTTTGGGTTTTGTGAGCGTTTTGTTGATGATGTTGTTTAGACTTATATATACAGGAATGAGTCAATTAATAATAACTAGGTGCTTGAAATTAAATAAAGTATGTAGTTTAAGAAAATGGATGGGTTTTTTTTTTTCTTTTCATTTAAGACAAAAAGTTGTAAATTTAATGGGAATTTAGGTTCGTAGGTATGGGTCTGAACTGAGATATTAGGTGTGATTAAGTAGTAGTTTGGCATGTCGTACTTCAAATCACGGGGTTATGTCTATTGATAAGCTTATTTCGAAAGATAGATTGGTTAAAAGAAGTCTGGGGTGTTGGGTTATGACATACCTCACAAACTCGAAGAAATTTTAATTGGTAGCTATTCTATAAAATAGATGATAGCCTAATATGATCGGACTAGTCCATGAGGATAATATCTTCATCAATAAAATAAGTTATTATAGAATGAGTAATATGCCTCGGACACTAAACCAAAAGAATGCGACCATAGCGGAATGGTTTGATATTCCCATGGAACGCTCAATCTCTAACTCAGCATTACTAGTAAAAAATCTCTTTGTGTGCTTTTTCAAAGCTGAAAGCTTCACGTCCCAGCTTCGAAGTTAAAGCTCCTGCCCAGGAAAGCTTTTCTACCCTGCTGTAAACTAAAGCCGGTCCATGGTACAATAATTACAAGGTAAGCTCATAAGGGCCCTGTGACGTCACTCAGATCTTAGTTCACAAAAGAAAAAGCTTTCTCGTGACGTCACTCAGATCTTTTCTAATGTAAAAATTGTAAAAGCTTTTCAAGATGGAAACAGAGCTTTTCCTTGCAAACCTACCTTGTATTATTGTATCATGAGCCAGTCTATGAGACTAAGTTCAGTTATTTCCTAGACTCGTTCCGAAGAAGTCATCTTCTCTGGTCCTAGTAAACCTTGTCAAGGTGTAGATACGACAATATTTCTTGATCCTAATATTTCCTGAACAGTGTCGATGTGTAGACCCAAATTTGAGAACAGAGGGCTCATTTACTTTAAGTAACTTATAGAAGACCCTCCAGACGACGAAAGAGGAAGAGGAAGAGCGAAAATGATTTGAAAGCGCGTATGGAGGCATTTTTTAGGCAAGCACATCTTCCATTAGAACATTAATGGCAATAGATGACGAATTATAGAAACGGCTTTTGATGAGTACTTTGTTTTTTGTATGAAGAAGATCAGCACATAACGTATGCGCCTTTAGGCAGCAATCAATATAGCCGCCATATGTAAATAAACGGCCAGAATCACCTACGTTCAAGTGTTAAAATGAGAGAAGAGTAAGTATTTGAGAAGTTGCCCATTGGCGTACTGAGTAGATCAGTTCCCAATCGATTATTACATTCAAGCCGCTTAATGTAGCTTTTAATTCCATAAAGCCAAGAAAATTCGAACTGTTTAACTAAAAATACTGGATTCCAAAGACGACATCAAACCAATGGAACAACATTAAGAGTCGTACAAGACGCTTTCACTCAGATTGAACGAACGGGCAAAATGAAAACTAGGGCTGCACAAAAATAATGAAGTCGTGCATGAAAAATATGACAGGCGAGTTCTTTGTGGTACCTAGATTTTATAGAATGCATGCATGCAAGGTAGACGAACTGGCATGTAAGGATGGCGTGGAGAAAGACCTATATCAAAGGGTGTTTTTTTAACTTTCAGAACGTGAGCAATTTATTGAGCTTTTATGAGAGTGAAACAAAGAGCTTTATCGAGCTTTGAGCTTTTATGACGCAACATTAAAATCAAAGAGCTTTTACGACGCTAGAGTTTTAATGAGCTTTTATGACGTGAGAGCTTTATTGAGCTTTTTCGACGTAAAAGTAATATCAAGCAGCTTTTTGAGCTTTTAAGACGCCAACGATGTAATGAGCTTTTATTATTGTTATTGAGGTTTTAAACGGAGTAAAATCAAAGAGGTTTAGTGAAGGAAGGGTATTTACGTAGAATATATAGTTTTCGATATTTGGGGCTGAGAAAATTTAGGCATCGCGCTGTATTCGTTTCCTCACCACCTTTGAAGTAGAATTCAGGCATCGTTTTTACATGTTATCCCCTGTAGGCTAGGTTATAAGGTATGAATTTTTTTTTTCTGGAGTTGCGGGTATACGATTGCCATGGAGGTAAGAGTGCGTTTATTTTGGTAGAACAAGCGCTATGGTATTAGAAACCAAATTTTGTCAGTGCTGCTAAATTCTTACGGTGGCTCAAGGGGTCGATGATTGAGCAACGACTCCGTCATCGATAAGTCTGAGGCCCGTTTTTTGTACTTTGCGTGGTTATAGCCAAAGAATTTTGGAAGCGCCGCTCCAAATGAGAGATTCGTATTCGAGAGGAGGTCGAATGTAGGATTTGCATATTACAGCACGGCCGAAGCCTACAGGAGGAACTTGCACTCCTTAAGAAATTCCAAGCACTGAAATATTTGTTGGTGAATTAAATTCTTTGGCTAATACCACGCGCAAGATTGTTAGGAATAGATTGGTCATTAGTACATACAACACAATCCACTAACACAGGTGGAGGAATTATTGGTAATAGAACGGCATTTGCTTTCCCAATTTAGAATGAGTAGAATATCTTTATTTATTGAATTGGACATTAGTTCGCGATCATCAAGACAAGGTTTGGCACGTGCTTATCTTGAATTATCGATTAAAGCTGGGTACCGTTATCAGCGAAGCTGAGAAGTGGGTTGGAGAGGGTAAAAAGTGGAAGCCTATGCAGAGATCGAGTATGGTTCGGATTTGACGCCATCTTGACCTAGCATGAACGGCGGGAAACGAAACTCTCAACCCAGTTCTGTAGAAATGAGTCACCTCCAATAGCTTTGAGTTTAGCTAACAGCGCTTAGGGTCTTTCTTTATCAAAAGCTTTAGAGATATCTAGAGCAGCCAGACCAGACTCGCTAAATCGATGCAGACTTGAATTGAATCGCTCTGAAAAGCAAACTAAAAGCTCGCCAGTGGATCTTTTTTGTCTGAAGCCATACTGTTATTCGTTTATAAGTAGGTTGGATTCTAGATATCGCATAAGCATTTTTTAGATTATCGTTTCCATGGTTTTAAAGGGAATACAAGTAGTTGTTTCAGTCGACCTTTTT
The DNA here is from genome assembly GCA_949987705.1 of Thereva unica. Taxonomy (NCBI): domain Eukaryota; kingdom Metazoa; phylum Arthropoda; class Insecta; order Diptera; family Therevidae; genus Thereva; species Thereva unica. The sequence continues at coordinate 11,302,070 of OX465282.1, forward strand.
GTATAAAGTGGTCGATTGAAAAAGCTTACGTGCTACCACTCCAGGCTGGTGAGCACTGCAATTTTGGGCTGGTGGTAGGAGAAGCTTCTCTTAACGAGGAAGTCACTCTCTCCACCATCTCAACTTTACTGGCGACTGGGGCAAGCTCGACCATCCGATACAAACAGCCACATAGCCTTCAGAAAGATTGGTGCCGTTGGAAAAGACCACGGGGATGTAACTCTGGGAAAAAGTGACTCTAAAACCACCGTCGAAATTCTTAGGGGCTGCACAAAAAGGCTCGCAAAGTGGGACATAAAAAAAGTGGACAAAAAAAAGTGAAGAAGTGTTCCAAGATAAACCTCCATCACGGCTTGGCAGGGCTCGAAAAAAGGTTTTTCTAGGACAACCGAAAATGCAATTTATGTGATGTGAAAGCGTCGACGAAAGGGCGTCGAAAGACAATCTCGCTCCACCCTCTCAACAAGGGCTAGGGCCGGGCTGGTTTTAGTTAATTTTTTTAGTAGACTGTCTGAGGATAGACATACAGCGTTATAGTCACTAGACATACTATTTATCTTCACTACAATATGCAGACTAAAAGACTTTAATATCTACCATAACCTATTCTAAAGAATTCTATTTCGTATATTTATTAAAAACAGCCTTTCTTTAATAATATTAATAATAAAACAAAACATGCGTAAACATAAGCGAAAAACTTGAATGAATAAATTTTTTAATATAAAACAAAAAAATTAATAGCAATAATTTTAAAAGCAGATTATTGTAATTATTAATTATAATTAATTATTTTTTTCTGATAAATATTAAAATTTTTATACAGTACTATTCACTTCTATTCTAATCTAATTTTTTATTATTATTATTATTCTCATAATTCCACTACAAAAAAATAAATACTTCTATTATATTATTTATTTAGGCAAAAAAGAACAAAAATAATACGAAAAAAATAAATGTAAGACAGTTTAATCCTTTTACAAGATAGCCACACGCTAAATACAAACAAAAATAAATAAATAATAATTAATATGAAAATTATACAAAGAGAAATAGAACAAAAAGGACGTTCAAGTAAACAAATGAAGCATCAAAATTTCTTTTCTTTTTTTTGGATTTTTTTTTTAAATATTTTTATCCGATAGTATTAGTAAATATTTGTTTAAAAATAAATTTTGTTTTATTTATTAATTAAATATGAAGCTTATTTTTAGAAAATTGTTGTTTTAAAATGTTGCATTATTTCTTTTATTTATATTTTATTTATTTTAGTTTTATTTATTTGTACTTTTTTTTTTAATTTTTTTTGTTTGGTTAAAACATAAGTATATAATATAAACTTTATCACACAGACACAGGTACATGAAGCAACACATGTAATTAAGAAAAAATAGGATACTTTAAAACTATTAGTTATATATATGTAATATATAGATTTAATTATATAATAGAAAATTCGTAATAAAATTGTTTTTATTTTAGAGTAAAATTTAAAAAATTAAAAAATATATATTATTAATAAGAGTATTCTTTTGACTTTTCATAACACTGCAAACACATGCTTTTCTAAAAGAAAGATTCCATTTCTTTTTTTAATTTTTTTTAGTTAAAAAAATTCTGACAGTAAAAAAAACCAAGTCAAAGAAAACCTGCATTCCAAAATAATTTAAATTAAAAAATAAATAATTATATAATATTTTTGTTATTATTTTTTTTTTTTGCGAAAAAGGAACAAAGAATTTTATTTAAATTAATTTTAAATATTTATCCAAATTTAATCAATTTTTTAAGGTTATATTTGTTATTTTGTAGTATTTAGGTCTCTAAATATTGTTTCTGCTGCATTCAACTCTAAACATCAAAGTCTTTTCTCTAATCCACACCACCATACATACCACCATCACCCTTATAATAAATCAAAATTCCAAACCCATTTTTTTCTCTTATCCCCTCAACAAAACCAGCGGCACTCCCTTTTTTTTCGAATATTACTTATCCACAAATTGATCCTTCCCTTTGACATTGAATAACGATTAATCAAATTTTAAAGTAATCCGTCAAATCGTTCACAGTTTTGCAGTGTGAAATCCATAAAGATTAAAATTTTCAGCACGAGTATCTTCCCCCATCGTTTGTAGATTTCAATAATCTATATGTATGTATGTATGTAATAACACCTGATGATCGACCTAATCTTGTAGGAGGAATAGTAGGGAATTGTATAATTTAATTTAAGAAGTTCTCAAGGGTGTTATGTAGTTCGTGTAAAAATTTATCATTTGATACATAGATGTGCGCAAAAGATATTGCTGAAAAAGCTGGTAACACTGTAACGAGAGTTACTATTTGGAGCTTGAGCCCCATCTGTCACTTAGTGTGTTTACAGCAGTTGTTCATGTTAGTCATACTATTAAGTCCTTCGCGATTTTTACAATGAAAAAATTAGTTGAGCAAAAAAATTAAGTTAAATTTTGTGTTTCAAATGAAATTTCGTATGTCGAATCATTGAAACTATCGCAGAAGTCATATGCTGAATCGTCTGTTGCAAATCCACAGCTACATAAGAATGATACAATGCTTTCAAAGAGGTTGACGAGTGGTATTTGATTGGCCTTGTTCTGGTCCTCGTTTAACATTTACGAAACATCGATAAAATCAATAATTTGATTCATGAAAATCGTCGCATGAGTAGATATATGAGAGAGTTGGTTGGGTAGGTGAACTTATGTTTTAAGTGTGTCTATAACATTATATGAATCAGGTTCCCAAACGGCTCGTCCTGAAAGAGCTTCTGTGAACCCCATGTTCATGAAAGGCAACATAGCTGACGACAACTCTTAGTTGTATAAGAACAACAGGCAATAAAGCCAATATTCTTCGGAATGGCCTCCCACAAACACCACAAAAACCCACAAAAACTGTTTAAAATTAGCTCCAAGAAAAGGTCTTGCTGAGCGTTTGTACTACAATGGGTATGCAAAATGCATGGAGGATTGGATCAAGGGCTGGCATTGACGGTATTGCGCTTGATGGGCCTTTTATGAAGGCCTTCGTGCTTTATTTAACAAGATATCATCTCTCTATTCCATCGTCTTCTCTTTCAACGAGCTCATCGAAGTTTTGTTCATTAGCTGTTGACTCGTCGAAAAGGCTATACCAGGTTACGTTATATACCTCAGTCAGAGGTAAGTTTCGCTCGTAGCGTAGAGCGTAAGTTTCTCTCGTAGCGTAGTGCGTAAGTTTCTCTCGTAGCGAAAGTCTTAAGTAGAATACTAGTCGAAAGAATGTGTATGTGGTGTTCAGCTAGGGGACAAGGTTGTTCACCATAACGCGCAGACTTAAGGAATGGTCAGGTGACGCGGAACGGCACCGCTCTGGTCTGGCCAGAACAGCAGGTTTGTCCAATAATATCAGAATGGTTTAGATAGGAATATATTGACAAAAGCAGACCTTACTGAAACAAATAGCATCTTCAAAAGAAACATTCAGATACTAACTCTCGCAGATGATTTTGCAGAGAATATATAGTTATTTATGTAGGCTCGAAAATAGCTAGTTCTCTAATTTCTCCGATCGATTATCGGAAATTCTCCGATCTATACATATAATCAATTTTTGTTTGAAAGCACTTAGTTAATTGGGTTCTTAACGTTATATTCACACCTACCCTAGATATTAGTTCTCTGTAACAAAATAGTTAGTTCTTGATCGATTGTTGTTAGTTCTCTGTCCCCAAGTTCTAGCTCTTGGCTAAAGGTACTTAGAACTCAGCAACGAATTATTTATATTTGCTCAAAAACAATTATTTCTCTGAGACGGCATCCCTGTTGTAGAGCCGTCAAAGAAGACGAGAAATGATCGATAGTAGTTAATTCTCTGTAACAAAATAGAGAAATCCTACTGGTACTGTAATGCCACTTTAGAAAAAAATTCTTCTGTAATTTGCCTGTTCGGTTTACCTTAACTCGTTAATCACAATCAAATAACATTATAATAATCTTCCCATTTCACGAGTACCATCTTCTATTCGATTGTTAAGGGGGGACTATGGTTAATTCGTGTAAAAAACGCACTTTTTTGTGATTTTTTTTGTATGAAGCAATTAACATTTATTTATTAACGACAATGGTACATTCTAGTATGATATTTGAAGAATATTCTGTAAAATTTTTATGAAGAAATATTGAAAAATACGGCAATGGCAGCAGTTTTTGTGGAGCGTCTCGGAAAAAAGTTGAATTGCGGTGCCCCTCATAACTCGGTGTAGGATCATCTCAAATGAAAAAATAAAACAGATATCGTTAGATAATCGCTTTGCGCAGGTAACGCCGTGGCCGGTTTCTCGAAATTTCAATTTTTCAATTTTTGGGAACACTTTGAAGTAAAAAATGTATTTTTTGCGAAAAAAATCGGTTAATTTGTTATTATAAAATGAAAAATATTAACAAATTTGAAAAAAACTCTCCGGCGTTACCTCGTCAATTATGTATAGAAATAGTGTTCAAAATTTCAAAACGAACGGTGCAGTACTTTTGATGTTATGAGGGGCACCGACTTTGAAAACGTGAGTTGTGGGAAAAACGCTTTAAAGTTTTGAACACAAATAAATTCTAGTTCTAATCTTGAAATTGACAGGTATAAAAATAGCCATAACTTCGTCAATTTTGCTCCGATCGCCTTGAAATTTTAACACAACATTCTTGAAATATTATGCATTCATTTAAAAAAAAAAATTAAAAAAAAAATCTTATAAACCATAGTCCCCCCTTAAAGTAAGAGTGGAGTAGATCACCTTATCAGCTATACAGATCGATCAACACAGTTTTGATTGAAATGATCACCCCCTATATATTTGGGAGGCCCAAAATCTTAAGGGATCTAGTTATTGGTATGCTTGTTTAGCGATTTTAAATAAATATGCGATCGTTTCATTGAAGATTATATGGTATGTTATACCTAGGATATTAAGAGATAGTTTGAATGGCTGTTAGTTCTACAGAGGTACGAACGTGTAGGTTTATGTGAAGGTTTCATTCGATATTGTTTTGGAAGCAAAAAAATTCGCCACAATTCTTGCAACCCCATCTCGATCTCTCTTGATACAATTGTGGATGAACAAGCTGACAATCATGAAGCCACGGTTTGGAACTTACTGGTCATACATTATATAAGCCATAGGAGTAACGCAAAGTAACGTCATGAACTATGTTTTAAATTGGGCTAAAGAAAATTGACCGGAGATCATTAGTCAAAAAGATTATTTTTCCAGAGTCCTGAGGATATCAGCCTAGTTTGAGAAATTTCTTTTGATCTTCTTCCGACTTCATGAATATCAGCGTATGCCAATATTTGAACCGGCTTACTACAGATGGTTTCGGACAAGTATATTTTTGAGTCCTTCATTACCTTTTCTAAGTAAAAATTGAATAATAGAACTATCTATAGAAGTGCAGGCCACTTTCTTGTGAATCGGAGATATGCGGAGTTTCGAAGGGATCTGTCCTGGATCGTCTCCCTGGGTATCAAAATGATCGCGATCGTAATCGCGAATGGCATGAGGTAGGAGGACATCTCCATGAAATAGAATTATGTGCGATCCAAGTGATCTGGGATATTAAACTGTGGCCTGAAAGCGGTTATCTGACCTTTGCTGAGCAGAAAACTATAGCTGTTATAACGGAGAAAAAAATCAAAAAAGCAAAAATCAAGCTATGGAATCAGATTATTCAGTCACAACTCGGCCTAGGGTACCTTGGAGTGATGATTGACCACAGGCTAATTTTTAAAGCACACTTGGAGAGTTTCGCAAGTAAAGCGTCCGCTATTTGTGCAGCACTCTCAAAATTACTACCTAACTAGAGAGCTCTAGACCGAGTTGTCGCTTCCTGAAGCCGAATGTGTTTAGCTCAGTCCTGCTATACGAAGCGGCAGTGTTAGCAATAGCATTAAACAGGACAGCTAACAGTAGAAAATAGAGGGCCGTATACGCCTACAGAATATGTTAGAAGGTAGCCAATATATTGCGGCGGCAGATGGCACACGGCGAGTCAGCAATGGTCTGACAAGGATATTGGAGCCAGTCTGTTTAGGGTGGATGGAGGCACACACTTATCCCAAACGTGGGGAGATGGGTAGGAGAATTACGAGCCTGGGAAAGAGAATTACGACTTCATACAGTTCTTGAGTGGACATGGAAGGTTATAGCAAATACCTCCTTCTCCTTTCGAGTACTCTGGATGCTCAGATATCCGGGATAAGGTAAAGCACGTCTTCGTTAATTGTGCTAGGTACAGCGAAGTGAGGTACTAGGGGAAATGTGACAAAGTTAACTCGGCGGGGTTATCCCCATATTCTAAAAATAGTCACAAATCACAACGCAATCACAAGTGTATGGTGAGTCTCAACCTGAAGTAAGTTCTACTAAATGAAAAGTAAAAGTGAAGTAGATATAACTTCTGGATACAATGACATAGAAACGAAAGTAAGAAGTAAACGCGAGTCGCCAAAACTTGTGACTTATGACTGATCACAATTTTAGAATAGGGAAGAATCCTAGGCTATATTTATATAATCTTCTCGGAATATTGGATTTTGTATAAATTGAGTATAGTGAAACTTGTAGTGAGCTATTCAATAAATGTAAGGTTTCGAAAATAAAAAGATCATCACACTCACCAATTCCGGGTGCGTATTTTATCCACGTGGAATTTTCCGAGTAGGTACTGCTACCCACCATACCCACATTATCCGCCGGCTATGACGTTCTTTGTCACCAACGACAGATACTAAAGTAGTAGATGGATTAAAATGCATAAAACTGTGGAGTTCAAAAACTATCCCACAAGTCATATTTCAACTGTGACTTATTATAATAACTTATCATAGCTAGTTTTTAATATTTAATACGACCCTATTTTCTTTTTTTCGTGTAAGCTACAGATAATGTTGAATTAATAAGATATATTTGTTAGCGTATATTATGACTGATTAAATTTTAAAAAAAGTAATAAATATATCCATTTAAAAATTTTGTTTAAGAAATATATTCAATGTTCCTTTTTCATATTTCAATAAATTTCATATATTAAATAAAGTAATTAAAAAAACAATAAAAAAATAAACTATATACGAAATATATATAGTCAAAACTTACTCGCTTTTTACTATTTTACAAACTTTATATTATTTGCTTTATCACAATGCTGCAGTATTATCCTGACACTCCTTACATCCTGTGGTATCCTTGATATCCTCGAATTAACTATATGTTCATCAATATTTATTTATTTATTTTTTTTTTTACTTCACAATGCACTTTTAATAAAAATGTCAAATACTTTTACACACTATATTTTTATATATATTAAATTTATTTATTTCTAAAATAGAGATTTTGTTGTTTTTTAATTTTTATTATATTTAAAACAAAACTATAAAAAAAAATAAGAAAAAATAAACAAATTAATAAAGTTGTAATAAAGCCGAAAATATTTTTTTATTTTTGTTTATTTATAATAAATAAAAAAATTAAGAAACTTTTGTTTTGTACACAGATTTTTTATATTTTAAAAAGAAGTTTTGTATTTTTTTGAGGTAAAAGGTTAAGTAGTAATAATAAAAAATAAATAAATAGTTTACAAAAACACAAATTTAATAAAAATAAAAACAGAAAATTTTGTTTTATAGATTTTTTTTTCATTTATATAAAAGTTTGCAGTGTTTTTCTTGCTTTTTACAGAAAATATACATATTGTAGTGAATATATTTATAAAAATATTGAGGTTAAAAAAAATTAAATTTTTATGTTGCATTTGTTTACTTGTTTTATTTTGAATGTAATATTTATAATGAAAATTGGGTATATTTTTTTTCGATGTGGTTCTAGTATACATAGAAAACTTTTATGTATATTTTGTCCAAAATAAAAATAAATAAATTAATAAAATAAATTAATAAAATAAAAAATAAAATAAATAAAAATTAAAACAAAAATAATATGGAAAATGAAACGTTTTTTTGTTTTTCGTAATTTTTTTTCTGTTATTTTTATTATTATAAAAATAAATAATAAATTATATTTCTCAAGATGACCGCACTAACAAACCGGCCTCAGTTTTGGACGGTTTCAATTGGATTTATACCGAAATACACCAAAACCCGTTCAAAACTAACGCCTGTATGTAGTTTTATTTATTTTATTTATATTTTCTTGTATTTTTATTTTATTAAAAAACAATCTTTTTTTTCTTTCTGGTATTCTCACTTATTTTTTTCTTATATATTTTTTATTTTCGTTCTTCGTTTCTATATAAAAAAAATTCTCCTGTACTAAAAAGGATTAAAAAGTTGAACTAGAGATTTAACTACATTTTATTCAAAATTATTTTTTTTATATTTAAAAACAAAATTAATAAAAATGTTAAAAATCAAAATAAAAAAATTATTTTAAATAAAAGTTTGGTGATTTTTTATTTATTTTTTTAAATCATTTTTTGAAGAAAAGTAACTAAGAGTAAACTATTTTGTTTTTAGAGCACGATAGCACAAATTATGAACTATAAGAAATATATATAATAGATATAGAAGAAGCGATTTAAATAAAATTAATTTTTATTTTAAAGTAATAATAGAAAATGCTGTGAATTGTTTTTTTTGCTGTTGTTTTAATAAAGAGATGACTGTATAATATTTTTATATTTATATTTTTGCAGTTCACATTTTTTTTTGTGAAAATAAATAAGCTCCATACTTTTATAAGCTGTTTATATAAAATAACAAAAGCGTTAAGAAAGCTAATAATTAATTAGTAAAACTAATATTCCTACGCATTCTATATATTTGCAATAATAATTATTTTAATAATTTAGTAGAAAGGCTCAGGTTTGTCTGAAGTGTAAAAGAATGTTACTATTTGAAGAAAGAAAAAATCAATTTTTATATAACTATTTGTTATTGTTCAAAAATGCCGCCTAGTAAAATGAAAAGCGATATTTATATTTCTCTACAATAATTCAGGCGACAAACAAGAAAAGAAGTTGATTTTTATTTTATCTATTGTATTATTTATTTTTATTATTTTTATAGCCAAATAAGGCTTAGTTGCAGAAAAATGGTAGAATGCTTAGGACCAACGTAGGACCAGCTCCAAATTAATTTAAGAATGTCAGGGCGCCCTTGATCAATTGAGTTCTATCAATCGGATCATTCGCTTGCGACCATTGGCCATCAGGGCCTTGAGAGCAATGCTAAGGCCAAAATCTAGGCCAAACAGGGCTTTAGAGTATTGTTTCATCGCGCCCAAACCGGCTATTAGGTAATCCACCAGTCTGATTAAAATAGCCCTAGACGATGGTATGATCTTAGACCAGCAGTCGGCAACCCATATGAATTGGCGTGCCACAAAACAGATAATTAAAACTAATGCACACTAAGCGTGCCACCAACAACAAAAAAAAACTTTGTATATGAAGATATTTTTATAAGTGTAGTAAAAACTTCCCAAGACAAGGTTAGTAGTTACGCTCCCGTCGATCAAGGCCACACAAAACGCAGTCTGACTGAAGGATGAGAACTTGAGGCATCCGACTGACAGGCCGTCGGCTGCAGGTGACCCTATGATTCCCTTTATACACGCAGGTAAAGACGACAATTTAGCATAGCGGATTATTGATACAAGTGAAAATACCTTCATGGCCTCAGCGAAAACTTCAAACTGAATAGAAGTTCAGATCTTCTGGCCCGGGCTGACATAAAGATTTGTGTCAATTTTCCTGGGTTGCAGGCGCCATCCAGTTGGCGTCCGGCCTGCCGGCGGCCTGTATATGAATGAATGAATTGGGACGTTTATATCAACGTTCGAGTGAACTGTGTCCCCAGCGGCTGCGGTAACGTATATTCCTTACATAGTGTGTACGTCTGCTAACTCTGATACATACATACATATGTTTTGTCGTACATATGATTGAATTGGTCTGCTCTGTAAATCTAAGGCGTTCGAGCTTCTGGTACAATGGGCACAAGTTACCACCGCGTTGCTTCTTTAAACCCAGTGCCTTACTAAAAGAAAGAAAGACAAAAAAAAGGAAAAATATAGTTTAGGCAACAACGCTCCTATCAGTAGGAAGGTAGCAGGACTAGGGGACTAAGATTTTGCATTAATGATGGAAGACATGAAGCATTTGAAAAGAACTGATGTGTCATTCTTTTATATCTATGTGTATCGTAGCTTGAGGTTTCAGTAGCAAACTTAGTCTAAAGGATAGAAAAGAATAAGAAAAGAAAGAACAGGCTCGAAGGGGCTGGAGCAGATGGCGATGCACGTCGGAGAAGTGTTGCTGTAAGTCCAGGTAGATAGGTGAAGGGCTGCTTCCAGTGTGACCATAGGCCCAATTAGCGCTTGGCATGTCGTTTTGTTGCCACTGATCGTGTACCTTGATTGTGGAGTGGCTCTTTTATGTCTTCAAAAAACGTATTTGAGAACCGAATTAAAAGAAAATGCAGGTCCGAGTGAAGCGAAAATTCTACTTTGGTCATCCATGCCTACTCGTGCAATTTAAATTCACTAGCAGACGAACGGCACGGTAAATGACTTCCAGGTTGAGCTTACAACAGTAGGCCTATATTGGTCGGTAATAGGAACTGTTTCGTTGAAGCCTGCAAAAGGATAATTTCCGTTAGACCCAAAGGGTTTGTAACCGGCACAGTCAGCTCGCCGCACCGCTGGGTGGTAGTATAAAGAGTGATTCCTATGAGTGAGGGTGATTTCAAAGTACCCTTCATCAAGCTGTGATGGGTTATCTGAAGTTTGAACCCTGTAGATTTACAAGGTGACTTGGCTTAAGTTTTGTTGTTTCTATACCAAATAGTGAAATAAGATGAAGAATAGTGCTCCTGCATTAGTGCGATCCAAGCAAGGCACTGGTGGTGAAGAGACAATATTAACGCTTCCCGGTGTTGATTCCCGGATCTTATGGTAAAATTGGCTACATCCGAATAATTGTGGGAGAGAAGTTATGCCGAATCCAGGATTCCGCTAGAATAAACCAAGAACAATATTTATTTCAAATTTATCCAGTTCGTTTGTAAATTTTACTTTGAACTTATGTTTATATGTGGTATGTACAAAACACAAGCGCCGTGGTACCAGGGCGGTTTTACTCTTTCATAGTAATTTATGTATATAAAGTTTAGGCCCCTGTGCTGAAAGTCGAGTCGTCACGCTACGACAAGTCGTTTAAGTTGAGAAAGTGATATTTCAGTCGAATCACAACTTTCAGTACAGGAGCCTACACTAAACTTAGCGTTTCCATTCTAGGCCCTTGTGCGGAAAGTCGTAATTCAACTAAAAAGTCAGTTTCTTCAACCCAAACGACTTGTCGTGTCGTGAGCACTCGACTTTCAGCACAGGGACCTTAGACACGTTTAATTTTAGCGATTTTTATTTTAATTGCTGATTATCAGTTACATAACACCTTTTTGTGTATTGTATAAAGGAAAAATTTGTAAATATTGTAATGTATTGGCGTACTGGTTTTGGAAGATGATGGAATAAAGGCCCTTTAATGGCACAGCGGCGGCGATTAATCTCGCTGCGGGCTTTTTATTTCAGATTACCTCCTAGCTACATTAGGTAGGTACTCCACGTCCCACTTGAGAAAGTGGTCTCCTGGTAAGTGGTGATGCCTGCAAGAAGGTTCTTGTTCTTCACCCACGCCACGATTCTCCGACAAGCAGCCCCTGTCTGAAGGCCCAGAGTACCGCTTTGGTGGGGTTTTCTTTTAGATTGGTAGGAGAATTATCAATTTTTGTGTGGGGTCGGAGGTTGGCCTCTTCAGACATCCAAACTTAGGCTCGCATAACATATTATAGTGGATTGGAGGGGATTGAAAGCAGAGATCATTTACAGAGATTACTGAAAGTATGAGTGATGGAATTAGGCAGTGTGGATTTTAGATTTGATAACATGTAATATTACTTTGATTTAACAGTCAAAATTAATATCGCCAATTAATGTCTTTAGTACTAGCAAAATATAAATAGCAATTTACTTTCGTTTTCCGTAGCATATGTATGGCTTAGGTTTGCCTTGAGGACTAGTATTCATGAGCTTCGCAATCGACAGGTATGTCTGTCTGTCAACACAAACTAGAATGTAAGTACAAAAATAAACTCTACGTTACACACCAACATTATTCCATATCGTAGTTATTTTTCAAGACACAATTTAAACCGAAGACATATACCGGGCCATTTCATATGGCAGTACTAACAAGTCCAACCGACTCAATACCTACTCAAGCAGTTTAACTCCTTACATTCCCATTCAAAATATTTTCCCGATCAGGGACTGATTTCAACGATGGCGTAGGAAATGTGTATTAATATAATCTGTAATACGAAAAGGAGCGTGGAATAGATCAAACTTAATTTCTACACGATGTAATTTAAACAAGATAGGTAAAATAGTAAAAACAAAAACTTGATTTCTAAACAACCAGATACCCAGAAAATTTTTTTCCCTGCTCAATTTTCTATTATACAACATATATCTCAAGGCTTATTCTAAAACATCTAAAACAGATTCCAATAACCACTGATATTCAATCGACCATGATATCGACCAGTCTGATATGAAAAATAGTAACTGTATGTTATTTTGCATCTATGATATCATATATTATTCCATTTGCCACAATATTTATATCATTGGTGTTTTGTTTTCAGTTTTCAGTTCAAATATAAATTGTATAAAATATTCACGAAACAAAACAATTTTCCAACGATGCATTTCTATTTTCTCTCTTCACCCTTCAGAGCATGCAAGCACCTGTCTATGCAGAGTAGTAGTATAAGCAAAGCATAACATTTTTTTTGATTTGATTTATAGTTATGTTAGAAATATTGTAAATTGAAAAATATTGTATAAAATTATAGTAGAGAATAGAGAAAGTAAAAATTTCACCTGTTGTTTTTTTCCTTTCTAGTTTTTATATGCAAAATAAATTGAATTGCATTTTTTTGTTCAGTCTTGTGTTGGTTGTTAAAATTATTAATGTTAAATAAAAAAGTTTGGTTAAAAATATCCTTGGTTTTTTTTAAAAGATGCAAGTACATAGTTGTTTTCAGTGATCTTACCTGAAAATATAAAGAAGAAAAATTGAAATTTAATTATTGGGTATCCACACGTCTCTGATAAAATGATTACACACATACATATATAAAAAATATCCAATATTTTTTTTTTTTGTGATAATAAAAATAGACAATTTTATTTTCTAAGACAAAATTTTCCATCCTTTATGATTGTCATTAGGTTTATACACTCCTCTCTAAGGAAATGGATTGAAATCTTTTCTTCCTGATATTCGCTTCCTTTATCACAAAATCTTATCTTCAACCCACCCCTGGGTCTGCCAGCCTTCTCCCCCACCATCATTCGTCTACCGTTGAGAATCATGGTTTGCACGTTCGTTTTTTTAACCCCCTCTTTCCCCAAGCCCCAGTTCAACCACCCACACTATACAGCAGGCACACATCAAACCTCATCTTTTCTCAAGTGATAGAAGAAGAACGTAAAGAAAAAGATTCTCTTAGGGAAAAAAAGGAGTACCAGGAATAAATATGAAAAAAAAAAATCCAAAATAAAACGTTGAATCCTTGTAAGGATATAGGAGGTGAATATGAGGCACAAATCAATACCTATAAGGGCAGGATAACAAATATGGATAACGCTATTTCATATTCAATCAAAATCAAATTTACTAAGCCATCCCCCCTACTACCCTGCCGCTGCTGGTAGGGCCTATAGCGCTAACCTACATGTATATTTACGTACATGCGTTTCTAACCTATAAAATATAAAGCCTATACCCCCACTCTTTTCCCATGCCACACACAATCACAACCCCTTTTTCTGGTAACAACAGGATGATGTACCACCGTTCTCATACACGATGACTTCAACCTATACTTGTGCAATCAAAACGTAGTGTATTTTATTGAAGAAGAAGAAGAAGATCTAAAAAAGCACATATACCTATATACACATATATACATACACCCATGGTGGTAAACGCTTTTCCTTCGAATATTGTTAAAGATTTTTGGTAAAAGCATTTCTCGTCTTCACTTTCTTTAAGGTGAAAATCTGGCTTGATAGATCGTCGAGCGGGGGTCTAAGGTACGCGCACCAGCCATAAGGGCTGTATACAAGGGAGGGGGGGGGGGATGGGTGCCAAGTCAGAGAATCCCTGGCTTTGATAATTTTCATTACAGTATGAATATAGGAAATTATTGAAGGTATAAAATACGTAAAGGATGTCAAGATTGATAAGAGGTGCCAAATTGAAGGTTGATTTAGGGTAAAAGGGTAGACAGTGTAGCCCCATCTATCTATCCATATATCTATATATATTCACACAAATATACAAAATTATATTTACGCGTATTTATGCATGTATATATGTATATATTGAATTCATATAAAGATGATGTCTGTACTTGATTTAATTTTTGTTATTGAAGACTCAATTGATTTGAAGGAGAAAAATTTGAATGGATTTTAGGGATTTTTTTCTTCTTTCTCCTTACTTTCTTTCTTCCCTACTTGAAATCATTTTTTTTTTTGGTGGAATGATATGAATTTATATTTCCATTTTCTTTTTTTAGATATGAAGAAAAAAATTCAATTTGCATATCAATAATTGACAGTGGTATAAAATGTGATTTTTTTTATTATTGCAACTCTTTTTGTTTGTATGAGTGAAAATATTAGACGATGTTGGTGTCTTTCTTATTTAGACAGACAAAGCTTGGTTTTGAGATAACACAGCTTGCTAGTTGACATATGCTCACCATATCTATCATCTACCTCAGCCCAAACAGCAAATCTTAACTAGGCCAATTCACAGTTTTATCATACGTCACATTCTAGACACTTTTCTGGGGAATTTTAATCTAACCATAGAAGCATAGAAGTGTTTAAAAGTAAAACACTTATTCATGCATTAAATAAACACTTGTAACTGTAAACACTTAGTTATGATAAACACTTATGGAGAAATAAACAGGTGATTATGTTGGCTATTAAAAAGGGTGACATTTAGCATAAGCGATATACCGATTTTCTCTCGATCATCGAGGTCAAGCAGCGTTAGACGAGGTTGGTCTAGTCGGGGGACCAATTGAAAAAATTACACTCGCGCTTGAAGGTCGAAAAGGTAAAAAAGCTTTTCGATCGACAGCAATTATTCCATTTCCACAGGCACTATCAATTCAAAGGTTTAAAATTATTTTTTCTACCTGAAACATTCTACAAACTTTTACTAGTGAAACACTTTATAGGAGGGAAACATCCATGAAAGAAAAAGTATTAGTATGAACACCATCCTAGGTCTTCTTCTTTTACGGCTCTACAACCGGGATCCGGTCCCTGCCTCTCGCAACTGTTTTCTCCACTGATTCCGATTCTGAGCCGATGTCATCTAGTTTGGCATCCCTATGCTCTGATCGTCTGATCTACGCCATCCTTCCAGCGGAGATTGGGTCTCCCTCGCTGTCGCCACCCATAGGTCTTACGGAACTCCGCCGTCGTCTGGTCCCAAGCCCATAGTGTGAAAGGAGGAGGGTGGTCGATCTACCAAACTGACCAGAATCGGGAAACCGAAGAAACTAGGCAAGATACGGCATTTTTTAAAGCGGCACCGACAGCATCGTATCCGTTGTGGGGACGTCCCGCTCGGACCGCCAGCTAACGGATTAAAGAAGAAGAATATAGGTCTCACGGCACAGAATTGTCCGAGCAAGCCCATCTTCCTCATACGAACTAGATGCCCTGCACACCAAAGCCTACCGAGCTTTGTTTTCTTCACAACATCCAGAAACCTCATCCAGAATCATTTTTCCTCACATAAGGGGCCAACAACAACGGCCGCGCCAAGCTAAAACAGGTCACGGCGATTTTCAATTGGACTGCTTTGCTTGCCTCCGCATTACTGGAACTATGCGGATCTTTTCCACATCTTCAATGTAGGCAACAATTGGATTTCAAGTCTTCATATAAAAATCCGCTGCCACAAATGCTGCATATTTAAGGCGATTAGGTTGGTAGCCGTGGAAGTTGCCATTTGGCATACTCAATAGACAAGTTCTCGATCGATTGCAGAGGTTAAGCAGCATTCGATGTGATTACAACTCAGTTGGGGGCCAGCTTGAAAAAAAAAACAATCGCATTCAAAAACATAAAGCTTTGGACACCAAAATGGTTGTAGGTCACTTTGAATTACTGCAGATTCTGGCCAGTAAAAACACGACCTGGCTAACTCGGGTTCTCAGACACTATCAAAAGCTCGCGGACGCGACTGTGACGATGGTCTAGGGGTCAGAACCACATTCTGTGATATTTCATGGTCTAGCTTATTGGGAATCAGTCTCAAGGTCTTAGTTCGGCTAAAAACTTGTAAAACCGTTTGTGCTAAGGGGCGTTATCACTCTAAACAGGGAGCCCCTTAGGCTGTTGGTTGGATATCTAACTGACTGGCCATGAAGGGCTGTTGCACCATCTCCTCAAACAACCACATAAGACAATCGCAGGAGAAAGAATGCTGACTCTGGGTGGAAAGCGACAAGACTTGTTCTCTGTGACTTTCGTGTTCTGATTTGGCTTAGAAGGAAAATCATTTTGAAAGAACTTCTAACCAGGGCTCAGTACCCCTCTTGGACTAAAGACATTCTTGCCTTCGTCTAGAGGACCAATAAATTTGTTTCGTTAGTGAAGCATGTACATACATAATAGCCCTTAAAATAACGATTTCACACTACGGAATCGTCAGATTTGTTCTGAAGTAGCATCGGCCAATTTTTGTTGCTAGCTCAACCGAGGCAATACCTACTAAAGCAATTTTACTCTGTGTTTGCACTACTGATGTCCAATACTAACTCGACAGAGGGTTAACTTTACTAATCGAACATAAAATGGCTTCCTTCCTTAAGCTAACAGGGCACCGGAAGTTCACAGGGAATTGACTGAAATAGGTAAGTCAACTAAGAAGGCATATTATCTAGGCAAGAAAAATGGAAAGTCGAACAGTTATATCGTACAGCAAGAAATCGAATCAAAAACTATTGAAATGATGGTAGTCGAACGGATTAAATTATAGAATCTGGTAAGGGTCTGGTTCGGTTAGGTCTAGGAATTGTTTGGGGCGTTTTGTAGTATAATTTAACTGGTTTCATTACTCAATTGAATTGAGGGATTTCTGCAGAGATCGGAATAAGTAATAGTCAGAGGGTGCTATATCTGAAACTATACGGTGGATCTATCAAAATCTCCTAATTGGGTTGTTTTCATTCAATTCTCCAGCGCTATATCTCTAGTTATTCATAGTAGATTTTAGTACCTAACAGTGGACGATTCCCTTTGAATTTAATATATACTGCATATACCCCGTTTATGAGTAGGTTCAATCCAGGTTCAACCGAAGTTGAACCCAGTCATAAGCGGTCGAGTTGAAGCTGGCTTCATTCAATTCAACTGTGCTCTCCTACCTGGGTCGGGTTAGTGTATCTAAAGACTATGTTTTGATGTGAGTCCAACTCTATTTGAACCCATACTGAACTCAACTCGATATCATATACGATGCTCGAAATTTCAACTCAACCTCGACTCCACTTTTTAACCTAGTCATAAATGGATTATTAATCTTTTTCGACGTCAATCCTGGCTTCGTAAATGCTTAAGACGGCTTATGAATGCTTGTGCACGATTTTTGAAGATTCAGTTTATCGCATCGCAGATGTTAATTCGATTTATCATGTTTTTCATGCTAAGCTCATGGGGAGCCCATACATCGAAGTTCTTTTTGTTTCCAGGTTTGAGTAAATGGTTCAGTTTTCTGGTCGCTGTCTAGCTCTATACCAATTTTGATGCCTACCTTGCTAAGATTTTCAAGAATTCCATGAAGTTTTTCAGTGATCGTTGGCTCAGAGTATGACTCTCATCTTGTACATCAAAATTTCCAGAAAGAAAGCGTCCCAACGATTTCCGCAAAGTAGAGTTTTGTAAAGTGCCTACGGAGCACAAATTCATGACTTATTTCCAAGTAACGCCATCTATCGAG
Source organism: Thereva unica (assembly GCA_949987705.1). Lineage (NCBI taxonomy): Eukaryota > Metazoa > Arthropoda > Insecta > Diptera > Therevidae > Thereva > Thereva unica. Next base: position 11,320,189 of record OX465282.1, read on the forward strand.
AAAACTCTACTTTTTCAGAGATCCAATAGTAATGATCTGAAGTTTACTATGGATTTTGGTTTATGTTGTATATGGGAAACAAATGACTATGGTAAAGTGGACCAACTAAAAAAGTATGTCCCTATGTTAATTTCTACTTCAATCTGGCGTACTAATTCCTGCTTCTAGCCCTTCAATACACCTGAAAAGACTTCTCCATCTGACTTTTTCATAATTGCAAATCTCATTTTTCAAAAAGCATCTATAAAGTAAAAAATCACTGCGGCATCACCTTGAACATAAAATCGTTTTCAACTTGTTTAACTTCTTTTGTTTCAGCTCATACCTTTTGCCCACCCCTTAAAAGTTATCCTGTCGTAAATTAATTTGTGTCCGACACTTAAGATTGCACAGGACATGACGAATGAGGTTGAGACGTGGTCGTTAAGTCCTAAAAATAGAAATTTATTACCCTCCAACCATGATTACCGAGGGGGTTCCCCGTGTACAGGGACTCCTAGAATTTCCCTTTTTTCTCATTCTTATTTTAAATTTTTGATAACACGCCGCTCGAGTGATGTAGCACAGGTTGACTGCATATGTATATCCCTTTAAAAAGGAAAAACCAAAATAGCAAGGACTAAAACAAAAAATGTACAACAACAACAACAACAGCAACAAGGATAATAAGTAAAGGCACGCGCGTAAGAAAATTGTTCCTTTACACATGAAAAGAAGAAGTGACTTCCTTTAATAATGGAAAATCTCTAAAGGGAAATGATATCCTTGCTTTGCAGCAAGCGCTACACTATCACAAATTTTATAACACACATATTATTACCGGTGTTGCTGTACTCCTTGAAGGATAATAGCTTAATACTGAAAGCTCCTTTTCCGTTGTACCCCAGCGGGGGTCTTGCTGGCTTCTGTGCGCTTATTTTGGGTATGGCGCTCTCAAAGACCTCGACTTTCGTAGTAATGAAAATGATAAAAAATTCACAACCAAAAACGATTCTGAGGGTGGTATCATAAGACAGCGCTTCACCACAGCTACCCTCTTCTCCCACAATACCCCCAACCACCGCCCATCAACTCCCAATTCATTCAGGTGCGTTTTTTTTTTGTTCGTTGGGTGGTTGGCTGTGCTTCGTACCGTTCGTTCGGTATTTTTTTCCTATACAGGTAGATCGAATTTTCATTGCTTTTAATTACGTTTTTCCGGTGTGCGATGGGTAGACAACGACAGAATAGGAAAATTGGTCACATACGCTGGGAAAACAGGTGTGCTGCGATGGCCTAGAATGCGGAAGAAGGGATTGTGTTATAGGCTGCTGCTGCCTGGTGGTTTGGTTATAGAATGGCTTAGTGCCCTTTTGTAGATCACGTTGATTCTATTAGGTGAACAAATTAGATTTTTATTATTTATGTCCTGGTGATAGGAGCATTATAACAAAATGAGTTTTGTCCGGGAGGATGGTTTTTTTTAAAGGTTAAGGGTTGAGGATTATTAAAGGTGATTTTTAAAGGGAATTATAGAATAGAAAACAATCATTAATGTAAATAAGAATGGTGTATTCGTCGACTTAGACAGACTACGAGGCTAAGACATGCATTTCACTACCTTCTAAGGGGTTTGCGGTTCGAATCCCTTGCAGTGGCATGCTGTTTCCACTTTTTATGCCGAGTGGGTTTGCCGTTCCCACTCTTTCTGGCAAGTTTTATTGTCTCTGATGGTTAGCAATAGAAATTGTAGACCATCCTACGCAAGTCCCTGATGTACCCTCTTAGTCTACCTAGGTCGTACAAAAGAACCTCAGTATATCCTTCGTTGAACATTCATCAATTTCTTAGACTACTGCAAATTCACTATCAGGAAAGCAAAGCCACCAATCGACAGTAGCTTGAGAAGTAAATTATTCATTGCAACTGCTGCCAGCAAAAACTTCAAATCCTTGGCAAGTTCCACAAAGAAGTTCGTTTGGTCTTCTCCTTCGGACGTCTCAATCTCTGGATAAGGTGCTCCAATTGCATGTATGCCACATCTTCTAGTCTTTTCTTTATACAAAAGGGTAAGATAATGATAGAAAGAATATCCAAAAATATCTTTGTTTTTCTCTGCTCGACACTACACCTTTTCCAATTGTAATTCCGAAAGCGTCAATTGTAATTCAGATTAGTCAATTGTAATTCAGAAAGTATCAATTGTAATTCAGATTAGTCAATTGTATTTCAGAAAGTATCAATTGTAATTCAGATTTGTCAATTGTAATTCAGAAAATATCAATTGTAATTCAGAAAGTATCAATTGTAATTCAGAAAATTTCAATATTCAACTCATTGATGCAGTAAATTGACCAAATAATTTCTTTCATTACAGAATAAATATTCTCCTAGCCACATCATGCATGATGATCATCATCAGGAGCTCCACAGCCTATTGTTGGCCTTGGCTTCCTCCAGCATTCACCTCCATGATTCTCGATCCCTGGCCCGATTTTTCCAGTTTCTTATATTCAACTGCCTCAAGTCGTCTTCGACGTCGTCTATGTATCTTTTCTTTGACGTCCTGGTCTCCTTTTTCCTAGCGGTACTTTCCCCTGTATTCCTTTGTATATCGAACGAAGGAATTTCCATTCGAATCTTCCTACCAATGCTTCGTCTTCGTTTTTCAATGTCCACACTTTCGAACCATATATAGTGGGACAGGTTTAATAGTGTTGTGACACCATCAAGCATGATATCGTCCCATTATTACTGTTTCAGTGCTAAGTTGTGTTATCTGGAGCAATCTCTAAAAGTCTTTCAGTTGATAACCCATTTCGTGCAAATGATGTTAAAGCGAATGGTTAGGCTAACTGTGAAGCAAATTAAAATCTTCTGCGTTCCATACATAAAATTCCTGTTGCAAAAATTGCTGCAATTGGATGAATGATGAATTTTTCTGAATTACAATTGATACTTTCTGAATTACAATTGATACTTTCTGAATTACAATTGATACTTTCTGAAATACAATTGACTAATCTGAATTACAATTGATACTTTCTGAAATACAATTGACTAATCTGAATTACAATTGATACTTTCTGAATTACAATTGATAATTTCTGAATTACAATTGGAAAAGGTGTAGAAGCATACCCCCTACCCCAGGTGTTCTACATTCAATGAATAGAGTCTTTTTCAGGGCTCGCGAGGTATGTAGATGCCTCAAAGAGATTGGCGACAATAAATCTACTAGGCCAGACTATTTACACCCTTTTTGTTGTAAAAAATACGCCTCACTTTAAGTTAAACCTATGCGTAAACTCCTCAACCAAAGTAAAAATTAATTTAGTGAGTTTCGTTTTGGTCGCTCCAGATATCTTCAAGCGTTTTTTTTTTTTGCCATACATTGGCCATACTGCTTCTTTAGCTAAACTCTAAGTCAGCGAATTAACTCAGATCTGAAGAGCTGAATTGAAAATGTCCTTTTCGGTCGTTCAACCAAGTTATGATATTACTGGATGGCATCGAATTCAAACCCTTCCCTATTTAGCTGGGGTTCGGCAAGGATCAATCCTGTTACCTGTTTTATTTCAAATCTTTATAAATGACTTATAATTTCTTTCAACCCAACTTTGTTGACGAGAGCACTCTGCGATACTTTTACTCCTTCGATAACGCAACCAAGCACATTTCAGACATTACTCATATAATCGCGGACTTAGATCTGGCTCATTCAACAGGGGCACTCATTCTCGACTGTACGATTAGGGACCTCTCTCGCTCGTAGGAGATATAGTTGGCCCCGAGTGTCAGACGAGCAGCATCCTTCGGAGTGAGGTTACTTATTGTGCTAGACCGATAATATTAGACTATACTCTACTTAATGACGGTTAAGAATGGCCACCTTTTGGAGGTTATGGTCGCACCTTTAATGACCAATATAACACACTTAAATGAATTTTGATATAATTTCCCTAAGATAATTTTGTAAGATCCCGAATTATAAAAGAATATTTATTAGAATCAATGTATTACATCGAAAAGAAACTAAAACTTCCCCATATCTCTTTCTCTATCTCCCTCTCTCTCGAAAATGACAATATACACACAAAATGAATTTATTGGCTATTAAGTAATAAAAACCAATCCCCTTCTTTCACAATCAGTAGTTTTACAACAGCATGAAATAAAAATCCGAAAAACAGAAAAATATATATAAGTATATATGTATGTGTATAAGACCAGCAAACAAAAAGAATCCAGACAACGTTTCACGTTCCATTCTACAACATACATATCCAGGAGAAGTTGTAGCAATTCAACAACCGATAAAAGACATAATAAAACTGTCTTTAACCGAGAATCCCATAAGAATCAAATTTAGGAAACCATCAATCCACTTTCTAAAAAGCCACTCTCAAAGTACACAAAAATTTATGACAGACACAAAAGAGACATTTTAGCGTTTTCTTATTTGCAATCACAAAATTTATTATCATCGCAATTTTGTTTATTCGCTGAAAAAAAAAGAAAAAAAAATTAAAGGAGCACTGTAATGTAAGGACAAAGGAGATAGGATCAAAAGGATTGAACGATTGATTTTGGTGGCTGGCTATAAAAACTTTTGTTAAGATTGAAATTAATACAAAATAATTGTTGAAGGAGTTGCACAGGTACGTGAATTGTGGATCGTCCTGCCTCCTTCCTGGCAAAGTGTTGTCAATCAACGCGTATCGACGAAATTTGCGATTAAGACTAAGCAAAAATAGTTGGGATGTGGGTTTGACCTCTTCGGTCCATACGATCAACTTCCCAGTATGATGAACGTAGCCGGAATGAACTGCCTTCTTACAAAAAAGTAATACGTTTAGCACTAGCGGGAAATTGACTATGTAGTATCAGAACTGGCGAAAAAGTAATCCTGAGAGAAGCTAGTTCCAATAATTATAATAGTGGTAAATCCACAAGATCTTTCTAGAGAATATTTCCTTCGTACTTCGTTCGCTACACTAAAATGGGTGTTCGAATTCGTATTGAGCGTGTTGAAGAGCGTGTTACCTCGGGAGGTTAAGAGAAGTGTCCGGCGTGATGAAAGGCAGCAGATAAATGAGCTCGCAGAAAAAGCGGAAAACGCGGCAAACACAGACAACAGTAAGGTGCTGTACCAAATCACTAAACAGCTCTCGGGAAAGCACTCTACTAAAAAGCATGCCGTTAAGAGTGCGGATGGAAGGCTGCTGTGCAGCGACGAGGAGCAACTCTAAAGATGGAGAGATTACTTCTTCGCCGCCTTGAATGGTACACTTACACAGGAACCTCAGGAAACCGGAAACAATGCACAGCCAATAAGAGTCACCACCTGGGCCCCATCCAAGACGGAAATAGTAGCCGCAATTCATGCGATGGCCAATGGTAAAGCAGCTAATGGAAAAGAAGGCATCCCGGCAGAATTGTTGAAAGCCGACTCAAGAATCATAGCAGATGCGCTTCAGCCAATCCTAGAAATAGCATGGAACACCTGTACCTTTCCGGAGGATTGGACGGAAGGTATCATTGTCACAATACCAAAAAAGGGGACCTAACAATATGCGACAACTGGATAGGTATCTGTTTATTATCTATTGTGGGCAAAATTGTTTCCCATATATGTATTATTATCTAGGATAAGTGAGGCAGTTGACCGAACGCTTAGGAGGCAGCAGGCCGGATTCAGGAAGGACCGCTCCTGTATTGATCATATTAACACCTTACGAATAATAGTGGAGCAGTCTACTGAATTCCGATCCCCCCTTTACCTTGCTTTCGTAGACCATGAGAAAGCGTTCGAATCGGTTAATAGGAGCTTCATTTGGCAGGCACTACAGCGACGTGGACTGCCTGATAAAATAATAGAATTGATAAAAGCCCTATATAACAATTCCAAATGCAGAGTTCTCCATAATGGAAAATTATCAGACAGCTTTGAGGTGAGCTCCGGAGTACGACAAGGATGCCTACTTTCGCCATTACTATTTCTTATAGTAATAAATGACATCCTTGTCGGCGCTCTAGATAATAGAACAGGCGGCATACAATGGGGTTTGGTAGACCACCTTAAGGACCTCGACTACGCCGATGATATCTGTTTACTGTCCCACAGACACCACGACCTCAAAAACATGTTAAACGATTTGGCAACAGAAAGTAGTCCAGCAGGCTTAAGGCTAAATCCGACTAAAACTAAAGAAATGCGGATAAATGCAAACACCATTGGACGGACAGCGCTGAATAACCGTGACGTGGAACTGGTAAATAAATTCTGCTACCTCGGTAGCATTATTACCGAAAATGGTGGGGCAGAAGAAGACGTCAGTTCCAGAATAAATAAAGCACGATGCGCATATGCATGCCTGTCCCGCATATGGAGATCAACGGTGATCTCCACTAACACCAAATTGCGGCTGTTCAACTCCAACGTTAAGAAAGTTCTTTTGTACAGTTGCGAAACATGGAAAGTCACCCAATTCATCACAGGGCGCCTACATCTTCATCAACAGATGCCTTCGTCGTATCCTAAACACCAGCTGGCAAGATAGAATTTCAAACGAAGAACTATGGCGCCGTGCCGGCTAAGAAAGGATAGACGACCAAATCAGGCGAAGGAAATGGAATTGGGTTGGCCACACCTTGCGATGCGAAAACGAAAATCTAGCCAAACAGGCCCTTGACTGGAATCCGCAAGGTTCCCGTCGAGTAGGAAGACCTAGAACAACGTGGAGGAGAACCCTACTAGAAGAAGCCGCAACAACTGGGAGATCCTGGTCGGAGTAGAGAGCTGTCGCGCAACACAGAGTCCGCTGGAGGGCAACTGTTTCCGCCTTATGTCCCATGAGGGATTAAAGGAGCGGAAAGATAGAAGAAAGAAGTATTTTGACTAACTCTGAGTAAACCGTATACGAATGCAATCGGGTAGATGGCGACTAAGAAATATAGAAAAAAAGGGAATTGTAGAGGAAATATTTGACACAATAAAAATAAAAGGATCGAAACGTGTACTTAAATGTAACAAATCAACCCCAAATGTTGCCCATATGTATAGCTCAAGTGACAATGCAATATGACATTTTTGTAAAATAGTCAAAATGTCGACCGATCCCCGGTATAGGTATGATAAATAGAATACAATTAGCTGTGTGGCGTCCTTCCAAATTCACAATGGCGGCAAATACAAAATGGCGGCCAACACAAAACGGGGTATAACTTTTTTCTTTACAAGCCACTCAGTATGGGTATCAAATGAAAGGGTATAGCAGGTAGAATACTATTAGCTGTGTGACGATACTCCAAATTAAAAATGGTGGTTTATATTTTTCTTTACATGCCACTCGATTGGTATGGGTGTCAAATGAAAGGATATAACAAGTTGAATACAATAAGCTGTGTCGCTCCATTCCAAATTCAAAATGGCACCCAACACAAAATGGCGGTTTACCTTCTCCTTTACTTCCTCTCGGTATGGTTATCAAATGAAATTGTACGACAGTAAGTAAGAAAGTAAGCTGTATGAAGTCATTTAAAATCAAATATGGCGGTCACTACAAAATGGCGGAAGACATATAATAGACTAAAAATATAAAATAAATATATGGTTGAAAGAAAACCAAAAAAATACGCTTTTATTTTAAAATAAACTTATATACAAAAACTTATATAAATTTTGAATGTAAAGTTTTCATTACTTCAGCCAGAATATGGGAACAAACTACCTTTCGAAATGTAAAAAGCGTGCAGCGCTAACAAAAAGTTCCAGTGTTATAAAATAAGATAGGTAAAGAGTAAATTGTGCATTTAAGGGCTGCACGGTGAGTGCTAAATTTGTAAAATTGATTACTTTTTGGCGCTTTTTGGTGAAAAAACAATTTGGAGGGGAATTCTGCACAAGTCGTCTAATCCCCCCCCATAGCAAAATCTATGCTTGCGATTTTGAGTGTCTATTGTCCAAGTACTACAAAATTTTTCATCATCGAATCTTAAAAAAATCTAAAGTACCCAAGATATGTCTCTTTTTCATTATACCTTTTTCCTACCGCGGACTGTGCACACATAATCTTTTTTTATTGAAAGGCGTACGCGCACGCACGCGGGTTTTTGCTAGTACACAATAAAATAATGGGATGAAATTGTAGCGCCTTACATTAAAAACAATCGTTCAATTGTGAAAACTGTTCCGAAAAATGGTGTTTTGCATGACGTCCTCGTATTTAACGACACCCGACTTTTTTCTGAGGTTATTTAAAACGTAAAGTTGTTGCCAGCAAGCCTAAGACCATTCAAGAGCTCAAATGGGGACATACAAGTCAAAATAGCTTCTATAACGACCTAAATAAATCTTTATCAATTATCAAAATAGGTTAAAAAAATGTCAGAGTTATTCAATATTGAAATACTGACATTGCGTTCAATCTCTCCCAGATAGATGAAAAAGCATTGTAGCATATGGAATGAGCCATTATTTTGTGAATAAAACTTTTCCTCAAATTTTTTTGCCAATGAAGAGGAAACGAAAAGAACATGATTTGATTGAAAATACCAATGATATTAATTATAAAATTAAACAAAAAAAAATTTGAATTTATCAATCAATTATCTTCTGTTGTTTTTCTTGAAATTTGAAAAAAAAAAACAGCAAAAGTAGTCTTGTCAATAATTAATATTCAGGACAATTGTTTTATTTGATGGAAAAGGAAAAAAATTAAGCAAATAAAAAAAAACAAGAAATAATAATATTGTAATAAAAGAAAAAAGTCGACCTATCAAAGTTTTATAATTAAACAGAGTGAAGCACCGCTTATTGTCAATATAAAAAGCAACGAGAAAATTAAAAAATTCCATTTTCCATCCTTTTACACTCCAATTTTCAATTCGCCTCCGTTTTTTAAACTCTTTTCCTCCTCAGCTCGTTCAGCACAGTCTGCATTCGATTCAATCAAATTCACCCCCCAACCCCTATGTATATATATATATATACATATACATATATATATGTATATATTTTTTGGGCGGTAAAACGCGGGACAGGGTAGAGCTGGGCCCCGGGTATAGGGGTTGAAGGATTCATTAATATGTATTCACGTTTATTAATTTATGCTTCCCTTCAGCCAAGCCCCCTCGAAAATCTCTCTCAATGAATCCTGGCATCTCCTGCTGCTGCTGTTGCTGCTGCTGGTTTTCTGCTCCTGCTGCTGCTGCTGGATGATGGCGGCGGCTGATTTCGTCCTGATGCTCTCTCTAGAGTAGGAAGGAATCCTGGGGACGAAAGGACCAAAAAGATTTTCATGCAAATCATCGCTTGAGCTAATTGAAAATTGTGCAGGCGTTGTTTTCTCGCATAGAAGCTTGGATGGTATATACATACATATATACGATGGTATATATCTCTCTAAAAGGCAAGACACAGCCAGGTCCAAGGAATAGAAGGACTTTGCTCTTCTGGACGACTATAATCTGGGTATAGTAGCGCATCTACTATATAGATATACATATACATACACAAAACAGTACCACCGCGCGAAAATCTGAATATTGGACTTGACACACCGAAGGATCTAGAGGACTTTGACTATACCACAAAATATTTCTGAAGAACCTGGAAGACAGGTTTTCTTTAGCCGCCGAGAGAGAAAGCTCCTTCGTCTTATCCTTTTTTTTTTTCTTATTCCATTTTTTTTTTGTTTTATTATTATTTTCTTCATTTTTTTTTGCTCGCTTTCTTTTTCTTCCTTTATTTTTACGAGATTTTACAAGAGTCCTGCATTTAATTTGTTCGAAAGATATTGGCCATTACTAGCTACCATCATCTGCAGTATCCACGGAATGGCTGGGCATGGACTAAGGGTCTCCAGGCACTACTTGAACAAACCGCGAAATTTATAAGGGAAAAAAACGTAAAACAGGACTTTCAGGCGCAATCCCCATAGCGTCTCCACAAGCCGCAGTTCATCGTTGTTAGTCGCGAAAGTTTTTGCAATTTGAATAAGATGAAAAAGAAGAAAAAAAAACGGGTGAAGAAAGGAAGGGGTGAAAAATCTGGGTGGTGTTTCTATAAAAATCCCTTTCTGTCTTCAGTTGGGGGTGGTGATAGCATAGTTGTAGGATTAAACAAAAAAAGTGTTGATCCAGCTTCTAACTTGTTTTTGGGTGGGTGGGTATAGGTATGTCCTTTTTTTCGTGTGAAGAATTTTATAATGGTATTTTTTATTTATAAAAATCCACCCCCCCCCCCTCCACCCACCACATAACATCATTAAATCTAATTCAGAAATCTCAATTCAGCAGCTTCTGTCTCCCAAGTTCGTCCTTTCCAATGTCATCCGGAATATCTCCACGAAGATTACGCCTTCAGCACTTTTGTACCACTGACTTTAATTCGCCTAATTCAGGGCATTTAAAGTGAAATGGAATTAATTTAGAATTTCAACAGCATCATCCCTTTTCCTCATTATTATTATTATTATTATTATTATCATTACTTGACTTTACTTTTTTTTCTGCTACAACCCCCTCCAGCTATCATCAACCACCCCCACCACTAATAAGCAAATAAAAAAAAGGGGGGAAAAAAGGTTTCGCATCCTGTTTGGACATTATAGAAATATTGTTGAAGTTGAAGAAATTCATCGTGAAATCAATAATTTCTGTTACTCTTGATGAGAAGAAAAGAGACAGATACATAATAACACAAAAATATATTTATATACAGAATAAGATTTTTTTTTCTCGTTTTGATGGTACCCCTACCCCTCTGAAGGGATGAAGGTACAGGGGCTAGGACAGGGTAACAAGCGGGGGTGTATAGGGTTTTGGTACGGATCAGTAGAGCTGACTTTTCTTAAGATATGTAATAAAGCCTTGAATGGTAACGGAAGGAACGGAACGAAGCCCTTCTGTTCGTTAACGATTTTGCAAAAAGTTTCGAATTACCTCATTACGTCAAGGAAAGAATTTCTTTACTTTTTTTTGCTCTCTTTTCTTCATTTCTTTTTTGTTGTTGTTGTTGTTGTTGCTTTTTTTTACTTCTTTTTCTTATGTTCACATTCATTCTTGTAGGCTATGAACTTTCTTATTTCTTTTTTTCGCAATGCTACAAGTTTCTTTAATTTTTTTCGTTGGTATTTTTGAAGGGGGTGGTTTGGTGGCGAAGGGCGAAGTGGGTGGGAGGTTTTTTTTTTAATATTTTCTTATTTTAATTTGGATTTATTTAAATTTGTATGTAGATTGTAAAAGTTTATTGTGACATCTATGATCCCAATGCTCGAAATCTCTCCTCCCACTACCTATCTTCTACTAAAGGGTTTACAAAAAAGGCGCTCTCAAACTTAGACTATGTACTATGTATAGCGCCCATCTTGGTTAAGCTGCAGCTGTCAAATTTGAAGGTTACAGTAATTATTTTTGGGCAAACTATCATCGTGCAAATCATTTAACTTAACTATCAAAATAAGGGTTCAGTTCGATATGTAATTTTAACGGTGCACACGATTATCCTGTTGAGTGCAAGCGATCGTCCTGTTTGCAGGAAAAAATTCGAATCAAATGGTTCAGAAAACACTCAAAAAAGACCTCTACATTATCGTAATTTTAAGTCTGTAGAAAACATTGCTCTCGGCCTACCCAAATGCTTGGCCTTCGCAGACCTCAACTAGACTTAGGCCTTCACCAGTACAAAATACAATTGATCCAGAAACTGAAGGTAAAGGACCGTACCCGGCGTCGATCCTTCTCTCAGGAGCAGTTGGAATTGGAAGTGAACCCCAATTTCAGGCGGAAAATAATGTTCAGCAACGAGGCCGATTTTTAGGCGAATGGCTATGTGAACAAGCAAAATTATCGCATTTAGGGATATAACAATCCACGTGGGACTCATCAGTTAAAAATACAACTACAAAAAGTGACAGACAGTTCAGTGTGGATTTTGGTCCGGCTAGGTGACCGTTGGAAGCACCCAATTGTACAAATGGTACAATTTTATTCTCCGTCTCGTGGTCATTCTTTTGTGCCATATTAATCGAGGAACCTGGAAAGGGCCACCGGGATTTCAACCAACAGAACCTCTAGCAACTTATAGACTGCAAACTTCGATGCCCGGGATAGATTTTATGGAGGCCCCTTAAGTAGAGTCTTCGAATTAATTTCGGACTTAACGACGAACTGTTCGTAAAAAAAAAATGCCTTACAACGGGAGAACACCGGCCGTGATTCTAGCATATTCGTTGGCCATGTGCCGGGCATCAGAAGTACTGTACGGCCGTACACCACACACACCGACGACGATGTTTAAAAAAAATGTTTTCTTACTACTACTACTAATTATTATTTTTTTGCGACTACAAGCTATAAAAATTAGAAAAAGAATTTGAAGAATAAACTCTGGAAAACCAACCTGAAGCGAAAAGACACTGCGAGTGTATGCATTTCTCAATTGATATGACCAATTTCATGCCCTCCCAGAAGCCCTCTATAAGGAGTACCTCAGGAATATGAAAGGTAAACTGTAAGGTGATCCCAGTTGTAATTCATCTGAAATTTGTGACAAGTTAGCATCGTTCTTCTTCAAATCTTTCTCGTCCTCTGACTCCCAACCCGATGAAGACAATTTTTGACATATCAATGCAAACCAAACGGTGCAAAACTTATCCTTGTCTATAACCAGGGAAGATATCTCGAAACATACCAATGAACTTTCACAAATTTTTCGTCCAACCCTGATGGAGTTCCTCCAGCTTTTCTAAAATCCTGTTCAGGGGCCTTACTGTCTCTTCTACTATGTTTATTTCAAAAATGGAAGAACTCTTTTATAATAGCCGTCCATAAAAAAGGTTGTAAAAATATCGAAGCATTCTCTGGTGTCCCGCAAGGTAGTCATCTTGGCCCTCTCCTTTTTATTTTATCAATTGACGATATTGTTACCCAGCTAAGGCACTGTAAAATCCTTATTTATGCTGATGCCATCAAACTGTATCGCCAAAAGGCCTCTGTAAGAAGACCTAAACAACTTCTATTGTTGGTGTTTCAACAAAAACCTGGTCCTTAATATTAGTAAATGTGAGATCATGACTTTTTGTAGGAAACTTGGTGTTATAACTTATGACTATACTAGCCGTGTTTTTTTAATGAACTATATAGTTCTTCCCCATACAAATCTGAAAAACCCAGGTTTTATCGGGGTTTCTCTCGAGGTTTTGGGAAATTTCTTAATTTGCATATTGCATACTTTCGGGGGTTGGCATGTTGTTTCGGGGGTTGGCATGTTGCATAATTTCGGGGGTCGGAAAGACGTAATTTAAAAATAAAAACAACAGGAAAGTGATGAGAGCAAATTTATAACAAATAATTGATTTTTTAGAAACATATTTATTATTTTCTAGCGAGGATTTCGTGTAACAGTGTAAAAAATAACTCTTAACTTCCGTTTAATTTTGAAATTTTTAAGCATCGAAGTAGGCGCTTCATGAAATTTCCCTTGTCGTTTTTTTAATGAACTCGATGAAAGAACTATATAGTTAATTAAAAAAACACGGCTACTTTTCTCAACAACAAGGTCTCTCGCACAAACTCTGTAATCAATCTAGGGGTTAGCTTAGAAAGTAAGTTGGATTTCTCCACCCACATTAATTATATCTCCTCCAAGGGCAATTCAGTCCTGGGATTTATAAAAAGTTGGTCCAAGAAATTCAACAACTCCCTCATAACTATACACTTTAACGTATCTTTGGTTAGGCCTTTGCTTGAATACGCCTCCCAGATATGGTCTCCTTACTATTACTCCCATGTTGGCCGAATCGAATCGGTTCAAAGGAAGTTCGTCCGATTTGAAATCAGCCACCTGCCTTGGGGTGACCCACTCAATCTTCTGCCTTATGAGAGCATAGTTAAATTGCTCAACTTATGTCCCTTAAAATGCAGCATATGTCCCTTGAAATGCCAAGCGGCCAGTGTTCGCCCGTAGTAAGGCGAATTTTTATTTTTACTCGGGTTATTCTCTGTCCGGCGAGGAGCTCCAAAGTGTCCTATGTTCAAGAACGCTAGAGCCTATAAGCGAGGCTCCTTAGAGATGCGACAATTGGCACCCTGACACCCGGGAGGGCACAAGTTTGCATTAGTAAAAGCGATATTATGTGGAAATTTCTTGTGGAGAGAGTTAACATGGACTGGATATATGACTAGACGTTACCTAGACTTTTCTGTAAACTTGCAGCTGTAGTTTAAATTCTCCCAGGAAGAGAAGGAAAGATACGTTCCTGCTAAGTTCACTTTTCAAGTAGTTTTTTGTAAAGATGAAGGCAAGAATGAAAGAAAGTTATGCATGTGGAAGCAATAGAAAGACGAAGTGGAATCGAACCACGGATCTCTGGAATGATAATTGGGTGCCTTAGCCCCTAGTAATCGGTGGAGAGTACTCGATTAAATGCTCATGAGTAAAATAATCAGAAAATTACTCAATGAATACCTTTTACTCGCTTTAAAGTACTCGATTCCTCGAGAATCGATGACAGCTTTTTGACATTTCTGCAACCTACCTTAACGTACATATGTATTACTCTATTTTCGGCTGCGACAGATTCCAAATACTTATGCATAGCATGCAACAAATGCGCCTGCCACACCGGTAAGCATGCTCCCGTTATAGTCAAGAAATTTTAAAAATGCGCCCGCCAGAGGTTACACACCTTTTTTAAAAATATTATATTCTATTCGTAAAATACCATTCCAAACGCGAAAGTCGCTTTACCAAGCGGTCCCCCAACTAAGTACTTATCACATCCAATGCTGCTTCTCCTACGCAGTTAAACGAGTACCGGTCTACTGAATATGCTTGATGGCACCCTTTATTTTGTAAAGCCCCAATTTTACTCCGGTTAGTATAAAAAACTGTGAGCATACCATGCTTCGTTTGGACTATTTCGTTAATGCCTGTAGAGCACGTTTTACTTGTTTACTCATGTATTTGCCACTAAGTCATAAAGCATAAGTCCCTTCTTTTATAATTCACCAATCCCTACGACAAAAAATTATAAAGCCGTACTTAAACTAGTCAATAAAAAAAGTACATCAAATAGTAACATTTCACCAACATCACACGAACGCTGCTCCTTTGACAGGATATTACTTAACCCAATTCCCTTCTTTTTTTTCTTGCTGTTGTCAAAGAACCTTTTTACTAATATTTAATCTCATCTACCACTTCTCTTCTGTACCATTTTTACATCCTTTTTTTCATCATCAACACCATCATCATCGTCATCATCATCATCATCATCATGTGCACTAAATTCAAAAATAATCTTCCTTGATCCTTTTGTAACAAACAAGCACCACCATGATGGATATGCACTTTTTAACCGTGTGCTGTAAAGGTTCAACACTTTATATGTGTGACAACATTTTCAACTAAAGTCAACTATCTTCAAATTCTGTTTGATTAAATTTAAAAAATAAAAAAAAAATAAAAAAAGTAGTGAAAAATTCTATAAAAAAAACGAACGAAAAAAATTTACGCTGCTCCCGACAAAGGACAAGAGAGCAGCCCTCGAAAAGAAATCAAGTATGTACTTAACCCCTTCTCTTGCACCCTTTTGTGCGGCTCGTCCTTTTTTATATCCACTACTATCATTCCTCTACTTTTGTGTATGACAGTATTCTATAGGAAATGAGTAAGAACTTGGTAATCTAGTTACGTTAGATAAAAAAGATGCAAATTAAATTGTGCAAATTTGCTGATGACCTCCTTTTTCCCCATTGAGGATAGTAGTCCTGTGCACTATCTTCTACTCTATTTTTTTTACTTTTAGAGAAAAAATATCCTTTTCCTTTTTATTTTTTTCAACGTAGAATGTTGAAATATTTCTTGGAAAGTTTTCTGTGTTCGCTTTGAAAAGGAATTTTCTTCTGTAGGAAAAAGGAAGAGAAGTTTTAATTAATTTAAACAAAATTATTTATTAAAATAGTTGTTTGTGCTTCAGAGAGATTAACTTGGATTTTAAGGACTTTATTTCATTTCTTTTTTTTTTCGACGAATTAAGGATGACACGAAATTATTTATAAGTAGAACAGGCGGTGGAGTCAGTTTCTTGTGTACAAGGAGGATATCCAGGGAGCAATTAATATTTCAAGGCTTCAGTTGACGTTAGCTTGGAATCGACAGTAAAATTCTTTTTCCCAAGATCAAATACTATACCGTGCTTTAAATGTATTTATATACTATCTAAAGTTTAACCCATTTCTTCAAGAGTTTCAATTAGTAAAATTTGAACATGAGTAAAAATCAATTAGTTGGTTAATTTTAAAAGCATATACGCACCGTCAACTATCAGGAATAGCAAACAAATGCACATGCCACATGGGTATGCAGACTGTCGCTACAGGCATTAACATCTACAAATACATCCCCATCGCCATTGAACATTTCAAACGTGAGTATCGTTTTACCAAGTGGTCCCCCAACTAAGTACTAACCACATCAACTGCTGCTTCACCTAAGCAATCGAACGAGTACCGGCCTAGTGTTCGAACTTTCTGCCTACTGCGCCCCAACAGTTACTTGGTGGCGTGGCGATAAGAAACAGCATAATAAGGAATCGTTTAGAGTTAGCCAATCCAAGCATGGATCGTTAGAGAGGACTTTTACTTTTGACAATTGAGGCCTAGCTACAATACAAACACATTTCTTTCGATTTTTGCATAATCCATGGACTTCATGAAATTCTTTTTCATATTTAAAAATATGTTTCCCTCTTTTTCATACTAATTGAAACTTAAGTTCGGTACACTTAATCTCCCCGCTCAAAGGAAAAGCAAAATGTGGTACTGGTCTGTGATAACACATTCCTTCATAGTCATATGGTAATCTTCCTCTATGGTATACTTCTTACCACAATACAATACAAGGTCAGCCTATGGGAGACGATGACTATGAAAAACAAGAGGCGCACTTCCTTAACCTACTTCTTACCTCATATCCAAAACGGTAGCAATCCATCGATGTTGACTCGACAGTGGAAACTTCCCGGATCATCGAGAAGTTGTCGGTAATGCTATTTTAGTGCCCTTACCATCAGACTTCTTAGACCAACTGGCTCACTATATGGGAAGGCTCATTGGGGGCCTATTCTTTTTCTCGAAGGCTGGGACTTGTGTTTTGGTAGTACCAACCCAGACTCAGTGGTCTCCGTAAATATTACTACCTTGAATACGTGTGTTTATTTCTTAGTCTACGATTCTCTAAAGCCTATCAAGTAATCAAGCCAACAACTGTTCTGAAATTAAGCCGACAAGGGTAGCCAACAAAGGTGTAGACTCCTCTCCCGACACCTTTTCTATCACGGCCCAACAATTCCTTAGCCGTGATAAAAGGCGGCAAAGGAAGGGACGGCTTACAGTTGGTGAATTCAGGCACTTACTTCAAGCGTTCGCTGTCTTTCATTCAGTTCGGATCTTCAAGACTTCGCTTCACCAATCTAGAGGGTGGCCCAATTTTAGAGTACGCATGCCCGATCTGGAATCCTATTTACCAGGTAAGCCATAGTAGGTTTGAGCTTTTATTTCTACTCTTTGCTCTGAGAACTCTATACGACTCGCGTGTCGTTTTTTCGCTAAACCACCTAGAGGACGTAATGAATCTTCTTAGTTGCGGGATCCCAACTTCAGGATTTCCGCAAGTGTGCTTAGGAAGGGTTGATCCAAAAGTGGTAAGTCTCCTTTTGCTTAGGGCTGGGAGTGACAGGAGAAGCTTTCCTCCTCGTCTATATTCTTACAGCTTCTGCTGAAATCGTAGGTTTCCAGACCTAAGCGGGCCGCAAGGGTCCCTATCAGACAGTGTCCGGTCTGCACTCCCACTGTAACTGAGAGGTCTCGTCTACCGAAGCTCAGCAGTGAGGTGGTCCGCATGAGATCGTAGGAGGGCCAAGTCATTTTGGCCAAGGTGCATTTATTAAGATTTCTCCAATGTTTTTCTGCTAGTTGCATTGTGTGGTGTTTGCATCGGAGTTTAAAGGTGGCCCAAGGCATACCAACCCTTTCCTTTCCAGGAAGGAGAGTGGCGGCCGTGCCTTTCTCTAGCCAGTTCGTCAACTTTACAATTTCCCTTTATATTTCGGTGACCAGGCACCCATATGAGGAGGGTCCTGAACTGCTGAGCCATCTCGTTAAGAGATCTGCGGCATTCCGAGATAGTTCTGGAGTTATTAGTGCAAGAGCGCAGGGCCTCCAGAGCCGCCTCACTATCTGAGAAGATGTAGACAGTTCGGTTCGTATCGCCTTTCTGGTTAATTTGCAAAACAGCCTCATGTATGGCTAAAACCTCCGCTTGGTATGCAATCCAGTGATCGGGTAGTCGGAAGGAGATGTCAATTTCAAGTTCCGGCGAGAAGACTCCTATTCCCACTCGACCCTCAGTGAAGAAGTTTATGGCATCTTGAATACTATGTGGTCTATTACTCCATTCACGGCGTCACGGGATGTGCGAAAATCGGTTTCTATGGAGATATTGACAGAGTTTAGCACCTTAAAGTGCCCTCCTCTAATTCCGATCCAAGATCCAGATTCTTTTATTCTGAGCGCTGCGATAGTCGCATTTTCCCTTGCCACAAGGTTCTACGGAGGGAGGTATAACATAACGTTTAGGGCATCTGTAGGTGTGGAGCGAAGTACGCCTGCTATGCATAGCTCCGCACGTCTTTGCACTTTCTGTAGTTTGTTCAGCACTTCCAGCATGGGCGTAGGAAGGTTGGGGGCCAGGTGGGCCAGGCCCACCCCAGAATCCTTCTGGCCCACCCCAGAATAAAAGTGAATCACTTATTAAAAACACGATACATCCGCTTTAAACCCAATGATATTACATAACGCTTTAAACAATTTGAAAAAAATAAAAATTAAATGGTCCTTCGCTGGAGGTCATCCGTTAAACCGATTATGATTGGTTCGCGGCGCATGACACAACGTAGTGACCGCAATGGCCACGGAGATATAGCTGGAAAAGCATAATTGTGTTGCGTTGTATTGCTTGTGTGAGTATCTAGGTCTGCTCATACAATGCAGTGCCGTTTTTATATGACCGCAGTCTTTGAAATACTACTAATTTCAGTATAAACTTGCAACACAATGCAAGATTTATTACCAGCTTTAGATAAAGAGTATAATCTCTTACGGAAGAAAATGCAAAAAGGCGGGAACTAAGTTCATTTGATGCGGCCATAGGTACGTAACATATAAAGCAGAATACAACTATAAATAAAGTATAAGTATGGACCTATATTCTTCAGTATGATACCGTGTATTCATAGAGTTAAGTCGTTGAGTTTTAAATTCAAATCTAAATCAACTCGGCTCCAATAGAAACTCAAATCCACTTTTTGGCGCTCTTCTATGTCCATGGTAACGGCAGGTATATCTTGGTATAGCTAGCCAAAGAGTCAGAACACACGGGTCTATAGGTCTATAATTTAATTTGTTTAAATAATGATGAAAATGCTTGCCTGATATCAAGCTGGCTAGCCACACAGAGATACGGAATCGGTACTCGATTCTTTACTGATATGACTATTTGGGTTTTGACTCTATACTTTTTAATATTACTCATATCACCTATAAGCCTTATAGGTTAGAACCGAGTACCAAGCAAGTTCATCTCAGTCGTGACGCTTTTCACATAAATGTATTTTTCTGCCTCAATTAAGGAAAGTTTAGGGCAGTTTAAAACTCAAACGCAAAGTGGAGACGAAAATTGGAAATCTTTTTTCCCATAGAACTTTGTATGCGTTCCTCTCTATTCACCAACTTGGAATCCACGCTCTTGCAACATAGAGAAAATCGGGAATAGAACAGTGCAAGTTATATATCCAAATAATTAGCTTTTAAAATAATTTGCAAACGCTAAAGCAGGTCACAGGTATAAGATAACGATTCGTTGAAAGTTATCAGGAATGCCAATGCAGTAGCAAAATAGGCGAAGAGAGTGGTCGCAGTACCTTTAGACCAAGTACCTCACCAAAGGAGAAAATGAAATAGACATTCTTCAAGCGAAATTTGCCTCATATATACCTTCTTCTTCTTCCAATGGCGCTGCAGCCCAAATAGAACCTTGGCTTCCTCTAATCTTTTACTTCAGTCTCTATTTCTGCCTGACTTCCAGCTCGATGTCTGGAGAAGTGTCTGCATTTGTTACAAACGCATCCGTCCATCTTTTTCTTCCGGGATGATAGTGAAGTCCTTCCTTGCAACTCTTTCTTCTGACGTGCGCTCGACGTGGCCAAACCAGCGAAGTGTATTGAGTTTTACCAACATCACTTACATAGCCTATCTCGTCATATATTTGATATAACTCGTTGTTAGCTGTTTCTCCATGTCCCTTTCTGACAAATAGGGCTTCTCAAAATCTTCCTTTAAAAGGAATTTAGCATATAACATGGCAAATTATTGTCTTATATAATGTAAACTTCGTCTTTCGATGCATTGCTCAAGATCTCAGCAATTTACGTAGTGCGTTTTTGTTTCGGAGTAGAATTCTCCTGCTGATTTCCTCTAACATGTCTAGCTACACTTGTTGCTGATTTATTTTCAATGAGTACCTGATCGATTTGGTTTTTAGCCCTTCCATCTGGTGACATCCAAGCCATTTTATAGATGTTTTTATATGGGAAGAACTTGAACTTTCTAGTATTGCTTTGCTGTTAGCGGTCGATAAGCTTGCCACCATTATCGTGGGTGGTTGCGCGAAGGCTGTGGCTGCCTATTATCGCCCATATACTGAAAGTCCTTCTCGATCTTAGCGTTGAAGTCACCCAACATCATTTTATATCATTCGAGGGTTGGTTATGGAGATGTACTTTTAAGAACTTTTAATTCGATTCTACTCATGAGTATTTACTCGAGTACTTTCCACCGACTCCGTATCACTAGCCACATAATGTATCCTTTGAACTGAGCGGCATTTGGGCAATAGTTTGCCGCTGAAAGAATAACGTAATGCTGATTTTGTCGCCGGTGTTTGGAGGAATCAGAAGAAGATTATTACCGATCGGCTCATCAAGATGCCAGGCCATTTAAAAGGAGATAACTGGACAGAGTTTGCACTATATTTTGTCGCTGGAGAAATAGCGTAATTTCTATTTTGATACTAGCGGTAGGGAGGTAAATGAATCTAATTCCGCTGAATCGGGTTAATCTTGATAGCCAAAAAGCGTATTCGTGCTCGTTTGTTTGCTGAACTATATATTTTCCCATACGAGATTTAATATTTTCTGTTTACTGAATTGTATCGGTTGCAGTTATTTTAAATAATCGAGCAACTAATCTCTAAGGGTATGTTTGCATCGCAAGTTATGTCAAGTTAAGCGCGTTGTATCACAAATCCGTTGTTTCAAGTTATTTTATGTCAAAAAATTTAAAAGATACGTTATAAAAAAGTGCGTGGATAAAAATAAAAAAAAAAATATGTGCAGGTGTGAGTGGATGTTCGTTTGCATGCACATGATCTGTCACATCTCAGGATTCCTCAGACATATTTTTTCAATATTGAGCAATTATTTCCAAAGCAAAGACGCTACATTAGGTCAAGCAGTTGATGTTATTAAAAGCATAACAGCTGCGTTGGAGAAAGACAGAAATAGTATTTAAAACTTTCAGAAGGGTTGGGATGAGATAGAGAAATTTTCGAATGCAATCGTGTCTAAAATACGAAGGCAACCAAATAAGTTGAATGATTTCATAGTCGATACCACGTCAGTTTTCGATGAAGCAAGACAGATTCTATAATTTAGAGTTGTTAATTAACATTGAAAATTTATTTGTACAGAATATAAGCGCAGATCAAGTCTTGCAGGAATTTTTAAAGAAAAGTAGAAGAGTAAATTTCAATTAATAAATATTATTTAGATTTATTTCTAACTTTAATTATATTTAATTCTAACTACCTAAGTATTCTACATACTTAAAAATTAAAAAAAAATAGTTTTTTTTGTTTAACCTCTCTCTGTAGTGAGTCGGTAACGATGCTTTAAAATCTGGCTCAGCCCAGCAAAAATTCATTGCTACGCCCATGACTTCCAGAGGAACTTCTTGTCCAGGGCTACTTCCAGATATTTGGCACTGTTGGTAAATTTGAGCCTGACATTGTTTAGCCGGGGAGGAATTAGGGGTGGAGTTTTATACCTCCTCGTGAAGAGGACTAATTCTGTTTTTCAGGGTTAACGCTGAGTTGGGCTGGCAGCCCAGCTTGAAAGAGTTAGTAACGCCGCCTCGATGAGATCACAGAGGAATTGTGGAAATTTTCCTTTTATGATGATAACAATGTCATCCGCGTACGCCAGTTCTGCCTCCATGCGTCGCAGCAGCTGGTTCAGCTCGCGACCCATGGAAGTGGAGAAAGTACTCCTCCTTGTGGGGTACCTCTGTTGACGGCCTTTCGGACCCAGCAGTCGCCAAGGTTTCAGCTCACGATCCTGCCGGTAAGCATTTAATGTATATGAGATACTAGCGGCACCTCGATCCTCAACTTCGCCAAGGCCAGGGTAATGGCGTCCGGGAGCTCGTTGTTAAGCGCTCCCTCTATGTCAAGGAAAGCTACTAATGTGTATTCTTCTTGTTAAGCTTAACTTAATCATAAATAAAAATACAATCAATAATTTCTTCAATAATGCTAATCCCATTTCATCCCTGATAAAAAGAACCCAAAGACCCAAAAAAATATTTTCCAGGGAAACAATAAACACAAATCGAGATAAAACATACCTCCACAGAAAAGTTTTCATCACATACACCCTTTTTTAATACTTGATATGACGACGATGAATATATTCCGCAAAAAAACAAAACAAACAGAGAAAAAAAACAACCCCCGAGAAGCCAAACCCATAATCATTTGTTAAAAAGGGTTGAAGACTATACCATATCTGGCCACCATTCCTCGTGTGTGTTATACACCTTCAATCATTTTTTTGTTTTGTTTTGCCTCTCTCGATCGCTGCTGCTCCTCCTTTTTTCATTTCATTTTTATATTTTTCACGAAAAAAAAACAGGGGGTGGCAATTAGCTCTTTGCCACTTTTTTGAATTTTTAATTGTTTGAATTGGGTTTTGGTTAAGGCATGGAGGGATGATTTTTGCCCGGTGAGGGAGAAAGCTAATGTTTGATTGCGATTATTTTTTTTTTCGTTCGTTCGTTGGTTTTTTTTTTCGTTGCAATTCGTGATATTATGCCTGAATGTACACACAGGTAATTTGGAAATGGTGAAAAATATAAAAATGTGGGGGTTGGAGGAAAGATAGATATGAGAGATAGAGATACAGGGTGGGGTTTTACGTTTAAAAAAATTAAACAAAAAGATGTGCTGTGAATGAATGCATTTGGGAGTATGGAACTAACATGAAACAATTTCATGAAAAATTATGATAACTTCGTAATTATGTTTCCGCTGGTGGTCTAAGCTAAGATTATGCTCCGTTAGGTTTATTCTTCAACCAACCAATCACGCAGGTAATAAGCTGCACTGGTATGAAGAAGTTCATTAAGGGGTCGTCTATAAATTACGTGAGGTGATTTTTGAGATTTTCGACGCCCCCTCCACCTTGGTGAGATTTCGTGAGATTTGGCTCGATCCCCTCCCCCTAATCGCACGTGAGATTTTTCAAATTTTAAAATTTATTATATAATATAATTTTTATATTTTGCTGAAATTCGGCGCCTGCCTTCTTTGTAAGTTCTAAATTCTAAGGGCCTTTTTGCGGGTCAGTGTTACTTGGCTCGTACTCTGCAGCATTCGACGAGACGCGCATTTAGCTTGCCGGTGGAGTCTTAACAATCGAGAACAAATTTTTGTGAGGGATTTACCCATATCTTAAGGCCTCACACACACAGGTCGCCAGCAGGCCGTGGCCTGAAAGTTTTCGCTTTAAGGCCAAGTATCATTATACACCCACTGGCCGCAAACTGTATGGGGCCTGCCAAGAATTCACACCATAGACACTTGGAGCGGCAAGCAAGGCGCGAGCTAGTCGTGAAAACCATCCACACTCGCTTTTGCTGTTTGCGGTAGTTCTCGGCGTGAGGCTGGAGCCTCAGTATTCCATGGTGGGGCATAAAGTAGTATGGTTTGATAACGCTAAGGATGTTTATCTAATCCACGCGAACCAGCTGAAGGTATTATTTCATGAAGTCGGTGTATAACTGCTATAAATCTGCATCCTTATTCAGTTTTCGTTCTAGCGCAATAAATCGTTTAAACGCAACATCTCCTGACTGCTCTAGCAGGCTTGGTTCCTTTCAGAAAGGCGCCTTGTCTCTCGTTGTAGCTTGAGTTAAGAGCTCCTCACATATTGTTCCTGGTTTGTAAGCGTTGAACTGATTTTTATTGCTTCCAGTGGTGTTTCGGTCAATCTTTTTTATTAACAAGTGAAGTAATATGGGAACCCAGCAGTCACTAGCAATCCCCAGGTTCCTTAATCCCATCAAGCCCTCATTGGTCGTGTCGTTCAGCGATTTAATGTGCTTTCCGCCTGCGACAGAAGTTTGTTGAGTAGATGTTTAACCAATAACCGTAAGCTTAGTTTTGTATATAATATCAGAAAATTAAGCAACCGTAAAAGCCACATTGGTTCTAGTATAGTGATATTAATGCTTTTAAAACGATGCATCGATACCTTAAGCGATCTTCAATCCACTAGCATAGTCTTGAAGTGAATACGCGACGTAAAATAGTCGACAGTGTCTATCACTATCGATCAGGCCGAGGCAGATCACCTAACAAAAAGGGGCTTGCGAAGCCATGTTTGCCGGTCCAGAGTCTTTTTGGGCATCCAGACGTCACACCAAAGAACGCTTCCGAATAAGTGGAGGTAAGGGTTTAGGCTATTACTGGGCTAATGCGCCTGTAATGAAGTAAATCGAGAAACTCTTTACCCAAGTTCGAGTTAAAGCCAGTTTCTGGACGGGAGGTTACTTAAACTGAACTGAAACGTGGGTGTTACGGCGATAAGGCGGTAGGCTGGCTACTCCATATGAAGTTCTTAGTCAAACACTGTGTTTTAATTGCTCCATCACCCAGCGACCAAGCTGTCCTCATCTCCACTGCTGGAATCCTCTCTGACGTTATCCAAGGAATCTCCGTCACTCAGGCTGCAATCGTCACGGGAGTTCTCCACATGCCGTGTTTAGTCATGCACCCTGGATCACCCAACTAACCCCGCTTTGCTGCCCACTTATTAACCCGATCCATTTGGGCACGCTTACTTGCCCGCCAATTACCAAGATTAACTGGTCTGACCCTAGCTTGACTTGACTTTTGCTTAATCCCACATGGGACATAGGGCCTAATGCCGATTCATACCAACGGTGTTTTTCTGCGAGCAGGTTGCTAACCTTAAGCCTAACTGACTTAAAACTATGTTTTGTGGCGCAGAGAACTCGCAATTCGATCGCCTCCTATTAGCTCCTTCTAGAGAAGTATCCCAGGGGGCACCGCAGAAATGTGAGATCAAGACTTGCCAGGTGATCGTCTGCAGTGACTATTCTGAGGTTTTGTAAGCGTGAAAAATCGGGTCCAACCACCTTCTTGGTCTTTGTTAGCCGTTCTGGTCTGACCCCGGGGGAATGCTCATTAATTAATTAGTTAGATATTTGGTTCCCATGCCCAGTCGCCCCAACACCTACTAATTGAGAATTCTACCAAATCTTCTCGGAGCCCATGCACGGTCATGAGGCTATGGGGCAACGGAATGCAGAAGTATCGAGAACACGAATGGATACATCATAAGAGAACACGTATGGGAATTGTAAAAAGGATATCTGGCTACGTGACATTGAAACTTAACTTCAACTCAATTAAAGCTATCAAATAAGTTGTCCTGCTCTTTGCTTGAGTTGAATCGGAAGATTTCAAGCCGGACAAGAGCTATGGAATGGCTCTATACACAAATGTGGTTTGAAATTAGAGCAGCTTGTGTATTCCCGGTGAAATTTTTGTCAATCCTTGGATAGCCAAGTGATGATCAAGGTATTAGATCCAGATTGTATAGTGTCTACAATGCTTGAACCCTGAAAATTAAAATCTTCTTTGGTTAAGAGAAACACACAGAAACCACAGAAGAAGTCCTTTGCAATAGTCCTGCCTTAGATTGACTTAGGTTTCGAGCTCGATTGACTCCCAAAGACATGTAGAACACAAAGAACTTCTCTCAGTTTAAAGATACACAAAATAACTGTACATAAAATTTAAAACCTCAGAAAGGACCTAATTTTTAAGTGCAGTCTACGTTTCCATTTTGTAGAAATCTCCTCAAAACTCCTATCCTTCACAAGACTTTTGTATTATACCCCCGCAAATTTTGTTTCTATTCTACACAAAATCTTTAAAGTGTTATCAGTGTGAAGATGATGGTGGTTGAGCTGTAACTAGAACACAAGAATGAATGAAATTGATGTATTGAAACCAATCACATCCAATCACAAGAATTGATGGAATCGAATGCATCCTGCTGGCTTCATCTCATCTATCACATGTCAAGTTGAAATGTTTTCAAGCTTAAGTCTGAGACGTTGTCATCGCCCCACGATACCCATTTGGTTGATTCTGTGTATCCAGTTACCACCACCAGCCAGGACTCCCACCATCACCATCACCACCACCACCACCACCACCACAATCAACTATCACCGTCAGCCATCACTATACTATCAACGGAAACCTCATGCTGGAGAAGGATTCAAAACCATATGCCAAGAAGTAACCATACAATCTGGAATAGATCTTCGCTTTATCTAGCATAAGCTTAGGAGCTGCTGTAATCGCAGATGTTACAGTGACGATGATAGCTTCTGCACAGCACAGACTTAATGTAGAAACCCAGTAAAAGATATGGAATAGCAACAGTACAGCCAGGAGGAGCACCAGCAGAAGCAGAAGCAGTGGTTTTTACAAGACGAGGAAGAAGAAGAAACAGATGGAGAGAATAAAAAGGACAAAACTTTTTCTCATACGATTGTCATTTGCAGATATCCTTCCGGGTAAAGGATATACGAGTCTGAACGAGTAAAGGTGGTCCCCGGCCTGCGTTTTATATATATATGTTGCTCTCCACACATGCTTAGGTGGCGGTGTCACGAGCCGGGAGCATATTTTCATTTCTTTTGTAAGTGGTAATACCTTTAGGGGGTGTCCTGATGTCATCTCGGTCTGTTCTCATCGTATATATTTATATATACATATGTACATAGATCCGCGCGCACCTAACTGCCTTCTGCATATCCATTCAGTAGTAGCTCCTAATGCCTGGCGGATCGTAATATTCATACTCGTGTGCCTGCCTCACATTATCCCCGACCTACACCGCCTTCACCGCACACACTATGAATTGCTAAAAGGGATTCATATCAGCCGCCCCATAGACTCTTCGTATATATATGTACACTGAGAGAGAGTGGATCTTATGACAACATTTTGTGTATGCAAAAATTTTTCATCCGGGCAACCCCCCCTTTACAGCCAGCCACCCAGCCAGCTAAGGAACACTCACCCAGTCGTTTAAGGGTGGCCTCTTTTCCTTGCTCATCTTACTCCTTTCCTAGAGGATTTTCTAAGCAAGAAGGAAAACGAGGATAACGAGGTGTTCAGACTTCAGATGGAAATAGCAACGAGAACGGAAAATGCTGCTGTTGCCACCAGTATTCCGGAGCGTTCTGGATGATAGGACACAGAAGTATAAGAGAAAAAAAAACACACACAACATATAACGAAAAACCTTCCTATGTCCCTTAGGTCTGTTTTCAGTGTAGATCATGAATTCATGGTGTGGATTCCAAGAGAGATTCGCTTTGGGTACCAAAAGATGCTTCTTGTGACTTTGTAAATGATACTTGGGAGCCAATTCATGATGTTCTTCTTGGAATAACACAACCTTAAACTTACAGCATAGAAGAAGATTGGAGGCATACGAGTAGAGCTCTCTCTCGGTATGCTCCAGTTTTCTTTTCAGTACATATATTTTTCCGATCGAGGACATTCCATAGAGGCTGACATAATCCTTAAACATCATACTCCTATGTCTCTCCACCGCCGACCCACCCACCCCCACACTCGAAAATCTTCTACGTTTTTTTTCTGCTCTCTCTCTGGATATTATCTTAGGCACCCATCTCTAAAGTGCTTGAGAGAAGATATCGAGTGTATCTTACATGCTATGCCCTGATTGTCAACAAAATGTGTTACCAAGAGGTTCCAAGATATCACCATTCGGATCTGATGAGAATTTTGATAAGGTTTGGTGTTGTTGGTGTTGTACAGTATTTTATTCCCAGCCTTATTTCGAACGGGGTTTTTATAGAATTCTCTTTTTACTGATTCTTTGGGTGGTGGTGTGAATAACAAAAAAATTAAGTGAATTAGTTACTAATCATTTGTTATTTGGTGGAAGATACTCGCAAAAAGGTAGGAAAGAAGTCAATTTCACGGTAATAGCAATAACAATTAGACAATTTAATTTTGAAGGCTACATGAGAGAAAAGGGCAATAATGTAACTACATATATGAGCAGCTTCCTTATATTAATACCAAAAAATGATGGCTTTCATATTAATATCGATAACACTATCAATTTTCCAGATTATTCAAAAAATTCTACTGAAACACTGGAAGATATTCATATGTTTACATAGAAAAAAATTCCATGTAAACATGAAAAAAAACCCTAAGTTCAACTAAACATCCATAAAATTTTGTAATATGATTATTCTTATACTTTAAAAAGTTATTTTGAAAACAATTCCATAAAAATTTACTATTTAAAAGCCAGACATATGCTTGTTTACATGACAACAGAAACAGCTTCTACGAAATCACCCTCTCTATTGTTATTGTAATTACTTTAGTGGATTTTAAACTATATTTAAGCTGAATTTAATTGTCTACCAAATCATATCTGAAACCCCCTTTAAAGATTTGCTGATAAATATAGAGATATTTAGTTGTTTACATATCAAAAAATTTCATGTAAACAATTCAACATTTTCTAAGATATATTTTGAATTGAAAAAGCAAAAAACACACAAAGTATGTCCAGAAGTAAGTCTATCAATGGATTAATTCCATACTTAACTTATCTTTCTGACCATATTAGTTTGGCGTAAAATAGTATATGTGTTTTTTCGTTGACAAAATTGTTAAATTGAGTTTATATTCAAATTTTGGTTATAGCCTCCGTAGCTAATTTTTCTGTTGAATAGGAACATCGATAGACACCAGAGATATGAGTTTCTGTGCTCGATTTTAAGAAACAGAGCAGAATAATAATACCGGTATTCTAAAAGCAGTGACAAGTCACAAAGTAATCAGCAGTGACAAGTCACAAAGTGTGTGAGGACGGAAGAGTCTCAACTTGAGACAATTTAGTATTCTTATTTTGCGGTCAGTATTTAGATAATTCCCAAATAGGTGCTTAGGATACCAAAACAGCTGTAAGTCACTTGAATCAAACTGTCAATGGCAACTGCGAGTCTGAAAAGCTTGTGACTTGTGATTGGTAACAATTTAGAATAGGAGTATAAGTTAAGATCGAGCAATTGCTTTCTTAAATATGCTGTAAGGCTACGGAAATATTTTGTTTTTAAAATAGCCATTTCGATATGTATCATTACCAAAACTTTAGGTTCTTTAGTGCGTATGAACAACGAGGGCTATATCCCACACATGCTATATCCCACATGATCTTGCGGGGCCTTGTGGCTAAAATATGATTGGGGCCTTTTTATTATTATTATTATTATAATGTGAGAAACCCATATGGTGAACACCACGGCCAAGTTAGGCATATTGTCCATATAATCCTGTAACAGATCAGAATAGGGCAATCACAAATAACATGTTTGGAGGTTTTCTCGCCATCAACGCAGAATCGGCTCTCTGTCTCTTCTGAGACAGTCCTAGGTAATGAAGGTGATACCGCCATCTTTAGGTCACACACTGAACTGATAGAGGCGGCAAGCAGGTCTGATTTTGAGGCCACATGCCCCTGAAAATTAAATAAAGCTTTTTAAGAGCCAGGAAGATGTCGACAATGTTGAATCTGATATGCAAATGGTCCGATAGTGAGGCCTCATCCAGAATACCCAAGTTTTTGATATTATCAGAGAGTAGCTTGCTTGTGAGGGTGAGGTGCAGCATAGCAAAGTCATAAATTCAGCATGCCGCGGTACACCTCAGGGTGGAGTCCTCTCGCCTCTGCTTTGGCTCAAGATCATATAGAAGATACTAAAGATACTATAAAGCTACAGAATAAAGGCACTTGCCTATACCGACGATGTGGTGATATTAGTATTCGGAAAATTCATTAATATAATCAGTAGGATTATGGAATTGGCACTTGGAAAGTTTATCTCTTGGTCCAAGCCCTGCGGGCTACGTGTCAACCTGGGAAAAGACAGGACTAATGCTTTTCACCAACGGGACTAAAATACCCACCTTTAGTCC